>CM021731.1:30469621-30741034 GCA_011075105.1 Heteronetta atricapilla
AAAAAAAAAAAAAAAAAAAAAAAAAAAAAAAAAAAAAAAGTCACTCCTTTTGGAAGTAGTATAATTTCTAGCACACGGATTCTTTCACTTATGAGATGAGTGAAAATTACATCAGTACTGTTCAAGGATTTAGCCTGTAGTATGGATGCATTTAGAACAAGGTAATATTTTTCACTATTAAAACATGGTTTATTCCTAGGTTTGGCATATAAACTACTCACTGTAAGTCATATTTACTGGACTAAATTTATGTACACCATTTTGCTGCTGTATTGGTACATCCTTCTACAGTTCGGGCTTCTTTTTAAAACAAATAAACAAATACCAAAACAACCAACCAACCAAAGAAAACCACCACTAATTTAATAGCTACATAACACACAAGGTTCTTTGGACCAGGCATACTGATTCAGTCACTATAGTCAGAAAGTTATTAGACAGGCACTATGGAAATAAAGCAGCCTCAAATGCAACAGAGAAATCAAAGGTGCTGACTAAAGACAGAGAAAAATATACTGAAAACAATATTGCAGAGAGTATATATCCAAGTATGCAATACAGGCAGCTAATAATGCTGTCACAACAGGATAAAACACTAAATGATGAATAGTATCAATAACAATATTCCTCAGAAAGAATAAAGCTTTGATTTGGACAAAAGAACTTTTAAACAATAAGCAGAACTTTTATGAAAGACAAAAGACTATATAAAATATGTCTGGACAATCCAAAATCTCATCAATTTTCAATCCAGATATAATACAAACTACCTTAAATTTTCAAATTAACATTGTAGTGAACATGGGGCAACATCCTGTCCTTCTAAACTTGTTTATATAGTGAAATTGAAATTCAGACCCTTCAAAGTGGACCAGGCTCTTAGTTGTGCACATGTCTATGGTTCTTGTGCACATGTGCACATGTGTGCCTACGTATGTGTGTACAAAAGCTGCTCCCCTATACACAACCTGGATGCCTTTCATTTTCTGTGAACTGTGTTCAGATGAGTGTGCTAATGGTGTATTTAAAGGAAGGAAGAGTTACTTCAGTAAGACTAAAAGCTACATAACAACAAGAACAACAACAACAAAAAAGCCTTTATATCCTCAAAATGTTGTTCTCCAGCACATCAAATTACTATTACTGCTCTTAGGCAATATTTTGGACCAAGACTCTCATACACTAAGTGCAGTAGGAATTTGCCACGGGCATTAAAGCTGGAGAACAAATAATAGGTATTGACCTCCTCAGACTTGTAACTCGTATATTGTAGGTACTCATCACAGAACAGTAACACTAACTACGTAAATTACTACGTGCTTCTTTTTAATCCTTAAGGACATTATGTTCGAGAGAATAACTTTTTAACCTGTTTCCAAAAAACTTTAAACTATATTATTCACAGTGCTGACCTCATCCTTCGTGCTTGTTTCTGACTTCAAAGCTCTTACTGACAGCAGTGAGTGAGTCCCACTTGGCCTGAAGACTATAGCCGGTGTGTTTAATTCACATAATTGAATTGCAGTGGTAGAATTGTTTTCCACAGCTTGTAGATCATTCTCTAAATAACACCTTCTTCTCATAGTAGCTGTAAAAATTTGTGCAACTTCAATAAATAGTGTTTAGTAGTAAAATACTAAGCTTTTACTAGTATTTCAACAACTTTCATCATGCTACTTTAAGTTGAGACATAAATAAATCATTATAAATTAGGTACGTAGCCTTCTTCCAAAACCTATCTTTTTCATTTGCTGCATTCCAGACAGTCTGGATTCTTCATTAAGATACTAAATGGCCTGCCAGCTCACCTGCCACCAGTGCTATAGAAAACAATTGACAGATATGGATACCCACAGGAGCCTTGATGAGGCTCTCAACAGAGCTAAGAGAAACGGAGAAATAATGTGTAACTTCAGGAGAAGGAGCTCTGGTTTAGAGATGGTTTTGGAGAAGACTGACAAAGTACTTCTTCCACACATGAGAAGTTATAGAAAGATTTTTTGAACACAGGGAAAAATGCTAAGATGGAACCTAGTATAATACTTCATGGCCTGGTGCAAAGGTCAGACTTATTTCAATGTTTGAATTAAAAATAAATAGCAGTGAGTCTGTTTCTCATTGTCTGATTCAGACAATACTGAATCAGCAATAGCAAACAATGAGGACAGTGAATTAATTCCAGTGTACCTAAAGAGCCTGTGTGCTTTGACCTCTTACATTCATGCCAAGAGTGTTGTCTGACACTTACACAATCTCTCAACCAGATGCTGCAGTAATGAAATTCACTTCTATCAGTTCTCGAGTGCTGAAATATAACAGAGCAACTATTATAGTAATCGCAGTGGGCTGGAAAGGATTTGTAATAGGACCTGTAGCATGGGACTGAATTACAAATTCTAAGTAATCTCCTGTATTATTCATAATTACAATATAATTATTTGATTACTACATTCTTATTTTTAGCAGCTGGATTTCTAGAATGCACAAAAGCTCTGGTCAAGGCCAGAGACCATTGACGATGAGCTGTAGAGGCACAGGAAATCAAAGTGAGCTAAAAGAAGTTTATATACCAATAGAATCACAAACCCTGAGTTAGTGATCCAAACTCCTTATATTGTGTGGGAAGCAGGAAACTGCTTGAAAGTAGCAAAGTACAAAAATGAGCAGGAGGAGGCATAGCTGAAATCCTATAACCAGACTATAATTTAGAGTCTTAACTCCCAGCAAGAGTCTGGTATCTTTACCCACTGAAAATGCAGAGCCTGTAATTCTAAAGGTGTCTTACAACTGTTCCTTCAAGGAACACACTGGGACTCATCCAGTTCCTTTAAATGGGGTAAGAAAAAGAAGATCCCTGCGTACAGAAAGGAGAAACAGCAGGAATAGGAGAAAAGAGGGAAAGGAATAAGGTCATTGACAATATCTAGTATAACACTATTCTGAACAGAATATATGCCCAGGTGATGCAAGAGAATAGGTTCAATGCTATTTTCAGCATGAAAAGGCTTACATACATAATTCTGATTCCCTAAGATATTTTCTTGTTTACTGTTTTATTTGCAATGCAGAACATAAAATGCTTTCTTCACCTCTTGTTGAAACTAGATGACTATGCAGAAAAGAATGGAAGATTCATGGAACCAAGAAGAAGCCATGGAAAACAGAGAATCTTTAACAGTCCCTTCCAACTCAAACCGTTCCATGATTCTATGAAAAAGGGACATAGCTCTACAGCTTTGTGGCTAAAACATTCTCATGGGAAGGGGAAGACCATGCTGGTGTTTGGTCTTGTATGTGCATTTTATACCAAAAACTATTGTATAATGAGAAGAATCTGAAGAACCAAGACCAGAAGCTATGGCCATCCTTGTAGGTGACTTCCTAACGATGAGGCAGAAAAGCCATGTTTACTTTGCACTTGCCTTCTGCTCCAGTACATTTACTTTTCTCATTTGGAACAACCCCCATAAAAAAGACACAATGAGAATAACTTGAGTCTTCTCTGATTATAGTTTACTTGCTTGCATGCACTGCACAATGCATCACTGAAGGCAGCCAGGCTGGCACAGAAACTGTGCAGCCACAACAGCAGCATGAAGAGGGAAAGATCAGGTTTGATTTGGTGGGACCTGGTACATTTCTAGTACCGTGTTTGCACACCACGATGAAGACTGTACTGGTTACATATTTGAAAAAAAAACTTCTTATTATCCTTTATCTCTTTAGCAAGCCTCATCTCTAGGTGGGCTTTAGCCTTCCTCGTTGTGTCCCTGCAGGCCCTGACATCACATCTATACTCCTCCCAAGAGGACAGGCCCTTTTTCTACATTTCATAGACCTTCCTCTTCCTTTTGATCTTATCGATGAGCTCCTTGCTCATCTACGCAGGTTTCCTGCCCCCCTTCCCCGATCTCCTATTCTTCGGAATGCACCGATCCTGAGCATGGAAGAAGTGCTGCTTAAATGTAGCCCAGCTCTCACAAGCACCCTTGGCCTCAAGCAACCTAGCCCATGAGATGCTCCCCAGCAGGTCCCAGAAGAGGTCAAAGTTGGCCCTGTGAAAGTCCAGGGTAGCAATCCTGCTTTTAGCCTTACTTCCTCTGCCTAGTTCCAACTGGAACTCCACCATCTCATGGTCGCTGCATCCCAAGCTGCCCCCAACCTTCACATCCCTAACAAGGCCATCCCTGTTGGTAAGAACAAGGTCCAGGAGCACCCCCCGCCTCATCGGCTCCTCCACCACCTGCGTCAGAAAATTGTCCTCAATGCATTGCAGGAACCGTTTTGACAAATGATTGAGCATGCATGTACTCCCAGGGACTCTGATCCTCCTGCTAAAGGAATTGCCAAACACTTCTTTTGGAAGACACATCTGGGAGAAGAATGGGGCAACAGCCCATAATATGAACTGGCTGATAGGTGAACTGATGACATAATATTTAGTACAGCAATTTCCATGAAACTGAGCTGCCTCCTTAATAACTGTTACTTCTGTATTGCTTTCTGAGGTTCAATAAGGAGCAAAGCAGCCTATTTAGTTTAGAAAACTGATGTAAGATTAAAAATACTAAGTTTTATATAAGGTTTTATATTGCCTCCTTTTTGAATAAACTGAAGGCAATTACACAACCATGAGACCACCTGGCAGGGACAGTTGTCTCTGAAAGTTTCTCTTCTTTTTGAGTTGTTTAAGCCTTCTTAAGAGTTCAAGATTTTTTTTAGTCATTCTTTGACAAGAGAAAAATATTGAAGGGATGTAACTGAGATAAAAAAGCAATAAGAAAATAATGTAGAAATGTTCCACTTGACTTTTTGCAGTATTTGTGCCAAAATACATATATATATATATCCAAATGAAAGGCTGCAGGAAGTGTCCAAGCTCTCATAAGTATCTGTGTCCAATAGTCTTCACTTTTCTTATTTTGAGAATTTTCAGTGTATGCTCATTCATGTTGCAAATTATTTTTTCAATATTGTATCACAAAAAAAAAAAAAAAAAAAAAAAAGGAAATGTTTTCTCAATTTTGTCTGCCATCTAGTGTTTAAAAGCAGAATGCCCATTTAGAAAGCTGAAAAACGGGAGCACTACACAGCTTCTGCCTGTCATGCTACGTTGATGAAAACAGAAAACAGAATTTTCCCTAAGGCTTAATTGAAGATGTTAGATTTAAGCAATTATTTCGGATTCCATTACTAGCAGAATAATACTCTAACAATTTATGTTAATTTGTCCTAGTGCTTTGAAATCTTTGGGATTTTTTTTTTTTTTCAGTTTGTTTGAGTGTCTTACAGATGATTGTGCTGTTTCCAGGATGCCATCCATAATCAATAGGGCGATTAAAAAAAATAGTCTGTATATGCTCAAATGGCATATATATAATGCCTTTATATCAAATGTACAGTGAAAGTGTACACATATGTACACATATATATGCAAAAATATGTTCTCAGAATTAGTATCTCACCCCTGTAAGTTGTTCTATTCAGGTTTAATTCAGCTAAGATGGAGTCACTGGTCTCTGAAACTGAAATAGCGTCACAATCTATAGGGTTACTTGGCCTGCGGATGTATGGAGATTGTAACATCCTTTTGTAGGATTCTGTAATACGCAAAGACACGGAGGTTTTATATTCTAAAAATTTCTATTTATTGCAGATCACCACAAATCACCATTAGCAAGTATGTTATGATTAGCAAGGTAAATATTTATAGATAGATAATAAGCTATTGCAAATATTAACAAGAAGCAAATATATGCGTGCTAAATATTAAGATTACAGCACTGATTAACAGTAGCAATATTTAGGGGGTATAGGCAATTAGAGGTAGTAAAATCACTAATAAAGCAGGAAATACAGGTTAGTATAGGTTCAACAAACTTGTCAGTAATACTATGGCAGTGAATATACTTGCAGATTACACATTTATCTATATTGTAACAGCACAGTTATACTATACACTATAACCTACACTTATGGTATGTTATACTTACCAAAAAAGTACTTACGACAGATCATATACATATATATATATATATATATATGCATAAAATCATCAGTACCAAATGTATCAAAGACATCCTAGAATGGGCATCAAGATTATACCATCCTCAAAGGTCAAACTGAGAAAGCTAATCTCAGAAGAGACTGATCACCACCAGAAGTGGGCCCAGAAAGCGGTCCAAAGTAATGGACAGAGTCTCACTTTCGATGCTGATCCATGCTACAGGGTGTGGAGTGTCACAGAGTGGAGAAGTCAGTCCAAGAGTTAAAAGTCGACCCAATGGTTCAGTGAAGCTTCAACCTGTTCAGAATAAGAAAGAAGTGCAGCACTGGAGGAGGAAGATAGGTTAAGATGGAAGAGAAAGAGAGGAAGAGGGAGAGCGAGAGGGAGAGGGACAGGGAGAGGGACAGGGAGAGGGAGAGCTCCATCAGGGGTAAAAATCAGACACTTTATATCCTTGAGACAGAGTCTCAGGTTACCTATGTAAATGCCCGTCAAATAGCAGTGAAGAGTAAAATTAATTTTGTAAGGAATTCCGTAATTTATTAACTTCAGTGTATTTGTTCCACCTTTTACAGTGAAAGAGACTGTAAGGAAACAGAAAACTTCCATATATCATAGATCAGAAGAGAGAACCCTAGAAAGACAAATTTTGGAACAATTACTTCTGGTAAATATCCAATTTTTATCCAACTGCCTCATAATGCAATGCATGATGACTATCTTCACAAGCAGCAGTCCAAGATATACATGTAATTGTGAATGCTAGAAATAACTATTGAAATTTAAAAGTATAGTGCAGTTATAAAAGGGGACACTATGGAGATGATAGTCTGGCTTTGAAATGCCAGAAATGACGTTCAACAAAGAACAATTCCTTTTTCATTAAAGCAGTAAGATTTACAAATCTCACATTTTTTGAGTTACAATTTGGTTTTCAGTTTGCATCTTACCTATAAAAACATGCATGACCATGTACATTGAGAAAACATTTTGAAAGCCTTTAATTAAGTTACAGGAACAGCACTCATTAAAATCAAACTACTTTCAGTATTATCGTAAACTGTCACATTTTAAGTGACCATTCTGACAAAGCTTAAGCTGGGTAAAACTCTAACAGAGATCAGCAAACAAAATTTTGATAATCACAAGAAATCCTTCTTTAGGCTTTTCATAGAAAGCATTGAAGCAAAAGTAATTTTGAAATAGCTAATGTACATCCTATTAAAATTAAAATACATCTCAAAATGTGATAAATGTGTTCATTTACATATTATATGAAAAGTAATGTAATTGGAGATAGTCACCTTCTTAGTGCCTCAGATAGATTCACCTTTCTTACCTAAAAAGCAGATAGTTAGTCAAATGGGATGAATCAACTCTCCTTTAACTATTAGGAGAACTTTAACAAAATTAGCCTAGTGGAGTTGTCTATCTTTTAGATAAATGAATTGAAATCATTTCTTCTTAAGGTCACCTCCACAGCAAAGAAAAGACTAAACTGTCAAAATGTTTGAGAAGATGTGGATGCAGAATTTGTGCCTGGGAATACATGAATGTATGCCTTTTTGTCCAGTGTTTTCTTAGTTCTTTTGCTGATTTGTGTGGTTGTTTTGCAAACCTGATGAATCACAGACCTCTGAACATGTCAGATCAGACAGGTCTAGCCATCCTCGGGGAGACTTGTGTGGCAAGAATGTCTGGGTTTGCAATCAGACTTGAAATGTGAAATCCCTGATTCTTTTCCTTAGGAGAGGTATGAATCTCAGTGGTATATACACGTTGTATATATCTCTGTGGTAAGTGTATTTTGTACATATCTTTGTGGTAAAATGAACACCTGAGCAAGCACAGAAAGGAATTTTACAAAGACCTTATGGGAGAAAGGTGACTGTTCAGGGAAGAGCTATGTAAAGATAAAAGGGACCGCATTATTCACCACATAATTTGCCAGTCAAAGAAAGGCATGATATGCCTGGGCAGCCTGTGGCCCAACTTCCTTCTTAATTCAGTTGTTAGTCTTGTTTTGCCTAACTCTTTGTTGCCGTAAGAATGCAATTTATCCTACTAAATGCCAGCTCAGACTGTTGCTTTAGATGGGCAACTACTTCTTAAGCCATATTACAAGATCCACCCCAGATCACCAGGCAGCCAAACAAGGAGGAGTCCTGGGGCATGCAGAAGTGCAGGTGCAGCAGGGGAAGCTGCTTAGCCTAACACCCCTGGCAAAGAAACTACTCCTGTACCATAGCCTAAAATCTACCAGTACTGTGTTGTTCTCATAGCAGTAAGTAGCCTTTACCTAAAGAAATTCATAAAACAATGGGCTACCTGCTACCTGCATTACAACTGCCTGAAAGCAGGCTGCAGCAAGGAGGGTGTTAGTCTCTTTTCTCAGGTGACAAGTGTTAGGATGCAAGCAAACAGTCTCAAGTTGTAGCAGGGGAGGTTTAGATTGGGTATCAGGAAGAATGTCTTCATGGGGAGGGTGGTCAAGCACTGGAACAAGCCGCCCAGAGAAGTGGTGGAGCCCCCATCCTTGGATGGATGGATGTAGTGCTGAGGGACGTGGTTTATTGATAGGACTCAGTAGGTCAGGCTGAGAGTTGGACTCAATGACCTGTAAGTCTTTTCCAACCTAGATAATTCTATGATTCTAATTGGTTTAAAAACAACCCTTACCATATACAGTAAAAACACAAAACAAACTGACAAATAGCCCATGAGTCTTAAAAACATTTGCCAGCAGTATACCATCACTAAATAATACAAACAGATTCATCTCTGGACAGGGAGTGCAGGCCACACCTGCAGAAGACTGACACAGTCCAGAAAGCAGCAACCTGGAGAAGGCCTCGGAGAGAAGATCTGAGCAACTGGGTGTGACACGCTGGTGTGCTGTGCTATGGGGATCCTGGACAGCAAGCAGCTCTCAGAGCCACTGAGCACTTCACTGAGGGAGTGCTTTGAGAGAACTGCCTCTGTGTTCTGCCCTGGTAATCTTAAGAATCAAAAATCTGAGAGGGGGCAAAACAGGAACTACAAATTATTGAGAATGCTATATACCCTTAGAAACAAAGCACTGAGCTCTGCTCTCTGGGGACAGACACAGGATCCAAGGGCACGGCATGGAGCTGGGACAGGGGAGGGTCAGGCTGGGTGTTAGGAAAAGGTTCTGCACCCAGAGGGTGGTCGGGCACTGGGACAGGCTGCCCGGGACAGTAGTCACGGCACTGAGCCTGCTGGAGTTCAAGAAGAGTTTGGACAGTACTCTCAGATATAGGGTCTGATTTTTGGGTGGTCCTGTGTGGAGCTAGAAATTGGACTCGGTGATCCTTGTGGGTCCCTTCCAACTTGGTATTTTCTGTGATTCATCCAACATTCAAGAGCAGAAGGATGATGGGATGAAGTTCGATCTCTTCGATGTTGACATTAACTAAAACACACAAATTACATAAATTTTCCCGAGGAAATAAAACACCAGGAAAAGAAATTCATTTTACTCTTTTTAATAAGTAAAACCAGAGACAGGCTACTGGAATCCAAACCCCAAATAAGAACCGCTGCCTCTGTGACGACCAGGGCAAGGAGTCCACGAACCACCAAAGCATTCACCTCCTTCCCCAACCACCGCCGTTAACTTCGGGCACCCCCGGCAGAGCCCCGTTATAACACCCCCTCCCCTCACAGCGAGCCCCCCCGCCGCCCATGACAGCCGTGCCACTCGTCACGTCGCCGCCCCGCACATGCGCAGCATCCCCTCCACTGCCTTGCCCTTTCCCCGCCTGGCCCCGCCCCGCCCACCCTGGCCTCAGCCGCTTCCGGCGGGCTACGCACGGCGCATGCGCAGTGCCGCGGCCCAGCTGCTTCCTGCGCGGCCGCGGTGGGGGCCGCCGGCGGCGGAGGGGGGGGGGCGGGTCTGGCAGGCCCCCGGCGGGTCCGGCCTCGGTGGGAGGGGAGGGGTAAAAAAAATAAATAAATAAACCCCACTGCCCGCCCCGGGTGCGTATAGCAGCTTGGGACAACGTGGGTGAGGGAGCGCCGGGCTGGGGCTGAGGTGGGCAACGGGGTGTGGGGCTGCGGCCTGGGTGCTGGGGCTGGGGCTGTGTGCTGGGGCTGGGGCTGTGTGCTGGGGCTGGGGCTGTGTGGTGCCTGAGGGGGCTTTGAGGTGTCTGAGGGGGGTAAAGGCCTCGTCCAGCCTAACTGGGGTTTTGTACTGAAGGGTCACGCAGAGAATAAGTGCCTGTTGCCCTCGGAGGAGTCCTTCATGGCAGTGTAATGTCATCGCCGCTTGGAAGGCTGTCTCTTGGCACGAGGTAAGGTGCCAAGGATGTGCAGCTTGTTGGGAGGGCTGTCGAGCGGTTTTCTATATGCCACTAAGTGATTTTAGCAGGAGGTACAGCTTTCTGCTTATTGGGAGAACCAGTGAGCAGTTTGCTATATGGTACTAAGTGATTTTGACAGCTGTCACATCTTGAAGGTGTTTTCCAGCCTTAGTAATTCCATGAATCCTCAAAATAAACATAAACGGGCCTTTTAGGAAAATTATGTTAAAATTAAATAGTTGGGATGACGCTGCCGAATTCCCTGAGCACTCGGTATCACAACAAGATTACGAAATTTGAATGTTTGTCTTTCTTTACTGGAGCAATGAATAAGCTGTACCTACTTTAAACAACGCTGAGATTTCAGTCTAACTTGGTGCTGGTTTGGGGTTTTCATTGTTTGGTTTCTGTTTTTGCTTTTTTTTTTTCAGGTAACACCATGATATGGGACTTATTTATTGAAATATATTATCTGGAATGAAGTAGACAAGCAACGTAGGAAAGGTGTAATGACAGTTCATTTGTCTCTAGATACATATTTGTTCTTTGTGATTAACCCAAAAAGTCTTTGGTGGAAGCAAAGAAACAAATACCTATGTTTGTATAGACCTAAAGTCTTCTGGAGGATAAATCATGACGTTCATCTTAGAGTTTTCCATACAAGCGAGCCTCAGTGTAAATGGGCCAGAAGCAGGACATTTTGGTATAACAAGCACATTTACAGCCATGACTTCTTATATTACAGAGTTTCTAAACTGTTGACTTCTTCTTCCAAAGGACTTACAAAAGTGAACAGTCGCATGTCACGAATTAAGAATACTATAGAGTCTGTTTCAAAGGCAGTGTCTGGCACTCACAGTGAACTGGTGTCGCGGATAGCTCGGTTAAAGTCACACTCAGGTACTCTAGGAAAAACAACTAAAAGTAATGCAGATGAAAATAACCTCAGTGCCAGTCTGGAAAATGGTAAACAAGTTTCAGATGCCAGAGCTCAGGAGGATTGCAACAGAGGCCTAGCTGCCAGGAAATGCACTGATGCAAATGAAAGCTTGGAGTCCATGTTAAAAAACTCAAGTGGCACTAATCAAGATACTCCAGAAGATTCAGCCTCTAAAACCCACCTTTTCCACATAAGCTACCTATCTACAAATTTTGGAGAGACTTACAACTTTGTAGCTGACCATATCAACTGGTACTTCAGTAATAATTCCGTAATGGATCAAGAGAAAAAGAGGAATGCTTTGTTACAGGACTCTAAAAGTGAAGTGACAAATAAGCTTGGTTCATCCGAAAATGCTATAATTACTGAAGAAAAGACGGTGACTTCAGCAGCTCCTTTAACTCCTGAGACAGAGACTCAGGATGCTGAAAAGACAAGTACTGCTCTTCCAATTTCCACTAAGAAAAGTATTGCAAACTTCCTTTCCTATCCCAGTAACAGCGTACAAGCTTTTGTAGACAGTTACATTGGTGGGTTGGTGCCCAAGTTAAGGTCGGAAACAAAAGTTGCTGCACCAGAAAAGAGTAAACAGGTAGAGCAAGAAGGGTCTGAGAAGGATGAGGAAGACAAAGCGAAAGAGAGTAAGACTGCAGAAGACAGGGAAAAGCATCTGTCCATTCAGAGAGAAAAGGCAAGTCTTTGTTTACTGTTTTAACAGTATGCATGTGTTTTATGTAAGCATGTGTCAGTATAGATGTGTATATTTACATGTGTGTATATATCTACTTCATACTTATATACATTGCAGCTCTAGCTGTTTTTTGGTTGTAGTGAGAGTAACATCATACTCTTCCGTGGTCCAATCATTTTGGAGTTGCCCTGAAAATTCTCCCAGTTAGAAATCCTGACAACAGTTTGTTTGGTGTCTGGTTGCTCTGAGAATTCTTTATTTATTTCCTGGTAGACAGGGCCTGCTTCTGTTTAAGAAATCCTTGTACAACATGCTGTTCAGGACTTCTGTGAAATCTTTAAATAACCTTTTGGAATTAGTCTTGACACACTGTATACATATCTTAGAGTAACTCTATGTCCTTTGTGTAACTCTTATCTGTTTTAGATCATTGCACGAGTGAGTATTGATAACAGGACTCGAGCTTTAGTTCAAGCCCTACGAAGATCCTCTAATAGAAGAATCTGTATCAGCAGGGTTGAAGAACTGACTTACCATCTTCTGGAATTTCCAGAGAGCAGAGGAGTTGCAATTAAGGTGCAAATAATCTTTATGCTTAGACAAGCAATAAATATCTGACAGAGGTATTCTTATAAAATGACATCAAACTTTCTTTTGTGCTTTTGTGGGCTAGGAATATTTTCTTCTTGTAAAGATTGCGATGTTAATATATTTTAGCTTTTTATTTAGCTGGTTCAAACAGATTCATTATGCAAACTACCAGTAGTCTAGCCTAAGGCTGTTAAGATTGCTATGTTTAATTTAGAAGCATACAGCATTGTCATGTGGGTAGATAATATAGCTTATTCTAGTGGTAGATGAAGGTCGTACACTGTGTTCTCTTTCACAATTGACCAGACAGGAATGTACTGTACGGTTGATCTACATAAGTGTAACAGTTTTGATGCTTCTTTGCATGCTCCCTTCAAAGAAAGGACAGGAACGGAGTGTAGAAATCAAAGAAGTTTACGTAATCTAGTTCTGTTCGTTCTTTTTCCTGCGTGCAGTGAGGACAGGAGGTGGGTGGTAGGCTGTTCTAGCCCAATCAGGTGGTTTGTCAGTTCCATGTGTTTTTCCACAAGATATGACAGTTGGGTGACATGGATTGTAAAATTGCTGGATGGAGTTCAGGCCAGGCAAATTATCCTGGCTGGGCACAGGTCAGATGTGCACATGAATAGTTAGGAAATATTTTGAGAGTGCACTTCCTACTCCCATCTTGATTATAATCTTTTTATATCTTTGTGATAATAATTCTAAATCTAAAGATCAGTCAGTGTGAAGAATTTTAAGTTTTGTTTTGTTTTGATATTAATATACTTTGAAGGCACTTTCTACTTTAAAACAGTGTGATATTTATTCATTAAAATCTGTGCTTTTAGCTGTACTTCATGTGCTCAATACTTGAGATTCTATTTGAGAAGTGTGACATTAATGTCCACAAAACTAAACTGCTGGTTAAATTAAAAAACTAAAATATCAGTAATCTTAACTTTTATAGTTACTAGAAGGATTTTAATCTCAGCTTGATTGTTGAGATGTGAGAGCTGGTTATTTTTAACAAAAAGGGGTGTACAACAGAATATTGGAGTCATTTCTTTCCCTTGTTAGATACAGAGATGGGTAAATACAGGCTTAAAGAAGTTTTTCTGTAACTCATATACTATTTTAATTCTAAAATGTGAAACTAGTGAATATGAGTGTGAATTCCTTTGGTATAAGCATTTTGATAAAATACAAAGATCTTCTATCATAAATACAGGAAAAAGTAATCCCCTGCTTACTGCGACTGAGACAAGCAAATGACGAAAGTCTTCAGGCTGCTGTTAGAGAGACTTTAGCAATAATTGGATATACAGACCCTGTGAAAGGCTGGGGAATTCGAGTCCTTGCTATTGATGGAGGAGGAACAAGGTAAAACTTTTTTTAATAGATGCTTGTATATCTCATCATAGTATAACTATAAATAGAATTTCAGTTTCTCTGACAATTTTGTGCCTAAACATGCAAAGTGTGATATACAGTTCTGTTGCATTTGACTATTCAAGTCATAGGTACTTACTTCTGTATTCATTTGTACTTAAATTCCCATGGATTAAAGTCCTGTGACTCTGAAGTTATTTTTTGGCTATACACATCAATGCTTCTTGGACTGACCCTTTCTTCTTTTGGAAATGAGTAAATTAAAGATTCATTTTAGTTAGTCTGCTCATCACTGTAACTCAAAATTGGCAGGAATTGCTGGTAGCATTTTGTACTTTAATGTTTATGTCAACGTAATAATACAAAACATGTTATTGTACCCTTCTGGAGGATGATCTGCCTTAGCAGGACTAGTTTCATGAAAGAGTTAATAGGGTAATGGTGAAAGCCCTTCTCACAGTGCTTTTGGTTTATATTTCTTTACCTACTACCAATACTTGCTTTTGTTTAATGGATGCGCCACATGTCATCAGGTACCTGTGCTCTAGTTCTACATGAATTTATTCACCTATCGCAATTTGTAAAGAGTAGCAGCGAAAGCATATGCAGTGTTAAAAATCTGATGCTTATTAAAAGCTATGTTTTCAGACACATTTGAAGAATTTTTCTTACCAAATACTTACTGGTTCATAAATTTTCATTGATGGAGAGTGGAGTATGAAGTCATTGCAGAAATAGTTTCACCAAGGTTTTGTTTCTCTATAGTATTTATTTGCATCAAAATCTGTTGCATTCAATAAGGAGTAAGCGTATGGCAAAATTTCAGTTTGGATGTTTCTCAAAGTTCAGCATGGACCACAAAGTAGAAAGAAAGATGGTTCACAGATAACAGCATGGTATCAAGGATGCTTTCTGTCACATACTTTCATTTACAAGTGCAAGCTCATGTGAGCTGTAAAATTAAATCTCAACATTGAGCAAATAAGTAAATACAGTTGATTATAATTATGCTTATGGCAGAAGTATAATGCATGTTTGCATGTTTACTTTTCAATAAAAATGTGAATGCTTGCCTATATATATAACCAAAGTTCTAATTTTTCTATTAGATTTCTAGGTCAGTGATATTATAATTACTTTTTTTTTCAATTTGCCTTCTTCATGCTGGCATCCTGCCAACAAATAATTATGAAATAGAGTTGCCTTCAACCATTATATGATTTCCTCGTTAAGTGTAATTATTTTCTGTAAACCTGGTGTTTGCACTAGATAGCAGTATCTCAAACATATGGGGCTAGTACGTTAATACAGTGTATAATTATCATCATAATATTTAAACTGTAAGTGCTTATGGAAAAGTTTACAAGTTTAAACTTGTTTTAAGGGAAATAATCTGTATGTAGCAGGGAGGGGCTGATCTCAGCAGGATGTGTTGGCAAAGTGATGCATAGGACTGGAAAGTATTGATACCAGTACTTTTTCATTCCCTGAAATATTCAGGCTTCTTGTTATTGCAATTATCAGTTCTAATTCATCAAAGGTATGCCTAATTATATCTATATAAGATAAAACTGCCATTATGTGTGTGGTTTTTTTGTGTGTTTCAGGGGTTTAGTTGCACTTCAAACTCTACGGAAACTAGAAGAACTTACCGGAAAGCCAGTTCATCATCTTTTTGATTACATCTGTGGTGTAAGCACAGGTAACTGTTAATCCATAAGTTGGAATTTTGCTATGAATATAGCAAGAATATCTGAAGATAGATGTAGATTTTGCAGTATTTGCCAGGTTTGTGACTTTGAGTGTAAGCTGGGAAAGTACAGGTGTAATTTAAAAGCTTTTTTTTTTTTCTTAAATGTTGGGTGATTCATGACATGCTCGTTGCTTTTCAGTAAAACTTCAAACTGATTTGTCATTTTGATTGTCAGTGAATATGAAACCTTGATTTTTTGCACAGGTTTACAAATATTTTAAGATGTTTATGGGATTTACAGAAAAATAAGGTGACATTCCTCATGGATTAATACTGGGTCAGTAATTTTTCCTGTCTTTATTAATGACCTGGACAATGGCACATAGTACATTTGTACTAAGACCATGGATGATACCATATTAGGGGTTAATATAGTGATAGACGCTGCTCAGATCGGCCTTTATAGGCTGGAGAATTGGTTCAACAGGATCTGCCTAAGGTTCAGCAAAGGCAAGCACAGAGTCATCCATCTGGGGTGGAATACCCTCATCTAACATACGTGCTGTGGGCTGATGGGCTAGAAAACAGCTCAGCAGAGAAAGACTTGGTCCCCTGGTCCTGTTGGAACAGGTTGAATGTGAATCATCAGTGTGCCCTTGTAGCGCAAAAAAAAAAAAAGAGAGAGAGAGAAGGCTAAGGAAGGTGTAATTGCTGTTTCAACTAATGTGAAAATAGAGAGAAGAAGCTAGGCTATTCTTGAGGTGCACAGTGGTAGGAGAAAAGCCAGCAGGCACAAGCTGCAGTACAGGAAATGATGATTAGGTACCCGGAATTGCATTTTCCTTGCAAGGATGGTCAGACGCTGGGAAGAGTTGCCTGAACAGACTGGAATATCCATCTCTGGAGATGCTCAAAACTTGGATGAACAAGTCCTGAGCAACCTGTTCTAGTTGAAACTCTTGTCTGACTGGGAGTTTGGACTGGACAATTTCTAGAGGTCCCTCCCAGCCTTAATTACTCTGTGACTCAATGATAAGTTGCTTCTCCCTAGGAAGTAGGAAACTATAAACATAAGCTTATTTTAGAAAGACTATCATTCCTTTTTAGATGTTATGCTAGATCGGTGGTGGCATATTACTGCTTTAAAATATGAGGTGTGCTCTGGTTCAATAGCTCGGTTTCCTTTTGAAATCCACATTCTCTTTTTCAATATACTTATTCTCCAGTACAATTGAGTTCTGAAATCTATTAAGTAGATCTAGTTATCTAGTAGATCACTATGGGTAAATACACTTCCATGTTTCCAAAGATGCGCTTAGTGGCTTCAAACTAGTGGAGAAGAGCTGAATGTTAGGTCTACTAGACAGAATTTGTTTGCAGACATGCTATCTTTGCCTAGTTTACTTTTTTTGATAGTCTCTGAAAAAAAAAATATTGATAAATTTATTTAGCAATGAGGGGTTGTTTCTTTTGGAAGGTATTAAAAAAGTTCTTTTAGTGGAACTGTCATCTTCAATCATGATAAAGATGTTTTATCTTTGCTACAGAAGCCTGGTGTTCTTAATTCAATCCCACTACTCGGATTAAGAATAAAGTTAGTTATAATCATTCTCACCCAACTCACCAAATCTTGGGGTTTGTAACTGCTAATACTTAACTCTTTCTGTTAAGCTTTGTTTCTGCAAGCAAGTTTTTGTCTGCACCAGTCCAACGTGCAATAGGTGACAGTACCTGGCTGGGAGAGGTTGTGCACATTTGTCAGCATGTGCTAGATGTGTACATACCACGTCAGTTTGTGTTGACAGCTCATGTACCAATAGGATTTGCGGACGCTTGCAGCTGGATGAATGGTGGTTTACAGAAGTGCTGTATGAAGTGATAAAAGCTGTACCCCTTGTGCACTACAGTTCTTTTTTTTTTTTTTTCTGCTGTGCTATTCATGTCTCTTACAATCCTTTCACTGTTTTGCCTTTGAGGTTAAGAAATCAATGTGCTGTGACTTCAACATCAGAGTCCATAGTTAGCTTCTCTGTACTTCTTTATGCTGTTGGTCATAGGGTATAAATGTGGCAGCCACACAGGAAGTTTGCTGTAATGAGCCCTGCATACTTAGCTTGCTTATCTATTGCTGAGCACAATACCTGGGTATGGAAGCACCAGAAAATTCACAAGCCCCTGAAACAGCGATAGCCACTGAATGTTGTCTTAGGGAGGAAAAGTTAATGTAAATCCTGTGTAATATAGAATTCACAAAAACAACATAGGGCTGGTTCCCCTATGCATTCTCCCAGCCTTCAGTGATTTGCAGGTTAGGAGCGTCCTGGAACAAAGTTGGCATCTCTCTGTATTAAAGTCTCTTTTTTTTCCCTCATATTTTCTTTCCAGTTTTGAAATGCTTTTTAAACACCTTTCTGACAGAAATCTAGTTTCAGGAAAACTCATAAATAAGACAAGTCATGGTATTATAGAGCTGACACTGACCTGAGGCTATCTCATTTCCCAAGGGATGGATCAGCTATGTATGTTTCACTGCCGACAGTTGTCAGATTTTGAATCATAACAGATGTCTTCAGAAAACTTGTGCTCTGTCTTTAGACAACAAAACTTCCAAATGTAATGACAATCTACTGTTGTGGTTCAAGTGTTCCCTCTTGTCCTGACTCCCCAGGGACATTGTTTTTCTTTCTCTTCGCATTAGCCTCTTATGCATATGAAGGCTTTTGCTATACCCAGTTTATTCAGGCTTTCCTTGTTGACAGATTTCCTTGATGTGTGGTTGGTTTTTTGTGTTTTTTTTTTTTTTTTTAGTTCGGGGTTTTTTTGTTTGTTTGTTTGTTTTTTGAAGAATATCATGGAGGTCCACATATAGCATTTCATTTGAACTCTTACTAGTGCTGAATAAGGAAGAAATAATTTTTCTTTCAGGTTATGTTCCTATCTATCTTGTGTCTTATTAGCGACCTGTTACCCATGTCCTTCAAGATATGCTCCTTAGCCTCCCAGGCTTTATTTATTTATTTTTTCCCTGACATCTTGGCAGTCAAGACAGAGTGTGAGCTGCTCTTTCACTAGGCCATCAGATAGAGCCTGGACTCTCTCTTTGATTTTAAGCTTACTCTCCTGTGAGTATCTTGTTACCATGCAACAGGTTTCAGCAAAGCCCTTTATCATGTAACTTGACTCTGATAATACCTACTGCCACTTGTGTGCTGACACAGAGTGAGGGCTTTGGTGCTCTTTCTCAGGTGGTGGTGAGGAAAATGTATTTGGCATGAAATTTGCCCTTCCGTTTGAAACTATTAATGAATATAGTAAATATGTGATATTGTAGAATTAGTGCTAGAGACTAAAGAGGAAAATAAGGAAGCAGAGAATTTGCATGATTTTTGAAAACTTTCTTTGCTGATAGATGTTCGGTCTGAGTTGAATTTTGTGATACCACAGTCGAGTAAGTTTCCCTTGACACAACTTTAATGTGACAAGTAGCCCTAGGTTAAATTAAGGATGTGTGCTACATTTTAATGAATTGAGACTGTTGATACATTGACACTGCTATCATGATGGTGGGGTTTGTGAGAAGGGAAGAAGCTTGGAAGTTGTTTCGTTTAAAGCCGTCTATGGCTTTATGTAGTTCTTTCTGCATGTGTGTTTTATTCTTAATCCATTTCAAGAATTTACTCCTTTTGAAATTAACTTTATTCAAATGCATCGCATTCATTTCCAAATTTGAAAGACCTTAGTCCTATTTATTCTTAATGCTTCAGTTATATCTCAGCGTTGCACAATTAGATTCAGAGGTTGTATACATCACCTTTCAGTTTAACCTTCCTACGAATTTTAGCAATGTATTGATTGTAAATTTAAAAAGTCTTTTTAATGGTATTCTGCAGTCTTCCTTTTGGAAACTATTTTGTTCCTTCAAGGGGTAGGTCATGCCTTTTTTAGGCACACACTAGATGGCAGTATGTATAAATAGAAAAGTTCTTTTGGAAGGGACATTCAAAGATCTACTCCCTCTGCCTGAACACTTTAGGGCTAGCCAAAAGTTAAAACCTATTACTGAGGGTATTCTCCAAATGTCTCTTGAATGCTGCCAGGCTTAGGGTGGCAACCACCTCTCTAGGAAGCCCGTTCCAGTGTCTGACCACCCTCATGGTAAGAAATTTTTCCTAATACCTAGTCTGAACCTCCTCTGGCGCAGCTTCGTGCCATTCCTGCACATCCCCTTGCTGGTTACGAGGGCAAAAAGAACGGCACCTGCCTCTGCGCTTCCTCTCCTCAGGAAGTTGTAGGGCAACAAGGTCGCCTCTGAGCCTCTAGAGTAGACAATCCAAGTGTTTTCAGCCTCTTCTCACAGGGCATGCCTTGTAGCCCTTTTACCAGCTTTGGTGCTCTCCTCTGGATGCTTTTAAGACCCTTAACATACTTTTTATATTGTGGAGACCAGAACTGCATGCAGTCTTCAGGGTGGGGCCACGTTAATGCTACTTTTAATGGAGAATCACCTCATGGACTGTGTGGCTATGCTATGTTTAAAGCATCCTAAAACACTATATACCCACCTGGCTGCCAGGACACACTGCTGGCTCACATTGAACTTGCTGTCAACCAGTACCCCCAGATCCCTTTCTGCTGAGCTGCTCGCCAGCTGCTCATCTCCCAGCCTGTGCCTGTCTGACATTGCTCTGTCCCAGGTGCAGAACCTAGCATTTTCCTTTGTTGAACTTCACGTCATTAATAATTGTCCAATGCTGCTATATATGTAGATCCCTCTGCAAGATCTCTCTGAGTGATTGATTGTAAATGGTTGCCACCAAATGTATTCAAGAACAATCAAAATTCCTGTTGTCCTACAGAGTTTTCCTAGATTTTTTCTTCAGTCAATCAAGGAGCTTGCAAGATAGCAAGCAATGCTCCAAATATTTTTAAATACTACAGCATAGGTTATTCTTACTCATTTCTCTTTCCAAATAAAGCAGTGTTTTTAATTCCCTATCAGCCATGTATGTTTTTGCAAGGATGAAATTTGCAAAACAAAATAATGTCATTTGTCAGCTTTTCAACATTCTGTTTATGAAAGTAGACCCTTCCTGTCTTGTATACGTCCTTCTAAAGCACAGTTTATGATATTTGAACAGTAATTTAGTGATACAAATGTCAATTGATCTTCCCTTTTCAAGATAGATGTTCTGCTAACCTATGAGCTATGTTAAAGGTAATACATCATTGTAATCTTATTCCATGTTATATTTATCATTTCAAAATATTTCTTTTCAGGAGCTATATTAGCTTTTATGTTGGGGCTATTCCATATTCCTCTGGATGATTGTGAAGAACTCTATCGCAAGTTAGGATCAGATGTTTTTAAGCAGAATGTAATTGTTGGAACAGTCAAAATGGGTTGGAGCCATGCCTTTTATGACAGCGATATCTGGGAAAAAATGCTCAAGTAAGTAAAAATAAATTATTTTTAACCTGATTTCTAATGCAAGTCTGAGAGCCTTCATTTTTGTTATTGCTTCCATGGTAAGCAAATTCTTAAAACAAAGAAAAAGGATTAGCCTGTATTCTCATTCTTCTGAAATATCTGTTTTTGTATTTACCAAAACATTTAAAGCCTTTAATGTAATGGTTTCTGCTTCTGGGGAATAAAGCAAGCTTTAGTGCACTGATTTCTGATTATATTCCTGTCTGTTTGCCAACTCTGCTTGGTCTGACTCATTACAGATCTGCTACAGATTTTACTAGCCACCTGCTGTGCCTTTTTGTTTTTTAAGGAGACATAGCAAGAAATGAAATAATATTCTGTAGTAGGCATTTTTAATTTTAGCTGCTCTATTGAGGTTTTTTGCCTGCTTCACCTTCCTTTGAAAAGCAAAAAGGGCTATAAGGATTGCAACGAAAAACATATCCAATTTGTTAGAGTTAGCAATGAAAAGATAGTTGTTCAGAGATATGTATACAAGTGTGTTAATGAATATATGGGGAAAAATCACTGGAAGAAATTGTTAATGTTTATTACAAATTATAACACTTTTATTCATTTGTATTCATGTTGATAGTTGTTGTGGTTTAACCCTGGCAGGCAGCTCAGACCACAGACAGCCACTTGTTCAGTCTCCCCAGAAACGATGGTGGAGGGATTCAGAAAGTTACAAGTGCAAGAACTCGTGGGTTGAGATAAAGACAGTTTCCTAGGTAAAGCAAAAGCTGTGCAAGAGAGCAAAGCAAAACAAGGAATTTATTTACTGCTTCCAGTCAGCAGGCAGGTGTTCAACCACTTCCAGGAAAGTGGGGCTTATCACGTGTGATGACTTCTTGGAAAGACAAACACCATCACTCTGAATGCCCGTCTTCCTCCTTATTTATTCCAGCTTTTATTGCTGAGCATGGTACCACATGGTATGGGACGTTCCTTCAGCTGCTTTGGGTCAACTGTCCTGGTTCTGTCACTTGTGCACCCCCAGCCTCCTTACTGGCAGGGCAGCATGAGAAGCTGCAAAGTCCTTGGCTTTGTGTAAATCCTGCTCTGCAACAGTTAAAAACATTGGTGTGTTATCACCCATGTTTTCATCAAAAATCCAAAGCAGTGTTGTGTGAGCCTCTATAAAGAAAACTAACTCCATCACAGCCAAAGCTGTGACAATAGTCCAGTTGTTTATAATTTTTAGTGGAGGCTAACACTGATTCTGAAAGAACTGAGAGCAAAATGTAAAATGATAAAAAGCTTCTTTGGATAAAATATAACAAGTTTATTTGGAAATGTGGCTAATGCATTTTATGGGATTGAAAGCCTTTCCTCTGGAGCCGTGCTGCCTGAGGTGTAAACATCTTGCTGCTTTGTTGAAGTGAAGATAGGCTTCCCAGCACTTTTTGTTTGTGATTTTACAAATTTTTAGGAAAGTTAAATGTTAATGATACCAATATCATGTCTCTTTTCTTCTGAGATATCTGGAGTTCCTCTCTTTCCCAGAAAAGAGGCAAGGCAGATAAATACCTCTTTTCTTCCCCTGCCCAGCTGAAAGACAGTCTTACAAAGACCAGGATTACCTCGTGTGGAAGTATTCTGTGTGCTTTAATTAAAATGCTATTATTCTTTGTAGCTGCATATAACACGAGGGAGGTAAAGTACTCTATTCATGAACAGTGGACAAAAGTGAGGCAATTATATTATTCATAGACTAAAAATAAAATTTAGTGAGTAACAAATTAATCTTTTCTGACCCAATTCTGCAGTTTTGAAGGGAGATCTATACCTGTACAACACTTCACTGAAACAGTAGGATTTCTTGCAGGTTTCCTCACAGCCTAGAGCTAAGAAAGAAATTGAAAGGTCTTACAGCATCTCTTTATGGAAATAAGAAGCTCAGATTCAACTTTAAGTAATTGCATGGGAAAACTACTTTGTATTTTGTTTTAAATTTAAGTCTTAGTAATGCTGAGGTGATTTTTTTTTCTGTTTAAATGGTAGTTAGTTTTTGTCAATGTTGCTTGAAATAGAATATAAATTTCAAATATGCAGATAAGCAACTTAAATTTAGCATTTGATGAAATTACTTCCAGGAGAAGTATTCTTGCTGAAAATAATTCAGCTAGTGTTAGTTAGGCTAATATTGCATTCATTCATGGGGTACATCATAAATTCCATTTCTGAAAATTACAACTAATTTTGTTTAACTTCTTATTCAGTGTTATAGGGAATTGATTGTCTTAGATATGATTTTAACTTATTTTAACATTTCTTATTGACTCCTTGCATTATTACTTTGTGAAGATTTTACTTATTGTATGATCTGTACATCAGTCTGTGTAATGCTGTATTGAGTTGCATTTACAAGGAGAACCTGGCATATAGTTCTAGTTTTTGTTTTCTTTTGTCTGTTCACATACACATTCTTTTTTCCCTTTTGTACTATCCTGAGGAACAACTGGAGAAATTTAGTGAACAGCTAGGAGGTTTTTTTTTTTTTTCAAAAGCTAAATAAAATCTCATACTGGGGAAAAAAAATCTGATTTAAATGAAAGCCTCCTTGGAATTACGGATGAGTACTCACTATAGGTTTTTATATCTTGACTCTAAGCAAATGAAGTTGAAATAGATGCTGCTATGAGATTATTAACTAGTATGCCAATATCCTCCAGTGTACTGCATTATGCAGGACGGATACCTTCTAGTTAGTGATTAGAAAACTGAATATGAAAAAATCCCACCTGAAAAACGAATACTAAATGTATATTCAATTATTGTTATGGAAAATAAGCTTACAACTTTCTTCTAAATCATGCAGAATGGTGAATTTCTCATCTTTGCATAATGTAAAATGGTTCAGGAAAGTTACTTTCATTCCTGTAAAACTGGAAAAATTTAGGAATTGATTAGGGATTGATTTAGGAATTGATTTTTGGATTCTTAAATGCCGTGAAGTACTTAGCTTTCCTCTTATAAAGTAGTTCAGTAATGCTGCTGGTTTTTTAAGTATGTAGTGAAGCCAGTAGCTGAATCAAGACTTCAGTTGCTCTTCAGACTGACTTCCAACAGTCTAGTAGGTATGAAGCACTGGTTAACTGAAGTTAACTTCATTAACTCTTGAAGTTAATTGTGGAATTCTGATTATTAAAGTGAAATGCAAACATTGTTTCTTCTAAATGCAAAATTCTTATAGAAGTTGGGGGTTATAAAAATGCATGTATTTTGTTCATGCTAAACTGATGGAGCACTTTCAATTTTTTACATTTATTTGTAGAGAAAAAATGGGCTCAAATCTTTTGATTGAAACTGCAAGAAATTCCAAATGTCCAAAGGTAAGTACGATGTTCTGAGGTCCACGTGAATTGTATGCTCCACAAGTACTTGTTAAGAGTTCAAGTAAGAGTATTATCACTAGAAGAATATTGGATGAACAGTAAGAGTATCAATAAGTTCTGCAAGCATCTGTATAAGATAGAGATGCTTATAAAGAATAAGATCTTATTCTTTATAAGATCTTATCTTATAAGCATCTTTTCTTATATATAGGATATCTTATATATAAGATGCTTATAAGATAAGATCTTATAAAGAATAAAAATCAATTAATTATTTAAATTTCTTCAGCAATTTCTCATGGTTTTAGTTAACACTGAGACAGAGCATGTTTCAGGTTTGGAAGCAGAGAGATACTTAGGGCAGCTTCTTGAAGTTGTGGAAAATTTGTTTTTGGATACAAGACAATTCTAGAATCTGGAGATCATGTCAAATGCAGTATCTGTTACTGTGTAGTAACAGGAAGGAGTCGCTTTTCAGTTTGTCTGGATTACCAGGTTTTCCCCGTTCAGATTTGTAGGCCTTAAGTTCTCTACTCTTTCTGTATCATCTAAAGGGCACCATTTAGTTGGAGGGGTGTTATATTCAGCAGCAGCACAAGAGTGAAAGATGAGAAAGCATGGGTATTTTTGGTGAAGCATAGGGTGTAAAGAAAGAAGGGAAATATAATAGCACATATTTCAGAACAATCTGTAATTAACAGGTGTTTTGGTGTCATAGCAGTATATCCAACGCTTTACTGTTAAATGGAAGATGTTCATGTTTTTCTAAACATAGAAACATGTGCTTGACTGTTAGCGTTCCTACTCCATGCCTAAAACAAGGACATGAAAAGGCTGAAGTGGTATGTTACTTTCTGAGAGAGAAGCTATTCTACATTGACTTGAAAGTTATCTTTGAACTGGGATCTTTGGCTTCCTTCCATGATCTTCAGTAATAAAACGTGAATATAAATAGAGATGAAACTAGTTATTCACAGTAATCACTTTGTAGTAGTGCTGGCACTCTTTACAGGGCCAGTAAAATCAAAATACACAGTTGTGTGCTCTGTGCTGCTGTTAAATTCATGAAGAGATGGATTTTTCCAAAAGGTGTCCAGCATTCTACAAGTTAGGCTTTCGCTTCAAGAAGCGGGCTATATGGGTATTAAAAAAATAAATCAAATAAATCAAATATCAGTTTGCAAAACTTAATAGAAAACTTATCAAAGTGTTTTCTTTCTGTAGTGATGAAAACCAGACTTCTCTTTTGACAAGACAGGAAACTTATTTTCTCCATCAAACAACATAACATAAACCATACACACGTTTTCCTTCTCATTTTCATCTAGAAGTTATACTTCTGGTTTTGCTTTTTATGAAGGTGAACTTGCTGTGTTTTAAATGATTTACTTATGTAGCTGAAGAATGGAAATGGATACAGTGATATCACATCATCAGCTGCTAATGCTGTTGAGTAATGTTTCATGCACAAAAAAATACTATGTAAAACAGTACACAAAATAGAATTGAACACCCACTTGTCTGCTATAGAGTATTGTTCTAAACAGGGCCAGGCAGTCTGGTGCATCATCATAAAAAGGTCTTACAAATTCTAACGCTCACCCATAATTATAGGTACTCCCACCTCATGCATTTAGATCTGTAAAATGTGCTGTTTTTGCAATCATGCATTTTATGGAAATACAGTTGTGGCCTTTCACTTAAACTTATGTATGTGGCTTAATGATGTTTCCGTGTCCTTACAAAAAACCTTGAAAGAAAGTCTTTCAAATACTTTTTTTCCTCCTTTGAAAGAGATTTTTCCTGCAATCCTTTAACAGAGGTTCCAATGTTAAGTAATTGTGTCCTAGGAGAAAGAAATTGATTGTTACATATGTACTTAATATGTAAGTTACTGTTTGCTTGTTACTGTGTGAGAATTGCACAGACCTACTTCTAGTGCACTTTTCACTTTCATTAGGATTGTTCTTTCAGAGCACTTTGAATTACTTGGAGTTTGAAATAGTAATTTGACAAAATAAACATGCAGGGATTATTTTTGTGTATCTAGCAAACATAAAGAGAATTGGTTTTGTTTTCTAGCATTAGCATTAACTGCTATTCGTGAAGGTGAAACTTTTTTTAATTGCATATATGACACTAGCTTTTGTATAAATATCAGTGGATAGATACTGGTGGAAACAAAATAGTGGAAACAATGTTAGGTTTAATAAAGCTCCCTCTTTAGGGAGGTTGTATTGTCTTGTTTTTTTAAGTTCTTAAAATTTATATAAATATTACAAAAAAAGTTAATAAAATATGTACAAAGGATTCCAGAGACTCATTAAATTTATAAATTGAATTTCATAGTTTGTGAATTGTCATTATTGTATTACTATCTAATATAACTCAGTTTTGTTCCTTCTGACTCCCTAGGTAGCTGCAGTAAGCACCATTGTAAACAGAGGAACACCACTCAAAGCATTTGTTTTTAGAAACTACAATCACTTTCCTGGGGTTAAGTCTCATTATATTGGAGGTTGTCAATATAAACTATGGCAGGCCATTAGAGCGTCATCTGCTGCACCAGGTTACTTCCAGGAATATGTCTTGGGCAATGATCTTCATCAGGTAAGTTGAAATCTCGTCCTTCGGTAAATATTTTCCAGCATTATTCCTGGAAAAGAAAGTTGTCTGAATTTCTGAATCAGAACTAAGCAAATACTTTCATAACGGAAAGAAGATCCAGGGAAGGTTAGGAGTAAGAAAGAAAACTTTTGATTTGGGTAGCCCTTATAGAACTAGAAGGGCATTGGCTTAAAAATCTTTGTGGTATTAACGCAAACTTAAGTTCTTATGCTGTTCCTTTCTTCTCTGCCTGGAAGGAAACTTTATACGGGTTATAAATTGCCTCTGACTTCCTGCTTACAACTGGTATTTCATTGAGCATTATTTCACTAAACAGATGGTATGACTTACTATCTAATGATACTGTAAGGTGTGAAAAATTCAAGTTGTGTGTTTCAGTGTTCCTTTTATTAGTGAATAAAGTCTGTTTATGGGCTACTTTTAATTCCTTGTACTGATAGTTTATTAAGCTCTACACTGGTTCTGAGCTTAACAGCAAAAAGTAGGGGATGCTCTGGCGATTGGATTAAAATCATAAGGCAACTGCAAAAGAAATTCCCTTGAGGATAAAGCAATGTCTCCTGTCAACAGTGAATGATTTCTTATTTTATTATAGCTCCTGTTGGTGACCCTGAGTAGTGAAGAGCGAGGCAAATTAACTTTACTTACTAGATGTTTTTAATCTTTCTGTTCTTGTCCTCCAATGCCCCTTAATTGTTCTGTCACTGAGTTTAAATTAATTGTTTTTACAGTACATAACTTATTTAAAAATATTAGTGTTTGAGAAAAGATGTATTTCAGCTCTGTGGAAGAAAGGACTGTAATAGATGACTGAACCCCAGACTTTCAACAAAGACAGCCTAGGATTCTATCACTTAAATCTAAAGAAAACATCTGTTACGTTCCTGTCATGCTGATTCATATGATGGCATTAGCATTAACTAAGGAAAAGCAATACTAGCATATTTTCAGTAATAAGTGTACCTGTATCACATCCACAATTTCTCATGGTGTTCATTAAAAGGCTTTGTAATCTCATTAACATACTAATGTGTATAAGTAGTACTGATGTTTAGCAGATAAAAAAGGAATGTAAATAAAAGTTTAATTATATTAACAGTCAATAAACAGAAGCACTGATACAAAAGCAAACCAGGTACAATTTAACCTGAAAAAATGAGCACACTTGGGAGAACAGTTCCCTGAAACTTGTCTGCAATTGTCCTCTTAAGAAAGTGAAAGCAGGTCTGCATATTTTCTGCCTAGGCTGATAAAGCAGGAGAGCTAAATCACCTTATGAGAAGGTAAAAATACTTGAGGAAGGTGCAGGACGTGGCTTTTAGACTCATAAGCAGCATGAGGCATATATGTAATAGTCATACAACATACTAAGGTTTGAGGGTATCTAGCATGTCATTTATGTATTTTTTTCTCCAGTGCTCAGTTCCTTTTTGTAACATACATTGTTGCAGTTGCTGAGGTTTTTGAAAAGGATAGCAGGAAAGCTTATTGTAGGCCTTTGTATGTTTCATTTCATGTAGAACAGCTTTTTACTATGTAATGTAGTTTCCTTAACTTCATCAAATCTGAGTAATTTATCTAGTTTTAAATGTTAATTAATGAAGACTGTTCATAAGTTGGCAATTTCATGTGTGCATTGCAAAAACATTACTCATTAAACACTGTGTTTGAAAACAGTAATTTCAAAATTTAAGCTATACGTTGAATAGGAGGAGATGGAATAATTGCATTCAGCTATATATTTGCCCGTCAGAGACGGACCTGGGGGTATTGGTTGATAGTCGGCTGAATATGAGCCAGCAGTGTGCTCAGGCAGCCAAGAAGGCCAACAGCATCCTGGCTTGTATAAGTGTGGCCAGCAGGTCCAGGGAAGTGATTGTCCCCCTGTACTCAGATCTGGTGAGGCCACACCTCGAGTACTGTGTTCAGTTTTGGGCCCCTCACTACAAGAAGGACATGGAGGTGCTTGAGCGAGTCCAGAGAAGGTCTACGAAGCTGGTGAACGGTCTGGAGAACAAGTCCTATGAGGAGCGGTTGAGGGAGCTGCGACTATTTAGCCTGGAGAAGAGGAGGCTCGGGGCGACCTTATTGCACTCTACAGGTACCTTAAAGGAGGCTGTAGCGAGGTGGGGGTTGGTCTATTCTCCCATGTACCTGGTGACAGGACAAGGGGGAATGGGCTAAAATTGTGCCAGGGGAGTTTTAGGTTGGATATTAGGAAAAACTTCTTTACCGAAAGGGTTGTTAGTCAGTGGAATAGGCTGCCAAGGGAAGTGGTTGAGTCACCATCCCTGGAGGTCTTTAAAAGACGTTTAGATGTAGAGCTTAGGGATATGGTTTAATGGAGGACTTTTTAGCATTAGGTCAGAGGTTGGACTCGGTGATCTTGGAGGTCTCTTCTAACCTAGACTATTCTGTGATTCTGTGATAAAAAGTCTATACAACCTGTGGGACAAGGGTTCACATGGAGGGCAGGATAGTTCTACTACAACTACATCAACCAGGTTATTTCCATTTTCTTCGTATTCTCTTTTTCCATTCTGTTTGGAGTCCTTTTCTTTCTCTTTTTTCCCCTTGTTTATGCTACATCTGGTTATCCCCAAAGCATTTTAATCAAATACAGCCTGAAATAAGCAAATAAGTTGTTTTATTTTTGTAAAGCTAAATAGGGAGTCTCACACAGATATTCTGTTTGAAACCCTGAAACATGGTTATCTTCCATCTGTCCAAGCAGAACTAGAAAGGGTGCTGGTTTAGTCTTTGGAGTTGTTCCAAGCTGCTCCTTAACTGCTGGATTGGGTCAGGGTTAAGCTATGTGAGGCACTTTTCTTCCTCTTCTTACCTTTCCGCCCCCTCTTTCCTTGAATTGAGAGCACATCAAAGTCTGCGCATGCTGCTATATGAAGGATAGCTAAACAGTATGCTGTGTAACTTCTATGGAGCACTTACACAATTACTTGTTTTAATATTGTTTTGAATTGCCAGACTTGTGTGAAATGCAGTAAAGTGGCTATTTGATACCACCTGTATTCACTCCAAGTCCAATTTACTACACCAGAGAACATGAAGTTATGATTAATGTTAATAGAGGTCAGGTACAGTATTCTTAGATACACAGAGCTAGAATGACATCTAGTTCACTTTTTCTTACTTGAGATTCTTTGGACAAAGCCATTCCATATCATCTTACCAACATTGTTTCACAAACTCGATGTTCTTATGTTAAAACGCTATTTGATGTATTTTAATTGCTGGAGAACAAGGGCTTAGGACGTGGTTAGATTAATTCTACAGAATTCACACCTATGAGTTCCCAAGGCTATCGGTTTTGTATTCTTCTTGAGGTGTTGACCTTTTAAACTATAGAGAACTGAGTATGTTTTCAGTATAAAAACTGCCTATTGTAGTAGAACTATGTGCCAAATTTTCTATTCAGTATCATCTGAAAAATCTATCTTCCAACCAAGCATGATATTTTAAATGCTTTTGAATACTTTTAGAATCCAAAGGATGTTGTCTTCCACACCTTCCTGGGTTTGTTTTCTCAGACTGCATTTTTCATAGCACATGGGATGTGCTTGTTTTTTAATGGCGAAGAGGTTAGCAAGGTGCTGTATTGCAAATGCCACCTAACAGTTTGTGTGCAGATTTGTATCTCAAATTTCATTTCCACCAGTGTACAATCAAGGTACCTTGAATTACTTTGTTGTTACCCTGGGGGAAGAGCTTCCAGGCCTTTAGCAGACTGTTACGCTTATGGTTTTGGATGTAATGGTACCTCAGTAGAAAATGTAACCAAGGTTTTTATCTCTAAGTATCCAAGATCAATTTAAAACTGTATGTATACATAAATATATTTTAATAGAGTGTTAAATACAGTCATATTCTGGTTTAAAATAGCTTTGTTACTAATATTTCAGGCTTGGATTTTTTTTGAAGTATGTTAATAACTTAGTCCTGAGTTGTAGTTTATGTAACTACTAGATTTTTGTTATGCGTCATTATTGCAAAAGTGCACTGTAGTAGTCATATTAACATCTTTTGGCCAGATTGTGTATGATGCTAAATTCCATAATTCACATGGAAATACTGTTTTAGCACTACAGAAATAAAGGAAGCATACCATCACCAGGCATTCTCAATGGCACCATGATTTTTGTAACATGCATCAGCATAGTGTGCATTAATTTTACGCCAGAGGATTCAGTGCTGTGCTATGGTATCAGAAGGGTGACGGTACTTTTGTGGATTTTTTTTAATGGATTGGAAACTTATATTAATTCATCAACGTAATCTCTTGTGAACATAAGCTATGCTAGTTCCCTATTAACCTATATATAATCTAATTCTGCAATGTTGATATTTCTACGTGTTTCGAAGAATGGCGGAAAATAGAAGTACTGGTAAAAGTCTGTGAAAACTCAGAATGGTAAATATGATGGGATTTGTTTCTTACTTTGAAGTCTGGGACTCTACAAAGCCTGATTTCCATATAGAATCCTTTATTGATTTATCACTCAGTTGTACGTTTTTGTCTGAATGAAAGGCACTGTAGTAGTTGACCTGACTTAGGACTCCTCACATGTATGAAAATACTTACTTTGATAATGGCAACTTAGTGGATTTTTTATGGTCAGTCTGCATATTCTCTTTAATGTTATCTAGTGTTTGTTGAAATTAGTGTCCTTCCTGAAACTGCATGAAGAAGATCCATAAGAGTTGTGTAGGGCTGAGATGCATAAAATCTTTAGGAATTAATGACCAACCATATATGCTAGAATCATGCCTGAGCTGAACTGTGGCTGTTCACTTTAACACTGATGTTCCCATACCTATATATATTTATACATGCATGCGTATTTGTGTACGCACATGCATGCCCTTTCTCTGGGAACATTCCAGTCTGACTTCTTGTATCAGCCCCTCTAAATGTTTGAGAGAAGTGTAGTGTGTTACTTTATTAATAAGCTAATTATTTCCATAACTCTTTGGATCTAATTGCTAAGAAATACATTCCTAGGTGCCTAAACCCTCTCTTCTTGTTCATGCTGCTGATAACCTGATGGCAGATTAGTTAAATTTCCACAAAAAGTAAGCAGTTCAGAAAAGAAATAGCAATATTTACATTCAGGTCAATCATGCCATGCTATCTTGTTCCATCCTGTCAAGAAGGAAAAACAGTGCAGCTGTTGGTAGATGAGGGGAGGAGGATTAATATTCTTTGTGGCTCAAAAGAGGAACACATTAGTATTCAAAGGGATTTAATCCCTGTAACATGCTTCTCCAGAAACCGTGCAAGTCAAGAGAGACCACGTCATGATGTCACAGTATTGAAGCTGTATTGCCACATATCAGCTTTTTTTTTTTTTTAATTAAATCTACTTAGGAAGTATTGAGGGAGTCTTAACCTCTCCCCAGTCCCATTAAAACCAGTCACTTTTTTCCCTGCTTCTCACAGAGGGATGATGTTTCTTAGATTCCTCTTTTCTTCTGTAGTGTAAAAAGTATTTCCTTTTTAGCTATTCAATAATGTCACTTCAATAGACAGTGTGGTATGCTGAGCAAATTGCCAATTAATTAATAGAGCAGTTTTAAGATTTAACAAAATCATTATGCACACTTCATTTGCTTGGTTTTACAGCAAAAACTAAATTTGTACCACAGGATTAATTAAAAGGGCAATGAGGAGGAGGGGAGGAATTTAACAAAGCTATGTATTTTTCTAAAAGTAAAATATACTCAGTTTACCACAAATGACTTTCTTGGTGTGTTCCCATGATTTCATTGCTGCAGTGCAATTCCATTTAATGAAACGCTGGTGTTGACTTACAGTAGTGTTCAAATAATTGTGTTTTCTGACCTTTGAGCAAATCAAATACTGAAGTGGTTAAAAAATTGGCAGCTAGTCTGTTAGTGGAGCTTTAGTGCAAGGGTAACTATGCATGGTGGGAATACGACCTACAAATATATATATATATATATATATATATATATATATATATATATGCGTATATATATATATACACAACGTATATATATGTATATACGCGTTGTGTATATATATATACACAACGTATATATATATGTATATACGCGTTGTGTGTGTGTATATATATATATATACACACACAACGCAATAACATGTAACTAAAATTTCAAGTTTCACCTTGTCTGAAAAAAAAGAAGCTGCATTTTTTTCATCTTCTACCCTCCTTTTGAGATGGTAAATCTGCCAAGCCATTTCATCTTTGTAGCTTGTTACAGGAGAGGCTTCAAAAGTGATTCGCGTAGTGGATCCTGCCCTAATTGGTTTTACATGGTAGCTTTTAAAATTAGATTCAAGGGTGCTTCCCAGGCTCTAAGAAGACATAGAATATAGGTCACATTGAAGTTCTTCTCGTTCTTAGGATGTGCCACGGTGATCAGTATGCACCAGAGCTTACACAGGCTGTGGTTTAATAGGTGTATCTTGTTCTCACAATGATAGAAACAAGTATTTCTTTGTTTCTCTGTCTACTTGTTGCCATACACATTTTCCTACAGCCTTTGAGGTAGTATCTCCTACTGGTTAAGGACAGAGGTATTTACTGGAATGCGTTAGCTAGATGGATACATGCAATTCTTTTTCTCTTACAGACTCTGTAGGGTTGGTTAGCAGCTCTTAGCATGGATGCTGATGATGCAGTTTACCAGCCTTCGTGAAAATGCTGTGTTTACTGTGCCAGTGTTACTCTGCAGAGCAGACTCCCTGCAGGATTCCCTGCAGGGGCTTGCTAAGTGGCTTGGTTTTGGAAGATTTGTTTAGTGAAACAAAATTGAGAGGGTATTTTGTTTAGGCATTTAACTTGGAAGCATTGTAATTTTTTTCTGCCATGGTTCAGGGATATTTTGTTATTGTAAATGTAATTCTCAGAGTGCTTATTAAAGAAAAGACAGTCACTCCCAAAGAAGCTGTATTAGATTTAAATATTTTTGATTAGACTTCTGAGTCTATATACCTTTACTGACACAGTTTACCAGCTAATATTCACTATACGTAAATCTTGTAAAATCAGAGGAAACTGGTATAATGAAATATTAAGAGCTAGGTCAATTCAGTAATTTGTCCAGTCAATCTAGGTTGCTGTTTGTAGTTCTGATGCTGCTGACCACTGTTTCTTAGATCATACAGGACAACTTGCTGTCAGTTCTTTTATCGTTTGTAATTTTTACTTTACCAGGCTGAATATTCATCTAATGCTGACTTGAAGGGGGGCATATTTCCATCTGAAATAGCCTGGTGATAGTCATGGCAAAGGAAAGCCTGACAAAGTAGTTTTATTCTTGATACACAATAGTTTCTTCCCTTAAGGAAAGCTTCTTTATGATATGTTGTCAACGGAAGGAAGACAAGGGCGCTCAATATGAGTGATCAGCTTGCTTCAATTTATTGGATAGCTCAGATGCCTTTTATTCTTTAACAGATGATTAGCTCATACATATTATAAAAGTTAAGCTCATGATTGGTCCCCCTTACCTTATCAGCTTCTTCCTCACCCTTTTCGACTGAAATAACACCATCAGTACCCTCCCAAACCATTAACAGATATTGTGTCCTTGTGTCTGATTAACTCAGAGAAGTTGAGTACGATCTGTCTAAGATCTGTCTAACTCGTGATGGTCCAGCTGCTTTATGTCAATGTGACCTATCCCAGTTAACCATTCTTCTACAATGATATATGGCAGTCTGATGCATATTGCAAGCACTTCATCACTTTATCACTTCATGCTTTGCCATTTGCCGTGCACTCTAATTTGCCTTCTGTGTTGTAGTTTGGGATAGTGCCCTCTGATTGTCATGGATGCAGGACTTACCATTGTGATGGTGATAATTTGCAACATGTATAGAAAATGTGCATGAAGTTGGTTAATACCAAGTCCCCTTACATTAGCTGAATGGGGTACCCTGAGCCCTATTTCCTGTGCTGAGTTTCTCTTTCATTGCAAGGATTATCTGTAGTGCTAATTTTGCAAATCCCACACTGGAGGTCTCTTCAAAGATTGTTTATCTTCCAATTTTTGTTTTATTGGGTGTATATATACACACTGCTGTTTTTAGTAGTACGTATATTTTAGATTTTAGGCTACAGAACCCTTTAGATTTATTTCAGCTGGCATTTCCTCAGAAGGGGAAAAGATAAGAGTATAGAACAAAACAGCTTCCCTTGGGTCAAATCCAATCCTCTGTCATGGTCACCAAGTATATGAACTGCACTTAATGTCTGTAGTTCATAAACATGTAAAGCTGTCTTTGCTGTTGCTGCCCTAGCAGGTTATTTAGAGAAGGATATTTCTTCATCTTTAAATGGCCAGCAAAATTCTGGTTTTTACTCTCTGTTCATAGCACGTGTACACAATTTCTCCTTGTGCCAGTACTGTTTTCCAGTTTAATTTACTGTTCCTTAGTAGGATTTACACTTGTGATGTGTATATGGAAATACTCTTATCCTTTTTTTTAATTATTTTGCTAGTCTGTGTAGGCCAAGCTGTCTCAGACTTGCAAAATAGGCTCTGTGTTCCCTTGATCATTCTAATAGTCCTTCATTGCACCTGCTGCAGTTTGGGTAATGTTTCTTGAAACTGGACTATTCAGTGTGTTTTGGCATGACCTAAGACATACTGTGGAAAGCTGAATGATACGCCAGATTCAAAATTAGCATTTCTAAATTAGAAGCAAAATTCAGAGAAGCTAATTTGATCAGCCAGAACACTATTCTAGGTGATGTTTTAGCTCTGTCATGAAATTCCTCATTTTCAAAGGAAGATAGAGCATAGAATTACAGTTGCCTTTTCAACAGCTACCTCGTGTAGGTGATTTAAATGATTGTGAGATGGTGCTCTACCCTGATCTTTCGCATTCTTGGTCTGATCCCAACTTAGTTCTGAAGAGCACAGCTTTGTGTTTACGAGCATTTTCATTATGTGTCATCTCATTTGGGTTTTCCTAGACATCAGAGTCATTCAGTATTTATTCTAAAGCCTTTGTATTTACAAAGCCTCTAACTTTGTAGTAGCAGACTTGATTAGTAGTTACGTACTTCTGAGAAAATAGTAGAGAGGATGAGACCCAGACCAGCCTTTGAGTACTGATACAAAGCAGTCCCCAGCCAAGGAGTTCCTCGTTCATGTAGACTCTTGTCTCATTTGGTTAGCCAGTTATTTCTCCACTATAGTCTCTTTAATCACTTTCCAGTGGTCTGGTATGTAAGGTGCTTTATAAATCCAGATTTTCTTCATCTGAAAATTCTGATTCAATTTCAGTATCAAGCCTTCAGTAAATCCATGGTATATTTCATCATCTAGGAAAATGTACTTCTTAACTTAGAGAGTAAATTCCTACAGGACTCAGGAAAATGTTTAGCTGAAAAAAAAAAAAAAAACAAAAAACATTTTATTTTAAAAAGGATGGTATCATCTCTTTATTAGTAATGAACTTAATACTTCCACAGAACAGGGAAGGAAAATGGCCCTTGCAACCACTGTCCAACCTCTGAAATGTGCCCATCTCTATAAAAACTTATGAAGAAAAGAACAGTTGAAATAACTCAGCATAGCATGAGTTATAGGCACTTTTAAATTGTTCCCTGTTCTGTCTTTAGATTACTCATAAAAAATCCTTAATGTTTTTACAAGTTCTAACAGATGAATCTTTCATTCTTTTGCATTTTCTGACCCTCAATGCTTTCTTTTTCCCTTCTTCATAGGTTTTCTGTGTGGTATGATTCTGTCACTCAAAGGAGTTATTTTTCTGCTTGGGTGCAGAACCTTTCCTTCAATTCTTTCTCCTCTCTTCCCCTCATTGGGGATGCAAATACTAACTAGTTCGTATCCAAATCCCAATGCTTCATGTCAATTATCTCCAATAATTAGCTCTTTTTTCCTCAAATTTTGTCCATTTTAAGATCAAATCCTTTATTTATGAACCTCCTTTGTTCCAATTGCAATGAAATTAAATCTAATGTTTGAGTCAACAAATAAAGAATAAAATTATATTAAATAATTCAGATATCTTGCATAGATTTCTGTTAAATAAAAAAATATATATGGAATGCCCAATTTCAGTTTGGAATTATAATAAGAAAGGCAAAACTCATCTTGAACACTGCCTGTGCTTCTCAAGTTGGGATATGTGTTTAGGGCTAGTAGAGATTCAACCACAGGCCATCTGTTTTTTTTTTTTTTTTTTTTTTACTTGGGTTGCACTCTATAATCCTCTCATGTTCATTGTTTGGGAACTGGTTAAGTATGTACTATCCTAGTGACATTGCTAAATTAGTGTAATTAAATGTGGTACATGGCTTATGCTTTTAATGAAATATCTGACTACATTTTATTTCTTCTTTCATGATGTCTGCCAATATCTAGTAAGTCTTCATCAGTACAATGCAAGTACATTTTCTTTATCTGACATAAAAACATTAATTCAATAATGTCTTCAGAACAGCTGGTCACTCTCTGTGAATTAATGACTAGCTGGGATGAGTTAATAATTTAAGATAATCACCTAGTAGTCTTCCGCAGCCAACCATTCATTCTAAAGAAATGTCAAGAGCAAATATGGGTAATGTAGGGGAAAAAAAAAATTAAGATACATTATTAAATGTTTAGTGATTACAATAGTACTGGCAGCTCTTAGAAACATTTAGCATTATATTTGTCTGTATACAAATTGTGTAGTATGGCACTGATAATTTTTAGAAAAGTAAGTATGGTGTGGGAGAACATTTGTATCAAACAGTAACCTTTTCAATAAACTTCCAATCTTTATTAGATATTTGTTTATTTTATGTAATGTGATCTCTCAATCTAGGGTATTCTTTTACAACTGGAGTAGTAGAAGTATAAATGCAGCTTTTAAATTCTTTTTAATTGTCAAAGAGCCATTTAACAATATAAATTCTAATGCATTTAATTTTAATTTTCTGTATGAGCACCTTCTAAAGAATTTTTCTATTAGCCAGTTCAAGTGGAATAAGACACTTGAGAAAATTTAAGGGAACATCTCTGCCTCTTCTTAAGTAATGGAATCTGTTCATTCTGAAATAGTTAAAAAATTGGTGTATAAGAGGAGTGCATTAAACATCTATCATCAAGCACAGCCTCTGTTAGAAAGCAGCATTACGTAGAAGACATTATAAATTGTGTATAGATGACCCAGTGGCATTTCTGTTAGTATGGCTATGAGGCAAGTGTGGTTCTTTTTAAATAAAATGCTTGAGATATTTGTATAAAGAGGTAACTGTACATCATTGTATGCTGTACAGGAGATAATCTGACTTATTTATAAAAATGTTTTCTCACTCATCTTTCATGCATAAAAGATACCAGACCCACCACTAGAAGGAAGCTAAAACAAATTGTTCTGGTACACTGTATCTTTTAGAAATGTGTTATGAATATTGGTACTGCCTTCCATTGCTGTCAATAGAGAGGAAACAATTCTACCAGTGTGCTGTTTGTTGCTTATAACATTATTTTTAGGGTCAAAATAGTTTGTGCAGGGACATAAAGATGTCCTGTACTTTCTGGGAGTCATCCTCAGTAGTATCATGACTCACAAGAGGAAAGCCGTAATACAAAAAGAATTTGCAATATTAGATTAATGTTTAACAAACCAGGATAAACATGTAACTTCTGTATTGAGGAGTATTTGTATTCAGTATTTTGTACTGAACACTGTGGGAGCTGGCTTATTGTCCAGTTAAATCTGAATTACGCACACTTTTTTTCACTATGTATATATTGAGAACTGTAATTTGGTAGCACAGTTGATGTTTGGCTGAGCAAGCCATGAAGCTCTGTATGTGAATGTACGAATAGTATCATGCTAGCACTGGGTGCCCAGATCAATCAGAGTCCTGACTGGGATCTGAATCTTGAAGATGTCTGGATGGATAGATCTTACAGGTAGTCAAACAACCCTTCTGTTTCTCATTTCAGTTTTCTACTCTGAGAACATTTGCTGCTACTCATGTAAACGTACTGAATTTGCTAGTGATTGGGCAAGACATACCTTTTTAATCTGTGTAAACTAGAGTAAATGTTTTTGGAATAAATATTTTAATTTTTCAACCAAGTAATCACTTGCAAAAGTGCAGACTCTTCAAACTCATTTGAAACAATAAGCCCTAGCCTTAATCCTAATCCTTATCTGTTCATGATTTTTATGTTGATTTTAAATATCGAATTTGAAAAACAGTTGTCAAAAGTCTGTTGAGAATCTTAGCCTGTCTTGTCTTAGCCTCTGATAGCTTTGTACTAATTCTGTCTCCACTTCTTCCACAAATACAATGAAAGTAAACAACAGAGCAAGTCTGTAAAAGTGAACTAAAATGCAAAGTATGTCTGCATAGGCAGTGAGGTGAAATGGTTACTATGGAGCCAACAAACTCAGCTTCCAAATATCAGACTTGGCTTTCCTAAGTCATATATCCTTCACCCAATGCTAAATTATTTTCTCCACAAAGCTTAACATCACTTAAGTGAAACTTCACTACACAGGATGTTACACGGAGCAATTACAAGGCACAACTTGAATCTGACACAAGAAGTGTAATGATAGCTTATGAATGTACAGTGTATTCTGACTATCAGCTAAAGTCCACAGTAAAGTATGGTTCAAACTAACTTTTATTTAACGTCAGTTTATTAGCTGGTTTATAATTCCTGAGGTAGATATCTGTGTGGTGATTTTATGCGCTTTCGCCTTACTTATTTATATGGGGCAGGACTTTCAGCAGGTTCTGTGTTACCAGGCTCCAGGTGGTCTGGAGCACTTGCTTTCTTTGAGACCTCCTGGTGTATCTTCCTTCTGATTATGAAATAAATAAGGAAAATTTGACAGTATTTAACCAGGCTTTTCTTTATCACTAGAACCATGTAAGCCATGTATCTTCAGCAAAGACATTTCCTTGGAGCACGTATCTACAAAAAGTGAATTTTAGGGGCTTTAAATAATTTGATCTGGTAGATAAATGACAAGGGAGCTTTCCCTGACTATTTTGTAACTTTAAATACACTTGTAGAAAAGCTACAGCTTTAGACTCTAGCTAACCAACACTAGGCCCTAAAAATAAGGTTACAATTGTGCTGGGAAAGTTCCAGAAAAATCTGCATGGGGAGGAGAGAACACTTCATAAACTTCACTTAGGAATTACTTGATAAAAGGTTGAGTAAAGCATAACAATTGTACATTTGCCACTTGGAAAACATTTGGCAAAAGACTGAAAGTAATGTCTGAGTGCCTGACTTTATTGCTTTGCTGTCACAAACAAGCTTGTTTATACATGTCTCTGTTTTAAGATTTGATTCTTAAATATTCCTCTATTTTTTTACTGGATTTTTTAAAGCCTTCTCAACTTTTTTAATGACAGTTAACAGTAATAAACCCTTCTTCAGCACTTGATGCCGTGACATTCCTACTGTGGCACTTTGTGTTCAGTGTGCTGCCAGCAAATGAAGTTGCCATAAGTGTGGGTTGGTTTTGCAGAGTTCAGAATATGAAGAAGTGGTCAGGAGATGCCAGCGCACTGACCGTAGCAGCACAGAACACAAAGGGAAGGAGTGACTCATGTATGTTTGGGAAGTAAAAAAGTTTGCAATTACACTGAGAACTAATGAAACGAGAGAAGACGCTGAAATGTAGTCAAGGACAGACAATCTAAGAATGGGAGAACAAAGAGTGAGGCACTGCTCTATTCTGGTTGTTTGCCTAGCACATAGTCAGAACCTCGGATAATTGCACATTTCTGTGGATGTTGGTCAGCACTTTAGTCATTTAAAGAGTTCCTGTAAGTTTCAGTTCATTTCCAAACTAAGAGCAGCAAGTGGAAAAAGCATATTTGCATATATATTGTTTTTATAAAACTGATGGTACTGACAAAGTTTCATTTCTTGTAAGAATGGCTTTTAAAATGGGTTCATTTTAGAGCTAAAATAACATGCCTTTTCAGTGTTTCACGTACTATTGCTTCAAGTAGAGTAGAACCTTAGGAAGATCAAAAGAGGTTGAGGCCTCAGGAGGTAGTCTTCTCCAGCCTCCTGTTCCAAAGCAGGTAAACTTCAAAGTTAGGACAGCTTTCTCAGGGCAGGGCCTCACCCAACTGAACTTCAAAAATATCCAAGAATGAAGATCCTACAGCTTCCTCTATCTGCACTCTGTTCTGCACTTTTTAAAAAGAGTCTGGCTGTGTGTTCTCCCCCTTTTGATAGTAAAAGACTGATTAGACTCTTCCTTGGCTTTCTCTTTTTCCAGGCTGAGCAAACCAAAATCTTCTCACTTGACATGTTCAGCCCTCAAAATATTTTAGTGGTTCTTTTACTCTCCACATTCCACTTTCTCAGTATCTCATAAGGGAGTGTCTAAAACTGGGCACAGTATTCCCAGTGTGACCTTATGAGTACTAAATAAAAGGGAATAATCACTTCATTCAACCTACTTACTGGTTATGCTTTTAACCTGTATTTGTGCAAATGTGTGTTGGTAATATAGTATTATGACTAAATAAAACATTCATATTTTTTTCTATATGTACACAGATTACTGTTGTGGTATGGCTCTTATCTAGTAATGTAGATAAAAGGGGCACCACAGTACTTGGAAATGCTTTAGTCTGTCAAAAAGGAACTGAATTTATTAGGAAGTGAAAAGGTTTAAGGCCACACAAAGCATTGCTTTCTAGAACTGGAATTACATCTGAAGCTTATAATGTAATTTAAACTATCACTTTATGTCAACAGGATTTTTGTGATGCTATATGTGGTATAAAAATGCTTTTTTATTTACTTCATTTTGTTTATACGAAGGCTTTGGAAAAACAGAATTGTGCCATCCTAGCATGGATCCATTACATGTCTGCTCTTCCATTATAAATTATTTTGTGAAAATATATTTAAAAAATAGATAATAGAATAGAAATAAATAAAAAGAAAATAGATAATGGACACAAGGGATGCAACAATTTTTGTATACTTTGAAGGTTGCATTGTGTCACTGCATTTTGTATGTCTTGCTAACATCAGCATTTGTTAATCACCATACTTTCAAACATTGTAAAATGCATTATTTTGTAAATAGTTTTATTTGTGAAAACTCAGGCACATAGAAGTTGTCATTCCATCAAGTATTGAGTGCAGTTTGTCATTAGTAGACCTAGTTTCCCATATCTTTTCAGTGATTCATATTTTTCCCCATAGCACATCATAACTACCCAGTTTGTTGATTTTTTTTCTACAAAAAAAAAAAAGGTTTGTATGTTCCCCAGCCATGGCTGTCCTTCTGTCCATGTCCTTTATCGATACATTTAAATGCCTCAGTGAAACTTCTTCCTTCTGGATTACCATGTTTGGTTTGGCATTCCTCCCTGCTGCAGAATCATGCTGTGTAGATCCTAGTTCTTCCATCCTACCAAGTGGAACACTTAATCTAAACTTAAAAAATAGGTGGATTAAAGACACCAAGGAAGTATAGCATTTGAAATGGAATGGACTCCCAAACTGAATGACTTCCTTCTGTAAACAGAGACAAGAATCAGATTTTGGCCCACAGGCACCTCTGTACCCATAGATAAAATAAACAAGGCCAATTTATTTTATCATTTATCTCCATCTGTTTAACTGCATGAAACTTTTCAAAGTGGCAAGAAGCTTATAGAAAGTAATAATGGAAGAGGAAGCTATTGTGTTATTCAAGGGAGGTTGCATACTACTAGCAGTCATTCAGTCTCTTGGTTATACTGTGCTTTGGTTAATATATCTTTAAAAAGCTAAGCACTTAGATTAGAAACATTGTAATTGGTAAGTTATAAATAATTTATATCACTTTGTATAAAATTATAAAAAAAAAAGATACCAAATAAATTCAGTAGTTATCCAAATAAATTGATAGGCTGACCACAGGGGAATTCCTAAGCAATGATCGGTGAAGGTCCCCATGATTTCAGTGTATCTTATGTACGAAACTGCAGACTGACTCACTTGGAATTGTATTCCCGTGTCCCAAGGACGAACACGAGGAAAGATTTCTTTAAATTATTACTCTTTTAAAAATTCAATCTTTCATATTTATAGTCAATATCTTTCAATATTGATAGTCAATTTCTTTCTCAGGGAAGAGTTTTTGTGCAATTTTATGAAGATCAAGAAAGCAAACAATTATTCAGAATCAGAAAGGTCACTTTTTTAAACTTAGAACTGGATTTTTTGTTTGTTTACAGTTTTCCTTACAATTCACATACATGTGAAATCACTGAAACCAATTTTACAACTTGTGCAATGTTTTTTACATCGAGATTTCATTCTTTGACATAATTTGTTCTAAGCTTTCTGGAGCTTTCTGAGATAATGAAGGAAATATTTCAATAATTTGAGTCCTTAAAAGTCCAGTAACTAGTATCATTATTTACTGCTTCAGTAGTTGATCATTGTAAGCAGAAGAGCAACAGGATGAACACCTTTGTTTAACAGAGCAATCTGATTTGAATCACGATATTGATTGTGTCATTATCAACTGTAATCTGTTTGCAGGTGAAGAAATCACCTCCCTTCCTTATTGAGTCCTACTTCTAACTTGCCAAAAATTGCATATATCTCTATAAATGCTAGAAATTATATTGAAGGTGTCCAAAAATTACTAGGAGTGGATATTTACTGTCATTCCAATAAACCTAAATAGGAGAATATTGATGTATGGAAATAGTTGCATGAATCTGGTAGTGTCATCATAGTGCACACTTCATATGTGTAGCTATGTGTAGTGTAAATTCCTTTGGTCTTCGATTTGTCAAGTTGACAAAATGCAGTAATATTCTAGAACTAACTACATGCTGTATTTTAATAACACTAATCTTTCCCATGGTGGAAAAAATCATGTTTAATTAAATCATATTGACAAGATCAGTGGAAATTATTTGGTAAGCATTTTTTCATCTAGGATATAAAGAAAATAAGGACCACAAAGATAAGTATTAAGATTTCAGATTAAGATTCATGGGGAATTTTATCAAGGACAAAAACATCTTTGTATTTAGTTTTCTTTGTGGAATCTAATTTAAACGTAAGAATAATAGGCAGTGAAAAGACTATTCATTTTAGCAGTGTTTTGAGCAAAGTGGACAGTAGTCCAGAAGGAGTTCAAAGATCTTTTTGTAGTTTGAAATGGAAGCTTAATTAAAAAAAAAAAAAATCAAAGCTCAGTAATCCTGTTTTTACTTATCTAGCACAGCTGTAGTTAAAAGGAGTTTCAGTAAAGCGTGCATTGATTCCAAAACAGTTTTTATTCCAAACTCTTCTTGAGTTGAGTTGATTTTTTTTTTCCTATTCTTGTAATATGGTTGTCAGGTATAGGATGTAGGGAGTTTAGGGAGCTTTTGCATAATGCTTATAGTAGTCCATATTCTTTCTCTTCTGTATTTTGAGGGTTTTTTTTGTATAGATTTTTGAAGAGCTAAAAAAAAAAAAATCTTGGTCTCTGCTATAATTTACTACAGAAATCTTGAAACCCAAATCCTCTGCATGTTCATGAGTAGTCAGCATGGCTGTACAAAGGGCATCTCATGACTGACCAACCTGATAGCCTTCTACAATGAGGTGACTAGCTTGGTGGACCAGAGGAGAGCAGTGGATATTGTTTACCTCAACAATAAAAAAAAGGCCTTTGACATCATTTCCCATAACACCGTAGACAGTGAGGTGGATTGCAAATGAGCTGAATGGCCAGGCCAAAATGCTTGTGTCACAAAGGCCAGTTGAAAGCAAGTCACTAGAGATGTATCCCAGAGGTCAGTACTAGTGCCAGTATGGTTTAACGTCTTCATTAATGACCTCAATGATCGGACAGAGTGCACCTGCAGGAAGTTTGCAGATCATACAGTACCAGAGTGGAGTCACTGGTACACCAGCTGGTTGTGTCTCTGCTCAGAGGGACCTCAGCAGGCTGAAGATTTCTCATAAAGTTCAAAAAGGAGAAACGCAATCCTCCATATGGGGAGGAATAGCCCCAGGCACCAACCCATGCTGGCACCTGGTTGTAAAGCAGTTGCTGGGCAGAAGGACCTTGGGGTCCTCATGGACAAGCTGAACATGAGTCAGCAATGCACTCTTGTGGCAAAAGAGGCCAACAGCATCCTGGGCTGCATTAAGAACAGTGTTGCCAGCAGGTCAGGGGGAGATGATCTTCACTTGCCACTCTGGTGAGGCTGCATCTGGTGTACTGTATCCAGTTCCCCAATACAAGAGAGAGAGAGTACGTACAGGTGCAAGTGCAGTGCAGGGCCACAAAGTTGATGAAGGGATTGGAGCATCTCTCACATGAGGAGAGACTGAGAGAGCTGAAAATGTTCAGCCTAAAGAGAAGGCTTACATGGGGTATCCTACCATGTGTACAAATAAAGGGAGCCTTGTTCTTAAAAGAAGTACGCTCTGAAATGACAACAGGCAATGGCATAAATTAAAATACCTTAAATTCCATCTGAGCAGAAGAAGACTGTGAGAGTGGTCAAACACTGGAACAGGTTGTCCGGAGAGGTTTGGAATCTCCATTTGAGGAGATGCTTAAAACCCAATTGGACGTGGCCCTCAGCAACATGCTCCAGCAGACTCTGCTTGAGGAGCAGGGTTGGACTAGATGATCTCAATAGGTCCCTTCTAACCTAAACTATTCAGTCATTTTTCCAAGTCTTAAACCTGGGCTACAGCATCCTATGTAATTACTGTGCTTATAGAGCATCCTTTGCTCTTGTCATTATTTTTTTTAGGATCTTCAGGTTTGGATTTTGTTACAGCATATAACCTTGTAATAGTAGTAATAAACATTTTCTGATGCAGACTTCTGGGTTGTTTTAAGAATTCTCAATAGCTTATCTGTCTTAACTTAAAGATCTTCAGAAGATGAACTCATAACTTCGTTCAGATTTTCCAGTGAATACTACTGTTTCACCATATATCTTCCATACAACACCCACACCAGCAGAACTGACCAGAGACCTAAGCAGTGCCCTGAGAGTCCAGAAGCCCAGGAAACCTGCTGCATAGCACAGACAGAACAATTGCACAGAACTTGGAAATCACTGCCTATTTCACTGAAATTATTTCATATATTAATGCTATTGCTAGTTTAGTTTATCATTGTGATTTCTTTCATGACCATGTATTATATATAATGCTAAACCTTTATTTTTAATTTACAGGATGGAGGTTTGCTTCTAAATAATCCTTCTGCACTGGCAGTTCACGAGTGCAAGTGTCTTTGGCCAAACGTTCCGTTGCAGTGTCTGATATCACTGGGTACTGGTCGATACGAAAGTGAAGGAAAGACAAATGTCACATACACCAGTCTGAAAGCCAAGCTCACAAATGTTATCAGCAGTGCAACTGATACAGAAGGTTAGTGTCTTAAGATGCATTTATACTGTGATTATTATTTTTTTAAAGATTCTTAGAATTACCATTCTTGGTTATTATAACTGAGGTTGTCTTAAACTAAAAGATAAACATTTTCTAGAGAAAAACATGTACAGGATTGTTTGCAAACTTCTGATGAGAAAGGTGGCTTTTTTTTTGTTCTTTTTTTTGGGGGAGGGCGGTTGATAAGGCAATTGTGGAGAGATGTTTACTTAGCAAAGCAGCACATACTTAGAATCATTGTGTCACTCCAAAGTACTTGGTGTTCAGATTGTAGGACTGTGTCTCTCTTCTGTAAATGTAACAGTTTTGTACATTTGTTTTAAATGCAGAAGTTCACACCATGCTGGATGCACTGTTACCACCAGATACTTACTTCAGATTTAACCCTCTTATGAACGAAGACATACCTCTGGATGAAAGTCGGAAAGAGAAACTCAATCAGCTGCAGACAGATGGAATTCGTTATTTAGAACGAAATGAAGAAAAACTGAAAAAAGCTGCAAAAATATTAACACAAGAAAAATCGACTTTGCAGAAATTTCATGATTGGATAAGATTAAAGGCTGACATGTATGAAGGCCTTCCCTTTCTTTCCAAATTGTGAATATGTAATGCATGAAAGATTGTAAATGTAAATCCTATTCCAGAAAACTCATCCAGTACTGTAAAGGAAGAATATTTATTGTGGGTAAATAACATCTTTGGAAGGCTGTCCGTAGAGTTCTGGTGAAAGCAGTTCAGGATGGCTGTTTTGTGCACACTTACTTGGTATAAAGTTTTATGGTGTTAATTATTTTTTGAACTTTAGGGATCTTACTGTTGTTCTACTTAAATTTGTTAAAGTTGGTAAAAACTGAAAATTATGAAAGCAATTGTGCTATACATTTTTCAATGTATATACCATAATTATGGTGGCAGTGAGCCTTTATTCATCAACTACCAGGCTTGTTCAAAATTAACAAAAAATAAAATCTTCATTCGCTTTAGAGTAGGCAATGTACCTGTTGAGGCTCTTATGTAGCCAATTAATATAAAGAAATGTAACATCTTACAAACACTTTTCCTGTGTTAATTGCACTTTTACATTTGAAAGATAACATCTAAGTTCTTTTTTATTATTTCCAATGTTTTTGTACATAACCGTATTCAGTAAGATGTTTGAATGACTATAAATGGCATATTAAATTATCAAAATTAACTGATATTTTGGGGACTTGCTGCTTACTGTTTTTATTGGAACGATTTCACATTGGTTCATTCATTATTTGAAAATAATCCCAAGCCCCCAGACTTCATTTGAACTGTTATTCCTGTCAGAGGATAAAGTAAATAACTAGTGAACCATTTGAAAATTTCATACGAGTGAGAAGCTTATTATAGAAGCTTCAGTTTTGGATGCCAAACTTCACATGTTCCTAGGCAAAAGAAACTTAGCAGTTGGTACCTGAAATAATAAATTATGCATTTCCTTTTATCTTTTAACTTTCATATATAAATTCTCTAGAAGTTGTTCAAGTTGTGAAGTTTTATTTACAGCATACTACAATCTTACTACTAATTTATTTGCAAATTCTTGCCTATGTCAAGCAGAGGGGTGTGGTAAGCAATGGCAGTACTGGACATCAGTAAAGTGACATTTTCAGCAACAGGAAGGTACAAGTGAATTCTTAGAACCAGTATCATAGGACTACTGAGGATGGAGGAAAAGGCTGAGATTCTTAATGCTTTCTTTACATCTGTCTCTTACTAGTCAGACCACTTACCCTTGGGGTATTCCTAGAAGTCTGGGGTAGGGAACAGAATAACCACCCCATGGTTCAGGTGGAAACAGAGACCTACTACTCAATATGGGCTGTCACAAGTCCATGGGACCAGATGCGGTTCATGTGAGGGTGCAGAGGGAGTTGGCAGATGTGATTGCTGGGCGGCTTTCCATCATCTATCAGCAGTCACAGACAAATGGGGATATCCCAGGTGAATTGAGACTTTCTGATGTAATGCACATCTGTAAGAACAATCATAAGGAGGACCTGGGGAATTACAGGCCTGTCAGCCTGACCTCAGTGCCAGGAAAGGGGATGGAACATCTTGAATGCAATCGCACAGTGTATGTGAGGGATCCACTGGAGGATCAGGCCCAGTCAGCACGGGTTCATGAAAGGCAAGTCCTGCCCAAACAAACTCATCTCCTATGACCAGGTGACCCACATGGTGGATGAGGGAAAGCTTGTTGACGATTTCAGCCTAGATTTCTGCAAAGTCTTTGACATGGTCTCCCATGGTATTCTAGAGAAGCTGGCAGCCCATGGCTTGGACAGGTACATGCTTTGCTGTGTACAAAACTGACTGGACAGCCAGGTCCAGAGAGTGGTAGTGGACGGAGTGAAATCCAGCTGGCGACCGGTCACCAGTGGTCAGTATTGGGGCCCATCCTCTTTACTATCTTTATTAATGATTTGGATGACAGAATTTAGTGCACCCTCAGTACATTTGCAGATAACACCAAGCTGGGGGGAAGTGTAGATCTGCCAGAGGGTAGGAAGGCCCTGCAGGGGGACCTGGACAGGATGGGTCGATGGGCAGAGGCCAGTGGGATGGGGTTCAACATGGCTAAGTGCTGGGTCCTGCACTTAGTTCACAACAACCCCATGCAGCGCTACAGGCTTGGGGCAGAGTGGCTGGAAAGCTGTGCAGAGGAAAAGGATCTGGGGCTGCTGACTGATGCTCGCCTGAACATGAGCCAGCAGTGTGCCCAGGTGGCCAAGAAGGCCAATGGCATCCTGGCTTGTATCAGGAGCAGTGTGGCCAGCAGGACCAGGGAGGTGATCATCCCCCTGTACTCAGGTCTGGTGAGGCCACACCTCAAGTACTGTGTTCAGCTTTGGGGCCCTCAGTACAAGAAGGACATCGAGGCCCCGGAGCATGTCCAGAGAAGGGCTACGAAGCTGGTGAAGGTCCTCGAACACAAGTCCTGTGAAGAGTGGCTGAGGGAACTGGGCTTGTTCAGACTGGAGAAGAGGAGGCCCAGGGGAGGCCTTATTGCTCTCTGCAATTGCCTGAAAGAAAGGTGTGGGGAGCAGGGGGTCAGCCTCTTCTCACAGGTAACTAATGATAGGACCAGAGGGAATGGCCTCAAGATGCACCAGGGAGGTTCAGGTTATAAATGAGGAGACGCTTCTCACAGACAGGCATTGGAACAGGTTGCCCAGGGAGGTGATGGATTCACTTGGAGTCCCTGGGAGTGTTCAAGGAAAGGTTGGACCTGGTGCTTAGGGACATGGCTTATTGGGTAATATTGGTGGTAGGGGAATGGTTGGACCAGATCATCTTGGAGGTCTTTTCCAACCTTAATGATTCTATGATTTAATATGACTGCAGTGAAATTTGAGTTAGCCACTGTCACACATTGGGACTTTTACCTATCAGTAAGACTGCTTGACTAGTTTCTCCGTGAGTTTTTGACTATTAGTATACAACTACATTAAACTATTTACTACACAAAATGTCCAGTTTCCTCAAAAAGCAGTGCATTTGTCAATTTGGCTTTCAGGAATAGTACAAATAACACTTTGATAGTCACCTTCTCTACTTGTGTTCTTAAATCATCAAAAATGTGATAAGGCTACCTTTAAGAAAGGGACTTGGAAGAATATAATTGATACAATTTGGTATTCTGTGACTGTGCAGGAAAACATTTGATTTGGGCTATTCTTTTTTATTCTTTTCTTTTTTTTTTTTTTTCCTTATGTGAGAAGTAATTTTACCTGTGTTTTTCTGACTTTTTTTTTTTTTTCTATATATATATATCTTTTTTTTTACTCATATACATTATTTTTTAGTGTTCCCTCAGTCTTCTGACTTGTTTTGGTCAACAAATGTAGTAAGTGCCATTAGCACATAAGCTGCTGTAGCCTTCTATTTTATGTTCAAAGTGCAAACAAACAGGTGCATAATGGTTAAATAAGCTTTTGTCATTCAGTATGTGAGGAAGGGAGAGGAAGTGAAACAGAAATAAAGGGAAGTCAGGTCCAGAGCTATATACAGGTTTGAGATGGGGCACATGCATATAAAGATATGTATTAGCATCGGTAGTGCATAAATCTCATATGAAACATGGGTTCACTCTTGTGACAAAATCATAGATCTTAAGTTGATGAGGTTGAGGCTAAATATGAAGAGCAAGAAATGTCTGTGTTTAAATGAGGTTCATTCTGTGAAAAGATTCTGGTTCATTTTAAAAGCAAAAAACTGCTAATGTTTGTACATATTGTTGTCTTGAGGAAAGGGAAGGAGGTGTTTATTTCAGAGCAATATCTGGATTTATGATTATACTCTTATACTCTTTTTTTTTTTTTTTTTTTTTTTTGTGGGAAGCCCTTTTTCCTCTGTTCTTTATTGCTGTAACTACTTTTTCCTAGGTGTGGGGTTTTTTATAAATACACAGAATTGAGTTGAGCTACAGAGTAATTAATTCAGACTGTTTTAGGCCACTGTGTGTATAAATTCACAGGATGCATGTATCAAATCCTTTCAAACCAAACTCTTTGATCCTCAGCATTGCCAGTGCTGCACTATCAGGCACTAATTAGGAGTTTGTGCTCCCTTCAAAACCACTTTAAAATGTGCAGGCACAACAGATTTATCACTCTAACTACAATTAGTTTTCAGTTACTTTAAAAATGTTAGCAGCTTGCAAGGATTCCCAACTATCATGGACGTGTTCCTACAGCACAGATTATAAAGTAAAATTATTTTCAGGAAGTTTATTGAGACATTAGGTGTGGAGTCCCACATGATACTCTAAACCAGAAGAAAATGAAATAGGGAAATTGGAACTGGCTAGACAAGGAAAAAATCTTTTAAATTGAGGGGAGGGGGGTTATTGATAGAGAGCAGATGGTTTAGTTGTGGGTCAAATACTGGCATATTCTAAATAATCAGTCGACTGAAGAATGTGATAATTAACAGGTGAATCTAGGAGGGATCATGAATATTTTGAACAATGGGAGTTCAGGGCAGTATGAATTCAAGGAGAAAACAGGCTAGAATGAAAAAAAAATGCCCCTGAAGGATACAAATATAACAACAATGGAAGGAATAATAATATAATGCAGAAAATCAAGTTAAAGGAATCCTGCTTTGAAGAAGTACCCTTGGGAATGATGTGCGTTTATCCAGTTTCCAAACTGAAATTGAGTCAGCGAATTCACAGATAAATTTTTTCATAGAAAAAATAAGTATGTGTATCAATGCACCACAGAGAATTCCATGGGCAGGAAGATGGAAGTCAACAGGAAAAATGAGGCATCAGTGTGAATTTTGAATCTAAGAAAAAAATATATATATATATATCTCAGGATACTAGATAACCATGCCAGGTTATTCCTTGTCAAAGAAGACAGCAAAGTTTGTCTGCTCTGAAGAATGTTCACATTTGAATGTGCCAGGTTTGCATGCTGGAAAAAAAATCAGGCAGTTCATACTTTAATTTAGAAAGTGATGTCAATCTTTGCAAAATTGACATAGTGTCCTTGCTCTGATTTTAAAGGGCAGGAAGAAAGAGACCAGACCAGGAAATGAAAAGGTAAAGAAATAAAATAATCTCCCTTTGTGTAATGTCAGAAAGAAAACACCCCTATGCCAAGTCTTAGTTTCTAATTACCTATGCAGAAGGAGATCTCATTTGAAAGATGATTCATTACCAAAGGAAATAAAATAAACTTTTAAATGTTGTAATTCGAGGCATTGATTTAAGGTATTTCCTGCCAGTGGCAATTCCAGTAGCAATCTGAAGATACCAATTCTTTTGCACAGGGCGCAGACAGCAGCAGTTGAATATAATTATAGTTTTGGTCATTGCTGTTAGAGAAAGAGATATTCAGACTAAAACAGATGCAAAGGAGGGCTGCCAAAGGGAAGATGAAGAGAGCATGGTTTGTTTCATCACAGAAAACAAGGACTGGGAAAAGGATATATGCCCTTGTTCAAAAATACTTCAAGAAGAAAGAGGTGATAAACTAAGGGACATTTGCATAGAACCAAGGGTGATTAAACTGACCAGAATTAAATGTAGACAGAAAACAAAAAGGTTCCAAGTCCAGCATTTTGCAAAGTTATGCGAAGAATTAATGGGGCAAAAGACACTGTATTAACGTAAGTTTTAAAAACAATTCATGGATGGGGTTCTACAACGCAACATTAGAAGGGCTGCAGGCTCCATGACCAGCGGAAACCCTTTTAACCCTTGCGGTAGGAAACAGCTCATTAACCCTCATATACAGCAGAATCCGTAGGCTTATGGAAGTGTGCGTGAGGGGGAAAGGTGTGCTGTACAGCTACCCTATAAAGCCCAGAAAAAAGGGGGAGCAAGGGGAGGAATCACCTCCCTCTGGCTCCATTGTGCACCCATTCTCTGGGTCCTGCAGATGCGCTTGAAAGCACAGCGGTAGCAAAGCCGATGGAGGTAGCCATGCATCCTTCGGCCTCTTCTAGCAGTTGTCCTGGGCTATATTCCCTTGTGCAAAAGCAGTTTAATGCCTAGACATTGAAAAGGCAATTCATTTTAGAAGAATCAATGCTGCCTAATAGAAATAAGTAAATCTGGATGTTCTGCACCCTATATGCCTATAAACTACTCTGTCTCAGAAAAGACTCCTCAGCAGTTCCTTCTCATTAGGCCTAATAGGTGAGGATTATGTCTTATCTTTGATCCATCACTTATAGAGCATTTCATTTATCCTGCTCTCCTTGCTTCACTGGTAAAGGGAGCTGACAGAGGCTGAAATAATACAAGGTACATGACAGGTGAAGGAAAAATCTGGCAAGTGCTTATTACTGATTAGCATCATTAATTTTTCATCAGAGATTAGAATACTTACATGCTGCTGGGTCAACAAATAGTCCCGATTTTCTTCCATTAAAAGCCTATTCTCAAAATGACCAGTATTAAATATAAGCTTAATCTTCTGCAGAAGGGGCTGTGTTAAGGCTTCCTGTTCTTGCTAAGGGCTGGACTCCCAAGCACAGCTGTGATATAAGGGCCTGGAGCCTTTCACATTCAACTAGATAAGGCACAAAGGAAAAACAAATAAATAAATAAATAAATTCCACTGCTGCCATTTGGCCACAAAAGTCAGTTTCAGACCTTGCAGAACTGCTCCATTTGAAGGACAGTTTAATGCCAAAAATAAGGTATATTCTTAGTGTAATCACACCATTTACAAAGAAAAATAAGCATGTCAAGTCCCTCCTCCTTATATGCTGCAGAAGCCAAGTGAGAGGCTCTTTCCTTGCCCCAGCCCCACCAAAGTCCACATCACTGAGGTGTGATCTCAGGGGACCTTTGTCCCCTGAGATTTTTTTTTAAATGACAGAAATAACATCTTGTTTAATTAAATGCAACTGAAATCATATCCTAGAATCACATCCTAGCTGTTTGCAGCTCAGCCTCCTCGCCCCCAGCCTCCTCATTCCTGCACTTGCAGTCGTGTATCTCCAGGTACGCAACTCTTAGTCCTTGTGTGCCACCTGGTCCAAAACCTTGCTAATGGCCTTCACTCTTTGCAACTATTTATGCAACAAAAGAATTTATTTTTGGTTGTTATTTCTCCAAGTTTTAATTAAGACAATTCTATTATTTATTTTAATAAAGTTGGCAGACATCAAGAAGTGGAAACCACTAGCATCAGATTTCAGTGTAACAATATAAAAATAAAACAAGCGCTGTAACAGCCCAGTACTTATATCCCTGGTAACATATGCTTAATCTTTAGTAGTAATGCACTTTTGCTGTTTATTTACAATTTCATTTAATTTAAGCAGTTTCTCGTAAGACTATCATCTGTGGCTATCTCACCATATAGTTGCAGTAGCATAAAAAATACACACCAATATCCCCAAATCCTTATCTTTCAGGAAGAAGCTGTAATACAGTATTTTCATACTAAACCATGAAAGCAAACTAAACAGATAACTGAGACCATTAAAATGCAATGCCTGAGCTCAGCAAACTTATGATTTCCACAATTAAGAGCTTTCTCGGTTTTCAAAACCTTGTGAACTGAAAAGGGAACAGCTTTTTGTGCTCACATCATTATTTCCTTATTGAATGAGATAACAATCATCACAGTAAGTATGGTTAGTTAGCATGTGTTCAGAATGTCTCAAAATTTTGATAGCAAACTCCCCAAAGTAATTTCTTAGCTCTGTGTCCACTCTCGGGTATAATCTCAGAAGAACTGCTGTTTCTTCATGCTTCCTCACTGGCTGCTCTGTAGTAATCAGAAATATGTCCTGTCCTGCCTGGAAATATGCTGTGTGCACACACCTCATTTGAGTACATTTCCAGGCAGGAAGACATGGAGTACTCTAAATAGTAAAACAAGGTGACACACATTGTAGAGAAAAAAAAAAAATCACAAATATTGGAGAGCTTAAAAACTAGATAGGGAGTATTTCTTTCCCCCTACAAGGAAAGGCAGGTATATCAAGTTCTGTCTAAATGTAGTCACAAGACAAAACCATGCTCCTACTAAATCTGGCCTTAAAGGATTATTTTGCAAAGTTTACTAAGACATAAGCACGTCATAACTTCAAAACCTGAGCATTTCGTCCATTCTAGCTGATTTATTTCTTATTGCATATTTGACCTAAAGCCCTCACCAAGCAAATTGAACAAAGCTTTGAAAAATCACTGGGTATAAATACAGCAGGAAAGACAATAAAATTTCTTTAGTAGACTGTGTTTTAATGAATTTACTCTAGATATGTCATAAATCCTTGGGAAGAGCTACAGATCAGTAAGGAAAGCTTAGATGAGATTAGCAGGAAGAAAGTGTGCTGCTCTGAACAGCTGTTTATTGTGTGGGTTCATATACACACATATATATAAATGGTGGTGTATGTTAGAAAAAGTAAAGAAAAAAGCAAGATGAAATATTTCCAGTGTGTTTGCTGTTTCTATGCATTTTACATCTAGCCTGTATACTTCAATTGGTCTTTGAGGAAAGGAAAGCTTTCCCTCATCTGTTATGCAGTGCTCAGCTCACTGAAGCTTCTCAGGTAAATGTCATCTCTCTTCAAACCAATTCAGCAGGCTCATCATATTTCAACTTAAAACAAACATTGTTAAAAAAAGAGACTAGTTTCCTGAACTGAAAATACCCAGCATGCGTTAGAGAAAAACTGGGGGGCTGCTACCATCTTTTGTCAGCAAGCAGTGGGAGTTTGCTGTAATGTACTCTAGTCATGGCAGACCCAGAAAGCAGCATCACTTCCATGCAGTTTGTGCTGCATGGTCACTCCGGGAATGGAGCTGTGGTGGCCATGCTCAGGCAGCAATCAGTTATTCAGCAGCTATTCCCTTCCTCCACATCAGAGTTGTAGCTACTTCATATTAGTAGTCAGTCCTTTTAAAAACCAAGCCATGCAGAAAAATATTATTCTCTTCCTTCTGGAGATAATGATGAAGAAGACTAAGACCATTACTGTTCAGGACACAATGCCTTTGCTTTCCTTGCTCACAATAGCTACTTGTAAAGATGTAGCTCTTGCAGCCAGGCCTAAGAAAACAATACCCCATGGTCACAACAGCCCAGAGGCAGCTAAAAGCCACTGAAAGTACCAGAAAGGACAATTTCTCAGGTCAGTTCCCCGAGCAACTTTGAAATATCTGGTTTCCAGTGGAGCTTAGACTGCCAGACTCTAAAGGCAATGTGAAAGACTGGCAGTGTCAAGAGATCCCTCTGCAGAAGGTCCCCATAGTCAGTTCTCCATTGCATAAACACTGCAGGAGTGCAGAGTCCCCAGAACAAATTAACCTCCAGCCGGCAGTAGGTACCTTGTCCTGGTAACCTTATTCTACCAGGAGCACCCCTAACAGAGCTCACCCATTGGCATCAAATACCCAACGTGTAGGGCTGTTCATCAAATGGAGTTAATTCTTCACATGGAGCTGGTGATAAGCCTTCTGCTTTCTGCCCTGGGCAGTGCAGGAGTAGAAGACTCCCATGCCAACCTTCTGCCTACTCTACAGTGAGACAGCAAAGTTCCCCAGCTAGATTTAGTGTTGGGCTGAGGGAAGCTAGAGAATGTTTTCCAGTGTGTTGAGGAAGGGAGTGTGTTTCCTCAGCAAGCTAAAAGGTAAGCGTGGTGCTGCTCTGCTAAGCCAACAAGCCCCTTGTATGACATGGGAGTGACATGGCGATAAGCAGGCTGCCTTTCTAAATGTAACCAAATTTTCTATAGCATGAGAGGGCACTGTCCCCTTAGTAGTGGAAAAACATTACTGGTCCCAAAATGTGCCTGTGCTGCCATGTTTTTGCAGAGAGGCCTAGTACTGTGGACAAAAGCATGCACCATAGTGGTGGCATGGAATATGTGCTGGCAGTCTCAAAACACTGTAGACCATAGGAGAAGGTGACCTGCAAGGTGGTGTAAAAGTCCTGTTCCGTGAAGAGCATGGTCCCAGGACATCAGCTGGGTCATTCTCCAGAACCACAAGTCTGTTTATGGCTGCTGCCAGAGGCGTGCTAAGAGAAGGTAACTTGTGCATTGCAGAGAAGGACTCTGAAACTGCAAAGCAGATAGAGCCTGCACAAAGCAGCAAACAGAACTTCTAATTACATGCTCTTAGAGCTTTCTAAAACACAGCTAAGAAGTACGTACTTTGTTTACCATGACAGTTCCTGGACAGCTTTTCTTCCCCGGTTACCTAAAATGAAACAAGAATAAAGAGTTTCTTCAGAAGGTAAGTCATCTTGTCAGACTATATTTGTAAAAGCAAACACACCGCATCTCATAAATACTTCTCCACAACAGAAAACAGCAGATTAGAAAACGCTCAAATATTGCTCATTTTCTAATCTGATGCAGACATGCTCAAATAGCTTTATAGAGATACAGCACTGCAGCCTTCATTTAGCTTGCATTAAACAATATCTGCTAGTCTGTATGTTAGTGTTAGCCTCTTTTCTGCAGTCACCTACTGTGAAGGTCACAAAATCAGATCACAGAAGGTTCACTGTGAGTATCTTACATCTTTGAGCTTCTATGCAGGTCTATGTGTCAGAGCTGTGTATCTAATCTCGACGTATATGTCTCTATTGTTACGAAAACAAGATGTCATGGCACATGGTTGCAAGTAGTCAGCTGTGCACTCAGCCGCATCTGCTCCTCCTCATCTCTGTGAAGGTGTCTGGGATCTCATGGAATTGCTCAGACAAATCATCCTGCCTTGGTGAAGGTACACTCTCATCTTGCTTTGAAGGTCTAGAACAATATTTGTTGTGAATCAGGGTGTGGGTTTACTCCCATAGGGACAAAATGTATGATAGCATTCTTGTATGAGTTCCTACCACAGTACTGCTTCAAGATCTTCCCTTTCTCATTCCCAGGGAAGAAATATTTTTTTTTTTCTATATCGTTGTTCCCCATTCTGAAGGGCTCCTTTTTTTTTTTTTTTTTTTTTTTTTTTTTTCTTTCTTAGCTTTGCTTCGGGGGATGTCTGGTTTGACCTCTGACATTCCTGTACCTCTAATGCTGTGTATTTTAAAGCACTTTCATTAATGACCACATGCCTAATTTTGAAACCTAATGCTGCTGTTATAGACAACAGTTAAATGGCTTATAGAACAGCCTTTGTGCTCATCCATTTCTGTTTATTTCTGGACAAGAGTGTACTTCCCTAAGATAGCTCTCCTCATTTTACTTCTTGAATTTGTGCCACAGAACAAAGAATGATAAAAGTGTTACAACAATAACAACAACAAAAAGCATTAGCCTTGTCTCTCCTGCTCAAGAATGTCAGTACAGCATTTCTAAAGCTTTAAGCTGAGCTCAGATGCTTCTCAGAGCAACAGATGACTGGAGAACTGAGAAAATCATTATTACATAGCTAAAAGAACAGATTGTTGATGGTGCCATGGGATTGCTTTTGGATGTGGTGAAAGGTTTCTCCCTAATCATAATAAAAAACTAACTTCAGAAAATAAGGGAAGATAGGCAAAAAAAAATGCCTTGACATCATAGGTAATATATAGGAAGTTTCTGAAGAGAAACCTAGATGACATGAATCTATTTTGGCTGAAACTGTAAGCCACAACTTCATTTGTGTATTGATTGCAGATATTCATATATCAAATGTGGAAATTATTATTGAGTGTGCTAAATGAAATGGTTATTTAGCTTATCTAAACAGGCAAGAAAAAACAGACTTAAACCTGTTTCTGTAATACATGGCAGTAGAAAATAGTGAACAGGTGTGTGCACACATATAGACCAATCCTGTATGTATTCCATACCCATTTAAAAGTAAGGAGTACAGGCATTCTCCTGCCTCCATTTTAGGGACTGTGTTAGATGAAGAAGTCAGGGAGCTGGTGCCAGAGATCCAGAGGTTTCCATCACCTCTCCGATGTTTGGCTGACCCACCCTGACTTCAGCTGCAGGCATCAGAGTCCCCAGCCAGACTAATGAAAGACAGAGCCAGCCTGAGCCATACTGGTTGTGACCAGTTGGGATTTACGGCACCAAGGACCAACAAATTGCATTTTTTACCGTTTTACGCTCACTCACACTCTGCCTCTGTTATAAAAGAAGTGAAAAATTCATTTGGTATTCGAGAGTTTGGGTAAAACAAGAAAATTTCTTTGCACCACTGTTGGTGCCCAAATATTGCATAGTCTGTGCTTTGTCACTTCAAGCATCTCATCTGAGAGCGCACAGCTGGTAACTACAGTTATCTCTTTCTGCAAGTTTTCAAAATATTCAAAGGAACCCTGAGCTGAGGAACCCGCTCGAGTCGAGTAGCAGTGTGCGTCACAGCAAGCAGGTGAGCAGGCACCAGAGGAGGTGAATGATTATCCTTAAAGCTTAAGCCCTGCCTGAGCACTTTGGAAGGAGCATGGGTTGTTGCAGAATGAAAGAATGACAGTCTTAGAAACACGCACTGGAAAAGGGCTCATTTCCAGTAGGAGAAAAGTGTGAACACCAAGCATCATGTGTCATTAAGTAAGGTTTTTCATTTATTTTAGTGAGAAGCAGCACATAGCTGGGAGATACCCAAACTTCACGCTGATTGCTGTATGTGATACTAGCTCTTCTAGCATCTCTCATAAATAAAGAGTGAGACAGAGGAGACTCACTTCCAGTATTCTTCTCAGAAATCGTGTCATGTTCTTTCAGTTAGTGAAAGGAAAGTGCTCTTCCCTGAAAAGAATGGAAAAATAAAGAAGCTCAGGGATTGTGCTGCAAAGGGCAGGGGTCTAGGGGAGATCAAGCAGAGGAGGACACAGTGGAGCATTTGGTTGCTTTACTAAGAAGTGCTATGCTAGTATACCATAAACTGAAAATGACCAAGCAAAGTATAAAAATACAGGCCAGAAGCTCATCTGCTAATGACAGACTTGTATAATTAAATAGCTATGCTTGCTGTTTATGTATTAGTGTAACTTTCTGTGAGGAATGAGAGGATGAAAGAAACGTATTCCTCCTCTTTATGCTGAGGTTCTCAACTGCACGTGCAACAGGACCTTTGCAGCCTCACTGCACCTCAGCTTAATTTCCAAAGCAGGGGTAGAGTTATTTCCACCAAGATGTCACCTGTCAGCATTCTGAACATCTCAGCATCTTTTCATTGTAAAACCCCTTTCCTTTGTTAAATGTGTACATACTTCCTGCAATACTTGAATGCATTGGTTTTAATTCATTGGTTGTGTTCCATGTTAAATATTTTGAGTAAGCTTCTTTCTGAGTCCTTAAAGTAATTCATCTGTCTGGGACAGATTCCTTGAACTCTTCTGAATTCCTAGCTCCTACCTGGAGGTTAATACAACTGCTCTGCACCAGAACGTTCCCTTAACTTTCAGGCATCCCACAGGGTTTGTGATTAGAAATTGCAATTAGCATTAGCGGGGATCATCACATCTTCTAAACACCATTTGCTTGGACTGTGACAGGCCCTGTGAATTATTAACTAACCTTACTCCCAGTTAACCTGAGAATACTCACAGCATTACAGTCAAGATTGTTACTGTGGTGATGGGCTGTGCAGGTGTTGCTTCTCCACCTGTCCTGGGTACTTGGCCTGTGTGAACAGCACATCTTTAGGGGCAATTTTTTTATTTTTCCTTTTATATTTTGGACTAACGAACACAAAGCAAGAAGTGAGAGTTCAAGTAATTATAGTTTTCTGGACCTTTAAAAATACACAGTCATCCTGATATGATGACCAATGCAAGAGAATCTTGGAGATGTGTTTGGTTATTCAAAAAAAAATAATGCTGATTGTTCATTGTTATCTGCTTTCAGAAAGCTACAAGGACCATGAACTGCAATTCATTGGTGTCTCTCCTCTGGGGACTTAATAGAGCCAGCAAATTTATCCAGAGATTTTCTCACTTAAGTTGCTTCAAGGAATCCAAACATAAACCTTTAGGGCAACAGTGTGTAATTTAAAAGCAATCTCAATTTCAGAAGTCCCCAAAGACTTAGAGAACAAGGTGTATCTTCAGAAAGCAAGACTAGAAAAGCTATTTGGGCATTCCTCTAGTTCAAGACTAAAGGATAACTTCAAAAAGACTTAATTGATGTAATTTTTCACCAAAGATTTTCCCTCTTTCTTTTCAGTTTCCCAGGCAAAACCTTTCCTTCATTCTAAGCCTTACTACATGTGACCAAAATTCATGTTAATGTGGTGGGAAACAGAGCAGAACCTACTCTTTCACCAGCTTTGCTCTTTTTCTCTGTCACCTGAAAAGGCTTAAATACATGCCTGTATTTCTCTGTGTGTGTGTGTTTGTGTGTGCAAATAATTAAGTTTATTCACATTATGTATATTGCAAAATAAGGTGCGTGCACGCTGGTGGATTAGAATCAAGTTTCATTAGGTCAGCTACAGCTATAGCTCTAATAGTCATTTTTAACCATTTTCCAGAACCTTGGAACTAATTCCTAACTCATTTCCACAGCGGAGAACTCCCCAGTGAATTCTCTTAACCCATGAGACATCTAGCAGAAGGATGGAACAGGTTAAATCACAAGGTCAAGCTTAACTCTAAGCTCCTGGTTTTGAACATGGAGCTGCTTAGTATTCAGCCCTTTAGAAGTCCCTTGGATAAGCTGCCTGGTGTCTGTAGACTTCTGATCTTTTTGGAAGCAGCTTTTCAAGAATCGTGCACCATGAATTAGGCTTGTAAGAGATTTTTCACAGACTCAGACAATCTCTTCTAATGGAAAAATTAGAACACCCATCAATCACTCAAATCATGTTTGGTGTTTTCATAAAGTTTAGTCTGTTGTGTGAAGGACTTCCTTCCTTTGATTATATGCCTGATAAAATTGATCCTGCTGAATCAATTCCCATTGATTTGGGCCATTTCATCATATTGCCATTTCATCATACAGCTGTCAAAAATGGCTGTAGTTTCTGTAGTAAGCTACAGATCACATTAAATATGTATTTTATGTAATCTTTTCTCTCTCGAGTTCCTGACAAGTTCCAAAGGTCCCTTGAGATCATCTTTTGAGCATGGCCAAAGAAGTACTGTAGTCTACATATTTTGGCATTTTTGGGTGTTCATCTCTCTTTTTTACAACCCCAAATTCACCTATTAAGCATTTCAAAGTATTTCCATCTGATTGATTAAGCTGCACACTAAACCAAAGTGGTAATACCATCCTCTAATTACAACTGTCCAGTGTGTGTGTGAGAAATGAAGCAAAGGAGACAACTGAACCTAGACTTCCTGCTTCATTCCTCAGCACTGTAAAGATCAAGCTAATGGAAGATGGGACAGGTGATAGCACTGGCAGCTCCTTCTCTCCATCTGCTCCTCATAGAACGTGATCCTCTCCTTCCATTTTGCATTCAAACATCAGATTCCTGAAGGAAGTTTCAGCCCTGTGAATTTCTGGCAGCAGCTTGGCAACAGTGAATTTTCACAGCAGCTTGGAATATCTGAAGTCCTAAAAAGGCAAGATTAAAAACGCAGCACTTTGGTATGGCTGTCAATAACAGGGTCTTTACATAGCCTGCTGGCCTTCCTAGGTGCTAGAAGAACTCTGCATTTCTTGTGAGAGAAGACTAAATGATAGTTTATGTATCAGGCAGGGCAGTACAATTTGTAGTCACAAATTGTCTTTTGAGAAAATAGTTCTGAAGCCTAAAATGAAGTATTATTTTTCAATTCTTGACAACATATCAGTACACTATTGTGCAATGTCTTTTCTGTATGATTCTCTTGCTAGCCTAGTTCTCAACATATTTTACATCAAAACACATCCTCTGTGAAGGCTGATTTTGTTACCGTATACCAGGCAGTGCAGCTTTTAACATTAGACATCATTGTTTAAGCTTTTGATGTTGTCTTTGGTCTCTTTTCTACTTAGAAATATTCACATTTTATGCTACAATAATAAATAAGCACTAGCTTCCAAAAAGTATTTGTCCAGCAGTAAGTGTATTTATTTTACTATTATGGTATAAGAAGGTCCTTTGAAATAAACCTGAAATGCCAATAAATACATTAGAATAGTTTCAAAAATATTTAGTTTACACCTGGGAAGGCCTCATAATCTATTGAACAAGATTAGCCTAAATTTTCCTGACTTTCAGTACATTCCATCAGGTATTTTTCTCTGCTTTACTTTGTGTAAGGTACTTGATGTGCCACACTGTGCTCCATTCACCATCGTAAAACCTCAGACCAAGTGGAACGGTGGCAGAACTCAAGTTAGAATCCCATGGGTGGCATTCAGCTTAGTAAACGTAGACTCTTGAAATGTAGACATTCACAGCCGAACGAGACACCTGCTGGTCCAGTTACAGTCAATGGAGAGAAACAGGCATTTCTAGGATGCAGCTCAACTCATCCTAGCGTAGACATCTAAAATAGGTTAGATGAATCATACGCTAGAAGCGTCTATTTCTGGTTCCCTTTATGCTTAGTTAAGAGAGTGACTAGCTCAGATGCAGACACTGACATAGTAGACATCTAAAGTTAGGTGAGGTGAACAACGCGAGATGTCTTTCCATATCCCTTAAAAAGGTCTGGTCTAAGAACAAAATGTCAAAGAATTCTTTTCAGCTAACACTACAGTATCCTCCCCGCTACCAGCCTTCTGAACATTTTAGTTGCTAACTTCTTCCTAAAAACACTTTGCAAATGTCCAGATCATGACTGACAGCTACCTCAGACAAGTTTTTGATAGCTTTTCCTGTGTCACAGTACTGCAAGCATGTGTTTGTCTGTTTTGTGTATTGATTAAATGACTGTGTCATGCACCCGAACGTTGTTTCCCTAATCAGAGACCACAACAAACTCAACAGTTTTTTTCTAATATAGAGGATAGCGGTAGAAAGTTGAATGAATCAAGGTTGTTTTTAATGTAACATGAAGACTACTTTGGAAATGCTCATTCATGAACACAATTGCAGCAGGCAAACTAAGGAGAAATGCTACAAGAAGTAGCACGATGACTCCAGAGGTAACGCAAGGCAGCAGAGAATGACTCTTAAAAGTAATATTCCTTCAGCCACGCAACTTCTGCTTGTATTTTTATGGAACAAGCCCACCTGTTTCTTTTTTGCTTGGTGCTACTACCAATGTTGATGGCACTGGTCCACAGCAGTAGATGCTGTCACCAGAAGAAGTAGCTCCTAGCTCTGCAGTAGGTTGCATAAACCTTTGAATTTACTTGTTTATTAATAATTGTATCTATGCCAGCATTTGTAAAGTCATGGCTTATGCCACTAAATGTATATATTAGTTTATCTCAGGATTATAAAAAATATGGGGTTCAAATTCTATGGCTTAACATAAGCATGTAATCATCATAGTTGTAACATTTCACCTTCATCATTCATCAGCGTAGAGTTGTTTCCTCCCTTGCAACAGTGATATCTCTTCATTTATTTGGTTTCTGTGGTCTAACTTGCACCAAGGGGTCTGCCGTAGCCCAGTTGGTTTGTGCTTATAAAATCCAACATAGGTGGCCTCCACCATCCAAATATGAACAGGATCTTAGCTTCTATATTTAAAATAAAATATATTTTCATCTCAAGTCTTTCCCCTGAAGTTCCTCAGTACACCACCTGAAGGTTTGACTTGCCATGTTCCCTGGGGAATCTGGCAAGGATGCAAAAAGACAGCTGTAAAAGAAAACACACTTCTCACAGCATTTTATGCCCACATTTTCCCAAAGCCAGGACTGGCTACATATTCTCCTTATGAAACACAGCACCTTGGAAGCAAAGTAAGGCAATACCCTAATATTTTAGGCTCTCTTTACACATTGCATACTGTTTACTTAAACCGTATTTTTTTTGTATTTACAGTTGAATAAAATAGTTGTGAATATGAGAATTTGACAGCAAGAATAAACGTAAGCAAACAAAAATAAAAAACATTTAGGGCTAGACAGTAAATTCAAGCACTTACTTCCCTCTCTTTATAAAAAGGATTTTCTTCACATCCATCTAACCTTTTTTACATATTCAGGTCTCAAACAATAATATCCTGGCATCAGATTGATAGGAGCTTGAATATCTCCAAAGTCTGAAGCAGTAGTGCCTGAGTTACTGTTTATCCCTTGGATATTTATACGCATGTGCTATATCATTTATAGAATCTATTATTCATCTAGAGTGTTGTTTTCCAGTAGGTCAGCTGTTCAGCTTTAACTTGCCAGAGTTGAAATTGGGTTTCTGTGGAGATCCGGGATAAGGGCTTTTTGCTTAGCTTGGGCATTGCGTTTCGCACTATTAAGTTATCACCGCAGAGTTCACCTTCAGGGCTGCTTCCTGGAGCACTTAATAAAGAATTAACCGCTATCAAAGATGCCACCTTGCACCAAAGGGTACCCCTAAAATGGCTGATAGCAAGTCCAGCAGTGGCAGATAATCACATTTAGGTGTTAAATGCATACTTTGATTAATTTAGAGCAGCATTGAGCCTACAGAAGCCTCGGAGCGGTATTTAAAAGCAGTCTGACTTTGCACATGAAACGAAGGGCAGGATGTGAAGGGGAAGCCAAGGTGTAGGTGTGCAATGCTCAGTCGAGGAAAGGCTGACATGGGACAGTCCCCATCCGAGACTGATCTCCAAGCCACCTCACGCAGATCTTCTTAACCGACCGCACCCAGGTGCCCAAATTCCTGCAGGAACCTTGCAAAACGCACATGGGGCAGTACTGCCGAGCCCGAGAGGGCTGTTCTCAAGCATCACACGACACTTTATATTCTTTAGTTTGGGAAGTAGCCAAAACAGCCCCTTCAGAGGGGCACTGCCAGGCTAGAACAACGGCCACCGATACCGCCACCCACCCTTGGGCAGCTGGTGCCCAAGATGGCGGCCGCCGCCCGCCCGCCTCAGGTGCGAGGGACCCGCTCCGCGGCCGGCCCCGCCCCCGCCGCGCGCAAGCGCGCTCCTCCCCCCTCCCTCCGCGGGAGCGCGCCCCGCGGTACGGCGGGGGCGGGGGCGCGGGGAGGTGATAGGCGCGGGAGCGCGCCTGCTGCCGCTGCCACCGCCGCTCTTCTCGCCGGGCAGCCGGAGGAGGAGGAGGAAGAAGAGGGGGCACTGCTCGACCGCTGTCCCCGTGCGGAGGGGCCGAGGCTCCCCGTGAGTACCGGGCTGCCCGCCCCGACGGCGGGAGAGGGAGCCGTCGCGGGTGCCGCCGCCTCGCCCGGCGCTGCGGCGGGGACGGAGCCGGGGGGTGCCCGCGGGGAGGGAGGCACCTGGCGGGGACGTGGCGGCGGCGGCGGCCGCGCTGCTTTGTTGGTGGCCGCAGGTGCGGGTGGCCGCAGCCCATCGCGTCGCGGAGGAGCTCCGGCATCTCCCTCCGCCGGGTCCATCCCATCCCGTGCCGTGCCGTGCCGTGCCGCCGCGCCCCGGTGCCGGCAGGTCGCCATTTCGCGCACGGCCGCCGGCCGGGAGCTGTCTGTGCTGAAGCAGAGCCGCAGCGGCCGCCCGGGCTCGCCCCCGCGCCTGTGCGCGGCCCCGCCGTGCGCGCGGCCCCGCACCTGGCTGCGGCGAGCCGGGGGCAGGCGAGGTGCCGGGGGGCTGCGCTGCCGCCGCCCGCCGCGAACCCGCGCAGAAAATGGCAACGAAAGCCTTGAGCTGCGATTGCCCCTCGTTTTTTTTTTTCGCTCAAAAAGCCGCAGCAGGGTAAACTTTTGGCGTGGGCGCGTCAGTTTCCGAGGCTGAAACGCCTCTGAACCCGGGTGTGAACGCTGCCCGGTGCCGAGGTGTTTGGTGTGTGAAGTTCACGAGGGGTGTGCTTCAGCCCCGTCACTAGGGTTGTTCTGTGCAGACACCTGGCAAAAGGAGTGCTGCTCCTTAGCTGGCATTTAGCGAGATAAAATAATGGGAAATGCCATCTGTAACTCTGCAGTGGGGTCTGCCGGTCGTAATGAGTTCCTCTATCCCTAAACGTCAACCTCCTCGCTCTTTGTTCAACCCGTCCTCCTCCCAGTCAAGATGCCGGTATTAACTGCTTGGGTTTCCTTTTGTCTTTAATGTTCCCTGTCTATTTGTATCACTGTTTCTGAGTATTAAAGTACCTTCTGACTAGATATGCTATGGAAAATGTGGATGAAACCTGAAAAAAAAACTTTGTTGACTCTAACAGGTGCAATAGTTGTCATTTCAACGTCTTCCACGATTTAGCGTAATCAATGTCATAGTGCATGCAAGGCTTATCATTGCATGGGGCTGTGCATTGAGGAGGTCACTGTGCAACATCAGAAGGCATCTGGGCTTCAGGTTGAGTTTTAGAGTGGTGTATGTGCTAAAACGTGCATCTTGCAGGTATTGAGAAACTACAGTGTTACACACTAACTCAAAGGACCTACAAGCCATAAAGCTATGCATTTTCAGTATTTGTCTCATCTGTTTGATAACTCTTGCACGTATACACTTCAGGTGTTTCTTTAGGTGATGGCTGTCTTTATTTTTTAACATAAACTACAAAGCAAGACACTATAGTTGCTGAAGAACTTGCTAACAAAGTGTGTGGAAGTGATTTATCTGAATTTAGAAGCACTTTGAAATTCTCCTGGGTGTTTAAAATTAGTTGTCAGACTGTATCAGTGTAGAGGTGGGAAAGTATGTTCTGAGAATACTGAATGTAAAACCAAACGACAACAATGACAAAAAAACAGTAAATGGCTTGATGTTGACAGAACTCAGCATCCACTGAATGCATGTGTGTTCTGGATTGTGCAAAGGAGATTTAGCTCAAGGAAAACCGTACAGCTGTGTGTCAGTATTAGATGATGTGTCTGTGTGTACCAGCTGGTCTTAATGATGGAGCTAAAACCCTCTTCACAACTCACAGAATAAATCCACAATTAATTATACTTGTATTAGTGTCTCAGTTCTGTAATTAGTCTTATTGGTCATGGTGAAAATACGCAAAAGTAATAATGATCAAGGTGAATGAGATCACCAGAATCTGATCCTTAGTTTTCACTCCTTGTCTTCTCACCAAAGGCATAATATATATATATCACATATACCACAGATTTGCAAAGAAGGATTCTAGCATGTAAATCCAACTTCCTAAAATGGTCTTTATTGTCAGGCATGAAATGAAATTACAAATCCAGTGGATATTTACTCATCTCTACTAATAGCTTCTTGTGCTCTGGTCTTTCTCTCTGCTGCTCAAAAAGGTGACGGCAGAAGCATTAGTAACCGAATTACAGTTTCTTGGAGTTAATGAAGCATGGCTCTAATTGATGGCTTTTATTGGTTTGAGGATTCCGATTTCAAGTCAGGAAAATGTAATACGAGCCTCCCCATTCTTGTTTGCTCTAGTGAAATGCATCTCCATAGTATCTGGATATAAAACAGACTGAGTATATTCAGGGTTTGAGATTTTGTTAACAGAGTATTGCACAGCTCAGATGGCTCAGTCAGCCTAAAAATCAAATCTGTAATTTGCAGCTGTGGAATTGCTGTTCTCTCTAGTTTTATTCAGTTGTCCCAAATCACCTTGAACTGTAATTATTTACCTTCCATTATATCTGAAGAGTACGATAAACTGAATGTGCTATTCAATTTTCACCGGGTGTGTTAATTCTGTTATGCTTCATGAAGAGAGCTGGTAAAATGGGAAGCCATACAGAGACAGTACATCTCAGTAATGTAAGCTGAGGGAATGATGTAGGAGGTTGTCTGCTGGGCAATATGCAATGAATTTGATTTTGCCTTCCTGAGTGGGCTGATAGCATTCAAAAAATTCAGTTATACTTTCTCTGCAGTGATAATTTGTTGCATTTTAAATGTATGTTTATTGCCTATTCAGTTTAGCATTAAAGATACTGTAATTTTATGCATTTTCCAAATTCCCTTAATATTTTTATTTAAAAGACAATATTCAGAAGAGTTAATCTTCCTTAATAAGGTTAACGTGATGAGCCCTAAGTTTTGTCACAGTGCCTGTTAAGCAGGAAAACATAGTTGCAAGCTGGCTATATTGCTTTCTTCTGAGCTACTGAAGGCTGGCTGAGCTTTCAGTTATTTACCTCAATAGAAAACTGGAAGGAAAAAAGTGAACAAAGGAGGTCTGTTTTGCCTGTCCCACTTGCTGGGCTGTTGTCTTTGCCCTTTTCAGTGAAGGAGGGGGTAGAGCTGGGTCAAAGTTGAAGAATACTGAAAAGGAATTCAAGTCTCATATTGAAATGTGAATGATAGCTTAGTTTGAGAGCCGAATGCGCTTGTTTGAACGGAAATTTTTCTATCTGTGGAAGCTGAAACTGACAGACGGTGATGGACTGGCGTATGGACTAGTGGAAGGTATAGCTACGTATGTGCTCAGACCCTGATTAAGATGCTTGGTAAACAAGTCCATATCTGATGAGACTTTTAATACCGGAGATGCTGATGCTAGACAGTGTGCAACACACTAGACATTATTTGATTGTGAGTTAAGGGCAGGCCCTTGCAGCTGGCATACATTCAGGCTTGCTTGTCTAGCCTAATTGCATTGCAAATACTTCTCTGGATTGCTCTCTAGCTTCTCCCTTCTAGTAAATGTTGAATAAGTACAGAAATGTTCATCTGGATCCTCTAACTGTTGTAAGAGGCTTTCATTTTTTTTTGTTTTGCTGTATGAATCAGGATAAATGTATCTTACTATTCATTTTGTGAATACACTGTTTTCCTACACTGTTTCGGTTTTGAAACGGCTCGATTCATAATGTGATTACAGCTTTCCCCTTGTTAACTTTTTAGTATGGAAGCATAACAGCTTGAATTATAAAATGTTTCTGTAAGAGCTCACAGTACCCCCATTCTACTTTAAGCAGCGAAACTTTATATAAAAAGCAGCATTTCATGCAGAGCATCTCAGATGCACGAAAATAGCCAAACAAGGAAAAAAGGGCCAGTTCAACTTATAAGGACGTGATAACTTTAAAGAACAGACACATTAGAAAGGAGCTGGCTGTCTAAATTGTCAATTAGAGCGGACAGAATTAGTATTGATGTAGTCTCCAAATTCTGTAAATCCTTGTGTGTGAGACTGCTGGCTTTGGATGACGCCTAGTGGGAACATGGGTGTCCCAGTGATTAGTCTGCCCCATTAGGTATATATGGCCTTTTAATTTCCTGGGGCTTGAAATGTGTAATTGTTACTGTTTAACAACTTGTTGAGGAAAAGGGAATGATCCATAACTTCCTGGTGGTGTGAGGTGGTCTTTGGCCACTAATTAAGCTTTCCTGGACAGCCACCCTAGTATTAACATGCCATGTTCCTTTACAGACTGCTACCTAAGTGTGGAGCTGTCAGTGTTTATACATGATAATGGATTTTTTTTGTCTTTCTGAACCATAGCTCTCACTTCTAACTACCCTTCTGCTGTTTTCAGTGTTGCTGCATTTGTCCAACTTCATTCTGAGAGCTTATATAAAGGAGTTGCTTTTTCAGTGCCATGAACCTGTGGGGCTCTGTGCGTGTCTATGCAAAGGCATCGCAGAGAGTTGGTACAAAAGCCAACTGTTGTACGAGACCTGTGTTTGGAAAACAACTCTACAGATGGAGAACAACACCATGGAATAGACCAACCTGTGCATAGGTACTGGCCAAGGAAACTCTTCCAGCTGAATATTGTACTGTAGCGTAGTGGAAGTGAACTAAATGCAAACTGAGCGGCTGATGAAGATAATGAATTATGAATGAAATCCACGAGGAGGACTACTGTATGAGTAGAAGGATGAAGAACAGAATGTTACAGGCATTTGCATCAGAAAGAAGAGGTAGAAATGAGGGAGTTGGGAATAAAATCCTCTGGAAGCCTTAGGAAAGACAACAGCAGAATAGCTAGGGGACGTGCGTACAACTTGCGCACAAAAGCACGTGGGATGAAGCAGGGGATAGCTCCTAGGTGTGAGGTGGGAAGTGCAAACAATCCGGAGGGAGGGAAGCATTTTGAAGAATATGTCAAAAGCAGGGAAATCAAGTGCTTGAAGGGAACAGAAGAAAACTAAGATTTTTTTTCTTTTGGTGATTTTTTTTTTCCCTAGAATATATCATATCAAGCTTTTTGAAGGAAAACATTAAGTATGCCATATTTCCTGTCACTTATTAAAAAGACTTTTCAAGAGTATTTATAAATGCAAGATTGTTTAATTTAATTTCACCAGTAGGCTCATGCACCATGTTTCCTTTTGTAGCAGGATAGACAACCCTTCTCTTCCCGAAGGATTAAAAAGTGGGGTTGCCTACCCTGCTGCTGTTCACATCTCTAGGAAAATACAGGAGGTATCTGATGTGTTCCTCATCACAATTTTCAAGGGATATAAGGGAGAGGTGGGCTTGGCTTGGGCTATTCTTTGTGTGGGATAATGAGGTCAAGTGACTTGGTCAAAGCCACTTTGAGTAAGGTGGTATCTGTGGTTCTTCCCCTCAGCCTCCTTGCTTGTCGACCAGTGCTTTGGTCTCTGGATGAACTAAATACAAGAAGATAAACCCCCTTGAGTTGCTGCTCTTCTCTTGAAAATGGAAGAGGTTGTTATTTTCATTCCTCAGCTTGGCTGAATTTGGTAATTCTGTTGCATGGCCACATATTATCAAAATTTGTTTCTTGCTTTGGGTGAAGTGAGATGAGATGAGGCTGCAATAACTATTTTACTGGCTTTTAATCTGTTCTGATGGTATTTTTTTGGAGTGGGTGGTGGTTTTGATTGTTTTAAACATGTAGGATGGTATAAACTGAGAGTTATTGTCCTTCTTCTGTCTTGGAGTAGTAAGCTTTGTGTTCTGGGTCCAGCTGCTGTGGTGAGCTGTGTTTGCTGTGGATGGTGAGCCTTTTTCAGTTACCAACAATACAATGGTTCCAATGTCATTAGGTTTGTTTGCTGTTGCTAAATCAGTTCAGGGAAAAATAGCAGCGTAGTTACAGACTGTATCTTAAGTTCTGAGTAAAACTAAAAGCCAGGGCAGGAAACTAGTGCCAGTGTCTGCACCATGATGTGTTGCATGGTCTTAGGGTTATCATGTTTTGAGGTAGTTATGGCTTTCTCTGCGGGGCGTGGGGAATCATTCCGGCATTGCAGTGATCAGGTCTGTAAGTCATAAAGACCAGAGTGTTGTCATCTGACAAGTTGGACTGGATATGGAGTTCTTGCCTGATGTAGAAGATTCCTGCTTCTGTGTACCACCTTACTTAATTTTTACTGGTCTAAACTGAAGTTCAGAGACCCTGAAAGATTGGTATATCTTGGCAATGAAGGGTGAGAATGTGTTCTTGGGGTAGTTGTAGAGAATCCATGGTCACTTTCTAGGCAAAAATAGTATGGCATTTGCACTAGCATAGTTTTGGTTTGGATTGTAGGAGCTGATGAGGACAAATTACCACTCCTATAACAACCCAGTCCAAGTAACATCATAAGAATGTCCGGGGGTGTGTGAAGGAACCTGTTCTTCACATTGGAATTAGTTGTACCTTATCTATTGTTTGACTTGCTTTTGTCTACCCACAAGTAGATTTTTGGTTAGGTGCCTAAAACAAGAAACAAAACTAATTTCAGTGGTTTGTGTTCTCCATAGAAAATGTATTTTGAATTTTCTTGAAGATTGTATGTATGGTTTTTACCTTAACTAATGCCTTTAAAGGCATGGAATAAAGAGGGATACAGAATCCCACCTACTGCTTCTGTGAAGGCTAAGGATTAGAGCTGGGAAAAGTCTTCTCTAACTTTTAGCTGGATATATAATATCATGTAAATGAGTTTTCAAGACTGCTCCTCTGTCACATGAATTAACATATCTGTTAGAAGAGCAGTGTTAATGACTAGGTGACAGACAATGAATTGTCCTTCCTAACTGAATGTTTCTGTCAACGTTGGTCTTGCATAATACAGAAACTTCAGTGACATTGCATGTAGTGTAATTCAGACACCTTAATGTGCAAATCCTCTTTTAAATATCCCATCTTTCCTGTCAGAAGTCACATATTTATGGACCTTGGAGTTTCATAGCCATCATTTCATACTGTAGGGTATAATGTCTCCTAGACAATACCAAATATAGAATATCAGTAAAAACTTAAATTTGAGGTGTTGTTACAGGGAAACTTTATAAGTTTTCCGTTTCCCTGTAGTTTGTGTTTTAAAAGTTGGTGCCCAAACTTGACTCAAGATGTGGACAAAAGCAGGAACACCTTAAGTTGTGTGCTGTCTCTTTCTGCATGCTAAAGTTGAAATTCATGCAATTACATAACTAGAAAGCAAAGAAGCCAAGGTGGCTCACAGCTAAACAACCCATTAGACTTTGTATATGGCAGTTGTATAAAATGCATTTGTAATTTAGGAGGGGGGAAAAAAGTGAAAATTTGGGGGGATGTGACCACCAGAGGGCAGACATTGTTTTGAGCGCAAAACAAACACTTGACTGCATGTGAAAATACAGGCAAATAATGACTGAATAAATAATATAGGAAGATCTATGCATCTATACTAAATGTTAAGTAATGTTACATTTTGTCAGTATAAGATGAAAATAAATAGATCTGCTTAAAACTGACCTGTGGCTGTGTATTCATGGAATGGAATCCAGAAGAACAGTTCATGTCATTGAATCTAGTGACATTTTCCAGGAACATGTCCATCTTCATTTGAAAATGAAAATTCCATCCCTTTCTTGATAGTTTTTTCTTCATGCGGTTAAAGAATAATTTAATTCTGTCTTAATTAACCTTCACGTTATTACAAAGATCCCCCTAGCATTTTCATGTTCTCCTACTCCTTTTTTATTATTAACAGCACTTATGTCCTTTAGAGCATGTAAATTTGCTTCTGAGAGTGTCATGGAAAGAAATTAACATCATAGGCTTAAGATTAAATACTTCAATAAAGGTAGCCTTTTTCAGGAATGTTGAACTGCATTTTTTTAGTGAAAGGTGATGTTCAGTCATTTTTATATAGTTTCCCTGCTAGGAATGCATGTGCTTAATTAAAGCATGCCATATGTTGGCCTTTACCTCTCCTCGTGAATTCTCAAGTCACAGTGATAGTTTCTTTTTATTGAATTATTCTCTTCTAAAATCTAGACAGTTTTTATAAGGAAAGTAGCAAGGGTCTTTATCCCATGATTTCAAAGTCACCGTATTCTTCAGAGGCAACTCTTAAGAGCTTTCCTTGCTCTCCAGGGTCTTGGTTCCACTCGTTGCTGGTGTGAAGCATCATCAAGATAGCTGTAAATGCTGCCCCAGATTTCTGATTTCCCCACTGTCATTTCCTGTGCTCACATGTCCCTTAACAGCAGGATTTCTGGAAAGATAGTCTGCAGATATCATCCTCAAAACTTTAGCTGGGGGAATTTCCCCAAATTAGATCTGAAGTTTTATGTACTTCTTCACAACTTTCTCCTCCACTTGGCATTGAAACATGGGAGTTGGCTTCTCACAGCATTCAGAGAACTGTACTAGCAGAATTGACAGCACCAAACACTCAGGAGTATCACTGGAATTCATGATTTATAAGACTCGCATCTTCATAGTTGACTTGGCTAATGTGTCCTAGCTTCTCTTTTTCTTTTGGCCTTTAGATTAGAAGCCTAGCAACATCCAAAAGCAAACCTGAGTTGCTTTGAATAATTGGTTGATTTTTTTTTTTTTTTTTTTTGCATTTAGGTTTTCAATAAATTGTTAAAGTGTTAAAGTTACGTGACTTGATAACTCTACAGGGGCTATTTTTTTGTGTGTGTGTCTTAAATACACTGACAGAACATTGTTGGTGAGAACATGCACAATAGTTGTAATCTGCTCAAAGTGGTTGCGAGGACTAATGCAAGTGTTACCATTAGTAGAAAGATTAGTCTTTATGTTAATTACCTAACATCACATTTGTTTTTTTCTCATCTGCAAAGCTGAGATACTATCCTAACAGCTGAGGATTTCTGTTTTTCCCCCCTTACTTTGAGAGACACACCTACAGCTAACCGTTACCATTATCCTTTGTCATGACAAAAGTTTCACACAGCAAGCTAAAGTAAATAAATAGCAGGCCATTTATTATTTTAGTTGTGAAACTTTTTCTAATTGAAAACTAATATGTAGCTTCCAGGTTTGACTGATAATATAAAGACATGAACTGGAATAGAGGAGATGAGGATAAAGAGGTATTGAAAGCAAAAGGTTTGGAAAATAGCAAAGTAAGTGGGGACAAAACAAAGACAATAGGTCTGTTTGGTTACTTGCAAATAGCTATTAACAGGAGAGGAGATGAGTCCTTGTACTGTCTCCTATGAGCATATGTGCTGTTGTTTCTGTTGACCTGCCATTTGAGGCCAACAGAAGGCAGTTGCTTTCGGAGCTCTGCTCTTCAGCTTGCAGCTTGGGTTTGTACCATTTTGCTAGTTGGTGGTTTGTGTGGTATGAGTGGAGGAGTCACCTCAGATAAGGCTAGATGGGATGGGTAGTTCCCAGTTGTGTAGCTGGCACATCTTTCTTTAGCTCATCAGCTGTAGAGGCCCAAGAGGTTATGAAGTAGCCTTAGAAGTTATGAAGACGGAGAAGGTGGGGATTAATACTAGTAATAAGCTGGGTGGTTGGAGCTGTAACTCATTACTTAATCTTCCAAGCCAGTTATGTTATTCTAGTAGTTTTGTAAGTAGTTATGTAAGCTGACCACCTCTCATATCTGATCGCAGCTGTGCTGCGGCTGGATGTCGTGCAATGGTGAATTATATCAGTGTCATCGAGCTGGCTTTGTTCAGCAAAACCAATATGTTTAGACGAGTTAAGGAGGAGTAATAGTTGGGAAGGGACAGCAGGAACAGCTGTTTTGGATGACTGCTGTCTCAAGGTTATGGTCTGAGAAAGGGATAAGAGGAGTCAGGGAAAGATGTAGTGTAAGGTGAAGGAGTTCATTTCTCCATGAGCTGGAATGTTGTGTTCTGTTCTGAGGTGCCACTGGAAAGAGGCTGCATATGATAAATGCAGCTCAAAATTAGAGAAAATACCACAAATCATGGATATTAACTTGAGACTGAAGGAAATTAGGAGGAAATAGTGCGTTACAGACACAGATTGAGGGGCGAAATCACATTGTTTTAGCATTCATATAGGAAAAGATGATTAACTTGAAATGAGACTCAGTTGCCTAATTATGTATGAAAATAGTTAAATAGATCACAAAAGCAATATTGGTTACTCACAAAAGCAATATTGGTTACTAAGAGGAAAACAACCTTTGCTAGAAAGTATAAAAGCTCTTAACAGTCTGTCTTGTAAACTCAGTGTATAGTATATTTAAGATCTTAATTGTGACAATGCTGAAATGAACTGCAACTGAATAGAAGCACCCGTTTCTCTAAAGGTGCAAAATCATGCTGATCCCTGAGATTGTGTCTGACTTATCCTGGATGGTAAAGGATGGAATGAGACGCATGTTTCTGAAAGCACGTCTACAGAAGTTGTTAAATATTTACTTTCATTAGTGAGGGGTATTTTCTGTGGTTATGGGGAGTAACTTACGGTGGTCACTACGGTGAACTAATATACTATTTTGAGCTAGTATCTTTAATTTTCCAAAATAGAATTCAGATTAATGGAGTTATGAATTTCCATTTATAAATGAATTATCTGTTTATATTTAGATTTTTTTCCCTTGGTTTCAATATTCATTTAGTTTTATAATTAATAAAAAGGGAACTAATTTGATATTGTGTTAGCCTTGCCTTGAAATATGACTTGGAATGTGAAATTTATTAAAGAGCAATATTTTTAAAAATATATATTAAATATTACTCATCAGAATGTAACCATTGGTAATGTCTCAGTGCTAAATATCACTGGAAAAAATAACCCATCGCTTTATTGAGAGAACACAAAATGTAACTTAACCTTCATATTGTAATTCAATTTCTGAACACTAATCCTCAAACAAAGACTGGTGCAGCGTCCAGAAAGAAACACTTGCAATTCTCTAAGTAGCACCCAAAAGACCAAGAGTTCCCATGTCTTCCTTATCCCTGTTTGTACCACCATCGCAAGATAGATTTTTGTTTTAATTACCTTTTATTCTGGCATAGGCAAGTAATTAGTATGTAAATCTTACTTTGAGTGCAATTGTGTAATAGTAAGCACAGAACTGTAAAACAAAACTTCAAGGTTCCTTTTAAGAAGACTTACATACTTAAATATAATTAGACAGCCAGCCAGACTTTGAAGTACATATTTCAAAACCTTTGCTTGCTGTATGATGGCTTCAGTTTTCATATAAAATGATTTTGCAGATTTCTGTATGGTTCTGTGTAGTTCACTACCAGGCACAATGAGATGGTAATTTATGGTTACAGCTCCTAGATACAATTAAGTACTATGCAGTATTGTTTTATAGCATTTGGCTTTAATGTTCTTTAAAAAGCTAGCTCTGTTAAATATGTTGTCACATGTCGTTCTGCTGTTCTGTGCCAGAGTTTGAAAAACACTCTGAAGGAACATGTGGTTATCATGTTCCACTTTCAGAAGCATTACATGTAGCGTACTTAACTCGTCAAAAGTTTTCTTTGCATGAAAGAAGCTGGATTTCAGGTCCTTAACCTTACTGAGGATCTGGAGTGGAAGAACTGTCTCTATACACGGATAGTTTAAGTCTGAACAGTGCTTCAGTACTGAGAAGCTAACAACTATACTGTAAAGAAAACATAACATCCCGCAGATGGCTTAGGGAGATGGCACCATTATACGGTTTGGAGAATGGCCAGATTATCCTTGCTGTCTTGATCATCATCATTGTGAACAAATGATATTCTGCTGCCTGTAATCAAATTATTAATTGAGTTAACAAATATGAAATCTGATGGGTGATGAGTTTTGACTTTATCTCGTTACATTTTGGAGTGGGGGTGGAAAAAGCTTCTACACATCCAGTTAACTGTCCTGAGAATTGCTAATGGTGTTGATGTTTCACTTGCAATTTGTAAGGTTAGAAGTAGCATCACATAGTAGCTTTAAATAAAAGGCTTTCCATTATACGTACTTATGTTTATTCTCCAAGGTATGGCTTCTGTTACAGTTGATTTATTTGGCTTTGGGAACATCAGCATTTTTCTGGTTATGTATTAACCATGCTATAAGTGTAGAAATGCCCAAACTGACTTTCCTGTGAGCAAGCTTAATCCAGAGAGTGGATTAATTACTTTTATGCAGTATTGTCTGATTTTTTTTAGACCAGTATTATTCAAGACATTGGCTGATAGTCAACAGTTTAACGGTATGACCTGTTTGGCATCACTCTGAATGTTTTTCTGCAACCTAATACATCTGTACATGTATTATCCCTGTTTTTTTCTTGATTATCTGACCCCGTATTGCCTTGTACAATTGGGAAGTGGCTGTGCTGCTAAAGGTTGGGGAAAGAAGGTGGAATGACACTTCAGCTTGTGTTGCACATCAGCTTTGGCTCCCAGCGGCTCCCAAGGTGTAACCCCCATGTAGGGTATTCTGCCATCCATCACTAGTAATTCAAGACAGCCACAGTATAAAGGTCATTCTGAAGAACAGTGTTGGAATCACTTAATCTTGTACATAAAAATATAAAGCAGATTTGTCTGTTGTGGTTAGAGTTTTTTTTTTTTTTTTTTTTTTTTCAGAAGCAAGAGTGGTGAAGGTGGCTAGACTTGGACTGATATGAGAAGTTGTAATGTAAGTGGTAGATTTAGCCTTCACTTGGGAAATATTGCCCGGATAGAATCTTAAAATATTTGCCAGGAGCATTGGTGATGCAGTTTACTTCAAGTATTTGGAAAAAAAATATATATATATTTTTTTTCCCTCCATCTGGTGTCATTACTTAAAGACATTTTCATGTAATCTTAATGCTTTTTTCTGGTCCACTTTATATGTAAACTGGTAGTGGTGCCTCTGGGATTAACCTGAAGACTGGATTGGATTTTTGATCACTTTCTGTCATTTAGTTCAGTGCAACTTTGACAAAACAAATATTTTGCTCTAGGTGATCCTGTTTGGCAGGGAGGTTGGACTAGATGATCTTCAGAGATCCCTTCCAACCTTGGCCATTCTGCGATTCCGTGATTTTTTTTTTAATTTTTTTTATTTTTTTAGGTATTATGCCAAAATGTTAATATGGAAATCATTAGGGAAGCAATACAGATGGTGATGATGTACGCTTAATGCCACTGTAAGTGCCGGGAAGTGACTTGAGCATTTTCCTTAAAAAAGACAATGTAATCCTTTGTCTACAAATAGCTTTTCTGATATTGTTGCACTGTCAGACAGCTGTGTGTTTAAAGCCGGTAGGTGGGACAAGTAATTAGTAATCTGTTGTGTAGGGTAACGCTCCTCTGGGGGACCTAATCTTTCAAGCAGCGTGCAGTGGTCCTTTACTGGATGGTGATGGGAGCCCCTTCATCAGCATTAGGGGAGACTACATGAAATGTTTGCTGCTGTTCACGCATGATTTGTCTGTTGGTTACGTGTAGCTCTGTACAGAATACTTCCCAGCTCTCTTGCTCCTATACAGGGGACTGCTGCGTAACCAGGAGCAGTTTTGGCTGCCTCAAGGAGTCTCTGGGAATGTTGCATTCTCAGCCTGGGGCACTAGCTGGGTGTTTAGGCATAGGAGCAACACCTCTCAGTTGGTCTGTGCATAGCAGGAGATGCCTGGGGAAGCTCCGGGGGCTGTCCCCAGTTGCCACCAGGAGGGTCCTGTAGCCATTAGCCCATGTCCTTGCTGTGAAGGTGGGCAGCGCACAGGTCAGGCTGACTCTGAGCAGCTCCTGGGCTTCGCTGGTGAGCAAATGTGCTGGGATTCACAAGGACACGGTTCTGATGCCTAGGGCTCTATGCAAGCCTGAATTTCATCCCTTTTACCACAATTATAACTTATATTCCATAGGCCTTGCCAGGTATAGTTTTAAACCACAATTTGATAGTAAAAGTAAGATAAAGGATTTGATGCCCACTTGAAAAAGCTTCTGGGGAAAAAAAAAAAAAAAGGCAAAGGTGTATATAAATGCTGGCATTTCATCAGGGCAATGTAACAGTAGCATTAAGCAATAGAAAATGCAGCAAACCTCTGAGCTTTCAGTTGACAAAGACTGGGAGAGTACTGCCGTAAAGGTATCCTTCTCCTTTAGGCACATGCTTTCAGCTGCTGTCCAATGAAGAATCTGTATTGAATTAAAAGCATTAAGGACTCATTAGGATATTGTATCTGTCTCGGTGTGAATTTCATACAGTGCTGAGTAGGGTGGGAGGCAACACTTTAAGCTAGGTGACTTCCAGAAGTGATACATTGACTATCCATTTTGGAGCAAGTCTGTCTTCAATGGAAAAGTGCTTTAGAGATATTGGAAGGAAGAACCCCATTTTCATCATTTTCTGATGTGAATAATTCACGAAAATGGGACATCAGGCTTTAATTTGATTTCATTGTACAAGTGATAGTTCTCTACTTTACATTTGTAGTAAAAGATTAAACGTCAGTTCATAGGACAGTATTGCTTACCTATATCACTAATGCTACAGAAAGACTTCTCATAAAATAAAGAAAAAGCCAAAAGTAATTTTACTGCTTGAGTGCAGCTCCTGCTTTGGGTGTTGCATGTGTGAATAGAAGACATTGATTTGATGTCACAAGTATTTTTAACAGGATTACAAAATGCAAATAGCATTATGTAAGACAGATTACCTATGGCTTTAATACAGGGCTCTCTTTAAGCCAGAGGCTACATTTTGCTGGGTTATGTTTATTTGTTTATAACTGAGCACATCAGGATTAGGTTTAGCAGAATACCTTGGTATTTTCGGGTTAGATCATCTCATCTTTTATTTTTTAAATTATGAACTTACAATCTGAAATGATTTATTTTTTCAGTACCTTTCAAGATGGATAGCCTCTTAGGTTGTTTTCAATGATCCTAAATGGAGTTGCATAGGTAAGACTGGAAACTGTTTCTCTTCATCATACCCCGTAACTTTTTTCTTAGGGGAGGGAGCCACTTTGTTCCTAAAATGACATAAAAGACCCCATACGTTCTGCCATACAGGAAACTCATGAAGACAAAATGTCATGTTGCACATCAGATCAGCGAAATGTTAGTTTTGTACTGAACCACAAGGATAATCTTACTAGCAGTTGAACTCCAAATAATTTATAAAAGGCCTCATACATACAGTACTGCAAGTTCTTGACCTTTTGGTGAATGAAATTTCAGGAAGCTTACACAGCTGGCACAGAATAGCTTCATGTGACTCTGCATTGTTGTCATTGCTTTATTCTCTGAATGCCTGAAATGTGCCACTCCCCGTTAGATGGACAGGAGAAAGAAAGTCTCTTACAAAGGTAATGTTTCCTTTTGGAAAGCTGAAATCTTTGATGTACTCAGCAGGCTCTGTTCCCTACCAAGAGATTTAACTGGAAGCCTGCTTTTTTCTTTAAAAAAAAAAAGTTTCAATTTTTGTTTCACTATGGCTTTTATTCACTTTCATTCAAATATGCTGACATCTTCTAGTTAGAGCATCAAGATTTCTTCCAAGCCTTTTCTTTCCCTGGTATTTTCCCAGGGAGGAAACATTTTGCAGTATTTCTTGTGTGACAAGGTGTATTTACTGTATATGAAAGGAAAAGTAGAAACTGAAAACGGGATAAAAAGGATTTAAATAATGGCAAAAAATGAGTATTGCACATACATATACCAAACAAACAAACAAAAACCAAGCTTGCATTTAGCGAGCTTTATTGCTGAATTCCCTCAATTTTAAAGAATAAAGGTTTTCTTGTATTGTGACTTGTATTTTATATCAGTTATTACAACTAGGTACTTTTACCATTGGCTTAGTTTTCATTTCTGTAGAGCTCTGTTCTAGGAGTACTGAAATATGATTTCCTAATGCTACAAGCCACAAGAAGTTTTAATGTTAGCGCTACTTGGTCTATCTTTTTAGAAGATAAGTTTTTGTAACATTCTCAATCTGCTATTTCTAGGTGGCATTCAGATAGATGCCAATAAGTTCTAGAGGGGGACCATCATCACTTCTGATCCCTGAGAAGTGGGATGCTGACTTTGAGGATTTTTATGGTAGTAATAACTTCTGGTTAAAAAAAAAAAGAAAAGGCTGAGGGCATCTTAAGAAAAGCTCCTTTTAAGTGATTACATACAAGTTATACCTCAAAGAGATAAAAATAAAATGGAGTTTGAAGGTTGATGTTCCTTAAATACCAAGGAAGCAGCTGGGAAAGCCCATGGCTTCCTGCTAAGCTCAGTGCTCTCTGTACCCCTCAGTTTTAAATGGATGAGAATTAGTCCTGGAGACATTGTGCACTTGGCTCTTAAATGAAACTCTGATCAAGGACGTAGCTGTGATTTGCATGGCTTTCACATCTCTGCTCTTGAATGCATGGGACTAGTGGGAGTAACATTTTCTTGTGCTTATGGTGTTCATCGTGGTCCTAAAGTGCTGAAACGAAGAAAAGTTTGGAATGGGAGAACGAGATATCTGAAGTCACTTGTCAGCTTGCCCCAGGCAGTAGTGATGTGATCATTTCCTTTAGGTTAGAATGAAGTGCGGGTGTTCCCATTGAAACAGGATTGTTCGTATGGTGGGTGGCTGTATTTCTGTGACTCAGTCCTCTCAAATGAAAAGAAACTACTTTTTTTCTTCCTGTCCCTCCCATGCTTCCACACTAGCCACAGACCTTTTCTGTGCACTATTTTAAGGGCATTTGAGCAAACAGAATTCTTTTAGCAGACTATGTGACAAGTGCTATTAAAGTAAGTGCTTAAAGTTGTATTTTGAAGTGACAGTTCGGAAGTGTCTCATACATACATGCAATATAGGCTAACCAGACTCTGTGTCCCTTCTTGTTTGCTGTACTACACCTATGGACCATGAGTTCCTGATAAGACCAAGCTGTTCATTTAGGACTATCTAAGATGCTTAAACAAGCTTTATAAAATATTGTAAAATATATAAGCTAGGAGTCAGTAATAACACGGCTCTGCAATATGGATATTAACATCTTCATCTTTTTGCTGGATTATAATTGGTGTACTTGTTAAACATCATGAATGAAGCTACTTTCTGTGGTAAATAATCCATGGGAGAAGGTGAAGCGGGAGGAAATGCATCCAATGCAATTTCTTCTGTGTTCTTTCCCTCTTCCCACTGCATCCCCAGCTGTTTTGCATGGGGTGGGGAATGAACTACGTGAAGTGGTTTGTGCAGACCACTGCTGATATTTTCTGTGCTGAGCCTACTGAGTTTGTAAAAGGTGAAAAGATAGGTACTGAATGCTTGTGGACATGGAAATGGTTATTTCGTTTCACACACAACTTACGTACTAACTCTGGGCTTGAGTTGAAGGGAATTATTTAAAATCCTAGAATCATTCAGGCATTGGAAAAGACCTCTACGATCATTTAGTCCAAACTTTAGCCTAGTACTGAAGTCCACCACCAAACCATGTTACTAAGTTCTAAGTCTGCACTTTTCCTGAAGACCTCCAGGGATGGTGACTCAACCACCATGGGCAGCCTGTTCCAATGCCATACAACCCTTTCAGTAATGAAATTTCTCCTAATATCCGCTCTAAATGTCCTCTGGTGCAACTTGAAGCCATGTCTCCTTGTCTTTTGACTTGGAAATTGACATTTATTTTGTGTGTGTGTGTTTATATACATATAAATATGTAGGGGGAGTTTTTTGTTGGTTTGTTTCTCTTTCTCTAGAAGGCGTATCTTGCAGAATCCGTGGAACGGAGAAACCCTGTACTTAATAGGGTGAGAGACAGTAAAATGTGCTACTTTCATCTTGTGAAACCTGACCTCATTTTCTGCAGAAGTTATCTCTAGCAGTTATTCATGTTTAGAACATTAAAATAACCCCTTTTGTAATGTAATAACTTCCTTTTGAAAGTGAAGAATTCAAAGGAAATAATCATAGAATCTACAATTAGATTTCTTGAAATCTGAAAATGAAGAATTCATTTCAAGAAATTAGAGTGAGATCTCTGAATTTTGTCCTTGTACATGCATCCTTCAAGGCATAGCGTTTTCACTGCAGTTGAAATAAAACTTATGTTCAATGACAACCTACATTTGCTGATTTAAAAGGGTGACAAGTCCAGCATTACTCTAGGCCTCACTAGAAGGATAGCTAAAACTACCATTTACATTGATACTGAATTAAGCCATTCTGTAGTTTGATACAAGAAGCCAATGTTCTCATGGGATTGTAACCTCTTTCTTAATGAACTAATTGTAACTGGAAACTTTTACTATCGTGTATGCATACATTTTTCCTATGATATATGGGATAGAGATGAAGAGGCCTTTGTATTATGAGGTTTTCCTAGCTCTTGTGAGGAAGATGACATTAGCTGGCAAATACAGATATATTTAGTATTTGTACATATGGCTTGACATTTCCTGGTTTGAGTGCTTTCATCCATTGTCAAATTTAGCATTTATTAGTGAAATAATTTTGCTTTAGGATGTATTTATACAGCGGGGAGAGGGAAGATTTTTTATTTTTTAGACTTTTTTCTTCCCTTTTTCTTAATCATTTTTCTTAAGGATTCTCATTGGTTTTGGTGTCTGGGTAATCTTGATGAATGAATAGGACACTCTGGATCTCAGAATAAAAGATCTAGTGGCATAACACAGCCCAAAACTTTTCATGATTACTTCCATCTTTGACACAAAGTGCCTCTCTCCCCATCTTGCCTGCAAAGGCAAAACACAGTGATGAATCCAAGGATCCGAGATGACAATAGCCTTTGACTGCCACTGCTGGTTCTTGGCCTTTCTGCTGTGAGCTGTATGCTAGATGCTAGGGGAATACGTGTGAAACATTGCCGAGATAGAATGGCAGAACAAAACTGGCGAGTGCTGCTTGTAGGGGAATACTGCTGCTGAAAGAAATGCTCCTTTCCTCTATTGCCTGTGGATCCATTGAACTATACGTGTTGGTTTCTGTCTCATTACTTTGTACAACTCGACTCCTTCCAATCCTGTGTGCTGTCTTTTGGTCCGAGTGATCCACAGAGTGCCTGTGCCACAGGCATGCCTAGTATGAAGCACAGATGCAAGGAGGAGGCTTGACTTCCTCAAGTCAGGAATTCTTTCCCTTTCTTTCTTCGGACTGACACAGGGAGGGGGTCAACATAATAGATATAACTGTGGAGTGACACCTGTTGGTTTCCACCATGTCCTTACCCCATCAGCTCGTTTGAATGGCTGCCAGTAGTCTGGCAGCTCTAGAAAGATCAACTCCTAGAGCTGAATTTCATCTTCTTGGATGGATTTCATCATTCCTTGAAGAGGCTGATACGGTTCTCTGAACAAAAGGTCATGGGATTGTTTTATGCTGTGGCTGTGAGTATGTCAATGATCTGGCCTTGTTTCCAGAAGCTTTGCTAAACCAGTGTGACCCAGTCGACTGCTTACTCAGGCTGTTCAAGAATTCAAGCAATTAGCTATAGATAATATCACCTAATTCCACTGTGAAATGAAAGAGAATGGGTGGTGAAAAACCTCCTGAACGAGCTGTTTTACTTCGGATAACGTGAGCGATGCATCCGAATGCAGTGAGCCAGGAGCTTTTCTCCCGTAGCCACAGGTCTTTGTTCCCATTTCTGACAGCCTGCACATCCTTTCACCGGCATGATTAGCAGAGCCACTGCTGCGGTTGGTCTGAAATGTGAAGTGTGCGCCGTGTGACACTGCTCGCTCTTGCGTGTAGGAAGTCGCCGCACAAGCGGGTTTAGCTGTTATTGTCCAAGCAAGATAATAGTCAGTAATAAGCTACTATAAATTGATCTGCAAATCGCTGCTTACTCCAGTCCCTCTATCAGAAACATTGGGGAAAGCTAGGATCTCAGCATAATTCAGTGCTGAATGCATTGCAAGAGAGGGAGTGCTTATTTATTTATTTATTTATTTTCAGGGACAGGTAGTATCTTTAGTATGATTTCTGCTGTAATCATTTTGAGAAAGCAGAAGTTGGTTTTCACTAGTTCATCATGTTTTTGTGAATGTTACTGAGAAAAATCTTATACCCAGTTTTGCAGACCTCTGTCTACTTGAGAAGTCACCTATTAAGATTATACTGTGTTGCTTGCAGTAAGAGAAATAACATTCTACATATGAAGAAAAAGACAAGACTGAAAGATAGCCTTCAAATAATTTTTTCTAAACCTCTTCTGTCTAAAGTATTTTTGTTGAATATTAGTGTAGCTGATGGAATTACCTCTGAATTATGATGTTAAAATATATTTTAAAACAAGTAGCATGATGGTTTCTAAATTTGAGCATAAAGTGTTAAATTCAGTTTTGGTAAATAAAGAAGCTGTTGGGTGATTGAAGCAATACTCACAAATATGTGAAATAAAGCCAAATACACTTAAGAAAAATGTAAATTGTGATTATTTTATCCTTCTTTCTCCCAAGACTCAATTTTAAGCAATTTCCTTGCTGATTACTTGCTGATTAACGTATGTGGAAGAGAGGTCCAGAAGGAAGGCAAGGGGAGAAAAAGGCTGTTGCCTCCTCTCACTCACAGCTGGGGTCATCCCTTTTGGAGAGCTCTGATAGCAACAGGCATGTGCTTTAATTGTCCTGTGAGACAAAAAGGCTAGGATGTTTTATCACATGGGGGGGGGGGGAAAGAAACCTGCTCATTTTTTTTTTTAACCTCTTACCTGCTAATTACAGTGATGCCCCATAATTTCTGTGTTTGGAAGAAGCAGAAAGCAGGCATTGTGGTGGTTCTCTGTGCCATCCAGGACTCTGTAGTCTTGTCAGCAGACTTTCATGTGTTTTTTATAATCTGTGGTTTATCTTTTCTAATATGGCTATTTTTTTCTGAATTTTGAGGGAGAAAAGAGGTTTTTAAGGAAAGGCAAAAACCATATGGAGAGAGCAGATGTATCATGGATTTCTACTGTACAAGCATGTTATGTTTCTTTGTTTTCCTAATACTTGATTTGTTGTTTTTTTTTCACGTGGCCATGAGGGTTGTGCTGACCTTTCTTATGAACACTAACTGTAAACTAGTATATCATTCTTGAATTTTTAACAATGAACTCTGAGTCTTTGTTTGAATTGCTTATGCTATTTTATTGTCTGTTGACCTCATACTGCAATTTTTTTCTGCATTTACTTGCAGTCAGTCCTTGTCTTTATAGTCAGAATGACACAGGAACATGGGGAGCCTCAAAGTTTGGTCTTTTCAAGAAAATTTTTAAATATATTGAGCAGCATAAGCTTGAGTACTTACCCCTGTAAGACTCTGGATAGACCTTCCTTCCTTCATAGTATGACATGAGTACCTAGTATAAAACTTTAGTTACACCTTTTATAATAATCAAAACAAGTAATGAAAACTCTAACCTTGTACTTTTTCATCTGTTACTTAATGCCTAGTCTGCATTTAGCAACTGGTGTTCAGTAGCAATGTATGCTAGTGGATATTTCCTGTGTCCTTGTTGCTTAACTTTGACTTACTGAGGAGTTCCAAAATGCAGAGTAGAGCAGAATAGCCAGACCAATAGCTCTAAGCTACTGAAACTTGGAACAGAGAATGGATAGAAAAATGTACAGGAAATTACATGGGTGAGATCTTTATGTAGTAGCTTGCTGGGAGTAGTTTGGTTTAATGTAAGTTTATAGTTAAAGATGAGATCATTCTACATGCTTTTATCAAATGTTACTTGCATTTGCATCATAAGAGTAGAAAAACTAAAGTGTGTATTACTATGAACTTGCAAAGTAGCAAGGCCACGTGTCTGTGGGGTGTTGGTCTATCATTTTGGGTGTGATAGCAGCTACCAGGTCCCGGAATCCAGAAACCTTGCCATGGAGTTGGTGCAGGCAGTGGCCTAGGCTATGGGGAGAGCCTCCCACCAGAGAAATGGAGGATGTCTTGACTCAGAGCTCTCAGTAAGCATTCTTGACTTTTAAATTATCTCCGACCTTTTATCAAAATAGCAGTAACTTTGGGGCAGCGTGACTACATTGTCCTTCTATGTATTCATGCTGAGAAAGACGACTGATTCAGACTTCTGTTTAAATAGTTGCATGTGTAGAAGCTTTTCTGTTTTTGCAGCGTGTCAGTGGTCAGACTTGCAGTAATTCTTGGTATAGTGTAGTCTTTTGGTTTTGTACTTTTATTCTCTTATGATTCAAGTTTCCAGTAAGTTGCAAAGAGGCATCTTTGTTCTTTATTTCCCCCTCTTACTGTACTTAGTCACTGTAAGTGTAAGGGGTTCACTGGACAGGACAGTAAGAAAGAACAGACAATTGGAGGCAATCAGAAAATGAAACCTCAGACCTCTCAAGGGATGATAAGTGACTGGTAATGGCAAGATAACAAAAGATTTCTTTCAAAGAGTTGTGTGGAAGAAGCAGAACTCGAGAAGAGTTTTCAGCTGTATTGAGAGAAGAAACTGCAGACTAGAAAAGCACAGAGGGAAAAAGGGAAAAACCACGGGGAGGGAACTAGACTGTTTTAAGGAGAAAATTTACAATGAGAACAAGAAAATACCTTTGTAGTGTAACTTTTACCATATATTTATATGATAATACAGACTTCTGTGTAAGTGGTCATGGGATTGAGAACAGAGCATGTTTTGCTTAGTAATGTGCTATATTCCTTTTCATTTGAGTTGACTTCTGAATGTGCAAATTCTTTCCCTACAGGAAGATAAGATCAAATAGCAGCTTCAGTTTGTTCTTTTGTTATTGTAGGCTGACATAGATCTGAATAGACACAGAGAGAAAGCAGTAGCCTAATCAAAGTGGAGTATGTGGAGGGATTTTCAGTTTTGCTGTATCTGGAGTTAAGATTAGAAAGGCAAAAGCTATCTTACATTTAAGAAGAGATTGACAGTAGAATATGAAGCAGTTGATTTAGTACGTTTAGACATCTGAACTACATGAAAAGATGCTTAAACATTGCCCAAAGCTTGAATTACAATGACCTTGTCAGCATCCTCTGGAAAAAGTCAGGGGAGGCATGCTTACATGGCTTATACAGGTTAGCAGTGAGTTCTTTCAGATGAGAAATTGTGTTAGAGAGATAAAGGGTAAAGCTAAGAGATTGGGTGTTGCTTTTGGACAAGTATTGTCTAGAAATGATCTTTTTGTAGATGCAGCTTTCTTTTTTTTTCCTCCCCCCACCTCACTTGTTTTCCCTGAGGCTTTATGTAACACCATATCTCAACTAATCTTATCAACAGATGCCATGCTTGCTCTTAACCTGCTGTTACCAGAATTTCTTTATTAACCAGCCAATACTTTTACTGATAGCGTTAGTGCACTAAACATGCTTGAGGTCTGAGCACCCATGGATAACCACAGAGGAAGCAGTGGCTTCAGTGATTCAACCCAGTCTCCAACCACTCCGACCCCAATTAATTTGTGGAATTGGCTGTGTGTGCAGTTCAGTTCTCCACTCACCTCTGTGATGGGGGAAGATCCTAAGAAAGTGGACAGTGGGCAAAACTACTTTAGGCCTTCAACTGGAACTGGGTACTCTAGCACCCTCAGCCTCCTCTAGAATGTTTATCCCTGTTAAGTCAAAGTTTTATGATTGTGCTTAAAATCTCCTGTTTTAGGCATTGTTCTCATGGGTGTCTGTAGCCTGTCAGAGGTTAGGATCAATTTGTTCAGGCATAGTTTGTATAAAAGCCTCGGTCCTTGCTTTAATGAAGTTTAGAAAAAAATTGCCTTTGTGAATGAAAGAAGAGAAAACTGTGCACATTTCTATTTTCTGAAAATGATCAGTGGTAATTGTTTATCTGCTGTTTCTTGCTAGCTCATCCTTTGTATCTTTATTAGGCCCATTTGCTCAGTTTCTCTTTCCATTTTTATGAAGCTCGCTCCAGTAATGTCTTTTCACATTAGTTAATGAGGCAACAGCTTTTTTCCCGTAGTAAATCATTCCCTTATAATTGAGATAAGCATATAGAAAACATGGCTACTATTTCTGTGGCTGCTGGTTCTTACTCTAGTTAATATCAATAAGAGGTTTCTACAAAGCTGTCGTACAACTAAGTTGTGAGGAACATAGGATGTTCCTGTGGATGTGTTACTGTTTAATATATGTTTTTATATTAACACAGCTTGAAATTGTCTAGGATTGCCTGGCTGCTATGGATTTTTTCACTTTGTTGGACTTCTATCCTCAGGTTCATGTTTATATGGTTTGAAAGGAAATGAATAGTCTCTAGGGCAGCAGCCTAATGTGTGAGAAGGTTTTTCCTCCTCCTCTTTCTTATCAAAAAGATGAGCAATTAAAACACAAAGGAAAATCCTCCTGTATTCTTTTCCTGGGTTGGATTCATTAAATGTGTAACAGGCTGTTGTAGCACCATCTCTGTGATCATAGACATCATAATAGAGAATAGACCTGGCAGATCAAGGCAGCGTGATGCGCTGCTGAAGATAAATCTGTCCCACGTCTTTTTTTCCCCACTTTCCCTGAGGCAGTTCTTCTCAGCACAGTAACCTATTTCAGTCTTACTAGGCTATATTGCAAATCTCATTAAAATATGATTAAAATGAAATGCAGCAAAACTTATAAGACAAACTTGATTAGAAGATGAGCTATTAAATTCATGTTACCTCTAGGTACTACTTGATAATTATAATTTATTTTTTTTCATATTTGAAAGCAGTTAGCTGTTCTAACTAAAACTTGATTTCTTAAACACATTTTAAAATTTCAAGTTTTTGGAAGATTGAAAAATCTTAATTTCTTTGGCAATTGATTTACGTTTGTTAGAGACAATTTTTACCATTTTTTAAAACTGACTCTGCTTGGCTGCAGTTTAAAAAAAAATAAATATGTTGAATCTTTAGTTTATCTTTAAGGTCAATCTTGTACTCTTGCAATGATAGTCATTTTTTGAGTTGATTGATTAAGTGGGCATATGAGTTCATTGAACGGGGTTAATTTGTCGTACCACTCTTCCAATAAAATGTAAGTGTATAGGATGGGGATGGCTGTGGGATTTTCTTCAGAAAGAACCTGTGAGCAGAGAGGAGCAGAGCCTGTCCTTCCTGGGCATGGAGAAGTTCTGTCATGGGGAAATAACATTTTTATTTGGTTCTGCTCCAGAAAACAGTCCTGTGGCCTTTCTTCTTTGATTTTCCTACTCTCAGTGGGTTGTCCCGTACATCCTGTATTACATCACGTTTAAGTTTGATAAAGTATGTCCTTGTCCGCCTCCATCTGTGGGCAGTTGTTGGGCCTGCTGTGGAAGAAGGAAGCTACAGTAAGAACACCTCAGAAGGCCTCACTTGTTCTTTAGCTGCACAGGACCAGGTTCCCTCAGCTTGATGTGCTCCGATGGGGCTCAGTCTGCAGTGTAAGGCACTAGAGCTCCTGTGAATTTGAGATGGGCAGTGAGCCACCCAAACTCCAGCTGGAGAATATCATCCACTATTCTTGCTTAAATCTACCACTGTCCCTACCACTGTAGCCATCTCTTTGTTGGCCTGAAGATAAAGTTCAAATTGCTGTTTCCTTTTCAGAAATAATTTACTGGTCATATCCATCCTTTCTGGTCATTGATGAACTAGTTCTAGTGGTTACCTTGTTCTGGGCAGGGTAGAGGAGAATTTTGCTTGTTGCTTGTGAGGCAAGTGTACTATGGACTATACCATCAGGTAACAATGTATTCCTCATCTCCCACCCTTCTCATTCCTACCATATTCCCAACTTCTGGCTTGTGTTTTTTGGTTGCTTGAGGATTGAGCAGATGTTTCTGAAGAGCTGTTCTGTTGGCAAGATCTTATTTTTGGTAACAGTCTGCTTGGAACTTGCTAGCAAATCTGTTCATGCACTATGTCGCAGTGTGCATTTGTCTGGACTTGCTGCACTGAGTTTCATCTGCTGCCATATTATCCAGATGGTTAGTATTTTAACTGCCCTACTCTTCTCCATGGTTGGCCCTTGAACTGTGCTGCTCTGAGCAGTATCCTCAGCACTTTGTCTCACTCTTCGCCCGCATCTTCCTCCTTGTTTCAGGTGGTGACTGAATGTCCACATCTGGCATAGCTACAGTGACCTTTCCTGATTAGTGACCTACACTGATCAGGTTTTAGGGCTTTCCCCAGTCTATCAGTCAGTTACTTACCTTCCCATGGAGACCTCTGCTGTGCCAGAGGGGTTTGGCTGAGGTTCGCTGTTGGATGCAAGCCATCCTTCAGCATTATGTGTGCAAGCTGACAAGCCCTCCTAGATTTTGGGGTGCTGGGTGTGCCTGTAGACCCTTTCCAGTAGCCTGAGGTCCTACCACAAGGATCAGAGACCGTGCCTGAGTGCTCGCAGCCCCTCAGGCCTGCTAGGACTTGTTAGCCCACGGCTAGCACAGAGTTAGTTTGCTGTTCCTCTCAGGGTATCTGAAAAGCTGGTTATTTTGTAAAGTAAAGCAGCTCGGTGTAAACACATGCTCTGATAATCTTGGATGTACCTGTACCACGCTACCTCTAGGGCTGGAAGCAGCAGTATAGGCCTCAGAAGAGGCCAGCTTGTCTCTTCTGGTGCTGTTGAAATCAGGACCCGTTTCCACACTGCTGAGTACTGCCTCATTTTTAACAAGAAGAATGAAAGCGAGCACAGATGGCTCATAAGGAACAAGGGCATGGGAAAGATAAAGTGAACATGATTGTGCTCTTCTGTCAAGAGAGAAGTTTCTCTGGTGAGGAAGGAGAGAAATGGAGTAATGGGTACTGTGAACCCTGCACTGTTTGTGTCTTTCCTGTTGATATCAATTTGATATAAATAATTCAGGGGCTCAGATGTCTGGTCTGTCCTCCAAGACACGTACTTCAGCCCTACTTGGTGTCCCAGGCTGGAGCATCTGACATCTTCTGGAATAATAAATTGCTGCTTTTTAGAGCATGCAGTGACCTAGCTACAAGAGGAGGAATTGAAAGCACTCTGAGACAGAATAAAGGCTTCCTGTGGCTTAGACCAGTGCTCTGGGTATGGGAGCAGGATGGGCTATACCAAGTCCAGGAGGAGTGAATGTTGGACCAGGAATGCAGTGGTGTTAGTGTGCATGAGTATTGCTGTCTCTACTGATTATGGACACCAAATCATTTTCTACCCTCCTTTTTAGATAGAGAAAGGTAGTTGGAACATCAAAATACGTATTTGTAGCTGAAGGTTGAGTATTGGAATGCCTAGCTTAGAGAAAAAGGTATGCTGTTTTAGGGTGCACTTTTTTTCATAGAATCATAGAATAGCTTGGGTTAGAAGGGACCTTAAAGACCATCCAGTTCCAACCCCCACACCATGGTCAGGGATGCTACCCACTAGATCAGGTTGGCCAGTGCCCCATCTAGTTTGGCCTTGAACACCTCCAGGTATGGGGCATCCATTTTTGCCTCATGAGAATTTTAAGCTTTCAAGTTCATTGAAGCATGGGAAGAAATAGAAAAGCAGAACTTGTGTGTCAGGCTCAGCAGTCATTCCTATGCCTTTCTTTCATTTTTTCCTCCATGCTTCTGTGTAACCTCTGCGTTTTTGGCATGATTAGTGTTCCTGATAGGCATCCTAATTTGTTCAGTAAATAATCAGGAATGAATAAACTTTTTTCACCCTGCTGCAACTCATATGCTCTTTGTTGGGGATGCTAAATAATTTTGTAGCCTTCAGCCTGTAAAACTGAGTAATCATCATTGTCTTGGATTGAATTTTAAGGCATAATATTGTCTGTGTTACATATTATTTCTCTTTACTGTGCAAGGCAGGCAAATAGATATGTGTATCTAAAGTACCTTTGTTAAAATAATCAATAAGGTTCAAGATGATTTATGGAAAGCAGTGGGTGACCTCTACTTGTAAGAATGTCCATCCCTCATCATTCTGAGGACAGCAAGGCAGCGTGGCACAGCAGCAGACTGTAAGCAGCAAGGGTGTGTACAGGGTGGTTTACGTTGTAGTGAAATTGTATGATACCAAGAGAGGCTTTTCTGAGTCTAATGTTAGGATGTAGAGAATGTTGTTTCCCTGCATATATAAACATTGTTGTGAGAATATGTCAAGTCTTTGTTAGTGCAGATTTCACTTAAATTATTAAAACAGCTTGAGAAAGTTCTTGAGAGTGTCTGATGCTTTCCCTCTTCATGGTAAATGCATTGCCTCATTTAAGTTTTTTGTACTAAGAGTAAAGACCTTGGAAAGATTTTTGTATATCACCAGACAGATGATGCATGTCATAAATATAGCTTTTGGAACATCTTTAGTGTCTTTCTTAATGTAACCTGGATGCAAAGATTGATGTTTTTAACTGGCTGGATTTCAATAGAATCACTCACATCACTGTTTGAGCCTAAGATTGTGTGTGTGTATATATATATATTGTATATATATATGTACATATATTGTATATATGTATATATATATATTGCTGTACTCTGCTTAGGTTTTTGAAAAATAATGTATTGTGAAATATTGTAACTTATTATATTTTTTTTTGATGGAGGGAAGAAAAGCACTGATGACATCTGAGTGCTGGTTTCAGCACTTTTAGTGTGAAGGAGCATGGGGACAATAGCTTCCATTTCAGATAATGATTCCTAGTTAATCATTATTTGAGATGTATTCGTTGTTCTGTATTAAAAATTCTGTTCTGTTTTCCTGACATTTTCTATTGATTTAATAGCTATTAAATTTGACTTGATCTGTCTATGCCTTGCTAGCATGTGATGCTTTGGAAGGCCTCATTAGCTGCCTGTATCTTCAATTATATTCCTTCCAAGTGCAACTGGATTATAATTTAGTTCGTTATACTTTCTAGCGATCAGTGATACTTGGTCAATTGTCAGATGTTGTTTAACTTAAATGAATTTCCCATCTCCCCCATATGACCTCTCAAGGAGCTTTAAACTTGTGTTGCCTTTTAGTACCTAATCTATACATTATTTTTGAGCACAGTGAAAAGCAGAATTCAGTCAAGGTGTAAGGAGAAGCATACTTGGTTTCTTTTTTACACAGAATACTTGTAGAGTCTCTACTGAAAAAATAAAAATCCCCCTTCTCTTCCCAGTCTTTCATAGGATGGATTTACATGGGATGGTACCAGTATTCTTCACAAGTTGCTCAAAAATGCTAATATTAAAAAACTATAAAAAAATAAAAAATGCAAGAACTGATATAGTAAGGGAGTGTGTGTGTACATATATGTGTATATGCACACACCCACTTTTACCATAAGGGAATCCCTCTAGTCAAATATTAGTGATTTGAACAAAGAGCTCAAATGAACATCATATGAAATACACTTGTAAAAGTTTGTGTTCTAAAAGAACGCAGATTATTGTTGTTAGTTCTCCATGTTTCTGTATTACTTTTCTGTTTGGTTGTTTAACTGTCTGTGAATAACTTTGCAGTTTCTCATTTTCTATTTATTTAAAAATTCTTAAAGGAAATATATTGATATCGGCAGATAATTCGTTAAACCAGATAGCATGAGTAATTTGGTAAAAAGTGTTTACCCAACAGTTTTTTAAACAGGCCATAAATACCACCCAAAACCTGAACTGATTTCAATACTTAAATATTTTAAGAAACTTCCTCAGATTACATCTGTCTAATGATTTGGATTTGAGACCTGTGTAGATTTATCCTGGTAATTACATTAATTTGAGAGGTGTGACAGACCTTCAAGTTCTCATTTATTTTTGAATTGTTGACAGTGTGATTTTCATCACCGTAAACTAATCAGAGTTCACTAATGATTTTAAATTCACCAGAAGTCTTACTAGTATCTTTTTGTGGAGAGAAAACAAGAAAATTGTCAACTATTTCAGAAATAATTAAAATCAAATGCTTACTTTAACGTAATTAAGCATGTAAGACTGTTTATATGTTTACTAATTCAGAGCCTGACAGTTATATCTGAAAGCTAGGAGAAAAGCTTGAAAAACCCACTCAATAAGTAGTGATGAAAATGGTATATATATGTGCCTTTTAAAATGATTTTTTTTAATGATTTCAATCCTATTTGCTTAATACATTGTTAACACTCAATTATGAGAGTGTGCTATATGGATATACTTGCACAGGCAGCAATTTACAGGTAATTCACTTGGTATGAAATACTCCACCCCTTACCATGTAGCCCAAATGTGGATCTGTAGGTGACTGGTAGTAGAACCATCTGAGAAATGTGTGGAAGAGATGACCTTTCCCTGGTGGCAGTGTGCTCAGTGGGCAGCTGCAGAGGGGTCTCTGCAGAGCAGGCAAACTGGCAGAAAGCTTAGCAAGGAAGACTGACCAAGAAAAGTGGAGGGTCTGTAAGCAGTTGGGTTTGTGGGTTTTAAACTCAGGCATTTAAACTTGAGAACTTAAATCAGTGTCATGTGCCTCATCCTCACAATCAGTGCTTTTTTCTTACATTAGGTTTTGGCTTTGTGCAAAAAATCTTGTTAATGCTCTACACGAAAGATGAAGCATCAGTTTCAAAGCACCTGGACACTTAGTGTTTACTTGGTGGTTTAATGTTTTAAAACAAACAAACAAAAAAAGGTTGTTGGCTGGGTTGAGATGCATCTTTCTCTAGAATGGGTTCATAGGCCCCACATAGATAAGCTAAAAGCAGTAGGCAATTCTCACCTTATGAACTGCTCCCACTGAGCTAAATTTTGATTTTCCTCAAAATATAATTGAAATCAGCAATTGTGGGGAAAACATTACAGCAACACTTATTTAAAATACAAATCTCCATATATTCAAAGCCATCATTGTATTAAAATGTGTTAAGTACTCACTATGCCTAAATCACCAAATATTCAGGTGCCTATTTTTAAAGGCAGGAATCAGTTTATCACATAATTGAAAGAATCATATACTCCAGTGTTTAATTATGATCTATTAAATTTAATGACAAATGAGTGTACGTGGTATGTGCATGACTGCCTGGCTTGTATGGCTTTGAAGAGTGTGTGTATTGCAGAGGTCCTTCTTAAAAATATGGTGCTGTAGGTACACGGTGGAGGCTTGCTTTTGTTAAGGTCAGCCTCTTGGGAGTTCTCTATTTAGTGAATCATGTAGGTTGAGTAATGATTAGATGCCAAGTCACGATCTAGCACTTGGAGCTAATTTTACTTCCAGCGTGCTGCTTTTGAATCCAAAGCTCTTCTTGCTGGCATGGCTGTGCTGCAGCCAGGAGAGGAGCCCTGCTTTAGCTGGGGCAGCCTGCTCCTCGCTGCGGGGCTGCCGCAGGGCCTGAGCAGTGTGCATGGGGCTGGGGCTGCGAGCTTCAGCCTCTGAGGGCCCCAGTGGCTTAAGGAGATGGCGTGTGTGTATGTAGTAAAGGATCAACTCTTACCTGATGCTTATGCTTGTTGTGTTCCTGAATTGCTTGCTCTTCAAGGTGGGCTCCTAAGAATGTAGGAGCACTGAGACCGAAGTTCAGTATTGCTTGCTCTGCCCGGCACGTATGTCACCAAGCTGTCTGAGCAAGCTCTGTGCTGCTCCAGGTCTGCTTGCAGGCTTTCCTCTGGAGTGGGTGAGGACAACTGTCATGCTGTAATGCTTCAACACGTTGAAGAAAATTATACCTGAAAAAACTGTTACACCAAGCTGATCTAAAATTAGAGCTCTCTTCAAAACTGGAGATGAGTTTTCATGTGTTTTCTTATTTCAGCTCCTCTCTTGAGTTATTTTAATTCACGTGGGACACAGTGATTAGATATCAAATTGCTCAAAATAAATATAACTTGTGATGGCCAACCACATCTCACCCTTTATTATTGAAAGAGGGAATGTTAGTGCTGTCTGCTTTTTAAAGCCGACACTAGTGCTTGCTGCAAGCTATGTCTGTTTGAAAAACTTAAGCCAAAATAATTCAGTCTCTTCTGAAGATGATGACAGAGTAGAAGCTTTTTTTTTTACAAACACCCCCGGGGGGGGGGGGAAGGTGAAGCTCTTTTAAATAAACCTTTGCCTTTCTTTCAAAGATTACTATTTTACATTTGCCTATTATTGGCTGACTGAACTTTAAATAAATTTCAGCTTGCCCATGTTGAGCAGCAGCTCCTAACTGTAACAAATGCTGGGTCTCTGCTGAGTGCTTTCCAGCTCGTACCTGCAGGTGCCTGAGAAGTCTTTGCTGTAATTATAGTAATAAGATGCTGAGGGCTGGCCAAGTGTGGGGCTTGGCAAAAGAACTGGTGGTTGGGGGGGGGGGGAGGGGGAAGGGTGTTTCCCTTTGGGTTATAATATTGCTTTACAGAAATTTTGAGGGATGAACAGTGGGTAATGTGGAGGAGCAAGGAGAATAAGCAAGAGGGGAAATAGAGGGCCCAGGGACTGTGAGGAGCATTGGAGCTGACAAAACTCAGTCAAGAAAGGGATCCTTGGCCACTGGACAGGGCAGCACCAGGTGACTGACTCAGCACCACGAAGGGCTGCATTTTCTGGTGGCCTGGCCACATCTCCACCATGTGGCATTTGGCTCTGGGTCTCCTCTGGGTCCTCCTACACAGTCATCCTGTGCCTTACATCAATTGACATCTTTCTGGGAGGAGGCAAGAAGGGTACAGTCCAATGTGTCAGGTCTAATGGGAGGAGTGTGGTGCAGCTCAGTGGAATGTTCTTGGTTGTGTGTGGTGTGTCCTGAGGCAAATGATAACATGTTGGAGGGTACAGGGAGTGCCTGGGATGGTGTTGGAGGGCTGTTCTGTTGAATGAAGGAGAACTAAAGTAGTCTTATTAATGCTGTCCAATGCAAACAGCCCTAGAGTGAAGCATTTTCATAAAAAGCTGGTTGAGGGGACCTGTGAGAGCTGTGTAGTGAGCTACCAAGCCATATGGGCAGTCTTGTAGCTCAGTGCTTTATTAAGCCCCTGCTCATGCTGGTGTGAGCATAAGTGTTCAGTGAGAACAATTTGGCAGACATCAGCTCTGGAAAGCTGAGGGATGGGGAGAAATGGATTAGCCTAAAGGACTGGAAGCTTATTTATGCATGTGGATTTGGAGGAGGGAAAAGAAGAGTGGAACAGATGAGAGTAAAGCTGGGAAGAGGGGATACCAGGAGAAACCCCGAGGAACTAGAAAGCTAAAGCCTGATTTGTAGAGAGCGTGATGGTACATTGAGGTACGGCTGGACAAGAAGAACTCTGTCTCCCATCTCTGGGCTGAAATATGCTTCTGGACAGTGTGTTTTACATAGCTTCAAAGGCTGACTGCAGAATTTCAGGGTCATTGCTCCTCTTGCTGTGTAATCTACTGAAGAAGCATAACTTGGCTCTTCTATAGTCTTTCACAAAATGAAATATGTTTTTTGGGGTTTCTTTTCAGATAAGTTGTGTAGAGGCTTACCATAACAGACCTGAAGTTCCCAGGTCTTTTAGGCTATGGCATTATTTGTAATTTGACATTACAAATTACATCGTTGTAGTCACTTGTAATGATGCCACATGACAGAAATTCTCCCTCCAAAACTTTCTCTGAAAACCTGCTATGAAGATGTTGAAAGACCATCAGAAAGCTCGCAAAATCAAGCGCTCAGTTGAAACATTAGAACAAATTTGCAAGTCTGATATAACTTTGGTCTTATAATGCGTGGGCACTGTAATCATTACATGATAAGGCATGCTGACATTGACGTAATAAATCATCTGTTTATATAAGGGCACGGATGAAATTGCTGCTGGAAAATTAGATTTTAATTATTTATATGGCTTTAAGATAACACTCTGTTCTACCATATGCTGTTATGAAATATACATGGAATTGGGGATGGGGGGGAGGAGCATGCATGCAAGGAGCTGACAGGCACACCCACGGTGTTAAATATCGAAATCTCCTGGAGAAACGTCTTGCAGCAGCTCCCGTCTATCCTAGGGCTGAATTCCCTATTACTTCTAGCATGCATGACTTGACTTTTCTGCATCCAGATATCCACTGAGAGAGCCTTCTGGGTGTTTTTCTCGCTCCTGCCCACCTGAGTGGGGTTCTGCAGCCCTGCTGAAGCCCCGGCCCCAGCCCAAAGTTGGGGCTGTGGGTACACAGTTGGCTCTTCCCAACAGCCAGTGGGGTCTGATGTGCACAAAGCCCCTGTCCTTCAGAAAGGTGTAGCCTCCTTCACCTGCCAGCTCACAGAAACTTGCTGGGTTTTCCAACCTTGGGGCCAGAAATCAGCTCTTCTGAAGTTTGGTTTTGTTCATGTTCCTCTCTCTGCCTCCTGGGGCTAAAGCAATCCCCAGGTATCGCAAGCAGAGGAACACGAGGTTTATTTTCATCATCTTGTGTTATGCTTCCTGTTAGGGAAACCAGGTGGCTTCTGTGGATTGCTCACCTGCTCCACAGGTGGTGAAAATTAATTTGATACCCTGTAGCTTTGACAGGTGTTATCAATATATATACTTCATACGAAAATACATGCACAAGGAAATGCAGATATCTTACTGCCACTTTACACAGGAAACACTGCAGACTGCTTTGTTATCAGCTAGTCAGCCTCACTCCTTTTTTCAGTGTTTCAATACCCAGGTTCCTGAATTAGCTGTGTTAGTTCCAGATCCAGATGCATTAGTTGCTTGCCTCTAATGAGTAAAAAGGGAAAGTATGTACTCCGCAGGGACTTCAGTGACTGCAAGGGTTTGTTCTTGAATGGGAGACTAATTTAGACTGTCAGATGTTCAGCAGAAAGTGCTTCCTAATACAGATACATTAGTACATTAGTGTTTGCTTTTTTATCTTTTTCTTTCCTTTTTTTTTTTTTTTTTTTTTTTTTTAAGCAGGTCATATACCTTGTGATTCCGGCCACTGGTAATAGTTAAAAATACTTATCTGGACTGGACAGTGGGAGCTCAGGAGCTGGGGCAGGGTGCTGAGTACTGGTAGGGACACTGTAACTAAATAAGCCTGGTAGGACTGTGCAGAACAGTGTAAAGAATGACTGCTACCATGCTGTTGTCACCTACTTCTTGTTGTCCTTTGTAGCTTGTGTAATTGTCATACTGGAGTATATCATCTGCTGCTGCTTTGTAGCCCTAAGTCATTTCAGCTCTCAATATGATGTGTAAAATAAGAGCTGTTATTCGACTGAGCCATGTTAAATGGTGTATTGAAGCTATCAGTAAAAAGGCTTTTTGTATATGTCTTATACTTAAATCTATGTTTATTTGCAAATTGAAAATTAAAAATTCTCAATAATAAAGTTAGTTGGACTTACATTTAATATCTCACTGTGTGTATCTGATTTTTAAGTGTCCTAATAGCACAGGCAGGATGAAGGAATATATATATATATTTTTTAACCAACTGACAGACACTGTTGTTCTGTTTGTCACCTAAATTAATCAGCATCATTTATCTAGTTGCATTGAGGAGGTCAGAATCTTTGTAATAACAGACAGTTTTTTTTTTTTTTTTTTTTTTTTTTTTTTTTTGTAACAAAACTGCCCCCAGTGTCGGGTTCAGTTTAAACATAAAAACAAAACTACCTTCTTAAGTTATGACAAAAGTAATCTAAAAGCTGTCAGTAGTTTCCCAGGATTGTTTTTACAAATTATGTTTTGAGTGGTATCTTCTTTTCTAAAGATATCTTCCTTGAGCTGGTAGTGTTGAACTGTCAGGAAGACAGAACTCTTCAAATGTCCTCAGGAAACTGGAAGTTGAAAGTTAAAGCATTCAGTGCAAAAACTTGAATCTACCTCAAAAAAAAAGTTCAAATGCTCTTTAATGTTTTATTTTGATAAAATAGACACCTTGTCAGTGTTTAAAGTCAAAATAACATTAAATATTTAATAACACCGCAGCTTTATCTTGCTGTGTGTTTTAAAAGCTATCTCAGAACTTCAAAGTGTCTTGGTAGCTTGCTGTGTTAATCGATATATGCGTATAAGTCCTTTAAGGAACCTGCAGACACTATTTTTTCCCCTTTTTTTCTTTCTTGAGACTGAATGCCAGTTCCTGCATTGGGTTTGGCTTTATCAAAAGCATACACTTCATCTCTTGCTGTTTGTAGCATTTTGAGAGTAAAAGTATGTTTTTAAAACCAGTTGCTGCTTGTCATACTTGCCCAGTATTATTATTTTTCTGATAAGGGGGAACTGTGCATGCATATGAACACTGTCTGTGATGATTGATTATCCTAGACCACAACACCGTGGCAACAGTGGAAAAAGAATTTTATTTCCACTTGGAAAACAGTGCCATAGCAACATTGGAATGAAGTAGACTTTTGGTATTATTTACTAGATTGCTGTAGCATGACTTCAAGCTCCTGATCTTTGCTTTTACTTAATCATCCTTTAGGTATTTGTTGCTTTTATGCTCTACACAACGTTTTTTACTGTTTTCAAAAGAAAATAGAAAGAATTGATGCTTAAAGGTTTGGGTTTAGGTTTAAGTATATTTTCAGCACCCTACCCCCCAAAAAATGAATTTAGCAAAGTAAAAAATACATTTGTAGAACTTCTGGATTTAAAAGAACTATTAAAAGCTTTTTCACCAAGTCGAGAGGTAGCCTACCTGAATAATCATGTGTCTTATTTAAAATCAATACAGGATGAATTAGTCTCAAAGAACTGAAAACATAATTTGGAATAGGCTGTACTTGCTAAGAGTTTCCTAATACCTGCAGAATTCCAGTAAGGCTTTTAGGGGTTGCAGTAACAGCATTTTGTCCAACACAGCTCCTGAACCAATATATTCCATTATTCTTAAGGTCCATTGCTTTAGCTGGTGAAAGCCACTTATTTGTGGTGCTGCCTAAAAACAAGCGGAATAAATCAACTCAAGGATGTTGTAATTATTAGATATCTGTGTTTTAATTTAAAAAAAAAAAAGTATTTATATGAGCATTTAGCACTACTGTGAATTTTCACCCTTTTCATCCATGCAATATTCATTTTCACTACTTCTTAATTTCTCCTTAAAATCTGGTTTGTGAAGATATGAAATAGCATTGTCTGTCTTGACATATACTGGATACAATGCATTAAGGTGAGTAAATCAAAACCCTTTGTCAGCAAGAAAGATAATATATACTCGCTAAAAATGCCACTATCTTCCTGATTACTGAAGAGAATTAATCCATTTTGGATGGGATTTTTCCTTGACTTCAGGAGGCAGAAAAAGCCCCAATTAAAAAGCAATGCTAAATCATCTTGTGTATTCAAATACTAGGTTAAAACGTGGCCCTATGCCACAAGCCTATCAGTAGCCAGGTCTGATAATGGGGTGACATCCCTGTATACCAAGGTATAACTTCAGGAAAGATGGATTTATATACAGCAGAAAGATACATTTATATACACAAACCACAGGAGTATAACTAAAATAACTGTGATCAAAGGCTGGCTTTTCCAGTCAATATTAGAGAAATATGTGAGGATTGCTGGAAGGAAAGGCTGGCGTAATGCATTGGAACTTGGATCTTTATTAATGGTTGTTCAATACAGGTAGAAAAGTAAATTAGGGGACCATGTGATGAGTGGATGATAGTGTAATGAGCAATTCAGACATCCCTTCTGTACCGTGTTTTTCTTTGTGTGACAAAATAGCGATTGATGTTATTATATTGACTGAAGTTACACATCAATTTTAGTCATGCCCTTAAAAGTCCCAGAAAGGGAAGGAAAAAAAAAAAGCAAAACCCAACCCCACTGGTAAAATCATTTGATTACTATATATTTTGTGTCCTCATCAAACTTTGAGCCTTAAGGCTGCATATGTTACATGCATGTCTGCCCTTTTGAAGGGGAACATACTACACTTGTTATCTCGTCAACCTACTGGAAATACATTGATTCTCAGGCCACAGCCGCTTGGGAATCAGGGCTGCAGGCTCTCGTGTGCAAGCAAAGCCCACCGTGTGTATGGAGAACTGCACTGAGTTTGTAAGGCAGGTAGCTGATTTACAATCCTATATGTGGCATACAATTTGGTAGTCAAGTGCTTAAAAAGGATTATATTTAAATATAGAAATGATATGTAAATGAGATTCCTCCTCCTCCAAACCAAAGGCAAAGTACCGTACGGATCCCCCTGGCAATGGCTGTGGGCCCATGTCACGCGCTCCTGACGGAAGGAGGAGGACACGTTCCTGTGGGGCGCTGGCCTGGCTTCAGGAGCTCATCCAGCAAGCTGGTGGTCCCTGGTGGTGGGTGGCCAGTGGGGCTACTTCTCCAGCTGCTCTGGCTCTTTCTCGTTCTTGCTGAGCAGGATCCAAATCAGCTTTGCTGTACTGTAGGCAAATTGTACAGCTCCAGCCTCCAAGGAGCAAGAATCACGCCAAACGCCTTCCTTCTCAAGCTGCTGTGAAAGGAGAGCGGTGTGTTTGCTGCTTGTCACCTGGGACAGGCTTTAAAAAAACAAAAATAAGAAATCCTTATGATAGCCTACCTTCCTTTGAGATGGGAAGATGGTGACTGCCTTTGTCTTGCTGTTCTGTAAAGAAAAACAGAAAAACACCTTAATGGTGTAATAAATGTCAAAGCAAAACTTGTAAGTAGTTAATTTGCTACTTCTGCATATCTATTTAATAAGACAATGCTTTACTGAGTTTTGCTGCAGATTTCCACTTTTATTTTTGTGACATAAACATCTGGGTTGTTTTATACCAGCAAAGATCAGATTCCTATGGAGACTTCTAGACTTTTTTTTTTAGACTGTAAGAAGTCATTTGACAAATGTGTGAAGTAAGGAAAAAATTATAAAGGGAACAACTTCTCTGGGGTTTTTAAACACTGATAAAGCTCATTTGTGTCCATATTTCATCTGTTACTGTACAGAACACAAAATGATGTGATGTGCATGCAAATCAAAAACTGAGCCTGCTGAGAGTTTGGGTGCGTGGGAAGCTGGCTGTAATGAATCTGATGTTAATTATTTTAATAATTCATATTAAAATGTTTTAATAATGATTTTATCTCTTAATGAATCAAAACCTCTTCTGTACTTTTAACTCTCCTTTTCTGTACCTTTATGTACCTTATACATCCTACTGCTTTTTTCTTCATTGCTAATATTTGCATACTGCATTTTCTTGTTGAAACAATTTTGGGGGTGTGATTTTTTTTAAAATTTAATTTTATTATTCAGTTCACCTTTGACATGTGGATTTAATGTCTTTAAGGAAAAACTAAGAGTCCCATTTGGTGTTGCTGAAGTGAAGAAGCCACTTCTGTGGCTTCTGCTTGTTACTCTCAGTGCATATCATAAAAATGAAATATTTACTCTATATTCATGCAACACAAGTTCAGAGAAGTTAGTGGCTATACCAAGTAATTTCACAACCTACAGAATATTTATTAAGTGTACCCTTTGATACAAGGGGAGACAGAGAGCCTCAGGCCAAATTTAAGACACTACTGTATGTGGGTGCTTCTAGGTAACTCTTGGACAGCTCAAGCATCCCAAAAGGCTTTCTGCATTCAAAGACTTCGTATATTTCCTTTTTTTTATTTTTTCCTTCCCCTTAAGCATGGACTGAAGACTGTATATTCCAGAATTTCCAGAATCTTGATTCTTTATACATATATATATTTTTTCCTTCCAAGAATCAAGATTATAACCTCCTTCTGTGGCTGTAATCTCCTTTTTTCAAAAAAAAAAAAAAAAAATCCTCTTTGCATTCTCCCTCTGACTTGATTTAATTCAATCATTCAATCTATTTCTGTGTTGTTGTTGTAAACTCACTAAGGCACTAGATGTGTTTAGGAGGGCTTTAGCTTGCAACAACAAAAGTTACTCTGAAGCATCAGCAAATCTGTTCTGTTGCAGAAACTGTGGTTGGTTTTGTGGCTGCTGACAAATCCCCTCATCCTGTGGTTAGGTGCATATTTGTCTACACATGTACTGTGTCTTGGTGTCCCATGTATTTAAACAACCTCAGGCATCCATTGGTCAAGGATGCTCCTTGTGCACAAAGAGGAAAGGTAAAGCTTTTTTTTTTTTTTTTTTTTTTAACCTTAGAATAATTTAATTTGATGCTGTGAATCTTGTTATATAACTTATTCATCAAATGTAGTATGAAAGCAGAAAAAGAAGTACACTTATACTAAGTGGTATGTGCTATAGCTGCTAAAACAATAAAGTGGGTGAACCTTGAGTTGTTTGAAGAGGACTCTTCTCAGTCTGGAGTCACTTCTGGGAAATCTCCTTGACAGCAACTCTTTGTGCTAAACAGATTATGAGTGGGAGCAAGGTCTCTCTCTGTTAGTGAAATCATAAAACCATAAAATGGTTTGGGTTGGAAGATACCTCAAAGACTACCCACTTCCAACCCCCCTGTCATGGGCAGGGACACCTCCCACTAGCCAAAAGCCCCATCCAGCCTGGCCTTGAACACCTCCATGGATGGGGTATCTACAGCTTCTCTGGGCAACTTGTGCCAGTGCCTCACCACCCTCACAGTGAAGAATTTCCTCCTTATATCTAAACCTGCCCTCTTTTAGCTTAAAAGCATTATGCCTTGTCCTATCACACCACCCCCTCTCAGAGTCCCTCTCCAGCTTTTCTGTAGGCCCCCTGTAGGCATTGGAAGGCTGCTGTAAGGTCTCTCTGGAGCCTTCTCTTCCCCAGGCTGAACAACTCCAACTCCCTCAGCCTGCTCCCCTAGCAGAGAGGTGCTCCAGCCCTCTGATCGTTCTCATGGCTCTCCTCTGGACTCGTTCTAATACTTCCATGTCCTTGTGCTGGGGGCCCCAGAGCTGATACTGCAGGTGGGGTCTCACAAGAGCAGAGTAGAGGGGGAGAATCACTTACTGTGACTTGCTGGCCGTGCTTCTTTTGATGCAGCCCAATAATCAAACCAGTAAGAGTCTACATCACGAAAGCATTTGATAAGTTATTTTTCTGTAGCTGACAAGTTTGGCTTGTACAATAAGCATTAAGTAAATGGAGAAAGGAGAGAGAGAATTCAAGAATGATAAACAGGACATAAATGCAAAGGTGGTTTTGGATTGAAAGTAATGGGTTATTTGGGCCTAATTTAGAATTACTTAACCTGCTCTGCTCACTTTTTCCTGATTACAGTAAGTAATGACTAGCTCTGTGTGCCATAACATGCTTTTGAAGGAAAAAAATAAAAGAAGAAAGTAATTATTTATGAAGTGAGTGCAGTGTGTTTAATAAGTCCATGAAATCTTAGTTGTAAAAGCTGAAATTAGTAGAAGTTATGATGATATTTTAAATTAATTTTGTTACATAAGATGGCATTTTCCTTTTCATACCCCTTCATAAATTATTGGGCAATCTTTACAAGTTTGTTATAACATATTAAATAATGCTATTTACGTAAGAGAAAAATAACATTAATAATTTTAGCATATTTAGTGTCTGTATTTCCTATATATTTCCTAAGACTTTTTAATAATGTATTAGTGTTGACACATAACAATCAGCCTTATAGTTTGTTGTTCATTTATGTTGAACGTTGTGAAAACATATTTTTCTCTGTGTTTAATGCTGGATCTTGATCTTCACAATTTACGCTTCATAATAACACTTAATGCTTATTTGTCACAATATTAATCACCCATCCCAAATATTTGGAATGCCTTTTGGGAAGAAGGATCTACGGTTAATAGTCTTTTTATATGTCTTAAAATGCCTGGGTAGATATGTTAAGTCAGCATGCTTCAACTGTCTTCTTTTCTTCTTGGAATATCTTACAGTGGCCTTGGTGGGTGTAATCGCCTGTGTTTTTAGCATTTTGGGATCATATGCCACATCCCTGGATACTTTTGAGTTACACTGTCTTTTAGAGTTTTAGATCTCACACCTGTTAAACTCTAAAGCAAAGTTAACTACTGAGCTACTTGAAGATCTCAGCTGAGTATTAACACTAGTTAAATTTTGAAGTATGACTGTAGCCTTAGGAAGTTCAAATGATTGGTGGCTTTTCTTGAGTATTGTCAGAAGTGTATGAAGTGTTGAGGCTATTCAGGACAGAAAACCAAAAATCCACAAAAAAGGAGATGGATGAGAAATCAGTATCATCAAGCAATTGTTGGATGTTTTTCGGAATATGATTTTCTTACCAGCAGGTTTCAAAGCAAGGAATTGTGCACTGTATGTGCACATCACAGGTATTTTCACCTTAAATAGTTCAGTAGGTTAAAAAAAAAAAAGGTGGATTTGTTAATAGTTTTAGTTGGTGTTTGTTAATATTCTATTTTATTTTGTAAATTGTGCAGGAAAACAATCCTAATGGCTGTATTGATAAAGGATTCCTTAGGCTAATAATGTGTAAATGATAATAGGTGATAATAAGGTGTAAAACAAGATGCTACGGGTATTACAGTTGCTAAAAAGTGTGCGTATCTCAGTGAGCATTTTTAGAGGCAGATATTATTATTTCTCTGAAGAAAAACTAGCTGCTATGACTGAAAAAAAATTCCTAATAAAAATGTATTGTGAAGTAAGAGACCCAGTTCACAGGGTTCTTTTTAAGTCTCCATCACAAAGACTGTTTTATTATGATAGCTGCCATCCTGACAAGTCAAGTGACAGATCTTGCTGTGGGTTTTAAGCTTTCCATTAAATATAGCATCCCCATTTTTTGAATGTTTTGAGTAGCCCACTGAGTAGCTACTGTCTGAAAAGTATGAGTCCCAGTAGGAGGCTGAAAGGGAATGGGCCTCCAGAGCATTTAGTGTTTAATGGCTCTACAGCTGTAGTGAAGCAATGTGCAGAAATAATTCTGATTAGGCTTGGTCAATCAGACAACAAAATTGGACCTGCCCCTTCGTCATTCAGCTCTAAAATTCAGAAAATAACTTCTGCTTAAACCTAGTTAAACAGAAAAAGTCTGTTCAATGAGTTATATTTTACCTAGTTTCTTGATGAAGTATGTTGTCAAAGGCAAAGGGGAACAAATAGCTGAGCTACTGCAGTGGCAATGGTTGCCTTTTTCATGTGAGGACTTCATTTGGGGAGGAATGATCAAATCTATTGAAATAATGATTCTTGAGAACTAAGCTTTTATTAGAGTTTAATGTTAGTAAATGCAAATAATAGATTAATACTGTAGCATGTTTGTGGTGTGGTAAATACCTGATTATTTACACTTTCATGCCAGCTGTTGTCATCAGAATATACAGTTGTAAATGCGCAATTAAAAAGCAATAACTTCGAGCAGCAGAGAAGCCAATTACCCTTAAACAAACTTTGAATAATGTTGCCTAATAAACTATATTATTTGATGATAAACCTTCAAATCAAAACCAAATGGCCTGTAACTACAACTTCTGTTTTTCTAAGATATTTGCCTTCTCAGCTTAGTTCTCTGCACCTCCAGAAGCAAGGCACATGTGGGAAGTGTGAGCTGAATGAAGATGCCCTGGTTCTGTTTCGTTAAGTTGAGGAGGTCAGGTGGCTGCAGTCATTACTGAACCTCACTGGCAACGTGCTTTGATGGAGATTCTTCTGTATCGTGCTTTTGTGAAGAACAGTATTGTTCTAAGCAAGCTTTGAAAGCCTGAATAGGTTTCAAAGGAGCAGATGAAGTTATTGTTCGGAGCTAATGCCGGTGCTAATAAATGCTGACGGGATTCTGAGGCTGCTACCTAGGAATGGCTGCAAGCCTCTTAAAGTTAGAAACACTTTAACTGGACTTACAAACAAACCAACCAACCAAAAAGTCTGGCTTTGCCGAGCAGAAACGAAAGGTTTTATAGAGTTTCTTTCTTTAAGAACTGGAAAAAGCCATTGTTTTGTACCACTTGAAAGTAGTTTCTTGAAAAGCAACGGCGGTTCAGAGACTGATGTGATGTCCAAAATTGGTGGCCTTCATGTAAAATGTTTTCATTTATTTCCTGGAATGCCTATATTTTCTTTCTCATGGAATTTTACCTGTCAACATAAGTAGTAGCTTTTGCAAGGGTCTGTCTCTCGGATGCTATCAACGGAGCGCAGAGGGCTGCCCACTGGCAAAGCATCTGGTCCAAAGAATGTAAAGGAAAAATGGAACTAGGCAGCTCAGCGGTAGTTCTTTCGGGAGAAATTCTGGATAAGGTAGGATCTGGATCCAAAATCTTTGATTTTACTGACTGCATTGTTTATGCACTGTGTACAATGAAAAGGAATATATGTTTATATTCTGTAGATAGAAGAAGCCGTTTACTCTTAAACAAACAGAAAAATACCCAGCTACACTGAACATCATTTTACTAAAAGGCTCATGCAGCTAAGCAGATTTAGCTCTGCTTTTAAATAAATACGGGGAAATGTTTAACCCCCATTGTATGGCCACAAAGCCCGTGCTGATTACACAGAAGCTTGGGAGGTCGAGGACAAAGCCATTGGCTGCTGGAAAGGGCTTTTTGTGCGTGCTTCTGCACAGTGCTGCGACAGTGGGGCTTAGCAGCCGACTCTTGTCAAGATTACAACGTGGAGGGGAGCATGTTACACATTCTTATCTCCTGCTAACAAAACAAAAGGAAAATAAAAAGCAAAACAGGAAGAGGAGTATATAGCTATATGCACAAGGTAATGGTTGATTTCCCTTTTCTATTCAGATTCTACTAGATTACTTACGCAGCTGAGATTTGTGTGCCTTGGTATTGGTTAGCTTGATTTATTTGAGTGGCGGGAGCATGGCGAAATGGAGCTTATACCTCTGAAGAGGAGAACAGACCTATCCTGTGTAACTTACTGAAACATTTAACTTTGGTTAGCAGTCTAGGTGTTGAAACCGATACAGTATAATTTATATCCATGGAGGAAGGTTGTGACTGCAACATATTAAAGATTAGATCGAATGTAAATTCTGTTTTGATGACTGTAATATGAGGAACTCGTTTATATAAAATGAGTAGGTTGCTCTAAAGGATATTAATAAAAAACTAGGTTAAACTGCTTGCATTAGAATATGTAATTTGTGAGGATGTATGTATGAAGAATGAAAAACTAAACAGTTATTTTTGGTGTATTTCCAGGATATATATATATTTTTCCATTATTACTTTGTCAGAATCATCTGGGGTTGAGCACTGCCAGGAATAAGATAGGTATGACAGAAAGATGGATCACTGCCCTTATCAACCACCAGGGTAGTTTCTCCTCTTCTGAGGGCTCCTCATCATTCCTTAATTCTGAAAGAAGAAATGACAGGAGGGTGAATACTGGAGCTCTGCAGTATTGAATTGCATGAAACTTTGCTTAAACGCACCAAGTATGTTTTATATGTCATAAAGGAAATATTTTTCCAGGTCCCCCTTAAAATGTGTTTCATTAAATAAAGTTTAAGTATTGTCTAAGTAAAAGGTAACTGTATTATATACATAGTGTGTATATTATTAGTCTTAGGAGAAAGCTATGTATTGTCTTATTTTACAGCTTTCTAAGGTTAAATTAATTACATTAGAACATTTTAACTTTTTACATGAATATATTGAGTACATTTTATCTATAACCATTTGGCCAATCTGATTATAAAATAAGTGGAATTTTGATATTACTTTTTTTTTTTACTTTTGAACTTTTTTGCATCATTTTGTATTACAATACACACTTTGTTATTCTAAATTGTACATTCCTAGAGTCTATCAACAATATTAAATGTTTTTAAAGCAACAACACTATGTAAATTTTAGTTCACAAGTTTTTAAATGAATGAATACACAAACATAATGCTCTGACAAAGCTCTCACAAAAATAATAATGCTCTGGTGTGTAGAAATAAAAATTGTATTTTATATTTCCACAACATGGTAGTAGCCAGTTTCATAAACAGAAAATGAGCAATGACGTGACCCCCAAATGCATGTAATACACTAAAAAAACATATTTAACCAAATCTGTAGACTTCATTATTAACAACATGGTTTATAATGTTTTTAAAACATTTTTTTGCCTACCTTTTCCTTTTTTTTTTTTTTTTTTTCTTAAGTTCATGCTAACTCCCTCACTTAAGAGTGTTCTATAAGGGTACAAATGTTCCTCTTATTTTGGAAAGCAGGTATCTTTCGTTTAATAAAGCAGGCATTATTTGTTTACATGTTTGGAGATGAGAGGTTCCTGGTTAGAATGAAATTAGTGGGACTTCATCTGTTGAATCCTGTAAGATGATGCCACCAAGCCATTCCAAATATCATCTTCATGCAGGTAGCACTGTGAACAACAATTCAAGTTTTAGCTTAACTGTCAGACAGGAAAAAGAAAAAAGTAATAGAATATATTTGTAATCTGAGACTGCTTCTGACCTTCGTTACAGCTGAGCTGACTTTTGGATATTCAGGTGCTCCTCTGTGCACCTTTTAGAGAACTCCTCATGCTTAGGAGTTCACTGGAGTTAGAAGCTTTTGTTAAGCTCCCTTCTGAGAGAAAATGAATCACATCACAGCAAAAGAATGTGATCCTGGACTGTAAATAGGTTACAGCCATGGATGCCAAAAAAGAACTATAGCAAATATTTATTTTTGGAGCAGAACGAGTGTAGTCCAGACATCCCAAGAGACTGATATTCTGACCATTTTGTACACAACAGCTGAAAAACTTTGACTATGCCTGTAATACAGTTTCTCTTCTCCCACTAAAACACTGAAAATGCATGTCCCAAACAATATATATCAGTAACAATATTTACCTTAGAAGAGTAAAGGGAACTGGTGGTGTTTTTCACCCCTTCTTTCATGCGTGTTAGGGCTCTGAGAAGGATTATCTGCTTTGTCAACATTGGTCTGTGGCACTGTAGAGCTTTTTCTTTCTTTGCTGTATGTGAACTCTTACACACAAACTGTCCATCCTGGGTCTAACATCACGCCTAACTTTTACACTTAGCCCTTGAGGCTGCAGCTTTTTTTCAATGGTACTAACAGCCAGGCAGGGATAAACTCCTGTCATTGCAGTAGGCTAACTGGAAAGTCCCTTGTAAAACACGCTGGCCATGTTCACCCAGCGTGATCTGAGTTTCATCTGGGTACCGTGATTCCCTGTGGCCCTAACAATACACAGCTAGTTCGTGTTTGCAGTTCAGAGCATCTCAAGCAGGGAGAGCTGTATGGCAGCCCACCAAAGGGATGAGTCTGCAGCATAGTGTTACACGTGTCGTGTGGGGGGGCATGGGGGTGTTTGAGCAGGCAGTGCCTTGAAGGGACTGTCTCAAACGGAGACTCCAAACTTGAGCAGTCCTGACAGCACATCCCTTTAGAAGTGGCCTTTGGGCTGCAGAGTTCCCTCAGATGTCCTTGGGTTTCCCCCTGGGGGACTGAAGGAAGCTTCCAGCAAGGAATCAACGTGAGTGGCAGGGTAGATGTATCTGTTATCTTCACGTAGGAGTAGAGTATGTGTGATTAGTGTCATACTTGAGTGTTTTGGTCAGGTAGGAACCGCAGGCTTGTAGCAGTTCTGAAAGCAAATTCGCTGTTGCCTTTGGCTGATAAAGGTCCGGTTGGGGTGCAAGCATCTATTCCCCCCAGAGAATATGGGTAGGGAGGGGTTTGAGTGCCTGAGCAAAGATGAAGGCAATGAAGTGAATTTCACCCCAGTGAAATAAATGATAGATGCCAGACTTCCAACAGGACAAAGATAGTATGTTCTTTTTTTATAGCACATGTTGCTCACCTGCAGATTCAGCTCTGCTTGCCACCTCCTGTCTTTATTTCAGTGAACCAGTGATGAAGTGAAGGACCAAAAGCACTAGACTAGCATCACTGCAATCAATGATGTTAGTATGTAAGAGCAACATGTTAGTATGTAAGAGCAACAACATGATTTGAAAGAATAGGGTAAAGAGCGACTTATGAGAAGAGAGCACTTCGCTACTGGAAGAAATAGTTAAGAATTTAGAGTTGGAATTTTGCCAGGTTACAGAACAATTTAGCAATAAAAATGCTCTTTAAAATACTCTGAAAGAAACTTCAACAGCGTTATCAAATTAAACCAATCTCACTGGATCACTAATTTTGCAGTCTCTCCTGTTTTATCTTACCGGATGGTGCTCACCTGCAGATAAGAGTAAATAATAAGCTTTTATACGGATAAAATTTGTACTTTTATGTACCCTGAATAAAATAACACGTGGCTTGATTGCAGTGATGCTAGTCTAGTGCTTTTGGGCCTTCACTTTATCACTGGTTCACTGAAATAAAGACAGGAGGTGGCAAGCAGAGCTGAATCTGCAGGTGAGCAACATGTGCTATAAAGCCAGAGGACTAACATGGGAATACTCAGTTCCAATTTTTTTGTAGCTCGCTGTCAAAATTTGTGACCCTACTTGAACCATACTCACGTGTTCAGCTCTGTGTGTGCTTAACCATGGAAAAATAAACAACCTCCTTCTCAATGAAGCCTCAAATATGTCTAAAATAGGGTGTTAAAGTAACAAAGACTTGAGAGAAGTAGTGCACGCACGGTTCTCATGAATAAATGAGGAAGGTCACAGCTGAATTGAAGACAAGCCCTCACCTGCTGTTTCCTCTTTCCTTGTATTGTGCTTTTAATGTGGGGGGTTGGCTGGAGGGAGAGGGGTTGTCTGTCTCATCCCTCAATTAGGATTTAGGATATTCTCCTAGAAAGCATGAGATCAGGCAGTTTATGAATAGGCTATAAACCCCAGTCTCTCGCTTTCTGGGCACATGCTGTGACCAGAAGCTTTTCCTGCAGGAGAGGCTTGCTGTCAGTGCTGCTCTGACCAGCTGATGTCTTCGTAGAAGCTTGGGCATTCATAGAAGCTTGGGCATCCGTATGCCAAAGAGCACTGCAGCATTTGGTCTTGAAGAGGGAGAGGTACCCCAGTGCGCCTTAAGTTACTGAACTTCAAAAAGATATGGTTAGGCTTTTCTGGTGTCTTGGTCAAGCCTTGAGAAGCACTGACTGTTGTTCACTGACACTACAGAAAACCTGGATAACTGTATGGGTGGCCTGGATTGATTGGATGGGTCTGTTCACGTTATTTGGAGAGCTAAATGCAAAGTATAATTTTGAAACCTTCTTTTGTTCCTGGTGTCTCTTATTTTTCCTTAAGCCCAATGTATATAAATTAGTTCCTAATAAAATGCCATCCCTCTTGACACCACTTAAACTATACCTGATTTAGCATTGCAGCTATATGAAGACATTTCTGAAGTATTTGTTTGTAGTTTAATAGTGAGTGCAATTATTGGCCTGTGTGAAGATTTCAGGTTCTGTATCATTTTTTGCAGGCAAGACAGTAAGATAAAGATCTGCCATACAACAAATAAGAAAGAAGGAAAAGTAAATATATAGACCATCTTTCTCAGAAGTTATTTGTACAAAGGTAAGATTTTTTTTCCATCTAGATTTTAATTTCCCATGCTAAGTATAGAGAAAAAAAGCTACTGGCATTAAGTTTTTCTTTATTAAGTTTCTTCTTTCTTTACTGTCTTTTAAGTACTCTCAGGATAGTCATATAATGCATTCTACATTTGCTGTATTTCTATGTTTGTTTAGGTTAACAGCTTGTGATTAATATAAACTTTACAATGTCATCACAGCTTTTACCTGAACAGCTCAATCAAATACACTAACTAGGAGAGCAGCTAAAAGTATTTCATATAATTGAAGGAAGGCATAATCATCCCTGATGTTCCTTGCAGGAGAGGACAGGTGTTGGGACAAGTTAACTAGTAAACACATGAGTCTGAAAAACAGAGTTTAGAAGGGACTTAAAATATTTTTGATAAAAGAGTTTTTTCTTTTGTCATAGATCACAGATTTGGTGGTGGGGACATTCTGAACTTGTCAGTCTCATGGTTTAGATCCCAAGGTTAAAATGCCTGTTTTGGAAGTTTTGAAATAAGCTTTGATTTTTCTTTTTTCTTTCTTTCTTTTCTTTTTTTTTTTTTTTTTCAATTGCCTTGCAACCCCTCTATGCTCTTGTATTTGAATTGAATAACTTTCAGTATAAGCACAGAGATAGCCTTACTCAAAGTCAGAAGTAGATGCTGAATAGTCATCTGTGTTTTCATATCTGAATCTTTTGAACAAAAAAAACTGCTTTTGGGGTCTTGAATTGTCTATTGTAGACAATATTGTCTAATATTGTCTGCTAAAATATTGTCTATTTTAGCAGACAGTATTGTATACTGTCTGCTAAAATAGACCTCTTCTCTTTTATAGTGTGTAGGCATGGATGGCTCCACACTGGTTTATCCCTCATTTATGTGTTCAAGCAGAAGGGACATCTGAAAGTATCAATAATAGGTTTAAAACAGAGAAAGAAGGAGATAGACACTGAAATGTTTTGACTTCTGAACTATATGCTGATGGTGGTTCTGAAAGTAAAACTTAGTCCATCCTTTCCCTCCAACAAAGATATTTTAATCTTTCAGGGATCTTTTCTGAAACAATTCTTGTGTTCGTCACTCAAGAGTTAAACGTAGCTTTGCATAACAAGGACTGTTACTGTAAGGTTTTGAAACTGGACTGCTCTGAAAAAAGATAACCATTGAAGATTCTGAAAGGCTTTTTGGATGGTAACCAAGTTAAGGAAGCTCTAAGGTTCTTTGGCTTTCCTGCTAGCTGCTTTCACTCACCAGGATCCTGGCACCCTATCCCTGTGCCCTCATTGCCTCCGTAGCTCCAGTTCTTCTGTCAGGGAATGCCACCATACAATAGGCCCCCTGGGGCTACTTGGATGAGTGACAACCAGCCAGCTCCAAAGTGACAAGTGTTTGAATGTCTAATTGGGTCAGTGCACAGGTGCCTGCTCCTCATGAGGGAGATGTTCTAGCTTCTCTCTGGGACTTTCTCTTGGTTGCCTTCATTTTTCCTACAGTTGTAAAGCAAAACTGTCAATAGTTTCTTGCAAGAGAACAAGCATTAGGAAGAAGGATGACTTCCCCCTAGACTGTTTTGGTTAAAATAACATTAACGTTTGAGTGCTGACTGGAGGGGAGGAAAAAAATCCATTGAGGAGATGGATGTGTGCTGATAGAAATAGATGATGTAGTAGATTATAATAAAGAGACTTGATTGATGAAAAAAAAACACAACGCATTGTATTCGCACATTGTATTTACACAGTTCTCATACTGGTTAGAGCTAGAGTCTTGTGCATTAGGAATGTATGGGAAAGAAAAAAAATGGTTTAGCTAATGGTACAGTGAAGCCATTCCCAAGTCTAATAAACAACTTGTCTTCATAGAATGTAATCAGATATAGGCAACTGACATCCAAGGGAACCATTTCAACTTAGTGAAGGCATGGTCTGAGCAAAGACGACAACTGACACTAAGTCCATGTTACTCAGGTGTAGTTGCTCACATTCTATCTCTTCCTCAAAGAACTATAGAATACTTGGGGTTGGAAGGGATGTGTGTAGAGATCATCTAGTCCAATGCCACCTCTGCTGCACAGTCAACTAGAGCAGTTTGCTGTTTGGGCAGTTGGTTCAAATGTTTGACTGTGCTCACAGTAGAAAAGTGCTTTCTTGTGCTCAGATGGAATTTCATCTGTATTAATTTGTACCCATTGCCTCTTGTCCTGCCACAGAGCACCATTGAGAAATGTTCTTTACTCCTGCCCCCATCAGATATTTATATACATGGGTGAGATATCTTCAAGCATCCTCTTCTCCAGGCTACAGTCCCAGCTCTTTCAGTCTTACCTCAGAGACTCTATGCTCCAATCCGTTAATTGTCTCTGTGGTTCTTCATTGGATTCACTCCAGTATGCCCGTGTTTCACTTGTACTGGGGGGCCCATGAGTGGACACAGAACTCCAAATATGTTTCACCAATGCTGAGGAGAGGGGAAAGATGTCTTATTTTGACCTGCTGACTACATTTTTTTCCAATGCAACCCAGGATACTGTTGGTCTTCTATGCTTCAAGGACACCCTGCTGGCTCATGGTCAACCTAGAGGCCACCAGGACCCCCAGGTGCTTTTCTGCTGAGCTGCTTTCCAGCTGGTCAGCCTCAGCCTGTGCTGGTGCCTGGGGTTGTTCTCCCCACGTGGAGGACTTTGTATTTCCTTTTGTTGAACTTCATGAGCTACGTGTTGGGCTGTTCAGCCTGTTGGGGTCCCTCTGCATGGCAGTGCAATCAGTTGGTGTATTACCTCTCCTCCTGGTCTTATAATCTAACATGGGGCAGTTGCTGGGCTCTGCTCACAGAGGCCACCCCTACAACCCCCCTGGGTTAGTTTTTCCTATAAAGGAGATGGGAGTAAAATATTTTAGAAATACAAGAATAAAAGCAAATCAAACTTGCTTATAACTTTATAGTCTGTCTAGGCGTAAATCCTAGAATTCCAGTTACATTAAGAATAACAAAAAGCAATCGCACCTAAAGACAGGATTATTTTAACCTGATGGCATAGCCAAAGGCAAAAACAAGTGTCCAGACTTAATCTTTTTGTTATCATGCCTTGACTCAACAGGATCTCTTATCTGTAGGGCTTACAGTCTTGCAAAGCATTCATCCACATGCTTTTCTTTTTTGTCTGTCAGCCAGAAGGCAGTGATTCTTTCACCCCCTCTTCCCTGTTTTGATTCCTCTTTGAGTTTAAGGCTTAGTATTGGGAATGTACAAAAGTAACACCAGGGGAAGCCCTGACTTGATGGTTTATGAAAATACTAAGGTACTGTTAGGCAACATTGTACTTATTTGTTTAAAATCTATTTGTTTATATATCTTCTGTGTTTAAAATTTGTATTAGTAAATATTTTATGGAACATATTAACATGAGAAATGGGCAAAGAAACACAGTACTGAAGGAGACTGCAGCATTGGAAAGAAAACCCTGAATACATCTTTTTCCCTTGGTCTGTCACAGGGAAGGCTTGACAATGTACAATGTTGAATTTGTTACAGAGTGGTTTGTCAGTGCATAAACTCATGCTCATATTTCCAGGAGTATGAAGTAATAAACAAATAATATGAAACAAAGGATGTAATTAATTCAGATTTCAGAAAAACTTGTGATACTGTACGACACAGAAGATGAGCTTACAAAATCAATTAGGAAAAGACCACTGAAATGGATTACAGCAGGATATAAAGGGCAAAGGATAACAGCTCAATATGGAGGGGGATAAACTGTTTTCTAAGTCACTATATTTTTATCACTATCTAAAATAATAAAAGAAGATTAAGTTTCTTGGTTTATTACAGGTTTATAGAATAGTTAGTAAATGTAATGAACAGGCATTATTAGTGGATGAGCTGGGAAGATTTATGCATTAATAAAATGTAATGTATAATGAGTAAAGGCAGCAAATGTACATTTTAATATCTGGAGGGCTTCAGCCGTTGTTGAATGATGATGTCCTTTTGTAGAGCCCCTTTTGCAGATAGCCCCTTAATTATCTGAATATTTTTTGCAACGGGAGTGCATTATGTCTAAATATCTACAAATATTTAAGTGGCTGACATAGTGTAACACTGTGTTATTATTATTATTTTTCTATTTATTTCAAGGAAAACATATTCTAAAAGCTTTAAGACTTCAGATCATTTTTGTGCTATTGGTTGAGCTGCATGTTGATCTCTGAAACAAGATGTTCATGTTATCACTGTTAAAATTCGTTAGTAGATGAAGAGGTATCTAGAATGTATGGATTTATTTCTAAGAAGCTAGGGATATAATGGGCTAACAAATCTAGATCTGTGTTTAACATAGAAATAAAAAAAGGCAAGTAGAGGCTTGTAACTCACTTCCCCCTTGTTTTTCTTTCTCCCCCAAAATCTCCTTGTTAGTTTCACTATATCAGAACCAGGTAGTAACACCAGGGGAAGGCATAAAATGGGCAGAAGATTATTGACTGCTGAAGTAATTACTCTGAATGAGTTTTAGTTTCTGACTTTGCTACAGTCTTAAAAATCCTGGACAATATTTTGTTGTACTATTCCCAGGGAAAAATAATAATAAATATATATATATGTGTGTGTATATATATATGTATTGTTCCATTCACTGAGATCCAAATGTTTTACATTTCTTGAGCCTTAGATGCTCCTTGGTAGAATGAACCTTCTGAAATGTACAGAAATGTAGCGTTACAGCATTTGTGTATTTATTCCTCATTCCCTGCACTTCTCCCAGTGTGATGCTTTATGTATGTCATGCAGAATTTCTTTCTTTCCTACCACTACTGTCTTCATAGGAGAAAGAGGAGGCTGGTGCCTTATCTCAGGACAGCTGTCCATGGGGCTCTTTTCTTCCTCTGGTAAGCAATCTGGCCTGTTTTCAGTCAAGGGACCCAGAAGGCTCAGAGGAAAAGCAGCTTTAGTATCTCTTGTTCTTTTTGCAACTTGAAGGAGCACTGTTTTTGCAACCTGAAGGAGCACTGTTGGTGTGTCCTGAACTCCTTCTACCCTGCCTTTTTCCCTCCAGGTGACTCCACATGTGCTTCTGCAAGCAAGCCAGGCCCAACTTCTGACAGTTTAGTTTCACTAGGGTTCTCATAACTTAGGCTACTTTCTAAAATATGATATGCACATGTGGTGAAATACATCTTGTTCACAGCAAAGAGATGTAAAAAACCTTTGGCATCTGTCCCGTTCTTTCAAGCATTAAGTTCATTAAGAAAAATCTCTGTTAGACTTGTCTTGCATGGAAACCCAAACCATCTACACTGAACGCATTACCGCTTCTTGTTTATCTGAAACCTACAGATCTACGTATCATGCCAGAACTAATTTGCAGAGTAGCATGGGTCAACTTTAATAACTTTAAGTCACAGCTTCTAAGGTAAATGATACTTTTTTCAGGCTATGATTTAAGACCCCTTCTTGATTTCTGTTCCCCCTCTTTATCCTACATATGTACGTATATTTCAGCATTGTAAAAAATGATGGAGAATTCAGAGACAAAGATCTGGGGAATATAGAGGCATGGATCGGAGCTTCTAAAGTATTTTCCATTTCCATTGTTTCTCCTAAATTATTTAACATATTTGTATATTTGTAGATCTTTTAATGCCTGCTACTTGACTGCTTGCCTGCTGCTCTTTTTTTTTTTTTCTTCTTTTTTTTTTCTTTTTTTCTGTGCTGTTCTAGCTGTGCTGTTACAGCTGTTGTGTTGCTAGGACATACCCAAGTAGCTACAAAGGTTACAAAGAATTCAATGGAAGAAGCTTCTCAGTGAAGTGGGAAAGCAGTACAATAATAAATCATATGAAGATTCTGAAATATAAATTTTGAAGTAATATCTTTGTATTTGTAAAAGTATGAGTTTGTTTGCAAAAAGCTTGTCTTTGATTAAAAATGAAATAACAGCCCTTTGTGTTCCAACACCCTGAACTGAGTATCTGGTGTTTACAATCTTGATTTTTCTGAATTGGCAATTTAAAAAGTATTTATTAGAATATTCAAAAAAAAAGTGTCAAGTGTGATTAACAGTCTGTATTCTAGTGTGAACTGTTTTTTTTTTTTTTGTTTTTTTTTTTTTTTTTTTGGTAGAGTTGTTTCTGAGCTTCAAAAAATAAATAGATTGTTCATACCACCCTAGGCACTGCTACAATTCTGGATTATTTCAATTTACACTCTCCTGACAGATAATAGATTTTCCTGAATTGCGTGAGGTGCATAGTTTACAGTATTATGCAATAACGTCAGCACTTTTAGGGTTGTTACTACAACTATTTGGCATTTTCTTTGAAAAGTAATTGCTCAGTTGGGCTTCACATTCCCTGCCTTGCAAGAATTTTGAGTCCTTTTACTTTATTATGGAAAACTGGACATTATTTTGAGAAGTTTCAAAACTGAGAATCTAAAATTCATGTAATAAAAAGCTAGTTGCTAAACTAGAAAGTAGTTATAACTTTGTAATTTACATATATATATATATCTGTTATTAACTGGATGCTCCTCTGCACTGTATTTCTTATGTTGTCATCTTTTGAACCTTGACAACTTGATGGCAAGCTGTCAATTTAGAGAACCTGCCAAGAATGGAAGAACTATGTAATAAAGGACAAATAAGGTAGATATTTGAACTGTGTAAGAAACACATTTTCAAATATCCAACATTTCAAAATTTGAATAGCAGTGCTTAAATAGCTAGATCCACAAATTATATGACTAAACATCTCAGTTCTCAAAAGCACTGCTCAGACATAACTTCAGACTGCATTTGGTGAGAACTGCCACCTCCTGTATAGGTCTCCATTTATCTTGGTGAGCCTCGTCCAGACAAAATTTGATTCTATGGCTGGAGGCCAGCAGAGCAGCTCTGCCCTCCCCACTGACCGTGGAAAGATGTGCAGGGCTTAGAGGCTGTTTGTTCCTTCCCTCTGGAGTCTCTCAGGGCTGGTCTACAACTTGAAAGTTTTGTTAGCAATTTAATAGGCAATTAAATTCTCAGGAAGTACTTCAAAGGAAAAATGGGTGTTTGGCTGGCAGGAATGGATGTTTTCCAGCCAGAGAAAAGAGAGGAAAAATGTTGCAAGAATGATTTAAGCCCTGTAGGTATTTTTTCAAATAACCTGCCATCAACTGTTGTATTTTCCTTCTTTTGTTCAGGAAGTTTGTTAAGGCAAGTTTCTCCAGTCCTCTAACTGAAACAGTAGCTCTTAGGCCACACAGCTTTTGAAGGAATTGAAGCTTCTTCACATCTAGAAAAGCAGACTGCAGGACAGCGTGTGTCTGCCAGTTAATGTCTTTCAAGCACTTGTAAAACTGCAGTAGAGCTGTATCATGGATGGTAATACGGAATAATGTAGAACAACTATTCTTCCAAATCAGTGACATACTTAAAGGGTAGCATTAGATGCACAGTATTTCCTATTGAAAGAGTAAATATAATATTTTGGTGTCTTTGGGAGTTCACACTACTTCTTTTGTTCTTTGGATGAGTGATGATCAGAGGGGCTGGAGCACCTCTCCTATGGGGACAGGCTGAGGGAGCTGCGGTTGTTCAGCCTGGAGAAGAGAAGGCTCCAGGGAGACCTTACGGAGGCCTTCCAGTGCCTAAAGGGGGCCTACAGGAAAGCTGGGGAGGGACTCTGTGCCAGGGAGTGTGGTGATAGGACAAGGAGTAATGGATGTAAACTAAAAAAGGGTAGATTTAGGTTAGATATGAGAAAGAAATTCTTCATTCAGAGCGTGGTGAGGCACCAGAATACCCAGACAACCTGTGGATGCCCTCCTGTGCCTGGAGGTGTTTAAGGCCAAGCTGGATGGGGCTTTGGGCAACCTGGTCTAGTGAGAGGTGTCCCTGCCCATGGCAGGGGGGTTGCAACTGGGTGGTCTTTAAGGTCCCTTCCAACCCAAGCCAATCTGTGATTCTGTGCAAATACTCTCAATAGCAATGAGATGGTTGAGGAATGTGGAAAAGTCTAAGTTCTAGATGCACCACATCAGATCCTTGGTTAGTGAAATGTTCATGAATTCTGTTAATATATAAAAAATGCTGGAAAGGAACAAAATATTCCTGCAGCCTGCAGATGTTAAAAGTAGAGGTGGGATTCAAAGTGAGCCATAAAATAATTATTTTTCTAAGTTAACAACTGAACCTTGTTTCTTTATTTACACAGTTCCCCCAAAACAATATCTAATGTGAAATACAGTTGTGATTCTCAGCATTTTCATAGATTATGCTGCCATCAGTTTTTAACTTAAAAAAAAGCTTTTTAAGCTGTAAAATCAGTTTGCTCACTGCAAGAGTTTGCTTTGTTTAGTCAGTTGAAAATTAACACAAGTTTAGAAAGTTGATGGGGCGCTTTGTTTGACTCATTTGTTGGCACTGCTACTGAAAAGTGATTAGTAACTCATGCTTAACCTATAAAGAAACTAGATCCACACCTATTATTTCCAAAACCCAAGTCGTCCTTTCATGGTGTTTTACACTTTGTCACTGGTTTCCCATAAGTAAGTTATGAAAAAGATTTTAAAAGCTTGATTCTTCATACCACTGTTGCAAAAATCATGCTGGTAGCCTATGTGAAGCTGCTGGAGCACGGGTAAGTAGAAACTAAAATTGGGAAGGGCTTAGTCTATATTTTCTATAAAATATATTTTATATATTCTATAGAAACAATCATACTAAAGGTTTACCACAAACAAATGTGCTATACTGACTTGAACAGCCATCACCATCCCTGCCTTTTCCCAGCATTAGTGCAACGTTTAGATAATGCATCTTGAAACTGAAATGAGTTCTATTTGTTAATTTAAAGCCTTATCTTTTGAGGAACTGGAAGGGCTGGTGGAGTGGGAGAGAATTGTATGTAATTGCATTTTGGTATGAGAGCTTTCTTGTAGTATATAAAAGGGGGATAACCACACAAAAAGCTTCCTTAAACCTCTGAATTTTTATTGTGCCATATCAAAGTGAATAAAGGTATTTTTTGTTGATGTAACTGTTTTACTTGAAAGACCCAAAATGAATGCTGAATTTTATCCTTTCTCGCAGACATGCTGTAGCAGAATGTACTGTTTGCTGAATAGGGCTGAGCTGAGCATCAGGAGTAGCTTCTGGAAAGCATCAAGTAGTGTATCAGAGTATGGGCCTGCTATTCCAGAGAAGCCCTACACAAGGGAATACCTTGATTTTGGAAGGTACTATCCTGTTATTATTTATGGTTTATAGTCTATAGATGCAGTTACTTGGGTTTTCTTGATTGCATAATGGCCCAGCTTCAGGAGAAATATAAATTCCTTAGAGTCTTGTGATTATAGCCCTTTACTAGCTTAAACCTGGACAGAAACAAGCCTGGAATATAGGTTTCCTCCTGCTTCATCATTGCATTGCTTGCAAGTACAACTACCTGAAAGGAAGTTGTGGGGAGCTGGGTGTCAGCCTCTTCTTGCAGATAGTGCTAGGACTAGAAGGAACGGTCTCAAGTTGTGGCAGGGAGGTTTAGGTTGGAAATGAGGAGACATTTCTTCTCAGAAGGAGCAGTCAGGCATTGGGACAGGTTGCCCAGGGAGGTGGTAGAGTCACCGTCCCTGGGGGTGCTTAAGGAAAGTTGGACATGGTGTAGTGACATGGTGTAGTAGGTGACACTGGTGGTAGGGTGATGGTTGGACCAAGTTACCTTGGAGGTCTTTTCCAACCTTAATGATTCTATTCTGTATACTACTGTGCACTGTGTTACAACTTCCTTCTTCCATGCCCAGTCTCGTACTTTACAAGAGGTTTTCAGCTCTGGCTTCTGGTTTCATGCTGACATAACTTAAAACTCTCAGGAGAAATAATTGTTATTTTTTTGTTCAGTAGTTTCTGTTGGTTGTGCTACGTATTTCCTCACTGAGACTGTTGTGAATAGTGTGCACAAACACCTGCCTCTTTTGTGTTCATTGTGATGGGAGACGTAGATGCCCGGACCAACTTTGCAAAGTGCATACGTCCTTACTGTGTTCGGTGCTGGGAAGCCTGTGTCAATTGTTTCTCATTTTGGTCCTAAGTGTTCAAGTAGGATCCTGTGGCTTGTGCATACAGTATTTGAAATTCTGAGCTTGTTTATCATCACATTTGTCATTGAATATCCCCAGAGTTGCATAGCTTTCAGCTGGTGGAATGACTTAACCGTTCAAAAACAATGTTTTCTTCCCTCAGAGAATGTAAGTAATCAAATGCTCCAAACACTGAGCTTCAGATTGTGACACCAGTCGTAGCAACCTCAGTGGAGGCAGTGATGGACTCCTCTGTGGGCTATTGACCTTGCATTCAGGGCTGCAGGGCACCTTCAAGAAGGGATACCGTGCAGAGAAGTGAGCATAAGAAAGAAGAGCTACAAAGAACACAGACCTAGGACACAACCAGACTAAGGTCGATAAAGGTGTGGTGTGTGCATTCGTACCTTGACAAATGGCAGTGTTTTTCTCTGTTACTCATGTGGCTGCCCCACTTGCCTTTTCAGCCCAGCAGCTGCCTGTGAGGTGCCCTATGTGTGACAGTCTCTTCCCAGGGGTGGGTGTGCATGGCACCTTTGCTAGCAGGTACTCTCTTGCACCCTGCTCTCTTCTCACAGAAGTCAGGAAAATGGGTTGCTCTCCTGAGCTTAAAGTACATCAGTACAGCGTGACCTCCATTTTGTTTTCAGGAGGCACTTACTCTGCAGTGGGGTCTGCGGCTCTTTGGTTCTTGTACCCAGTAATTCCCTTATTTGATTTGAGAAGCATGTTTGGGTGCAATCCCCTCTAATTGAACTCAGCAGCAGAATTGCTGTTAACCTTTCTTTAGTTAGGATATTATCCGTTATTATGGGCTGTCTATGGTGAGATTGCATTCTCATCACGTCATTGCATTCTGGTGGCTGTATGAAAACTGATGGAATAAACTTTACATGGTTTAATATACTTCCTTAGTTGATTTTTGTCAAGCTCATTTTATCTGTACTAGTCTATGTAAGAGGAAGACCCACACAGACCCAAGCAAAGATGTCTATGCTTTATTCAACTATATTTATTTGAAAGGGGAGTTGGCTATGGCAGAACAGGAGAAGCCTTCTGTGATGCCTCACATAGCAAACACACCTGGCCCTTGCTTGGAGTTTGTCACTAAAAAGCAGTTACAACACCATTGGTTTTTCAGGTACGACAATTCTTTGCCATTCATTCACATTGGGAAATGACTGAAGGAGCACACCATGCTGTGTTGGTGTAACTGCTGCTTTATAGCATGGTGACTTCTCAACTAATCATGTAGCAGATGGGTGTAGAGAAGTCCTTCAAACAGCTGAGCCAGCAGATCTTACTGCTGATCAGCCTGCCTGCCTTTCTCCCTGACATTGGGTGCTGCTGTCCTGTGAGAACCATCTAAATTGCTCATTTGATCATTTACCTGCTTAAGTCTTGATGAGTCCTTTATTGAGCTGCCTGGAAGAAGACTTTTGTCTGTAACCTTACACTACCCATAGTTTGCTAGTGTTGAGGTTAAATTAAATTTGGCATAAACCTGCAGTGGTGGACCAGAAGCCGGTATAAGTGGCTGAAGAGTTGGTGATAATGGCTCTGGTTTTGTCATGTGGATTTGGGGAACACAGGCTAGCATTATAAGCCTAAGGATGGAAAACTAAAAGGTTTGGCATCAAACTTAAACGGCAGAGGTAAGAAGAGCAACATCAGTTTTAAGTAGAGTTTACCTAAAATCTCATTGACCTTATAGATTAATGAGTAGAGTACTACATTGGTGTGTATGGGCACTGTCATCAGGGAGAAAGAAATGCTTATAGCATCACTTTGCATTCATTTGGGATCCCTATAAGAATGGTAAAATGTAGCAGGGGATTTCAGAGTTCTAATTAAACACCAGGGATTGCATACCCTCTTTATTGCAAGAGATGAAATCTAAAATTTGTAGTATGAACATCATTAAAAAAAATAAAAATTACAGTTTCTCTTTTTTTTCCAACCCATTTAAGCCCTTTGTGAAATAGACAAACTATTAGATTTGGAAAGGCACCAGCACTTTCAGGCTTTTATTAAATGATTAATCTCTACAGTTGGTGGATCCTGAAGCAGAAACGTTGTTACATAATGCATAATGAAGAATATGTCATCTCACATTTATTCCACAGAGGCTTTTGTTTGGGGATTCATGAAGTCTCATGGATCTTCTAAAAATTAGCAGATGTGAGCACTGTAATGGCTCAGTAATGTCGTCTGTCTGGTGTCAGGAGCCCTGTTTTGCAGTAGCTTAAGTGTCTTTTGATACGTGCCCTGGTCTGGTAATGTTTTAAAGCTCTCTGGCTTTACTAAAGAGTAAATGGCTGAGTATCAGCAGTTTCTAAAGCCTTTTAATACTGATGAAAAGACAGATAATGACAGTGTACAGCACTAGAACAAGAAAACAAAGACTGGATATACAAATATTGATGGCCACTTAGTTTCTAAAATAATTGCAGTTCATGTGGTTTTGGCTTTTACAAGTTTGGAGTATAGTTCCTTTTTGTTGAATTTCTATGAAGTGTTATTCAGGAAACACATTTCTGCAAGAAAACTGTCAAATGTTTAGCCACAAAAAGTGAAAACAGTTCTTTGAAAGGTGTCACCCAGTCATCTGTCAGTGTATTCATTAGTTTTTGAAATGTCACCAAAACAGCCATGAATTAACAAGGAAAAAGTATTTTGAAAGAAGATACATCCTTCTCATGTTAAAAACTATACTAGGGTTTTTATACCGACTTTATACAGAGAATTTATACTGATATAACCTAGTGGCAAAATAAGAGAAAAAAATAAATATGCTGTCTGGCAAAATATAATAAAAATGGGTTCTATGGATTATTCAGAAATTCTTTTATCCCCACCTGTTATATAATTTCCTTTAAAGCAAGTCGTGAGAGGCTGGAAAAGGGATGGACAAGCTCTCTGGTAACTAGAAAGCTCCTTTTGTGTCTGCCTACCGCAGCACTTAATCTCAGTCAAGTGGCAAATGGAAAGACTCTACCTGCTCTCACTACCAAAGGAGTGCATTCACCTCTGTTTACGAAGTGCAATGCTTTCTTTCATCAACAAAGGTTAGTATCTTTTTCACTGAATTCTGTATGAAATAAAACCATGTGTAAAGAATTTAATTATGAATTTCTGAGCACAGCGTCTTTAAAATTACAACTGGGTTAGTAGAGCACTTCCTGCAAAAAATCTGGTGTCTATCAACATCTTTCTATAATTGTTAGTAACACTACTGCTAGTTGTTTCACATTTAAAGTAGCTGACTACCTTTAGAGTACAAAAAAAAAAAAAAAAAAAAAGCTTATTTGTTGCCTTTGTTGCCTTCAGTTAAAGCTACTTGATGCTGACAGCCTTAGATACTGCTTTTTGTTCATGACAAAGTTAAAGAGCTAAACACCTTTCCACTCAAAAAAAAAAAAAAAAAAGGAGGTATTCCTGCAAATTTTCAAATCAGTTGAAGACAGCAAGCACCATGCTGAAAGGGAGGAAGAAGCTTTGACAGAGGCTGTTACGTGTCACTACCTAGAAAGCAGCCCTGGCAGAAACTGAGGAAGTAAGCTTCTTCTAAGTCAGGGTGCTGCACAAAAAGGCTATAAAGGCACAGAAGCAGCTTCTGATTTACTTTTGAAGGAATGTCACATCAGACTCTCATATATAAATGAAATACTTTTTTTTAATCTTTTTTTTTTTTTTTTTTTTTGTAATAACCTACACACCAAGATGCCTCTTGGGCAGTGTTCATGCCACAAGCAACATTTTTCTTATTCTACTGGACAGTGCTTTTAGAAACTTATTTGGCTCTGCTCTAAGTTGTTTTCCTTGGCTTTGAAGAGTATTTTTCACCCGTGTTTCAATGGGGAGAAATAAGGTCAACTTAGAGTGATGGGGATACTTCAGTAAGGCCCAGCTAGGTTCCATGAAGACTTAGGTTGAGGCTCTAGTTTCACATGATGTTTCACTTCAGGTTGTCATTTAAAACATGACATCCAAAAGAAGATGTCATCCAAAGAGGTAGTCCTTTTTGGGTGTTCTCTATCAGGTTGGATCCTTACGTTTTCTTACCTAGGTTTTGCTTCTCTTGGATCAATGAACTTGAGGATGCTACAATTCCTAAGTCAAATGTAAGGAGAAAGGGCAGGATGTTGCAGTGAGGCACTGAAGAAGAGCTCAGCACCTCCCTATCTTCTTGGAAATTGCTTGTTATCAAATCAGAGCAAGCCTAGTGTGAAAATCTGCCCTAATTTAAGTATCAACATTCTCACTCAAGAGAAAGGCAATGTTGGAGACAACTTTAAGGACCACAAATCTGCAGGAAACTGCAGATTTAATTGCTGGCAGAAAGTAGCCCTTATTCTGGCCCATAATGCTTTTATAGTAGCAAAGAGAATTGTATGGGCAACTTCATTTTTACTCCGTGATAAAGTTATTTTAGGTTTAATTGTATTTGTTTTCTTCACTGAGATTTCACTAGGTGCTTTTTTGGTACAGCTGTCTTGACCCACATACATTAGAATTTGTTCAATTTTAAACAATATTTAAACTATTATTCTGTTCTTTTAAAATCTTTGAGTCTTGTCTTCCTCTTTCTGTTTTCCCCATGACATTCAATATCTCTGCTAAACCAGTGCAGAGGCTTAGGTAAACTTTCTCTGATTAAATGTGTGAGAAAGCATATGTTTGAAGTTCTGAATGTCTCAGTCATGCCAACTGTTGGCTTTATGTCTGGAAATTCTGGTTTTTGATATTAAACAACAGGTATATCACACTTTTCCCAGCATATACTCATGTGAATATATCTTGCAGTATTAGAAACAGCCAAGAGTTTAAGCAGAAGAAAAGAAGAAAGGAATGTGGTTCAATTAAGCAGAAATTATAATATCTTGCATGGCAGCTGCCCAGCAGCAAGCATTATGTGTCGAAACACACATAGCTTATTGGGCCCAACCTAATGCTGGGAACCCACTATCAAGATTAAAGGAGAATGAGAAAAGGTCTTACTTCATCTTTACCATCTCTACAGTTTCTAGGGGGTGCTTCCAGACAATGCCTTTCCACAGCATCAAACTGCTGTTATAGATGCAACTATGAAGTTAAAAATGGGATGTGTGAATTCAGAGATCCCCTAGGATGCACTAAAAAGCTTGTAACATTTTTGAATAAATACTAATGGGTGCAAATAGGTCAGTTGTCCTTGTGCTCCACTCTTGATTTAAAGTAAATACGTAAACAAATAAAAGCCTTAAGATGTGCATCTTAACAGAGACACAAACTCTTTTCCTTTTCTGCTATTTAGGGTTATAAGAGAAGTATTCCTATGCCCTGTTGATGTGCCCTAAACATGTTGATGCCTGTTTTATGCTTTTTCCTTCTGGGAGAAGGAACAAGAGAAAAGCATGCTGATGCCTGTTTTATGCTTTTTCCTTCTTGCTGCAAGGGTTTTCTTTGTCATTGTGTCCACTGAATGTTCTACAGGAACCAGCTTGACATAACCCCTTACATAACCTCTTCCATGAGCTTGATCCAATTCCATCTATAAAACAGTGTGAGAAGTTTGTTTCAGGATCTCAAATGAGAAGACAAAGAAAATCACACTGAAGCTAAGCAAAAAAGAAAAACAAAACAGAACAACAGCAAACAACAAACAAACCAAACACAGCTTCAATTTCTTTTACTAATTTAAAATATTGATATTAAAGACATTGCTTTAATGCACTCAGAAATATAAGTTGATTTTCTGCTTCAAATTTTACTCTGATGATGAACGAATCTATTAGTTTCAGTCTATATGTTGTCTGGATAAATTGAACCCACCTTAATTGTAGAATAATTATAAACTAATTTATCATGTGGTTTAGGATAGAAAATGGTGAACTACTAAATCTTTATAGTGAAACAGCTTGAGTCAATGTACTACAAAAGAAGAAGGGAATACGGATTGGGAGAGGAGTGCTCCTAGAGGAATCACTATCTATTATCAGCTTGTCTCAGCTGTTGAAACATCCTTCTCTAAGAGGGTATTTTATTATTAATTTAGTATTTTATTACTGAGAAAAGTCCTATCTCAAAGCCTTTATCTCCATATGGGGTATAAGAGTGTTCTCATTTAAAGTCCGATTGATTTGTTCCTTGATGGACTTTATTTCCCAGGACCCTTCTTTGTAGATGGCTATTCTCTCAGCAACATGGCAAACAGCTCTTCCTCCAGTCTGGTGGTATCCAGAAGCTTACAGCCTTCAGGAAGAAAGAAAAGGCAGCATCTGTCTGCCTTTGAGAAGGAAAGGAGCTTAGGAGAGATCAGGCTGGGAGAGGGAGACAAGACATACATTCCCAACTGTTTGTCTTAAGGTCCTGCCTTGATTTGTTGCTTCTTTTTGTAAGGAGATACTCTGATCTTGTAGTGGGTGTGTACAACAGCAACTCTCGTAAACATCATGAAATTACATACTGAGTAGGGTTGCCTTCCTCTTGCCCCATCCATCTGCCCTGTGAAGTGTTTCTCAAGAACGCCATGTAAGTCTTTAACTCTTTCCCACAGACCATACAAAAACTACAAAAGTCCCCACGAGTTCTGCTTTCCACAGGTCTTGCTCTGAGATAGACACGATATTCTTCTGAGCAAATCTGAACTAGGAGTTGGAGTCATAGAACCCTGGGGAATAACGCCTGAAGGGAAGTTAAAGGTGAGAATAAAACCCAGGCTGATGTGAGAGATTTAAGAACAGGAGATCAAAACTTAGATTCCTCCCAACGGTGCAGTAGTTCCTACATGTCCTTGCAGACCCAATTAAAATAACATTTGATTAAAATGAATAGAACAAAGCACTGTTTTAAGTGGTGCTAAGTCTCTGGATAAATTGAAAAACCAGCAAAATTTAATTTTATATTGAAGATTAAAGAGTACTTTCTGGTCTTAGTTATATTATGGTTTCTCTGGTGTATAAGCAGTAAGGCAATTTAATGTAAAATTAAAAATCTGTGGACAACAGCATCTCTCTCAATATAAATTAGCATGGCTGAGAAAATCATTTTAGCCTTTAATGTTGATTTATAGCAATTTTGTATTCTTTACATGTTGAAATCCAGGACAGTATTATGCTAATACAGCTGTATCACCTGCAGGTGTTACTTGAGAGGCGGGTGAGCAGTTCTTTGTATTTTCTTTGAAAGATCAAAATTTCAAGATGTGCCATGAGAGGGGTCTGACTGACAAGCTGCCTTGATATACTGTTATTCTAACTATAACTGGACTGGCTGAAAATTCCCTCACAGACTAAGATAATTTATAAAAGCTATAAAGCACAGCCAATTGAAGTAATCAAAGCTAATTAGGAAAATTAAGTATTTTCACTTTTTAAATGTCTTTTTTTCCTGTTTATAGTTTCTTGAAGTTTATCCGTCTGAAATGTTCATATTTTGTCCTTTTTTTTTTTTTCAATGAAAAATACACATTAGATGTTACAACTGTGCAAAAATTAGAACTGGCAGAATTTGTTTAAATAATTTTTAATAATTGTGCTATGAGAAATTACTATGGAGTGTGTCCATATTACTAAAGGGAAATCTGTTTTTCATTTTCTGTGCACGTCTGGAAACTTAGCAAATAACCTGGCTTAAGAAAAAAAAAAAAAAAAAAGTTATTTTATAGAAATAAAATGGATGCTTAAATACAAAACTGTGTGTTTTCCAGAGAATAAGAATTCTGTTGTGTGGCAGAATTATGCTGCCTTGTTTCTGTGCATAGATATATTGTCAGAAAACACAGATGTTTCTTTTGATACCTCATTGAATTATGTAGATTTTATATATGTAGATATGTTAACAAGCTATTTTTTCATTGATTAAATATATTCATTCTCTAGTGTGGAAAAAATAATACACATCAATTTTCCTACTATTAACAGTGAAAAGTATGGATTACAAGTATAAGAGTTTACTTTTTGTAGTAACATACTTTTGCAGTACTATCAACAGAATTTCAGATTTTTTTTGGTAGTGATTTGGGGATTTCATAATGTGTTTTCCTCTTGCAGTGCTATTTTTACCTTGAAGAATCTTTCTTTCTTTAATTCAATATTTATTTTAGTTTTGTGGGATGATACTATTTGTCCTTAGAACAGCATTTGTGTAACAGAAAAACAGAGAATTTGAAAGAATGCATTGAATGGAAAAATAGTTTTTCCTCAGTCATTGATGTGACAGTGCAGAACTGCACTGAACTTGATTTAAATGAAATTAAAAATATTACTATTCTTGCAGAGTGTCTTGTTTGGATTTGAGATCTTGATTTAAAGGATAAATTAGTTGTAACAAGCCAAAGAAAACAGTAGTAAACATGGCATTATAAAAGAAATTTCTTTTATCTCCTCAGTGGTAATGTGAATGTGAAATTCAAATGAACCTCTGAACATTGTAAATTTTTACATCAAAGTGTAATGTTTACTTACATAATAGATATGAAGTCCTTGGTAAGGTTTTTGTTTCATTAATGAATAGCATACACACATAAAAAATGCGAGGAAAGCTATTTCTGAGTTAGGCAACAAACCGGATTAACTTCTCGGTGAATAATGAGCTTTTTTTACCCTAAAGGTTTGAATTAATGATTTGTATATAATAGCTCACTCAGGCTCTAGTTATTAGTTTTGTCCTATTGCTGCTTTGTTAAACTGCACCTAAAATGATGTTATTTCAGTGGTGTTAAGTGCCTTCCCTGATTATTGTAAACAGAAAATTGAACATATTTTTAGCATATAAAATACATTTTAAATGAAAGGGCACCAGCATGGGGATATAAGTTAGCACTTCTCATTTAGAAGCTTTCAGTTTTATAATGGTATTTTAAAAACTCTATTAGAAGTGGAAGATTTATTGTGAGAATTAAGCTGCAGGGTTTTATTTTTGATACATTAAAATAAAAAATACATTAAATTAAAAAGCCATATTAATCCTTTACCCTTGTAATAGCAGAGAAATTTTCCACATTTACATAAACGTGAAACACATAAAAATAAGTCGTTCATTCATATTTTGGAATTACTTTTTTTTATGTCTTTGATAATGCAGATACAAGAAGATGGCTAGGGAAGAGAATCAGCTGCAATAAAGATTATAGAACAAATCTTTAGAGTTATCAAGCCAAGTTCAGATGAAACCAAGGACAGATCAGATTGAATACCACCAGCAAAATGTGGTGTTAATTCTGAAAAATATTAATTTTAATGCATTGTATCTGTTATTCCAAGTTGTCCCAGTGAAATAAAATAACATTGGGTCTATGCATTTGTGCATTTAGATAAATAAATAATAATGAATGGAATAGACTTAGTAGTCGTGGACAGCAGTTGACACCAGTTGGAAACAATAGCAGGTGAAATGGCAGCTCATCCTCAATTTCATCTTTGTTTCCTATCATTCCATCCAAGGTGCTTCTCCTGCCCTGGATGGAGTTATCCTTCACTTGTATGTACGCTGGCTGTAGCGTTGACTGGAATAAAATCAGTGTGATGAGGAGGATACCCATAATTTGTGCATCCGAGTCAAAGGGCAGGGCTTTGGAAGAGCCCCTTTGATGAAGAGCTGTGCTCCGATCTCTCTGTGTAATACACGGATGTCCTGGCATTTGCCTTGTGATGGACCCGGGGGGATCCACAACTTGTCGTAAGCCTCCAGGTGTTGGTGCTTTTCAATATTCTGTAAATACAGCAAGACTGTACTTTCAGTTAGAATTCTTCTGTTTCTTTGTATGAAATATGAAGTATATTTATCTACATCTATTTATCTACATCTGACCATACTTATGAAGCTTCAACATGATGCTTCCATTTCTTCTTGCCTTCCCCTCCACCTAGCAAGCCACGGACCGTGCTATTTATTTTCCATACCTAACCCACTGCTATGTTTCACTGCCAGTTGCCTGTCCTGCTCCTTCACCCTCCTCTCCCCCCAGCTCTAAGCTCAGAGCAGCCTCTAGCCCGGCCTCTCTCTGGGCCAATCTGCCACCTAATGGAGGACTGACATTACTGTTAATATTTTCAGACGAGACAATGCATCTGGGCCAGGGTGTGCCCTGTGTGTTATAAATGGAAGAAATCCTGGCTGTGTAGCGAGGAGGAGTTTGCCCCTGTGGTGGTGACTGTCCCTGCCTCTCTGTGTAAGCTGCTGAGGGCAGACACCAAATCTCTTCCTTTCTCAAGTGCCAGCCAAACAAGCCAGATGTTAACTGGGCAGTACCATCAGACACTGAAAAAAAAAAAAAAAAAGCAAAGGCAACAGGGAAAATAGAAAACTGAATGCCAACCTTCCCTGCTTTAATTAATCTACAGAGTCCAGGTGGCCAGCAGCAGCCAGCAGTTCTTGGAAGGCGATAAAGCAAATCAGCACTTTGCTTGCTGTTAGGAGTAACTTAAGAGCTAGGTGCATTTAGAGATACTCATATAGAGAAGTAGCAATATCCGAAAATTGTAAAATTGGCTAGTTTTCTTTGGTCATTGCTAGGGCAGTAGTCATCCCTGCATATATGATCCTCGGTGTCACACCTGAGCACGATGACCTGGTTGTGATCTGTGACACAGCGCTGGCGATATCTGCACATTTTGGGGAGTCACTTGCTTTGTTCAGGCCTCACATCTTTCTGCTGGGAAGAACAGCAGCATGAATGAGTGCTGTGTAGAGCAGGGGCAGACCTGATCCATGCAGCTATCATTGCCGTGAATGTACCAGCATTTTCCAAGACAAAGGCAGGTGTATTTCTAAAGCTTTGAAGTGTTTGGATCTGAGCTCGTGGTAGAATACTCATTTTGGTTTCTAATGGTGTGCAGAGATTCCAAGCTAACAGATGTCATTGTAACTCCTTTAATATAGCTAATTAAAATTAAAACAGCAAGAGTGCTAACTTTTGCCTGTTAAATAGATGTGACGTATAGGCGGGCAGTCCCCAGCCCCCATCTCCTTAAAATCTACCCAGGGAGCTGGTTGGAGCTTGAACAGTTTGTTCCCTCTGTGCTGTTTACCCTCCTTTGTTCATGTACTTGTTAGGGTTTTAGATCTGACAGAATGCCTTAGTCCTCAGTTTCTGGCACTGTCCCTGCTCCAAGTGACCTCCTCCCTAGCATAACTATTCTGGCGTTTCATGCTAATATTAGTGGTTTCTGCTCTACTTCCCAGAGGGAAGAGTTTCCCTATCTTTGAATCAGATTCTTCTCTTTGCACAGTAAGCTTTTCACAAGAATATCTCCAGGATTGCAGGAACGCTTCTAGACAGATAGTGCTTTTGAGGTGAGCTGTGGGGACGTAAACAAGGTAATTAAGCAGAGTAATACAGCATGCGTTAGCTTCTCATCTCATCAGCAAGCTCTTTGAAGCCCCTGCTCTGGCTTCTCCTGGGTTAAAAACAAACAAACAAACAAACAAACAAAAACCTTCATCATATCTCCTGGGCAAAGAAATTAACATTTCAGGGAACATTTCAGCTAAGCATCCCTTTTGCATATTTACGAGGAACACGCTGTAGACACTGAGTTCAGAGCCTTCACTCAGGATGATGGTGCATTTTCTTTTGCCCACTCTGCACTTTTCCTTCTGCTTCTGTTTGCACAGAGCAGTACTACTCTAACAGCAGTCTGATGATTCATAGACGTTTTTCTCACAAGCATTTCTTTCCTGTGTTGCAGAACTTTCAGAGGGAGAGAGATGGGCTGCTTGGATGCTTTGTCTGGTTGAAATTCAGTCTGAATTAGACCCTCTGAAAGTGCATTTAACGAGCAAAACTAGGTCATTTGTGTCTTTAAAGATGTTAAAGCATGGTCCAAAGAGCTGTCCTCGCAATACCATCATGTGGGTACCTGTTTTTAACATCAAGGCATTAATTTGTTTTCTGGCACTCACTCTGGATGATTTTTTAACTCACTGAGAAATTCAGTAATCAACCTGAATTCTTTAATCTCCGTAATCACTATGTCTAGTGGTGCACTTCAGGCCAAACTGTTTTTTATAAAACTCTGTGACTTACGTTTTAACTCCCTCCTGAGTATTCCCACAGCCTTCAGCAGATTTGCAAAGCTGAACTCAATTCAAGCACTTTAACCAAGTTTTTGAAAGAGCAAAGTAGGCATACATGGAGAAGAGATTAAGCATGTTTGCACAGTCTATAATGATTCTAAAGGACTACTGAAATAAATGTCATTCAGAAATGATTTTTATGCTCTGTTCCATCTTCTGTTGTAAATGAGGAGGTAAAAAAGAAGATGAAAAAGACAGAATCCAGTAGAGGATTTAGGACACTAGAAAGCTCCCAAGCAAAAATAAGTAGTCAGAGTTTAAATTTGCATTCAAAAAATGCCATTCAGCTGCTGATTTGACTCTGAAGGCTTCTAAACTTTCAGGGCTTACTAGGTTTACCTCCCTGTTAGAGAAGTATCCGTGGCTTTGCTCTGTCATGTATGTAATCACCCCAGTCAAAGCAGTTTATAATTTAATCTGAGCAGGATCTAGAAAGCAAATGCTCCTCTGTTTAAATCCTCGTAAGGGCCAAATCCAGCACAGGTCCTAAGGAATACACAAGGCAACTGTAAAAGGACAGCTCTGCCCTGCTCCATTAAAAAAAAAAAAAAAAAAAAAAAAAAAAAATTGGAATGGCTACTCTCAAAACAAGATTTGGGTCTTCATGACTGATTTTGCATGCTTACCTGAAGCCCTTAGTCAGACATGTGAACTTTGTGCTGAGTTTTTTTTTTTTTTTTTTTTTAACTCTGCATTTGTGGGCACTTCTAGGACATGGCACTTGCCCTTCTAGAGTAGACGCTTGAAATAAGACTTTGCTGAGTGGAACTTGTAAGGACCTACATCCTCGCTTTTCTAGCTGTATCCCAGTGCATATCACATCCTAGTGCATCACAGTGGTTTGCCAGTGAGATGCAGTTAGCAGCTATAAAATGCTGTGGTGTTTGGGGAATAATAATGCTAAAGACTCCCAGAAGAAAAAGGGAGAAGTACTTGGAGAGAAGAAAATAATAACAACAACCCAAAGCAACATGTGAACAAATCAAGATCCAAATGGCCTAGGCCTTGTCAATGTAGAACAGATCAAAGCTGAGGAATTGCCTTTTCCTAAACTCTGGACCCTTTTCAATACTGCCCGGACCAGAGGATTGAACCTCGTGCGAGGCTGTGTCAGCTGGGAGAGCCTCAGCCCACGTGGAGCAAGCACTGCTCAGTGGCAATGCAAAATGGATGGAAAATGGAGCTGGTGTAGTGCTGGCTCAGCAGCTGGTGCTGAAGTTCCCCTAGAGGCAATTGGATCCTGTTGTACTGGGGCTGTGTGGGTGCGTAATCAGCTCTGGTACTTGTGTGAAAGAGCTTCTGTTTGAATGGCAGATGTGTTGGCTATTGCCATGGGAGACATAAGTAGGCAAATACTAGGTTTATTTTTATAGGAACAAGTCTTAAGAAAAGAAACAGGAATAGCACTATGTTGTGAGCTACTTCACAAACATTTTCTTCTTTTACTGCTAATTTAAACTGTTAGAAGCAACATACTAAATTTGAAGAAAAAGCACACATCACATCAGGATGGAGAACTCTCGTAGTCACTAGCAGCCATTAATGGTTATTAAACAGTAAGTACATAGGTATTTTTAATCAGCAAGTCTCAGTGTGATGGGTTTGCCTCTGAATTCTGAAAGAGATAGTGGGGGAAATTTCTAGTTCACAGGTTTTAATTTTTAATGCATTCCTTGAGACTGGAAGAAAGCTGGTGTTATGCCCAGATTCAGAGTAGACAAGCAGATTGAGCGGGGTAAATATAGCCTGATATAAATCACAGTGAACATATGGAAAAAGCTGATTGAGGATTCAGCTGATAGGGAATTAAAGGCCGTGAGTGAAATTAATTCTACTCAACATAGTCTTATGGAAAGTAGGGCTTGTAAAACAAATAATTGATGAAAACTTGATTTTAATCTTTTAACATTTGATAAAACTACAAGTTTGATAAGACAATGCTGTTGATGTAATAGACTTTGAAAAGCATTCATTTGCTATGATAAGAAACTGATTAATAAGTGCAGAAATTGAACTGTATAATGAAACAGAGCAGACTTGAATGAACAGCAAACTGGCTAGCAGGTCTTAATATATGATTGTCAATAAAGATGCATCAATGACTAAGTGGTTTTCCTGTAGTGTTCTCATGAGGAGCAACGCAAAGGCCAATCACATGTAATGTTTTCTCTGCTGACTCTATCAGCTCTAATTTTACACTTTGAAATTAGCAGGTGGTCTGAAGTTTGGCAGAACAACAATAACCCTGAAGACAAGTCAATCGTTAAGACAGATTGAGGCGACTGAGTGAGACAGATTTTGTTTTTAAATATTGTTAGATGAAAACAATCCATGTAAGAAGAAGGAAGCTATCAAGCCATGTGTTGTGTTTTAACTCAACATTTTACTAATTTTTTGGGATTCTGTGCTTTTTCAGGGGTGAAGTTCCAAAATATTGGAGGTGCCCACTGTCCTAGGTGCCTGCCCATACTATCCCACGCTCCCTGCCACTCATAACTATTCAGCATCAGGGCAGATCTCTGAATGATATTCTTAAATAGTTGTTTAAACTAAACCTGAAATGCATTCAGGAGGCATAACAATAGGAACATGTTGGTTTGAACATCCCGAGGGTATTCAGAATTCTCAAGAACTGTTGTAATTAGCCTGGAGGACAACTGGGAGGTGGAGGAGAAAGGGAAGGTGAAGGAGCAGGGAAAATAATGGGCATCAGCTTGGTGAACAGGAGGTTGGATAAGAGAATTTAATATTCCGTGATGACTTTAAATGGTGTATCTACATTAGACTGTGAAAAATGGTTATTTTGGAGGAAAGCAAAGTCGTGTTTCTAATTTGGTGTGTTTTGGAAAGTTTAATATTTTTTTTATGTGTACTCCTGTATTCTGCCACCCCAGAGCTATGTATCCTACAGTGTATAGTTTAAAAGCATCTAACTGGAAATAGGACATATCTTGGACAATTTACATCTAATAGTTGAGTTGACTACTTGATTTTTCAAGAGCAGAATTTTGAATAGGACTCTGTTGTCACCTTCATGAGCAAACATTTAGTCTATGAAGTCATGCTACCCACATAAACAAAAGTAGAATAAAGGCAGTATCAAAACAGCATCATTTTTTCTTTTAGTACTGTATCCGTGCCACTTAGATAGTATAAATGTATTATCTCTTTCTATTTGAAATATTTAAATGGAATAATTTTTTCTAATCAGGTATTTTAGTGTTACCTGTTGCTGCAAAGGCTGGATAAGCTGTAAAGAAATGTGTTCAATTTGAAATCAGTTTTCTCAAAAAAATAAAGCCATATTGCTGTTACTTCCATGGTTATCATAGTTGTATAAAATACATAAGCCCTACAAAGGTAGGGCTTTGGTGAGGGAATTGCAGTTATCAAAAGCAAGCAGTTCTTTGTGCTTTTACTCATTAAAAACATTATGTAAATAAAATGTTTGTATTATCAACACTTTTTAATGTACAAATCATTAAATCCATTTACCTAATTTGAAATGGTTATTCATGTTTCTATAGAGCTTTATATAAGGTGGCCTTGAAACAGTTTCCCTTGAAAAGTGTTTATTTTTGCTGTATACTCTCTGTGAGAAAAAATACAGGTGTTAGACTGATGAAACAGAGGAAATGACATTCATACAGATCTTTGTGTCTTAGTATAATCTAATTAAATAGAAAAATACCTAATCAGTTTTTGCATCAAAACTCTGTAGATTAATATTATGCTTAAAAAATATGTTCATTGCACTAGGTGGAATTTCAGTAAATACACTCCCTTACACCTCTTACATCCTCTTGAAGGATATTGTGGCTGCGGTTTTGAGGGAATCAAGGAAGTAGCGTGCTCTCGTGAACGACAACGTAAGGATGTTCCACCCCTGTTGGAGCTACAGAAGGATGTTCCCTCTGTCAGCTGTGCCTTAATTGATTAAACTTGAAGATGTCCACTGAGAGTGTGTGTGTATTATTATCCTAATCGGTAATTAGCGCTACACAGTAGTAGTGTACTGTTGTAAAGTGCAGCATACTGTGTGCATTTCATGATCATGCACTGTTCAGTTTTTACCACTCTCTCGGGCAGATTCTGACATGAGCCAACCATTGCACTCTGCCAGCCAGTGCCTGGGTGTGATTCAGGGCATTGTACGGTTCAGTGACTGCTGCCATGGTGTAGGTGGTGTGGGGGCTTCCTTCGGAGGGGAAGGGATGTAAGCTGTGATGTCTCATTTGCTCTTTAAGGAAAAGGTTCCCAGCCCATTTCATTTACAGTATGAAACGAAGACTGAGATTCTGCCTCCCTTCCACATGAGTGCTGTTTTTCCTAGCTCCTTCAGTGTTTTCAGAGCATCTGTTTTTGTCATTCTGTCTTTTTTTTTTTCTGATCAAAAGTGTCCAGACATGTGAGTCACAGCAAAGAGGTCACTAGCACCAAGCTGTGTTTTGTGCTGCTGCCAAAAGTTCTACCTCAGGCTCATGGGTGCTTTCACGCTTCCAGTCATTGTCTGTCTGTAGCCCCTCCTTAAAAAGTGATCATATCCTTTTATTTTTATTTTTTTTAAAAAAGGGGAAGGGGGGAATTAGATGTCTCTCACTTGATCCCAGCTCCTGTCTAATACATAAAAAGCTGTCCCTTTGAGACATGATATTACACATTGTGATGAAATATTATTATATTTTGATTATGTATTTATATTTACCTTGGCTGCTGTTTGCTACACCATAGTTTCAACCTTTAGTCCAAGTTTTTACTAACAATGAGCATCGCAGCATGAAACATAGGTGGCATAACTGATATTTTATGTACATAAGAGATATGTAAGCACAGGGAATCTTACTTTGTACGAATCAGTGAATAGAATCCCGAATGAGCTGTCAAAATCTGTGTGTTTTCCTATGAAAAGGGAAAGACAAAATATCTGAGTTTTATGAGAGTTGCTAGGTAAATTAGCTTGAGGAAAATGCAGTCTGCTGTATAAATATTTCAGGTTTTGAAATTGAAGTATTTACATTGATCTGCATTTCGAAGTCTGGCCGTACTTTGTATCAGATAATATTATGTCAAAACAGTGCTTAGTTCCAGTCAGCAGCTGTTGCATTCATACTGAATTATGTCAGATGTAATCAGGAATATGTTCAACGAGAGCATGCAGTTGTGCTGACGAACCTAAAATCATTCTTGGTTAAATATGTTCTATCACAAATCATCCAGGCACATTCTGTGCAGAATGACAACGCGGTGTGCGGGCTCAGCTTTGTAATTCCCGCCGCCTGCTGAATCCTGCATCACACCCAGGCATTGCAGCAGTGGACTCAAGAGGTATCTTACTGGAGTGTTGCAATAGCAGTGCTGGATGAGGTGAGGCATTTTCTCAAGGGTATTGTTTTCACAGTCATTTCAGCTGCATATGCCTGATTCACCACTGCTCGTGTATTCATTTGTATTTGTTCAAAGGGAATGCAGCTAATTCTAAAATAGTCTCAAATTACTGTAGTAGTCAATTCACACAATGAAAGAACAAGACATTAAAGTGAATAGTCAAGTTCTCAGAGTTTCTTAAAGAGAAATGACATTTTGCTTAGAGAAGAAACAGTAAAGGTCTTGGTTTGCTTGTCGAACAGTACAAAGAGTGTCCTCTAAATCCTGGGTCAAACACCTTGTACAGAGAGAGCAGCTTGTAAATACAGATGCATAGTTCAGGGGTGAACTCGCAGCGATGTAATGAAGTGGTTACATAAAAATCAGGAGGGCACTTTGTGAAAACCTAGCCAAAGAAAAGCAGACAGCTGTAGTCCATGGGATGAAGTCAGCTCTTCTGGAGAGCACTTCAGTGCAGGGAACGTCCTGAAGTGCTCTGCATTATTCTCAAGAGAAGCCTTTCTTCAGCTTACTGACTGCAGAGGGAACAGAGGACACCCACCAGATAGTTGATGTGCCAAAAACGGGATGGCAGAAGTGTTTCTCCCCTTTCCCAGTTAAAAGCTCCAGCCTTTTAGGGTGCTCATTTGGAATGGAGAGGGTTTGGTTTATTTCTGTAGGAGAGTCTGAATCCACTTGTCATGCCTCCATGTGGTACACTTCAACCACTTACCAGGTAGTTTGGAGGTAGGCTGACCACCTTCTCTGCTCATGCAGTTCCAGTTTGTATAAATAATTATGCAAGGGCTAGAACTTAGGTTTTCTTGCTTCCTATGAGTTTTCTTACTACTTAATCAGCCATGACAAATGCTTAGTTGTTTTGTTATGATGTCCTATAGTGTAGATAGCTTTAAATGTGAACAAGCAATTTGTCCTCTCACATGGTGCCCTAGTCAGCAGTTCCCAGGAGCTCGAGGGAGCAATGTGGATCTAGGAGTTTAACCTGCTGGGATGTTTTCATCTCAAAACAAACACTCGTGTGACAGTAAGAATCAGAGAGTTTGATGTGCTAGGTCAGTAGAGGCTGAGCTCTACACCTCAATGCTGGTTTCCCATTCCAGTCTCTGATCAGAAGACAATAAGAAAGCACATTTATGGCAGCAATTCAGACACCTTTTTTTTTTCCCTGTAAACTGAAGTTTAAGCCAAATTCTTTGCATAGATTGGTTTAAGTAACTTCAGGAATCAATAAAGCAGCTGCAGGAATTACAATAGTATTTGTAAGGCAGCTGCTTCTCTGCAACTTTTGCTTCTTGTAGACTTGATAGCATTGTGGTTTCCATTTATGTGCATAGCTTGGGAAATGCTCTCTTCAAGATAAGTTCTTGCTGATCACTGTGAACTTTCTGGTCAGTCTAGCATATGAAAAGCACTTTCTCAGCTGAGGTCCAGCTATTACTCTTGGGTAAGCAACATTTGGATTTCTAAGGCTGTATTCTTACAGCTCTTTGTAGGTTACCGATGATGATGATGGGGCTCACCGGTAGCTAGTTTTATCCTTCAGTGTTCTTCTAAGTTAGAACATGGTCCTGAATGCAGTGAAAATAAAGGAATCAGAATCTTCTTCTGCCTTGGTTTAATATGGTTGCTCATGCTTGGCTGAGGAGGAAGACTAGTACATTTCAAAAAAGACTTCCCTGGATTTTCATTTCTGCCACTTCCTCACATAGGCAAGAAGAGAGTTTCATAGTGTGCTCATAGTTAATTAATTAGATTTTGGCATTCGTGCTAGATATGACAAGTATTTTTATGCCATTTTTATGGCTGGAATCAGAAATCCAGGGATAGGAGCCTAGATTCCTATATAGTATATAAGCCAGCACCTCAGCACGGCAATCCATAAAGTCTTTGGTATTCAGTCTACAGCTGTCTCTTAGAAACAGCTCAAAAAGGGGAGAACTGAGTTGTCTAAGTTAGATCCCATAGTTTACTTAGCAAATCGGTGGACAGAGATGTTTTCATTAGAGTAGACGCCTAAAATAACTCCTTCAAAGACTTATTTAGGGTATTTGAAGGAGAGATGAGGTGGGCATTCAGTTTTCATTACCAAAATCTATTTAGGTGACTATTAACTCTATATATGCTGTTTTTTAACTAGGGCTGAAGATTTGTCCTTCTTAGAAAAACCATTTGTATTTCCACTCAATAATGTTATCAGTGTTCACTATCTTCCTTAGGAATTCCTGCAAGTATTCTGATCTAGGTGTCCTAGGAACTTCTGGATGTCTGCTTGGATTTCAGTAGAGCACATGATGTAGCCAGGATCCATGGATATAATAAGTAAGCTGATATATTTCATGTTAACTAACTCAACTCTCCATAGTATTTACAAGTTGTTGTTCTTTTATCTACCAGGTTTCTTGTCTGTATTTACATAACTGTTCCAAGCTACCTAATCTGATGAAGTTGGACTTCATTCTTCAAGTGTGATTTACTCAACACAGCCTAAAATCATGATGAAAAAGAAGAGCATATCTGCAAGCAAAGCTTCATTGGTTTTCTTTCTGTGCCAAATGATTTCTGCATTGGATGTACCTCTTGACTGTAAGTATTAACTTGCTAAATAACTGCAGAATAATGGAAGATTAGTTAAATAATTTCAGTACAGGAGGATGAAGATAGCTCCAACATGGAACTGAACATGGAGTGTGCTTGCTCACTTCAGTCAGGACATTATGATTATGAATATTTACTGAAGGTTTTCAAAATCTGCATATAAAATATCTTACATGATTGACTGGAGAAAGGTTAACAGAGGATTCTCAAATATACCACTGTAGTGTGACTTTATTGAACAGTTTAGTCGATCAAAATGAAGAGGGGCAGAGAAGCCCAGCTAAACACTAATTATCTGTGAAACTAAGATCAGATTGGCAATTTCAATTGACCTAAAGAGAGGGTGCGAAGAGGATGGAGCCCTGCGCTTTTCAGTGGTGCCCATTACCAGAACAAGAGGCACTGGGCACAAAACTGGAGCACAAGAGGTTCTGTCTGAGCATCAGGAAGCACTTCTTTACTGAACAGGTGACAGAGAGCACTGGAACAGGCTGCCCAAAGAAATTGTGGATTCTCCCTCCTTGGAAGTCTTCAAAAGCCATGCTCCTGGGCAATCTGCTCTGGGTATCCCTGCTTTAGCAGAGGCATTGGACCAGATTGCCTCCAGAGGTCCTTTCCAACCTCAACCATTATGCGATTATGTGTGAATTTGCTAGTAAAACAAACAAACAAACAAACAAACAAAAACAGGACAGTTCCTATTTGCTGTGAAACAATCACACTTATCTTCACATAAGAGGTTTCCAGGAGATGATACGAGATCCAGTAAAAGATTCAAATACCCACACTGTGGAAGCATCTTGCTTTTTGATCCAAAAGAGTAAGTTAAGCTCTTGGATTTCCTAAGCAGTGCCGGAAAAGAATTAAGTATCTAACTTTTACATAAGAGCATGTTTGCTGAATGGGGAACTCTAGCTTTAACCAGTCAGGAAACATCTAGAAGGGGTGAAATCCCAGGATATGAAATTTTTGTGCCTTATTCTAGACTGTGATAGTGGGAAAACAGAGCCTTGAAGGTAGATGAAAAGTAAGCAATGGTAACTGCTGTGTTTTATAGCCCTAATAGCTAATTCTATGAATTTATTCATGCTTCAGGTTGTTATTTTCTTCTTAATATAAGCATGATCACATTTTCAGAATTCAGTGAACCATGTTGCACCTCACATTGACTATTCATTTGTTAGAGTAATTACCAGAGAAAAGTACATCAGGGCTGGCATTAAATTGATGAATTAATACAACAGTAAATTCACCTAAGATTCTGATCCTCATGGCTTTCCTTACCCTCATGTTTTTGTACCTTTCTCCCTTCCATAAATGCATGTTTTTCTTTAATAATCATTGACATGAAGTGCAACTGCTTCAGCGTGTTTTCCCCCCATACATATTTCCAAGCCTCTCAAGCCAATGACCTTTATTTCTGTGACAAGATCAATATATATAAATGACAAGACTTGTAGTGCTGTGAATGCCTTTAGAATGTTAAATTGTGGTTTATAGAGAGCTTTAAAAGTATGATGAACAAAAGTCTTAATTTTCTAAACTTAATTTTTCTCCACAAATGTTTTTTTTGCAGGCTAGAAATATTGTTTTAACACCTTGTAGTTTAGAAACTGATGTAAATTGTGCACCATTCTAATACGTCCTGTACAGAGCAGCACCTCAGCTTAAATTAACCGGGAATGCATTAGCAGACAAAAATGATTAGCCCTTTTAGATATATCACATTAACTCTCAATTAACATGGTCTGTACAACATAATATTTAATAGCTGTGTTAGATCTGATAAAGTCACATACTTCAATTTTTAGCCAAAGATTATATTAACTGAAATTATGTCTGCAATTATGTTATTGTTTTCATAAATAATGGTTAGAATGGCATCTGGGAGAGCACCACAAAATAAAGACTTAAGTTGTATTTTCTGTGAGTCTTCCCCACACACCCACCACAGAAGCCTGGTGGTAAGAAAATACTTCATTATTTGGACCTTAGGTTTCATCCTGGTTAGCAGTTTTTACGCTCTTCAATGTCTCTCTGTAGGTGAGCAACAACTGAGAGTGTAGCTGACCAAAAGCAGTTTACTCACTCTTAAAATTTTAATGATGAAGAGAGATATACGCAAAATATCTGTAGCAAAGAAGATGTAAAAAACAAAATGACTTTTTCCTTTTAGTTATTTTTCAAACTAAAAGGGATTGTGTGCCTGTTGAGTAGAATTAAATGCTTTTGTTTTTGTAAGAGTAATTCTAGCCTGAAGCTTTCTCTTTGTTCTTCGGTTTGGTCATATGGGGAGATTGATTTTGATTGCAGCATGAGGGCAATATACTCCATTAATTCTAATTTCCTCTCTCCTCAGTATCAGTGGTTTGTGGCCTTGGAAGACCAAAATCACATACCACACTTGCCCTTAAAAAGGCAACACTTTAGAAAAGGTCCTTATGCCACGAACTTTGAGATAATTGTAGTAATTTCTGACACCACAGAAATCATTGCTGGAATTTAAGGCGTCATGGCTTGGGTTACAATACTAGCAGTTTTCTTTTTCATGGTGACCAACGCACTTTTCAGACATAATTATCTTCCCTCTCAAAAATGCTAATTTTCTTTTAACTAACAAATGTTTCTCTTTAATCTCCATTTTCCATTCACCTGCTGATTCTGATGGGGGAATAAAAGCAAAACTTCTAGCAGAATGTAAGTTGCTGTCCACAAAAACTAGACTGTGTGCTGCTGAAAATTAATACTGATTGTGTTGCAAATTGAGTAGTCCAACAAAATGTGTGATTCTGTCTTTCTGTCTTTTTTTTTTTTTTTAATTTGTTTTGCTGTGGCTAGATGCTTTGTGCATGCAGTGTTCAGAAAATGCTACTGTACCTAAAATTTTCTGGTATTTTGATCAAATGTGTCATATGATTTTTGATTGTATGCTATCTGAACATTAAAATTCTTAATATCAGCATGAGAAGTGTTATGCTTTTTTTTTTTTTTTTAACTAGTACTTTCAGGAGTAAATATACTTCATAAAAAAATCATTGGAATATATATAGCACATGTAAAATGTATGCTATTTTCATGTCTGAGTTGGACATATTTTTATGTCCTTAAAAAGAGTGTATACAGTTATTTAAATATACCTAATCTTTTATGGGATCTTCTAACACAGCTCTAGTATCATGGTTAATTTAATGAGTTTTAAGTTCAGGTCATTGATGTGCATGCGAGGAATATACTGGATGTGGTACATTGCTCATGTCATGTCCCTTTTCAGAGTATGCTTGCTTTTCCCAAGGAAGCATCTGATTTGTACTGACCCTGTGAACTGCCTCTGAGAGGGAGAAGGACTATCACTGCTTCTCTAAATACACAAAAAGTCCTCATCATGTAGCAACGTTGCCTTCATTTTTAATTGCTATCCTTTCTGCAGTGAGGAAGAAGAGCACAAGCTAGCTCTGCATTGCCTGTTCTTTCCTGCTTAGCTGTTATATCTCATTACGATGCCATGATACTAATTTTTTTTTTGGCCATTTCTTGAGGGGAGTGCTTTATAGACCACTACCTCTTCCTTCAGAATCCTTACTTCATGTATAATGGTAGGGAAGACTTACCAAACTAAAAATCCCAGTTTTACAATTTTAACTAGCTAGAGTGAAACATGGGAACACAGATAACTAATGATTGAAATACTTTGGCTAGGAGTGACCCCAAAGTAGTAGCAGAGTGTATTGCTGGACAATTTACAATATTTGCACAGACATTTTTGCAAGGATGTTATTAAACTGGTTCCTTTAGTTGACACTAAGCTATAAACAGATTGATAATGCTGAGGAAGACACATTTCTCATTATCTTATTATCATAAACAGGATTTATCTATGAAAAATGTTCATAGATAATGCAATAGATTATAAATTACTTTAATTAGGTAGGCACCATATACTTTATCAGACAAATAAATTCTATTTTATGCTAATAATTCCAGAATGCTTGATAAATCAAATTTAAATGTTTGTTTCTCCTGGGGCAATTCACAAGATTAATTCTATTTTTGTTATTTTTATTTTAGGAGAATCAGTACTGGAAATTCCAAATATTTACTCTATTTGGAAACTCTTAGTTACCATTTTTGTCATCTTTTACTTCTAACATTTTTACTCCTGAAAAGTATCTCCTAAAAGCATGCTTTGTAGATTAATTCAGTATGTTAAGCATGATAAACTTCTGAAAAGTTTACAACCATGGAGAATATGGAAGTATGCCAAATCTGTAGAAATAAAAAGTAATATATATTTTTCCTTCTGTGTGTTAAAAATGTTTTGTGTGGGTTTATATCTCACAACTGTTCATCTGAGGTATGTTGGACTTAGAATTCGAGTGTCCTTTGGCTTCATGAAGGTCTATTGAAATCTGCTGTATAGAAATGATATCCAATAAGCTTCTTGACTAAGATTTTCCTCCACTGTAAACTGACATAGCTCACTTGTAAGTTGTATAGCTACACTGATCTAGAGGAGTAGAGGGTTTCAGCCTCCAAATACAAAGGATACTTTAATCCCAGTCTGTTGTTGATGATTTTGCTGCTTATTGTAGTTCTGCTTTCTCCATTTACATAACTGTCTTGCTGATGCTTTGAAGATATTTTTAAATTCCTCTCTGTTTCTTATATTCCACAATGAAGTGTCCCAGCCTCCAACAATAACTCAGCAATCTCCAAAAGATTATATTGTTGACCCTCGAGAGAATATTGTAATACAGTGTGAAGCAAAAGGAAAGCCACCTCCAAGGTCAGTAGCATATTATTTTGCTTGTGTTGGCCTAATAAAATAGGAGAACTAGGAGAAAATACTGTAAATTTTGTAAACTAACGTACTTTCTTATGTGTATGCTTGCACACACAGAAACATGCATTCACTCCTACTGTCGAAATTTAAACAGCTTCCAGAAAGTGGCATATATTTATATATATATATATTTGACTATGCTTTTCCTTGAGATTTAAACTTTTCTGTAGTCAGCAAGTAACTGTAGTATTTTTTTTCTCCTCAAAGCTCTAGCAACAAAATAATACTAGATTGGTAAAGGAGGAGATAGGTAAGTGTCTATGGAAAGGACTAAAAGGCATGCCATACTGAATTGGAGCACATTTCGGATTTAGGCATAGTGTCTAAGAAGAATGCGCATTGAATAAATTCAGAATAACATTAGTAAATTCGTATTCAACATTTTTTAAAATGCTCAGTTTTATGTGGTTCATCTTGAAATATGTAAGTATTTTGTTGGGAGTCCAGTAAAGTGTATCAGTCTATGGCTAAATGATCAGCAGCCTTGATTTATCCGGTGTATTTGCAAGCCTTGAGTTTTGTTTTTAGCAAAAATGGCAACACTATGTATAGTTTGGAATCCTGATCATCTTCTGTTTTAAAACCCTGCTTCAGTATCTTCAAATGAGGAGCTTCCAAATATTTTTGCTGAATACCTGCACTGGAATCTCAGTAGCAGTGGTGCCTTCTGTCGTTGCTAGTAACTGCTTGTGATTTCAGAGACTGTAAACAGAAATGTGCATCACTGTGTTCTCAGTAGAGTTACGCTACAATTTATTAGCAACGTCAGTCTATAATTGCTCCTCAGACACATACCAAGCTCATTAAATATACTTAATAAGAGTAACTGATGTTTTCCTACATTATTCTTTCTGGTTGCCTTAGGATCATGGTCATTATCATGCTGAATGGTGAAGCAGAAGCGGAATGGTGAAGATGGAGATTTTCTGTGATACTGTCACCCTTTTTAGTGTTTTGTTAATAATAGGAGTATCATAATGTTGCACTTTTTATGAGCATTTTAATTTGACAGTCATAATGCCATGGCATTATAGCACAAAGCTGGCATAAAGGTTTATGGATGTTCTGCTACCTGGCGCTTGAGCAGCAAAGGTTCTGACTTTTATGTATCTCAAGTTCAGGGGTTTGTCACCTCTCATGTGAAGCTACATTACAGTTCCACACACTCTTCACAGCGTTACTGGTAGCTGAGGACTACAGAAACCCTACATTCTGCAGCTTCACCTGCAAAGCCCTCAGAAAGAAGTTCACTATTCGTTCACTGTGCACACAGGTCCTCCCAAAACCAATGCCACTGCAGTGCAAGGCAGCTGGTCAGGTCCAGTTCTTCTGTTCTCTCAAACCACAAAGTGCAAATGGCATGTCCGGTCCTGCTGTCTAGCTGCAGGAGGTCAGGACATAATCTAAGTCACTTAAAATTGGAGCTTTTCCAGTACCACATATATATGGATGCTTCCAGGTAGCATTCTAACCTGTAAACGTATACAGTATTTGTGTGTGTCAAAGTTTATGAAGCAGAAGTGTAACAAGTACAAAACCTGCTGTTCATAGCATTCAAAACTGAGTGCTCAAGACTTCACAGGCATTGGTTTAGCTCTCTATAACTGTACATTTGGCCATTAACAAATCTTGATAGAAAATTTTTGAAATTAACTAAAAATTAAAGAATTGGTGTTTACAGTAGTATAAGATGGATGCTGCAAATCCTGGCTTTTTACAATTTTTAAATGAGTTCAAATAGTCTTCATTTCTAGTGGTTAGTTTTCAAAATATCATTTCTTTTAACACCAGTATTAAACTACTAGATTAATTATGGACTATCAGACTGCAACATTTCATTTAATGAATCATGAGCCTTTGTGTTAGAGTAGTGAAAAGAAATCAAACTCACCACAGTCTTTGATTCATGTGCTGAACTTTAAAATGGCCAAACCAATTATGAGAAATGATTTCCTGCTGGGACCCGAGGTGATACATTTCAGCCCAGAGCAAGTTTTTAAAGGCAGGTTTACCTTTCAACAATAGGTTTTAAAGTGGAAATGCTAATGCAGCTTCAGGAATATCTGTTCTAGCAGATGTTATTATATTACCTTTAGTAGAAAATAAATCAGTTCTTTTCCATATATGATTAACATCTGCACCTTTTATTGTAATTTTTAAAATAAAAATATTGACTTTAAAAAGGATTCCGTTAACAAGTTCAGCCAAGCCTTTTATCTTAAATTGTTGCCAGATTTCTCATATTAAAAAGTATTTCTTAATTTGCTATTTACTTTATTGATTAATTTAGTTTGGGAACAATTCTTACTTACCTGCTAAGGAATAAATACTATGTGTTATTGAAAACGACTTTTTTTCACGGTTTTCTTCATATAGTATACAAAAGGCAAGCGAAAGAAGCAACTTCTCTTTTTCCTTTTATTATTTAGCTTCTCCTGGACGCGCAATGGAACTCATTTTGATATAGATAAAGATGAACAGGTAACAATGAAACCAAATTCAGGAACCCTTGTCATAAATATTATGAATGGTGGGAAGGCAGAAGCATATGAAGGAGTATACCAGTGTACAGCAAGAAATGAACGAGGAGCAGCCATCTCCAACAATATTGTTATAAGGCCTTCTAGTAAGTGAAACTCCAACTAAAATGTGAAAGAGATGTATTTGTTTTCTTATGGATATTTTGCTTCATTTTCTTCTTTTCCCTTTTTTTTTAAAAAAACAAACATCATTAAAGTGATTGAAAGTGTAATTCCCGATATTCAGATTTGATAATATATTGCATGTCCCCCAAACTTTCTTAGAATATTTAATGCTTTCCTAATTTTTGTCAGTACATCTGGATGACCTGAGATGTTTAAAATTGGGTTGTATTTATGACATTACAATCGGGATAAACTGCTTAAAACTAAGGCACAAAATTGTTGAGGGCAATTCCGACTATCTTTCTGATGCTTGTATTCCATAGTTTTTATAATAGCTTTAATTCAGAACAGATTGAGACCAAAAAGATGATAAAGCTCAAAAATTTTAATTAATGATAAACTGCTTCTACAGCTTTTTATGTGATTTTAATCCCAGAACAGTTTTTCAGGTTCCTCAGCTTAAAATTTGTCATTCTCATAAATTTTATTAGAACATATCATTTCAGAAAGGTCTAATTTTTTAAATTACTTTCTATAGGATCCCCTTTGTGGACTAAAGAAAAACTAGAACCAAACCAGGTTCGAGAAGGTGATTCTCTAGTACTACACTGCAGACCTCCGGTTGGTTTACCACCACCTATAATATTTTGGATGGATAATGGTGAGTTTCTTTTGACTTAGTTTACTTTTCACAGTTTTTCTACATAGTTGATCATTACTTACCAAGACTACAAAGAATTTCCAGTTTGTAGAAATGAATAAACAAGAAGATACAGAGCCCAAAAGCATGACGTCAAAAGCAGATGAAGAGCTTAATGTAAGTCATAGATTAACACTGAGGAAGAATGGCAGGATAAGGGAGCTCTACAAGAAACTTCTGAAAGTCTACATATTTACAAACCTACAAAAGATGTAATGTGGAGTCTGCAAATCATAACAATGGTATATGTATGATAGTTGAGATAAATGTTTTCTTATTTTTCCTCAGCTTTCCAAAGGCTGCCTCAGAGTGAAAGAGTTTCCCAAGGTCTAAATGGAGACCTTTACTTTTCTAATGTACAACCAGAAGACACCCGTGAGGACTATATCTGCTATGCAAGATTTAATCATACGCAAACTATACAGCAGAAACAACCCATTTCTGTAAAAGTCTTTTCAAGTAGGTATTGCATTACCTAATTACATACTTACATACTTGCATAGTAGTCATCCAGAAATCTCAGGTGATTTGCCCAACTTCAGTAGTTGTATGCTAGGGAATTGTGTTGTTTTAATTCTGAATAAGAAATTGCATTGCTCTTTAAAATTTAAAACGTAATCTCCAGTTTTCTTTCTATATAATCTGTTTTAAAAGCTGTCTTTTTCCCCCTTAGTAGGTTTTGTCCCTTGCAAAAAATGTTTTCTAGGATTTGGATTATTGAAAATACAGTGTAAAAAATAACTTTAAAAATGATTTTCATGATCAAGAATATCAAGATATTGATGCTGTAAATATTGAAATAAATTAATCAATCATTTGATTAACTCACTGTGGCCATATCATCACCTTTTGATTCCCAATACTTTGATTTATCCCTCTTTTATGCATTCTTCATGATATTCTGTTTATTTCAGTGGATTCATTGAATGACACTATAGCTGCTAATTTGAGTGACACTGATATTTATGGTGGTGAGTTACACTGGTCCCCACTGATATTCCCTGTTTCACAGTAGCATTTAGTTAACTAACTTTACCTCCATGGCTACTTAACCTTTAGCTCTCTTTTTGATTTCTAATAAAGGTATTTATTAGTACTGGTGATAATACATGCTTTAGAAAGGGACGGCACAGTGTGATCCTTTCAAATAGTTAATGTTTTAATGTTACTGTAACATATGCTTCATAAAAATCCCAACTCTTAAAATAAGAGTCCTTTCACACTGATACAGATTTTACAAGTTGTCAATTTGCTCCTATACTGTGTAACTTGTTTATATTTTTCCTCCAATTTTACTAGTAGTTTGATTTGTTCATTATCACTAGGACTATTCAATATCACATGCTGCATAATAAATAACAACAATTAAGCATTTAACCAACACATTTCATATTTAATAATTCCTTGAATGTACCATTCATTTTTAATGTATTTCATGAATGTTGAGCTGAACTGAATTAATTAAAATCTAAACATTTTAATACTATCTGTATAAATAACCTTGTAGGGGAAAGGTGTGTTTTGTTTGTTTGGTGTTTGAGACTTTTCATTAATATATGTTGAATGGTCTTTTGTATATTGTGAATGAAATTATCCTAAGCAGATGCATGTGTGTTTAGCAAGGCTGACTTTGGGGTAAGATTCATACCATAGCAGTTGAGCATCTAGACTCCCTACCTAATGTTGTGTGAGATAGTTAGAAAATACATACTTGTTCTGATTTCTCTCTTTCCCTGTCAAGCTAGTCTTTGTATATATTAAATCATAATTTACTATAATCTGAAGTATAATGGGGCACAGAATATTTTAATTCTCTGCATAAATATAAGATCTCATTTAAGAACAAACAAGAAATATGTACCTGAACACAAAATGATGGATCAACTACTATTAATAAGGAAAGCATTCAGCTGGTTTACAACGCAGAAATACCAGAAATAATTCCCTGAATTTTCATAGTCTTACAAAATGAGACAGTGCTGAAACTGGGTAGACTACTAATTGCCTCTAACTGTTGACTGTGTTCTTCACACTAGACCACCCTTCTCTCCCAACTTTAAGTTGTATAGTAGACTTCAGAAGCTGACAGAATATAATGTCAGAAATAAGTCTTATAGCTGCCTGTTGACTGTGGTAAACTTGTGGTTCATTATTTTTGGACTGGGGAACGGTTTGAAATAAATTTAAATATTTAGTGAGAGGAGAAGACAAGGTTAAATTTCCAGAGATGTCTCACATTGTCTGGAAAATATTGAACAAAGCGTATTTCAAAGTGGAGCATACCATGTGACACCTTGGATTATATTTTTGAATTTAATAATTTTGCTCTATTTGTGTTTTGATGGAAGCCCAGAAACTTTTTGTAACATTCAGACTGTCACTCATTCACCTAAGTAACTTTATACTCAGTATGCATCCATATATAGTTTTGTATGTAAGAACTGTGTATCAAATGCTCCTCTCTTCTATAACAAATGTTTTCAGGTATGTGTTCAAAATTAGCATTAAACGAGTTGAGATATGATTATGTTATGTCTGTCAAAAGCCTAATTTGTTGAACTATGTAGGCGTGTAACATGGTAATTTTTAATTAAGTGGCCTGTGTGCATCAAAATCTCTGTCCAAAATGTGAGAAGGGATTTATGAATTTGATCAATATTAAAATAAAATATAGAAATTAATGATTTTATTTTGTCTTGTTCCAGCCAAGCCGGTTACAGAGAGGCCACCAATTCTTCTAACACCAACCGGTACCACAAGTAACAAAGTGGAACTCAGAGGAAATGTCCTTTTGTTGGAGTGCATTGCAGCGGGACTGTGAGTTACTTTTTAGACCATGCTTTTCTAAATAAAAATGCAGAATCAGAGGGAAACATTTCAGAGATGCCTAAAATGTTACCGCTATGTAAGCTTAAGTATTTTAAAGAAATAGAAATGTAAAATGGAAAGAGAACTTTTAAGGAAGTCCATCATTTTGGAAATTAGCATATTTTAAAACTGACTATGAATCTATCTATTTTTCTCATGTAAGAAGGCCTCTGTTTTCAGGACACAAGCAAGAAATGTCATAGGATAACCTTGGGCACTTGTCTGCAGAAATTAACTTGGGAAATAAGTCTGTTTTTTTCCTAACCATTAAGCTCTCAAATAGTATAAAAATAGATAAGAATCTGCTAGTATAATCTGAAAAAGCTGCTCACATATGCTAATAATTACTTAGTGCATCATCTAGGTGGGAGTTGTTAGAACATACCTTCAGCTACTTACATCCAACTTCTCATAGTAATTGGGTTTAATCAGTACTTGTTTCTTCCATGTAACGCGTGCTAGCCTTTGTTGCTAATTGTGCAAGTAGAAAATGACTAAAGAGCAATTTAACTTCATGAACTAGTTTGATCTTAAATCAATTTCGTTCTCAGGAAGAAAGAGAATAGATTGGTTAGTGTGGAAGTAGAAAATCTTTAGTACCTATTTATTTCAGGAGCTATAAATATGTTGACAATGCACAAAAGCATAGAAGGAAGAGCACTCTGAAGTAGCAGTGAGGTAAGCCAGTAATTGCAAATGATGCAGCGTGGCATCATGCAGATGTATGCACTTGCATAAGCTCCACAGGGCACGGTCATGCACAGCTTGACACAGCTTGATGCAAAGGTCAGTGAACTGTTCCTGCCTCAGCTGTGATCTGTTCAGGTGTCCTTGCATCAACACCACTAGCATCATCACAGTTGTGTGTAGGAGTAGAATATGCTTTTCAACAACCCTGCAATAAAAATAATCAGAGGTCCAAACTCTAGGAAAATAGCTGGATAAAAACAGGGAAAAAAATATTATCCATTATATGTATTTGTGTCTTTAAATGTCATGTATTTTTCTATTTTAATAATTCAATGAGGGAAGCTTACATAGGTCTCAACAGGAGCCCAGATTCAGTTTTTATATAGAACAACTACACCTAATTACTGATACCATAATTAAAAATAAACTTTGCTAGGTGTCCCTGTTCCCATATTAGATTGCTAAATTAATATTTGCCCTGACTCATTAATATTTGAGAGAGGACATTCTACTCAGGAAGCAACACCTTTTAATTTGCTGTAATTTTAAAGGTATGTCTGCATGAGTTTGGACAACTTTCAACCTCAGTAGCCAAAATGGGACACAACCAGGATGAAGTTACAAGTAGCTCTACTTGACTCAGCACTGTCATTTTTTTCTTGATTTGTCATAGGAAAAATTTTAGTCTCCTACAGATTGCTATAATATTTATGATGTGCATGAAACATTACAATATTGCTCAAATGAAAGACAGTTGTAATTTTATCATTATCTAGAAGTTACCTTTTAAACCATCATGAGCATCAATTTAAAAACATAAGCACGGTAAGATTTGAAATACACTTGTATACATTTCTTAACCATTGAGGTTTTTAGATTAATCAGCAGACAAATGTATTCCATAATTATTAAACCTATGAACAGATGGCCATTGACAGTGTTAGTGAGGCTTGTCATTTCCTAGAAACAAATGCTGGCATATCCTGCACATTTGCTGGACATGCCCCAAAATCTGAGTAAAGGCTCTTAAAATAATTGGTGTAAAATTCATGTTCAAAACATTAACATATAGAACTCTCATCTTCCTTTTCAGTGGTGCATTAATTTGATCTGTACTTTTGCTTTTCCAGACCCACACCAGTAATCCGATGGATTAAAGAAGGTGGCGAACTGCCAGCCAACAGAACATTTTTTGAAAATTTTAAGAAAACCCTCAAGATTATAGATGTTTCTGAAGCTGACTCTGGGAACTACAAATGTATAGCAAGAAATATATTAGGTTCTACTCATCATGTCATTTCAGTTACTGTGAAAGGTAATACTAAAATAATCATTAATTTAATATTGTCAGTGTCCAGAACACAAGACTGAAGTATGCTTACCAGGATAATAAATTATAACTGAAAGGATGGATGATAATATTAAAAAGTAACTGAGGATCACTATACCAACTGAATTCTGCCATCAGACAGACAGACTTGACTATCTCTAACTTCTGTTTCTCCCTTTATTATGTTGCTTTGTCAAGTAACAAGCTAAATTGAGCCTTTATTGTAACAACAGTAAAATAATCTCTTAGCTTGTACCTGTAATACATTTACTTTAGAACTTTGATTAATTGTCATTAGACTGTCTTTCCCTTGTTCTTTGTCTTCCTCCCCATCCCTTGTCTTCACCTCCTCTTTATTTACTGCCTTTTCTGCTCTCCATTCATATAGCCCATTTTTTTTCTCTTCCCTGTTTTTCTATTCATCTTATGCTCTTTTTTTCTCCCTTAATGAACATTTCTGTTTTTCTGTTTCCTGACTGTTTTACCCGTACTGTTGTCTTGCTAGTTTTAAAAACACTTGCAATGTGTTTGTCCAAATAGAAACTGAGAATATTTTGAAACAAACAAAAAAAAAAGGGATGACAGCTAATTAGTCATTTAAATAGTCAAGTGTAGTGCTCCCTTTGCATACTAAAAACCTATTTATATTACTGTAGTCCAGTATCGCTTTATGGTCATATGCAACCTTCTTTTCAAGAGTTTTCTGTTTGCTTCTATCCATCAAACCAAAATCTGAAGTTTAATTGCAAAATGTGATAACATATGCTATTTGTGGTTATTTATTGGAAATAATAAAAAAAAGATGGTGACATAGATGAAGATCTTTTGGTAAGGACAGTATTCTGTCCATTTCAACCTCTGCGCATTTTCAACTGTCTTAGAATTTCAAATTAAAAAGCTATCCCCCATTCAATGCAGGAGGTAGCCAATAGCTCAGTTTAGCCAAAGTGTAATTTACCAGTTAATCATTGAAAATAATGTATACAAAAATAAAATCTGACCACCATGTCTATACCTATACATACCTTGTTTGAATTATGTTATGGTTACCATGACCATGCCTCATGATTTTCTGTAATCATGGTCTTTTGGAAAATGACTGCTGTGTTTCTCTTCCTAAACCCAGCTGCTCCATACTGGATAACAGCACCCAGAAACTTGGTCTTGTCTCCTGGAGAAGATGGGACATTGATCTGCAGAGCTAATGGCAACCCAAAACCTAGCATAAGCTGGTTAGCAAATGGTGTTCCCATAGCAAGTAAGATTTTTAATTACCTCATAGGGTGATGAATAAGGAAATAGGAGCAATATCATTTTAAAAGATATGCTCCTCATATAAATGAGGAGCATGTATTTGTATAGGTTTTGACTGACAGGTTATAATAAATTATAAATTAGGTGGTAAAAATACAGTGGTTACTCAAGATGGAACAACAAAATGTGCCTTTAAAGTGCTTGAGAGCATGTTTGTGCTATTTGTGAACGTATACCTGGTTATCCTGTCTGGTGCTGTCCTGGTAGCATCCTTACAGAGGCAGAGCCATAGCAACAAAGCTGTGCCGTGCCCTTTTGAGGGATATTACTGAGGTATAATTTCTGCCATTGTGTTGCTGTGGCGGTCATGTTTGCTGGATCTCTCATTTGCTGCCCCAGAGCAGTACTAGTTTTTTTCTAAGAATTGAAAAGGTGACACAAAAGGTTAAGTTGTCACTTCTGTGGATATTCAGAGCACTTTTGCAGTATACGCAGCTTAGATGATGTTGGAGCCTTCCAGGCTTCAGCACTAAAAAGCAGCAGCAAAGCTGACTTGGTGCGTCAGCAACTGCCTGGAAAACAGCTTGTACCATGTAGGTGTCAAAGAAAAGGAACCCCTGAGGCAGTGAAACAGCTGTTTCTCTGCATATGGGTAAGAAAAGCAACCCAGAACTGGTGGTAAGAAAAGCTACTCAGAGCCATTGACTGAGTCACTGCATTGTTGCAGTGCTGTGACTGGAAATGCTGTATGACAGACACAAGATAGCTGCTGTATAAAGCACAAGTTCACTTGGGTAGAACTTTCTGGAGAATGCTGCAGCGTATTGTTGGTTGTTTTTGCACTCAGCATGGACTCTACATCACATGACACATGGTTCTTCTACATTTATCCTTCCCTTTTCATGAGACAATACCATAAAAACAATCAGCCATATTGCCTTGTGAGAGATAATGTATTCTAAAATACAGGTCTGTTCTGGCCTGTGGAATGTATTGGCTGTAACTTTCGGGAGTTTCAGGAGACATTTAAGTATGATAATCAAAGTAAGTGTCACAGAGTTTGGGACATAGAGGAGAAATCTGTACAGTGAGAATCTAGGAAATAACAACAGGTAAACAAGAACCTTCATTAGATATATTCAGAACATTTAGGGTACAAGAAATCTGAAACTGAACTGAAGGGGGAAAATGTGCACTTTCAGGGGTAATTTAAAGGTAAAGTATTTACAGAAAGCACTCTATAGAAGTTCTTCTAATTTTCCACATACAAGCCAGCAGAGTATACTTTGTATGTACACTTTTTTTTTTTTTAAACCAAAAGGGTGAAGTAAGTGAAAGTATTGAAACAAAAATATTTAGCAAAGAACCTGTTCTAGAAATCTGAATTAAAAATAAGTTGAGATCTTTAGCCTGAGATATAAAACAAGAAGTTTCCATTGGTTAAGTAAGTTATGTAAGCTGACATTAAGCACTATTTCAGAGAGGTGTTTGTCACCTCACCAAAAAGTAGTAAGTATTCAAGAAAAACAGGAAAATAACAATGTAATTTTGTATTGTATATGCTGTATGTACATATATCATGAAGTTTGCTTTATGGTTGAAGCTTTATACCTATCCTGTAGTTACCTTTCTGGCTTTTAGGATGTCTCAAGATGCTTACTATTCTTTATATAGTTGCCATTAGTCTTGTTTTTCATTTTGTTTTGTTGAGATGTTTTTCTTTCTATTCTGATAGTTTTGCAGATGGTTATGAGATCCACCTTTGCCTTGCACTGCTTCTTTGTCAAAGCTCAATAGACTCAGACTGGCTATTCAAACGACAAAAAAACTACATGTTTTTCAAGGAAAGTAACTATGTGTTCTGCATTTTTGCAGAATAGCAGTAAAACATTAAGAAATATAAAATTTTTAGAGGCGGATGCAGGATACCACCAAACTTCTCAAATATGAGGGCAGCATACATTGTCTGGATGGCCCCAAGGAATTAGTAGTGTACAGAGTCTTATTGAAGGGAACTCAGAAAAAAATTAAAAGGCTTTTACAAAATTGCCCACTCAAACTCAGTAGAAGGAAAAAAAAAAAAAGACTAAAGAACACAGCCAATAATAACTGGGTAGCTCAGTTTTATGTTAAAGGTCACTTTCACTGCTGAGGAAGACTGAAGTTTTGCCACCTTAAATATTTAAGTGCATGTTCACTGGATGCTCGATTACACTGAAACTGTCAGGGGATCCAAGAAAGAAAATCATGACGATCACAGAAAGTGCAGTTTTTAAGATTCTTGTGATTTTGTATTATTCTGAGTTACCAAAAACAGGTCTGGAAACTACCAAGTGCAGTATGCTCTTTTGTTCGCTTACTACCAAATGACAGAATTGAGCCCCTCTTCTTCCAGCTGAATGATTAGTAAATCACTGTAAAAGGAAACTAAAGCAGCTGTTTCAGCTTCAGGGCAGTGCTGAGAGAGCTACACCCATGGCAGGATTTCAAAGAAAAAGAGCTACATTTGAATTTCAAAGCCCTGCTGTCATCATATATCCCACAATGTGCCTCCTGTGGCCCTGTAATCTGTTTGCAATACTTTAATTTTCTATTGGAAACCACAACTGGGAGATGCTTAATTCTTCCGGTTTTGTTTTTCCATAATAGAGTCAGACAAGGAAGGGGGAATGTTGAAGAAAGAACCATCCAGCCATATCTCAGTCAAAGGGTGAGGCTTAAATAATGGAAAGGGAAAGATGAAGATCAGCTTCATATCAAAATAATACTAATAATAAAGATTAATGTATGTTAAGCACCTATGAAAACAAGTGCAGTGGTGTAAATTTTGTTCTAGATCGTATTATCCAGTGTAAAGTGATACTTTTAAAGGAAGACTTTAAGTTTCTTTGAAATCTTTTCATTCGTTTTCTTCAACAATAATGCTTTGAAGAAAAACTTGCTTCCAGTTTAAAGCAAGCTGTTTCAGGCATGCTGGAGAGATAAGGAACGAACCCTGCAGTGTTTACTCACAGGAGTAATTTGAACCCACATGCACAGTCCCATTGAGGTCAATTAGAATTACTTTTGCAAGTAGCAATTGAAAGTTCAAGCCATGATTCTGCCTTGCCTTGCGCTTCAATTAACGCTCAAGGTCTGCATTATTTATACTGCTACATAATCCGTTGTGTTTTGCTGCTCAGATATTCAGCATGGTTTTACAAAAGGGAAACCATGCATAAAGTATCTCAACTTCTAAAAAAGTAACAACCCGGATTAATTGGGAAGGGGAAGCACTTTCATAATTGGGCTTCAGAAAGGCATTGCAAATACTGCACAAAAGACTAATTTATTGGTTCAGTAGTTCATAGTTCATGATGAGCTATTAAATATTAAATACACACACTTAAATTTAGACAAAGTAGTGCACTGAAAGCCGCTGTTTATCTTTTTTCAACACGTGCTTCATTTGTTTGTATTACATCTCACATTGAATCTCAGTTTTTAGTTAGTCCCTACTATTAATCACATTGAAGTTAAGAGAGAAACATTAGGCCTTAGATTTCCTGCATGAAAGACCTCGATAATCCCCAGCTCACAGATTTGTCGTCCATCGTGTTCTCTGTGAATATACACACAAGCTGTTCATGGTGGCCATGGGAGGGTGGGATGAAATCTGCCAGGTCTCTGACGCCCCAAGGAGCTGAGCCTCACAGAGGAGGGAAGTGCCAGGGCAGGCAGGCTGTCATGATGCTGGAACTGTACATCTGGCCTAGGAGCTGTGGCAGACAGGAGAACCCCTGACAATCAGTTTTGTTTATTCAGCGCAAGATCGCCAAAGGACAGTTGTGGCTAGCCTGCCATCCCTTTGGAGTTAACAGTACTTCCAAAATAAAAATATCTCACCCTGGAATTTGGAAAAGGATTGCAGGGATCACAGGAAAATATTTTTTCCGAGGAGCAAGTGAGATGTTAGAAAAAGAAAAAGAGCACTTCTTCCACTTGCCATCTCTTCCAGAATTAAGTCTTTGACAGTTGACTGTAGGGTGTAGGGTAAGGCAAAGCTGTATTACTCAAGTTTCTTGTTTTCCTTGCTTAGCTTCCATGTCAGTATGACCTTACAGGTTTTCAAGTCTGTCTCATGACACTGCCCAGTCTTGCTATTTTACCACCAGCTTGTACTCAGCTCTGAAGGTATCACCAAGGCCTCTGCTGTGTCAGAACCCACAGCCTTTCTGCACATATCACTGGAACTATACGCATCTGTGCAGAAATACATCTATAGCTCTACATGACCATGAAAGTTAAGCCAAGTAAGGCAAAATATTGGTTAAAATCCCTTTTTTCTCTGTCCTTTGTCATCTGCCCCATCCCAGGAGAAGAATAAGGGATTCTAGTTGCATAATATTCTCTAAATGCCTAATATAGCATTTAGATGGACTGATGAGAGATCAAACAGGTCTGTCCTGCATAATGTCCCCTGATTTGGGTTCTCAAATGTTATGAGGCTAGTCAGCTGTAGCCAAAAGTATATCAACTGGATTCCCATTCAGAGCCCATGTAATTTATAAAAAACTGGGAGGTGCCTGAGTGAGTTTCTTATGACTTCTTGTCAGTACAGTTTGGTGACTACACACTGGAAGTTCCTCACAGTTTTCTCATTTGGTTGGTTGTTAATGTTAAGTCCTGGTTCTATGACATTCTCCTGTTGTCAAAGGTAATACATCAGAATATGAATGTCAAACATTTTACAAATAATTCTTCAAAACTGCCATTTCAGTCACTCAGTTGTAGTTAAGATCTTCCTCATTTTGGGAACAGTTACTTTATTCATAAATTACTTGTGAACATGACTTTTTGGAGGAATAAGCAGGTAAAGAAGAATGATAGGTTACTTTTAGCAAGTTTGCTGAAATACAAGAGATCCTGTGATCCTGTCAGAACCTGAAAAGCATCATTATGACCATATGTCTAAATTCATATCAGAAAAAAAAAAAAAAAAAAAAATAGCCAACCCTCTTTTCTTTGTTTTTTTTTTTTTTTTTTTTTTGTGTTTTGTTTTTTTTTTTTTTTTTTTCATAATAGCAGGGCATTGAAAGCGATCTCTGAAGTTAGGGTTTTTGAAAATCATGTCTTATGAGCCAGTAGTGTTCTCAGGCCCCATTTACATTCACTATTATTTGTGCATAAACTGAGGACACAATTATAGTATGAGTAGAACTACAACAACAAATGTTCACTATAATAATCTAAATCAAATAATTTTCTCAGATTCTCTGGTAAATTAATATTCTGCTACTGATGCAAAATGAAAAGTCTGCTTTACTAAAGAGATTAAAGAGTGGCTATGAACTATAACACTTACACAACAATTTATGTTCTTATATTGCTATCATTTTGTGCATTTCCTGCATATTTCTGTAGTCTGAAACTATCTTATTCATGAATTAAAAAATAAATAAAAATAGCTATCTGAAAGGTTTTTCAACAATCATATGTGGTGACTGTGTATGCATAGCTGTTATAATTACTTTTAATTCATAACTTTGATTTGCTAAAAAAAATGCAGGTATCTAAAGATAGTCATGAATATTTCTACTATTTTCTAAAGAGAAATTCTCTTTTTCTACTGTGTGTTTATGTGACATTTTACTGATCTGGATAAAATTAGCTCTTACACCTGCCAAAGGTGTATGTGTTCTCACTGATACAGGAAAATCAAGCAAATAAGTTAGTTTCTTTCTTCTCTAGCTTGTTTTCAGCCAGAGGGAATCTCTACTACAACATCTGAAGATGGCATCAACATTTTCACTATAGAATAGAAACAGTGCATATATCCTGCAAACTAAGGTTGTAATCTACACATGCCTCTGGGAAAAAAATATATATATTACCTTAGGTTACATCATGCTTCTCAAGCAACAAGAAAAATATTCTTAATTCTGTGCCCTGTGGGACTTAGACTCTGAGTTAGCAGAGCTGAGAACATCTGATGTCAGCTAGATGTCATGTTACTGTATTTCAGAATGTGGTAGTGGTACAACAAACTCAGATTGCAGGAGTTCTCAATTTCACATTAACCTTTTTGTGAACAATAGTAAATTACAGAAGAGCAATCACAAGTATATACCTCCTTCTCAGTGAGCAATGCCTTATTGTCAAGCTATGTTTTTAAAATTAAAATATTTCATTTTAAAATCACAGCATCATAGGATTTAACTGGAAGGAACTAGAGGTCATCTTGTCCAACCTGCCTCCTCAAAACAAGGTGTTATTAGCATCGGGTTGCTCGTGGCTGTGTCGTAAGCTTTTTAAGCTTAAAAAAACAATAATAATAATAATAAAAAAACTCCAAGTGATGGATTGTATGTTCCGGTTTTACAAAAAAATTAAAGATTTGAGCTAAAGAATTGTAAAATCAGTAAATACATTTCATGATTTAATAATTTTCTGGAAAAAATACATTCTTAGAATTCTTTAGTCTGTATCATTCATTTGGATTGATAATGTTATATTACAGACTGCAGTTGACAGTTGTTCTGATCTTCATTTGTTTAGCTTCCCGAGAAGGCACAAATAAACATTGACCAGTAAGTAAAACTAATCAGGAAAATTAAGTGCTTCAATAGAAAAGAGTAAACAAATCTCAACAAAATCTGGAAATTTTCTTCCAATTTTAAGCATAATCATGCATTTTAATTGCTTCTGTTAAGACAGCACATTTCATTCTGTCTTTTTTTCCAGGAAAGAAAAAAAGAGTGCCATTATGCTTCTTTAAACATGCTAACGGAAGTAATTGCTCAGGCTGTCAAAAGCTTATGAAACAGAATGAGAATATGGGTTCAGATGAACAGACATTGTTCAGAGTGCCAATAGCTGGCTGTGACAAACCTATCTCCTAGAGGCTATACCTTGTCTGTACAAAAATAGGCTGTATGTAGTTGTATAGTCAAGAAGCTGTCTCGTTATACAAAGTGATAGAAAAATAATGTGAAAAAATGCAATCAGAAAAGATGTAAGCATGTTCATAAATTGAGACTTGATTTTGCAACTGCATGTTGCTGTTACAGAACACATGCTCAACTCTCCATTACAACAGCAGAACTTTTATAGCAAATCCTCATTGTTCATAATCCCAGTTGTGCACACCCATTCTAAGTATTATGTAATTTGTTATTTTGCCTGTCAGTGCCAAATTTAGATCCATCAAACGTGTCAAAAGCATTTTTTCCTTTTCGCACAGCCATTGTAAGCCATTGTATAAAGTGACCAGAGACCTCGTAAAAGCCAACAAGCACTGTCTGAGTGCAGCAGTAAAGCAGATGGGTGGTGCAGCATCTGACTTTTAGGATCTGGCCCTGCAAGAGGCAGGGGGTCAGAACTGTGGTCCCTGTCATCTAGTTTCTTCTCTCTTAGAGAATTCAGTAATAGATATTTCACTAGACCTGAGAATATGTAGGAAAAAAAATCTGTTTTCTGTACAGATGAGTACTGAATATTGTCAGAATCAAAAGGTTTTGTCACTTACAGAAAATGTATGTTATTTCAATTGATCTTCTCTATGAATACAAAGAAATTAGAACTAATTTTATATGAAAATGTCTTCCACAAGTATACTTATTTTTTCAAGCTCCAATTTAGATGATGCAACCACACTACGTGTTCATTTATTCATATATGCATTTATTTTTCATATTAATAAAACTATAAGCTTACCAATATGTTTAATTAATAATATGTTAATATATTTCTACTTTAATAATTTTAAAATGAAAGTATAATTTGTGCGTTTTTGCAGTGCAGTGTTACAAGCTCTTATTTTCTATGTTGCACGTCTATAACTTCATCCAGTTGTATGATAACTGACAGCTATTATTCTTCAGCAGTATCTCAGAATTTTATTTTCAGCTACATTCAGAATTACTCTGGGTTGTGGGAGCTGTTCGACAGTTCATACTACTACAGATTAGTTGAAGAAATGGCACTGTATAATACTTATATCAGGGAAAGAGTGCCATCTACTGAACGTCTAACACAGCTATTCAGAAGACTATTGATTTTGTACAAAAGAATTACTTGTGTTTTACTTTGAAATAGTTTGCAACTGACTAAGGCTGATTTTATATTTGGGGAATTATTTCTGTGTATAAAAACTGATTCAACAAGCTGAAACCTTTAAATCATAGAGGCTGTAAGGTTTAAATGTCATTCTAACAAGTTTCTTTTGATGTTCTATTTTTGTAGATATTGTCTGTATTTCTCTGAATCTTATCATGTCAGTATTTTTCATTATTGTGTCCAAAATATGATCTTAACTTCATTTTTGGGGGGGAAAAAACGACAAAAACATAACAATTCAAAAACCTTCAAAAATGAGAACTCAACAATCTTGAATTAAATGTTTGTAGAACTGGAATAACTTTTAAAATCATACTGAAATTCACATTTTACCCAGTGAACAGTCATGCATGAAAGTAGAACAAATGACATATCGGTCTTACATTTTGTTTCTTCTTTTCAGAAGTCTGAAGCATGTTATGCAATGGCAGTTTAAGAAAATAACTTTTTTTCTTTATACCAACAGTTGCCCCAGAAGATCCTAGCAGAAAGGTAGATGGTGATACCGTTATTTTCTCAGCTGTGCAAGAAAGATCAAGTGCTGTCTATCAGTGCAATGCTTCTAATGAGTATGGATACTTGCTAGCAAATGCATTTGTGAATGTTCTGGGTAAGAAACACATTTTTATATTTATCAGTCTTCTGCATATTTAATTGTCTCCTGCTACTATACAAGTTGCATGCCCAAGCCTTGGTTGACGTCTTTAATATGGGGGAATATACATATGTCCTAAGCCTTGCAAAAGCCCAGGGTGTAGATATCTTTGGGTTGTTTTTGTAGGATATACCTGAATTTCCCTTTCACTGCTCCTAGGTAAGAAGGTTGGTTGTGGAAGCTGGAGGAAACTTGGCAGAAATTTTACTTCTTTTTATTTTTTTTAATGCAAATCATAAACCTAAGTGTAACAAATAAGTCAGGAATTAATATTCCTTAAGTTAGTATGTTTCAGTACACTTTCATTGATTGTTGGTGTTTTAGATCAGTTAAATATTTGTTTCATCTGAAAACTGCAGTATAGAACAAATTCTACTTTTGCAGTGATCCTGGATTCAGATAATCTCTGGAAAAGACTCAGCTAAACCCCATCATAGAAAAGATAATCTTTAAATTGCTGTTGTGAGGGGACATGATTATACATTTGTCTTGAAGGCCTCCAAGAATATGTTTCAAGTTGTGAGATAATTGTGACCTCTCGATCTTCCCACTGAATTTAACACAGTTAGTAGTAAAATCAAAGGCAGAATGGCCCCTGAAGTCTCTCCTGCAGGAATTGGCAGATCGTTTGATTGAGTGACAGTCGTTTAAAAGAGAGAATCTCATTTTGAGTCCATGATTCTGTTCAAAAATGGAGGTGTTTCACCAAATAGATCTTAGCTTCTTTCTGCCTGAAGGCTTTTTCAGAATTATATAGTTCCGTCTGCTCCCATGAGTTTCTCTTCGTGAAGTATGTTCTGATTAAAATTTTCCAAATTAAGTCACTGGCTTTAGTATCCATCCCTGTTACTTGTAAACAGGGAAGAAAAAATTATTTTTCATATGAAAATTCTGCTACATTAATGTTTCCTCAGACTAATAGTAGTAAAACAAAAGTAGACTTAAGCTGAGACCAGAAACCACTTCAGAGAAGGACGTTAATGGATACTCTTACCCTACTTGAAGCCTTCATATTTTGTATTTGTATCCTTGTATCTATATCCAGACATCTTTGTCTTTTCAGCTGAGCCACCAAGAATTCTAACTCCTGCTAATAAACTGTATCAAGTCATCTTAGATAGTCCTGCATTAATAGACTGTGCTTATTTTGGTTCACCTAAACCTGAGATTGAATGGTAAGTTACAGTTGTTGTGTTTAAATTATGTAAAAAGAGGCAGTTACATCTGTGGAAACAAACATTTAAGACTCTATTTACAATTTAAAAACAGTATATCTTTAAACTTAAGATAATTTCAATATGCTAATACAATATTAATTATACTTGATATAGCAATATTTAAGCTACCCATATAGAATTGAGTTTAAAATTCATTATGTGATGCTGTCATTTATGTGATATATTTGCTCATGTATCAGTCCAAGTTTGTATTTCTTGATAACAAAATATGATAGGATTTAAGTGTGATGTTGGATAATAATAGCTACTATTCGTATAAAGGTTTAAGGGAGTGAAAGGCAGCATCTTGCGGGGAAATGAATACGTTTTCCATGATAATGGAACCTTGGAAATTCCAGTGGCTCAGAAGGATAGTACTGGCACATACACATGCGTTGCAAGGAATAAATTAGGAAAGATACAAAATGAAGTACAATTGGAAGTTAAAGGTAAGAAATTAATCACTCTTTCATCACAGATTAATATAGAATTTAAGACTTTCTAAATATCTAATAGTCATTTTAAATTTCAGACCCAACGATGATAATTAAACAGCCAGAATACAAAGTGATTCAGAGATATGGCCACGTTTCATTTGAGTGTATAATAAAACATGATTCTACCTTAATACCAACAGTTATATGGTTGAAGGACAATGATGAACTGCCAGATGATGAGAGGTATAGACAAACTATTTTGTCTTTATTTTTTATTTTCTCATTTTTTCCAAGTGCTCCTTTTTCTGTTCTTTTGAAAGTCAGATAATGACCTATTGACAATTTCCAAACAAGACCGATAAATATCACTATCCCATATTTGATGACTAAAAGACTTGTCTAGTTTAGTTAAAATAATAAGATATAATTATATAATAAATAATATAATAAAATGAGATGTAAATTATTTTAAATGTGTACATTAATCATGTATATAAATTGTAAGGATAAGATAATTGGCATAAGAAACTAAAGGGGTAATAACAAAGGGAAGACAATTTTGCTGTATATCACAGATAATTAAAAGTAGTTAGAGTATATTTGGAAATAAAAATACATTAGAAGAATGGGCAGTTACTGTGGGAAGATGGTTAAGAGCAATGTAGAAAAGGCTGACACGGTCCCATAGCCTACATTGTTGTCTAGATATTTGCTGAAATACACAAGAATATGGGATTTGACTATATAACAATTTCTTATAACAGTACCAGTTATTGATTCAGTGGCTGAACCTATTGTATTTACAGGTTTCTAGTTGGTAAAGACAACTTGACCATAATGAATGTAACTGATAAAGATGATGGAACATATACTTGCATAGTTAATACTACTCTGGACAGTGTTTCAGCAAGTGCTGTGCTTACTGTTGTTGGTAAGAATACTCTAAAACTTTATGATAGCAATATGTTTAATTTCTGTTAAGTATAAAAACAGCATTAGATTTAAAATGAAAAGCACAAACATAATTTTGGTTGCTAGGACAGGAAAAAAGGAATTTCACCAAATTGTGTATGTGTTTCAGTTTTGAAAATACAATAATCTTATCTTATCTGAAAGTTTGCCTTTGAATCATCTACTTACAAAAGGGTCCATCAGCTTCAGGACACATTCAGTTTCATGGTATAGGTTTCTATTTGTATCAGACCTGAGCTAACACAGTAAATTACATATTGCAGAATATTTGAACATGTTATTTCAGGAAACTCTTTTGCAGCTGAATTACTCTTCAGAAAGACTGAGCATGCTTGATTGTTTGACTTCTCAGTGACTTTCTTATTAAATTCCTCACCTTGTTAACTTTCTATGAGTTCAGATTATTGTAAAATATGTTACTTTGCTCCTTCTCCCAGTTTCTAAGAAGGTCTTAAGGAGATGTTCTATATTATTCTTACCTGGTGAAGTTAAGTTGAACCAGTTCAAGCTGAAAGTCAAGTATGCTTGTGTTTTAAAATTGTGTTGTGATCTTACACCTATCCAGGAATGACATATAGTACTTACAAGCATCTAGTACTTTTTAAAAGTTTTTTTAATGTTTTTTTCTTGATCCGTTCTTATTTAAAAAAAAAAAAAAGATAAATTATTATAGAATACTTTTATCACTTTTCAGTGAAAAATTATCAATGTATTATTTAAAATCAAGTATTTACTGTAAGTTAACTTTTCTTTCTCTCTAATTATTACAGTCTATAACTACTTAATATATTCTGTACCTTTGGCTACTAACTGATTAAATCCTCTATATTAATGTTCTTTTCAGCTGCTCCCCCAACTCCAGCTATCATTTACGGTAAACTAATACAAAGTTCCCTTCCCACATCATCTGCCAGATATACTTCTCATTTGCCTATTGGAAAGTGCAACATCTTCTCCTCCCCCCCTCCTCCCCCCCTTTTTTTTTTCTGTGTTTTTGTGTATGTATGTGTTTTTGTTTATGTATGTGTGTTTGTTTTGTGGTTTCATCCCATTTTACCAACTGCTTCATTATTGGAAGACTGAATTTTGGAATTTCACAGTGCAGGGTGCTTTGTATTTTAGGGAATAAACAATTTTAAAACATAAATTATTTTTAATTCAGGTTGTAGTGTGATAATGTTTTTCTCATCATGAACATTGTAATGCAAATCAGTTATAATAATAAATGAAAGGTTTAAAAGATAAATCTATCAGTTTATTGAAAGCTAATTCACTATCAAAGAATTTGCACCAGCTAAATTGTGATATGCTTTTCCTTTCCTTTTGATAACAACTTTCTAGGTGTAAAGTATTTCATAGTTTGTCTTCATTTTACCTCACTCATAAAATTGGTAGGATCTTATTGCCCAGTTTTGTTAATGATGGATGAAACTGCTGATAAGGATTGTGAAATTAAAGTTAAAGTACCCTCAAAATCTGTCAGTCATGTACAGTCTTAAACTGGACATCATGCACCCATTCATTTGATAGCATTTTTTTTCTGAATTTGGGTTTTTAAATGCTATATAATACGCCCAAAACACTTTTAAATATAAGCGATGAGCACATTTATGTAAGTCCTATCAAGTTTTGAGAAAATGCTTATGCATCTCAAGTGAACCTACTCATTAGTCTTAATTTTTGTGTAACAATTCGTGTAACAAATTCAGGAATTTGAAATGGATATTTTCATCTTCATGTACTATGTGGGTGTATATTACCAGATTGTTTGATGTTTCAGGTTTTCTAAAAAGTACAACAAAAATAAATGGCTTAGAAACTCACGATTTGTTTCCATTTACACTATACTTGCTTTGAATTCACATGCAAAATATTTGTAGTGATCTAGAAAACCTTTTTTGATGTGATTTCTTTATTTTCCATCTTATTAAATATTTCTAGTTACAATACAATACCACTCATATTCATATTTCTGTACTTTTCATTACATTTTTGTATCACATTTTATATCACAATCGGAGATAAAATCGAATACAGATTCTTGTTAATGTATGGAAGTTTCCAGTTCTCCATTTTGTATCTGTTTTGTAAAAACTGCATGCTAACAGTCATTACTGCTGTATTTGTGGAATTCTTTTGATTGGAATGTAAGGATTTTTTCACAGATGAAACTCCATATTCTATTGTGATTATTTGCTTCATGTTCATTTGATTTACAGCTCGGCCAAATCCACCCTTTGACTTGGAATTGACAGGTCAGCTAGAAAGAAGCATTGAGCTCTCATGGATACCAGGAGACGAAAATAACAGTCCTATTACAAGTATGTTCATCTGTATCTATTGTAACAGAATTGCCTTAACTCTTCTTAGATCCCAAAAAATTCTGATATAAATTTTGTGTGCAGCACAGAAGAATGGCAAATTCACTTGCTACAATTTGAAGGTCTTTTCCAACCTTAATGATTCTGTGATTTTGTGATTCTGTGAATTGCCATTTATTTACATAACAAAAATTCATTGGTTATCCTCTACTGCACTGCCACACTGAAAGACTTATTTAATGCCCTAAAGAGCTGGGTTTTTATTCCAAAAACCTGTGCTAGTTAACACAGAAGATGATAGTGGTGTGAACTCTGTATGATTATGTCCAGTCTTATGAATATGTTGAGAGCAGACTTGTTCATTAGTTGAATGAGTAGAAAGTCACTTGCATGTGCTTCATAAGGAGAAATCTACTAACGTTTTTATTAACTCTTTAGTACTTCCCATGAACTTGGAATAGCATTAGTACCAGTATCTTTAGGCGGATTATCCATGACTACCAGTGACAGAAGCTTATGCTTCATGAAAATACAGACCAGAGGGTTGTGGTTTTTTGTTTGATTGTTTGGGAGGGGGTTTATGTTTGTTTTTTTGTTTGGCTTTTTTTTTTTTTTAAGATTAATATAAATAGTTGAATTACATTTAAGTTATAGCTTATTCGTATACTCTTGTGTCCGTGCTTTGATTGTTCTCCAGAACAGATAACAAACGTCTGGCTTTTGTATTGAAAGGCATTCACACAGTCTCAAAAGAGATGATACTAGCTGGTGGCTTGTATCAGTTTTTCTACTGCATATAGTCATACTGGAAATTGAACTCTTCCAAATAAATGATGTTGGGTTTAATTACAATATAATTTAAGTTCATGTGTTGTCCACTGAGAGCTTGCAAAATACGGCATTATTTTTGCTTCATAAGTAAGCCTGTTAATTCTGCTGCTATCACTTCAAAAAAAAAAAAAATCAAGGATTACACTTCATTATAAGAGATCCTTTTGCACAAATAATATGATTCACACACTAGAATCTCTCTTTTGGCTGTTTGACAGCTGAAGATAAATGGTCCTTTTGTTTCTGGTAATGAATATGATTTTCCTTTTGGAGTTCTAGAAAATCTATCTATACCTGAGGTTGTGTACACCATAGGGTCTTGACTGCAATCATAATAACATTCACACAGAGAACCCTCAAGTAATTTAGCTTCTGTACATGAATTTCATGGCTTAATTTGAAGATAGTGAAAAGTGCACTCAAAAATCTTCTTTAAGTATTGGTTCTTGACTTTAAATAGTTTTTCACTAAGACAGTTTCCCTGGGGAAAATGGAATACTCGCGTTTAGTATTGTATAGTCACTGCTTTATTGTCAGCTTGATATAACTAGGAGCAATGTATTTGTTTGCCAAAAAGTCCTTTTATATCAAAATTCCAATCTTGTCTCACTTTCTTGCTGTGATAGTTCAAGGGTTCCTGTTACATTAAAATCCAGCACCTGACAGAGAGCGCTTCTAATAATGTGTTGCCTGACTAATTATTTTGCATTAGTAAGAATACGAAATAATGAAAGAGTGTTTCTCTTACATTTCTATGTAGTACCTTTCAGAACCACCTTGTATACATATGTCCTATGCACTTCAGTTTCCATGATTTTTAAAAACGTTAATTGGATTGCTCAGTTTTGATTAGTTCGTTCAAAAACTACTTCACTGATCTAGGAAGGTGTTGCAAGTTTTGACATAAAATTGGATTCAATTTCTGTTTGCAGGCTTTGTGATTGAATATGAAGATGGACTGCATGAGCCAGGGGTATGGCATTACCAGACGGAAGTTCCTGGATCTCAGACAACAGTACAGTTGAAGTTGTCTCCATATGTCAACTACTCATTCCGTGTGATAGCTGTCAATGAAATTGGTAGAAGTCAGCCAAGTGAACCATCTGAGCAGTACCTGACAAAATCTGCAAGTAAATAAGTATTCCTGCTTACCAGAGATTGATTTATGCTATGAATAGCATCAAATTTGCTTGTAATGGAAGTAGCAATCATTCTTGTTCATGTGTAAATATTTTGTTTTTAGACCCTGATGAAAATCCTTCTAATGTACAAGGGATAGGCTCAGAACCTGATAATTTGGTAATAACATGGGAGGTAAGTTTGGGGATTTGGGAGGTTTCATTTGCTTGTTTTCAGCTCTGTGAGTAGCATTTTTGTAGAATGTTTTTGTTTTTAGAGAAATAACAATGATCTACCTGAGAATACCCTGTGAAATAATATACGTATTATGTGTTTACAATATTCTTCAAAGAGAATAAAAATGTAGACATTTCATATTCTTCACTTTCAAGGAAGAGCTGCATACTATCAAAGCAAAATCTTTTTTCAAGGTGCTTTGTTATCCTTATTGATTTCTCTAAGAAATTCCACTAATTTGGTAATATAGCGTGTTTTGCTGCCAATGCAGAAAAACTTAAATATGTGAATTTTGATTTATCTCAAGTAGATTGCTATTTTTAGGACAAATTCTAATGTAGATTAATTCTACCCTCAGCTTCTGTGATAAGCTGAATTATTGTGCACTCTTCCACTAAAAAACTTTTTATGTCTCTATTATGCCCTTAGCATCATGACAGGAGCTCAGGAGAGCCATGTAAAACCAATTTCCCATCCTAGGCAAGAAACATTCTCTAGGGAAAACAGTTTATTAGGAAGCTGGTGCAAATCTACTTCTCCTTCCTCCACTTCTAAAAAATATTTGAAAACAAAATATGTATATAGAAATCCCAATGAATGGTTGTGTGATAATAAGCCAGTCTCTTATTCACAAGACTCAATGTAACTTTTACTAATAAATGAAAAGCAACTGAGCTGACTGAGCTGTAAGAAATCAATTGCATAGCTTGGAAATTTCAACATTGCTGCATCTCTGTCATAGAACACTGATAAATTTTCAATAAAATTGTAAATTGGTAACTTAATGATTTCAGGTTTTTTTTTTTTGAGATGCTTCAGAATATTGAAAAAACACTTTGATTTGCTCTTTTTATTTCAGTCTTTGAAAGGTTTTCAGTCTAATGGACCAGGACTTCAGTACAAAGTCAGTTGGCGTCAGAAAGATGTTGATGATGAATGGACATCTGTTGTAGTTGCAAATGTGTCTAAATATATTGTGTCTGGTACACCAACTTTTGTTCCCTATGAAATAAAAGTACAGGCTTTAAATGACCTGGGATATGCACCAGAACCATCAGAGGTGATTGGACATTCAGGGGAAGACTGTAAGTTTCCTAGTTTGACTCAGTGGTACTAATTAAAAGTGACTAAATGTGTAACCTAAGTGGGAATTCAAAATACTAAAGTATTAAAAAGAGGGTATAGGAGATATTTTTTAAATTAAAATGAAGTAAGGTGGGGATAATAAGGGTTCATAAAACTCTATAGTATTAGTGTTGAGGTCAGCTTTTTAACAGTATCAGCTTTTTAACCTACTCCTTGAAAGGAATGCAAAGAGTAATTCCAAAAATGTTCATGTAGTGTCTGATTCTAACTAACTAGGTACTTGTTACATCTTTTCCACACAGTGCCAATGGTTGCGCCAGGCAATGTGCAGGTTCATGTTATTAACAGCACATTGGCAAAGGTGCATTGGGACCCAGTTCCACTAAAAAGTGTCCGAGGACATCTTCAAGGGTACAAAGTAAGTACAGTGCATTCTATCCCTCATTTAAAAAATGATTACTCTTCCTATATGAGATTGTATCCAGATTGAAGTAACTGATGTGTAAGAGGATTCTTGCTTTTCAGTGAGCTCACAAGTTTCGCTGACAAGAGCAACAGCATTGAAATGACTCATTTAATTCGGCAAGGTTCCAGCCTTTTAGTATTAGTCTCCTGTGACATTGTCCTCGAAGAAAAATTGGATGTGCTTGCAATTAAGTTTGCACACATTATATAGATTTTAAAAATATATAATAGTTTTACAGATATATTTTTTTTCTTTTTCCTGGAAGGATACCTAGAGGATGAGGAGAAATAGTTTCTGTAGGAGCCTCTTTTAGGTCTAATTTTTAAGTCTAATGCTATTGAAAAACTTTTTGGCCATTGCTCATCTTCTACCATACTATGATTAGTCACATAATTCTGACTAACAAATTGCTAGCTTGGAGTTGTGTCTTTTTAGAGGCCAGGAAAAAGCTCAGATTAGAGAAAGTGGAAAAGGTGGAAGATTTGGAGTACACATATAACTGAAGGAAGCTTAATGTAAGGTAATGCACTGGCTTTGGTGGTAACTGAGAAGGCTGTGTTGGAAACAAAAGACTGCAATTAGTAGAGAATGGGAGACAGAAGGACTTCAAGGTAAGAAACTGGGGCAACTGGTAGATCAGGGAAAGTCTGATCACAAAAGTTGCTTCAGAAGTTGCACTAGAAACACATCAGAAGAAGCTTGGAACCGCAGAAGCCTGGTGGACTAGTTGAGCAGGGGAAGGTGGAATGAGAGGGTACATTGACCTGTGCAACAATAGAAGAAAGTAACAAGTAATTACTTCTCTACTCCTTTACAGATATAGGAATAAAATGTTCTAACAGAACAGACTAGTTGCACAGCCTGTGCTAGGTTACTTTGTACGACAGACTAATTTGAACTACTTCTTTTTAAAATGAAAGGAGGAAAAGAACTATCTGAAAAAAATGAAAGGAGGAAAATATTTGGAGGAAAAGAAATGCATGTAATATTTGTAAAACAAAGGGATAGCTTTCAAGATCATTGAATCCAAACCTCTGTGTGTTACAGATTGTTGCATTCCTGGTATGTGGATGTGATTTATCTGCCACAAAATGCCCTGGCTGGAGTGACTTAAACTAGTTCAATAGCGAGCTAACATAAGTATTTGTAGATGGTCTGGTGCTTTGCCCTAGGTAATAAACCTGCCTGAGGAGGAGGATTTACTAGTTGTTCATAACACTATCTGGTACATTATAGTCTCATGTCAACCTGGTATTTTACAAGCAAATGGGCAACCAAAAACCATTATGTGACAATTAGAATTTAGTGAATTTATTAATCTTGTTACCACAATGCTAATGACCATAACCCAAATCACCAAATTTCTGTAAAAGATCAAAATTAATGCAAAAAAACAGTAGACAAAAACGTTTACCAGTGCATCCAGTATTCTCACATTACAAAGGCATAGTTACAGAGAGTTATCATCATCCCAGGTTTATTTTCTCTCCTGTATTGGTAATGGGTTGCACTCTTGCCTCTCCGGTTACCTAATGAGTTAGTCATGCCATGATAACTTGTTGAGTCTGATAGTCTTCTCTATATATTGTACATTTTTTTAGCTTTTTTTAAAAAAATGGTGGGGGTATTGGGTGGGGAGAAGAACCACACAATTACACAAAGCTAAGCAATTTTGAAGCTCAAATAAGTTAGGCAATAATCGTAAATAAAACAAGCTCAAGACTGCAGGATTAACAACTAACCTAACCACTGAATATTTTTGCTGTTGTAGCTAGGACAAATGAGATAACTGTATAAGTTGAATAAGTTGCAGATGCAGCAGAACTTTCTTAAATATTTTTTGCAGATACAGCTAAATCAAGCTAAAACTAGACAAGGAATGACACATCCTAGGACCTAGTGGATAGTTATTGTTACAAAGTTTTCCCTGAAGTCAAGCTGAAAACTTTTCATGGATGCAGAACATGCTTTAAGTGTCTTACTGACATAGCACATGACTATCCTTTTTCAGACACATCAGCAAAATCTTGCTAGCAAATGCAGGCTTTGCTAGGTAATAAAATTATTTCAGATGGTAGCCCAGTATGCAGTCTTGCATTAAGGCTTCATTTCTTAGTAAAGGGATGGGTATTTATCTGAATTCATATATGATTTATATCATGAAGACAAATGTACAAATAAAGCAGAAAGACATCTAACTAGTAACAGTCTGTAGCCCATATAACTTATATTTTGTTTTTATATTAAGTAGCTATTACTGGATGTACTTTGGTACTATGAAGCATTTCAAACCTAAGAAGAAACTTAACAAAAAATGTTTTCACTGTTACTACTGCCATTTTTTCTTGTTATTCGTATAATGTCAGTGGTTATTCAATAAGTGAGAAATGTAATGCAATCTCTTTTACTGTCATATTCCTCTTGTAGACTGCTGCTTATCAAACCCAGCTTACTAAAGCTCTCCTATTACAGCCTGGCTATGGACAAGTGATGACCCAACTATAATAATGTGCTTTTGAAATCAGCTACACCCGATGAGTTTCAATACAAATAGTACCACCAGTTCAAGTTTTTCTTAACTTATGAATGTCTTTCTACACTAGCTGGTAGGATGAGAGTTACAGGATGACATCTGACAGTGTTGAAAAACATTAACTCAAGCAATGTAAAACACAGTGGCACTTAGCAATTGGAGTGAAATGATACACAGTTAGCAGCAGGAAGTTGGTGTTAGTGTACTTCTTTATAAGCAACCTAGTTGGGCTTTATAAGTCCTAACAATTCCTTTTTTTGAGTTCATACATGAAATCCCAGCTTTCTTAAGTAGGTGTTTTACAGTTGGCATAAACAAAGCCAGAGTTTTAGCCATTTACATTGCTTTTTCAGTTTTAATGTCTGATTGTACATGCATGAAAATTTTGCTGTGTAAAATGAACAAAGATGCATTTGAATGTGACAGTCAGAGGACTAACACGAGTCTTTGTAGGAACAACTGTTAACAGCTTTCCAGAAATTGTGGTAGAGACATGGTGCAGTCAAGGAGATTCCAGTAATTGCCTGTGAGGCTCTGTAATTTCTTAGAAAGAAAATCAGCAGAATGGACATCAGAATTAGCTTTGTGTTCTGATCTTTTTATCACATAAACGGAGGAATATTTCTCCTATGACCGTATATGGAAAACAGTGCAGGACTGTATCCTCAGAGTCCTTTCATGACTTTTTCATGTGTTTTTCCAGCCTAGATTTTTTTTTTTCCCATTTAAAAAATCTATTTGGCCTCCACATCACAGGGAATATATCTTGTGTAGTCAGGTGAAAGGCATCTATAATATGGTGCCAAGTTTGCTTTGGAAGCTGTGTAGACATATTACTGCAAGTATAGATGGTTTAAATGATCTTCCCTCTCAGATGCTATCATGAGAATTGTCAGACACAAATGCAGTCCCAAACCATAACTTGTGTCAAACTGGCATTGAACATGAGCAGAACTGGCAGACAGTAGTCTTTACCCAGTCATGTAGGCTTGACTGTTTCTAGACAAAGTCTGCTTCTGAAGCAGGAAAACTCTATGCTACTTCTCACCTGAACTCATTAAAATTGCAGTTATTCGTGCCTATAATTTATGGATAATCATGGAAAAGCTTAGAGTTCGCAAAATCAGAACACCTTAATGCTCACTATAGGTTTTCTTTTTTCTTTAGGTTTACTACTGGAAAGTACAAAGTCTATCCAGAAGGAGTAAGCGGCATATAGAGAAAAAGATCTTGACTTTCAGGGGAAACAAGACTTTTGGAATGTTGCCAGGGCTGGAGCCCTATAGCTCTTACAAGCTGAATGTTAGAGTTGTTAATGGTAAAGGAGAAGGACCAGCAAGCCCAGACAGAGTATTTAAGACCCCTGAAGGAGGTATGAAATGAGAAACTTAGGAATTAAATTAAATGTGGTGTATTCAAAATGAGTATACTAAGGATGCAATTGCTGAGTTTGCATCTTGGACATCATAAAATAATAATCTGGCTCAATATGGTAATATCCTTAATAATTCATGAGCTGTTTTGAGTTCATCTACTTTGTATTTACCATATATTCTTCTTAAAAGTTCCTAGCTCACCCTCCTTTTTGAAGATTACTAACCCAACATTGGACTCACTGACACTAGAGTGGGGTTCACCTACCCATCCAAATGGTGTTTTGATATCATACATACTGAAGTTTCAACCAAGTAAGTTAATTATGAATATATATACCTTTTACAATATGTTTGCTGAATAGTAATTAATTTACTGAGAATAATGCTAAATTTGTAATGTACAAAAGATATGATTGCATTATAGATGTCACGTTTGCAAAAGATTAGTATATTTAGACAATATATCTGACCCTACTTAGAAAATTCCACTTGCTCAAGTGCAAAGTTCACATTTTTCCATTACTTTTGGTTCTTCAAACCCTAATTGTCAGCCAAGTTAGAGGCACTTATATATCCTATATAAGGACTGCAGAGAAAATATCATTAGCAGTAGATCAAAATACATCTAACTATATTGTGGTCTGCTTCTTCAGTTTTCACTCTAAAATGAAAATATCATCTCTGTGCCATTCATTCATGTCAGAATTATACTAGCTTTAAATTGAACTGCTCATTATTTTCATTCAGCCAGTCACTTCCTTACAATCCACATGCTACTGCCCACTTGCCCAGAAATTGATCAGCAATGGCACTGGCAGTTAGGAGTTGCATGTGCATGGAACAGATGAAGGCAGTTTGTTTTCTTCCACTTACAAGATTCCACTGTTCCTTGGTGTTAGATAGAAGTCACGTCAGTATTTTTATTCCTAAGCATACTGAATTTATTCCGAAGCAGTTCAGAGATTCAGAGAGTTGAATGATCAAAGTTTCAAGTGTGTACATTCAGTTGGTTTGATGTGGACTTAGTGCCTTAGATTCAGATACTTTACTTATGAGAATGGAACTTGAGCTTAAGAAACTTGTAGGTGTTTCTTATCTCCCCTCAGAATTTTTGTTCCTCTCCTTTTTATATAAAGGTGATCTTCTTTGGAAACAGTAGATTATCATTTAAGTGACTGGAAATGAACAATGCAGCAGACAAACAAATACAGAAAAACAAAGTATCTTTTAACATAATGACAACATAGGCAATTTTCCTAATTAACTGTGGTTTTGTTTGTTTTGTTCTGTTTTTTTGTTTTGTTTTGTTTTTTTCTTCTTGTAATAACAGTTAACAACACACATGAATTAGGTCCCTTGGTAGAGATAAGAATACCTGCCAACGAGAGCAGCTTGATATTAAAAAATTTAAATTACAGCACACGATACAAGTTTTACTTTAATGCACAAACATCAGTTGGATCAGGAAGTCAGATTACCGAGGAGGCAGTAACAATTATGGATGAAGGTAAGATGGGTATGTATAAAGAGAACCCACTGAGTTTAAAAAAATGACTACTAATTTTATTAAAAACGTTACTACTACTTCCTTTAATTAAGGAAATAGTCCCTGGTAAAAAAAAATTCCAAGGCTTTTTCAACTGTATTATATACTATTAAAATATTTTAAATAGTTTTTAGGAAAAGATGTGACAAGTTTTTCTACTGCACTGGAAGCCCCAAAATAAGTGTAAAGTTTATCCTTTTGATATAAACTCACAAGACCTAATTCGTTGGGTTTTCTTGGCTTCAAATTTCATGTAACTACATTTTAAGTGGTCTTCCTCCCCTAAGCTATTCCGTTCTAGTCACCTGCTTCGGTCACAGAGACTGATACTGAAATGATGCAGCTCTATGCCTCATTGAGGAAATTATTTCTCTCTTGAAGTATGCAACAGTTTCTGTGAGGTTTAAACTTTTCTGTCAGAGCTGGCAAAAAATACATCTTCAAAAAAGCTGCAGAAAAAAAAATCTAATTTGTGACCCCAAGTAACTGGTGACATTGTATATTTGAATAACCTTATTTATAGTGTTTGATCCTGTCACTACTGATTTTTACATTTGTAACAATTATAGATCTAGGATATTGGCAGTTATTTTGTTGAAGATGCTATTTATTTAAGCATGAAAGCTCAAAAAGAACAGTAATTTCAAACAAAAGGGAAATATAGGCGGAAAGCCTTTTATGTTTTTGCACATGTAAATATTAAAAGTCTATCTTGATGCTATCTTTTCATGTATTTTTACGGTTAGTGAAATTACAGTTTTATTTCAATTGCTATAGATGATTTAGTATGCAATGCAATTTTTCTAATAGTGTATTAAGATTGCATATGAACTACATTTATTTTAAACTGTGAGTCTTAACAAGCATGACCAAAAAAAAATAGCAAATGCATGTATATTAATTTTTGTCTTGTAGCAGTCTGTCAGTGTTCAGCATAACTGATTGTTTCTAATTTATTTGAATTAATACATTTTATCTAGTCTGCATGCTTTTCTGGTTTAAAATGAATTTATTTATATGTATGTTCCCTTTGGTGTTGTATCTAATTATATAGTGTTCCTATTCTTGTTTTCCTCCATTAAAGCTGGTATTCCTCGTCCTGCTGTAGGTGCAGGCAAAGGTAAAATAAAACTGCATGATTTGTTAATGTGTGGATTTTGCAGTGTTGCAAATGGGGAAATTGCAGTGGTAAGGACAGAAATTCTTGGACTACACATTACTGTACAAAGTATTAATCTGTGCTGGTAGAAAGCATTTTTTATTTTTTATTTTTTTAAAAAAGGAATACAGAATGCTTATTAATACCTTTTATCTGTTTATTTTGCCAGAGAGTTCCTGGGGAATTCATTAGCTTTGCTTCAGCAAAGTCTAATTATTTCTGAACATTTAACAGATGTATCTCACTGTCATAAATATTCAGGGTCCAGGTGCACTAGCACTGATGAACTGGAGTAGAAAAAGCAGCAGTTTTACAAAGATTTTTTACTGCCTGTGCCATGCACATTTTTTCTTTGAAAAGAGTAGGTGCACTTTTGTTCTCACTGCTGATTAATGCTACCCATTTGATCACATTTATTTCATTTGCAACCAACTGTGCATAAGAGACAGATGACTGACAATACCCTGTGTATACTTCCCAGTTCAAGTATCAGATGAATTATAGAGGCAGATGACTTTCTGCTCTCTTAGGTTTGAAAATCTTGTGAGTGATCACTTGAAGATATTTCAGTAAGTGAAGCATATTGTGAACCTTATTCTTGCATTCAGCAATATTAGATTCTTTATAATGAAGTTCTCTATCGAACAATGTATTCTTCACACAGAATTTTGATACCTTTACTGACAGAAGCAAAGATTTTCCTGAGGACTTTCAGAGAGCTGAGTCAGAAAGGTATCTCTATACCCATGTGTGATTTTATCACAGAGGTGTCATTAACTCTTACCAACATCTGAGTTTCAGATTCTCAGGCCACAAAAATCCCATGTCAAAATCACTACATGAAAGTATCCATCATTTTTTACCAACTTGGAAGAGACAACATAAATTGTTCCACATATATTTTCTTTCCACTTGATGATCAGATGTTTTGATAATTATATGGCTATAATAATAGCCGTGCAGTCTCTTCACCCACTCAGACTGGTAGAAAAGAAGTCAGACGGCGTATGCATGCCTTTGTGCATGTATATATTGTATATATAAGTGCATTCTCATATCAAATGCATTTCTGGTAAGTGTATGGAGTTCTGGGTGTATTTTAATGCCAAGTCTTTATTCCTGCATTTTAGTCTAGTTGTAGCTGGGAAGTCAGCACAGATTGGAACAACAAAATTGGTTTGTAATCCTGGACGCAGCAGCAGAAATGTAAATTAAGTTCTCATTATTTATAGCTGATTATAAAAACTCATGCGAGGAAAAATGGATTCTCTGTGTGAAACTGTGGTCTAATTATAGCTGTATCACAGTCTGTGGCTAGCAGAAAGCATCTTATTTGTAAGATCAGCTGGAGCAGCTCACATTTCAGAGCTGTCATCTCAGATTCTCTGAAAACTTAAGCAGATGTCTTCGTTTGGTTCCATGCTGTTTATGGTTTCAAAGTTTTCACATATTCCTGTTGCATCTAGCTCTTACAGTCACAAAGAAAATGTTGGAACTGCAAACAGGATGGAGCTAAAGCCATGACATCTGCTGTGGCATCTGAGTTGCTTCAGCTCTTAGATGAAGGTTCTCAGTGGTTACTTACATTAACATGATTAACGATTTCACTACTGATCCAGGACTATGAGAAAGGAAAAAGGGTCATATTATCAAGTGCCAAATTATTTGGTCCCATGAGTGGGTGGATTTGGGAAATAGAAATACTCAGCCCACTCAAGAAGAATCCATGCCCAGCAGTGAATTTTTACTCCTCCTCCCTCCTACAGTGAGTAGATACAGTTCTCATTAATGTGGACCCAAAGCCAAATTGAGGATGATGTGAAATTTAGATACTCTCAACTGTGTTCTGATCCACCAAAAACTATTGTTTTTGGTGGATGAAAGCCCAGTCTTTCAAAATGAAAGCCCAGTCTTTCATTTTGAAGGGCAGGAGTTATCCTAAAAATACATATATCCTTTTTCAATTTGAGATGAATATCTTGGAAGTTAACAAGACAGTAGGTTTCATATTCAGGAACAATAAAATACAGTAAAATTTTGGTAGTGTTTTTTCTACTGGCTAGCTGCTTTTGAAGGCCTATAGCTAGTCAATCAGAAACATTGGACACAAGGTCTTGGAGGAAATGAAAGCATCTAAACTTGGGTGAGGTATACAGCTTGAGATATATTTCACTTCTCAGAATACAACTGTATTTTAAAGTGCTGAGGGAAATAATGCTAGTGTAATCCTAAACATCTTACAGTGTCTTAGTGTTTTTATTGTAGACCTGAAATACATTTGCTGTCCTGAAATATATACTTGTGGTTCTTTGGCACCATGTGACATTTGCAGTCTATCTACGCCAGCATGGACCCTTTGTTGCACAGTCTTTCATGGCTTTAAAAACAAGGAAAGCAACCAAAGACTGCTTACTGACACACTTAACAAGCATTCATCCCAGCTGAGATTGTCTGATCATAATGACTGCACTGGAGTCAAGTAGTGGTTTTAAAGATACCCAGTATTTTCTAGATAAATCAGTAAAGAAACAAACCTTTTTACCTTTTCCCCTTTAATAATAGCTTTAGGTGAGAGTAAGTTTAAGGATAAGAAATTTGGATAAAGATCTTTTTTTTTTCCTTATTCCTTTATTAAATACACATATCCTGACTGAATAGAACATAGAAGGACAGAATGCTGCAACAAGTGGGGAACAGTATAAAAAGGAAATTATTGTCAAAAGAGATCCATACTAATCAAAATGTTCTATGGGTGAATAGTGTCATTGCATCAGATAGCCAAAATGCAATGGATTTTAGATGATTACAAGACCTGAGGTTTTGTTCTCCTTTAAGGAAATTTAACTGGGAGATTCTTGTCAATGTTTCACAACCCCATATGAGTAAATCATAATAGAAATTATTTTATTGTGCATGGGCAAGCTACACTGGTATACTGTTTATAATCCAATTTGACTTGCACTGTATTTTTTCCTTTCTAATTACTGTGGTACTATGCATGATATATTTAATCAAGGTAAAGAATTAGATAAAGAATAAAGTATTTGATAAGCCTCATGCATTGCTATTGGCATTTGGGTATTGACATCAACATCTACATCTATCAACAGACATGGGGTAACAGAGGTGTAAGAAGAAATCAGGGGTTAAGAACCTGATAACCTATAAAGTAATTATAGAAGCAGCTGGAAACTGACTCAGGTGATCACTGGAGTCAAGTCTTTCCTACCCTCCTCCATGAGAATTCTTAAATAAATAGACTATAGAGGAAAAAAAAAAGAATACAAATTAGACCAGTGGTAGAAGTAAAAGTTGTTGATTAACATCAACGGTCACATGGACTCATAATGGTCTTTGTTGTAAGTAGAGGGAGTCATACCATGTAATTGTGTATGTCTCTACATTTAGCAAGCCTTGTTTCACTTTTCTGTTTCTTTTTGATATAGTCCACATTTCTAATTTAAAAGTTTTTGTAGCATAAAGCACACAGGCACTGTTAACTGGCAGATCTGACCTGCAAAGCTAGTAAGATTGGGAGCTTTAATTTAAACTAACATTTACTGTCAATGAAGTACTTCAGTATGTTCTGTGTTCTTCATATGAACTTCACATCTCAAGAATTGATGGAAGTACTTTTGTTGCAATTGAAAAATACAAGCAGTCTAGCCTCTGAGTCTGAAACTTTTCTTTTTTTCTGACTGAATCTCCAATGTATAGTTCTTCAGTCAAGGCTAGAAATCATTCTCACCTCAGCTCATATCCCTGATATATTTGTAAAGGATAGGATCATCTCAATATTCTCTATTCCACACAAAATACTTTTGTTTAAACCATTTTCCCCTGCCCACCATCTGTTTTACCTGCCTTTTTGAGTTATTTCACATCATGTCTCCATATTTTTCTCTAACAAGTTCAAGCTGCTTTTTCTCTTCACGTTAATTATAGTATTTTTGTACTGATCCTTAAGCCACTCTCTCTCTATGGACTTCTCTGTGATACATTTGTGGTTCTTTCAGTACAGCCTCCTAAAAAAAAACAAACTACTATTTTGTCCTCTTTTAAGTCTACCATGAAAAATGTTGACGCTTTGGATGCATGAGAAAATGATCATTTCAATGTAAAACTTCATGCAAATAAATTCTGCTTTTTAGACTTCAGACCAAATCTATGCCATGCTAAATGTTTATCAACAAAGCTATTTCTTGCATTTCTTCATTGTCTTCTGTATTTCTTGAACTATAGGAAGACTCTTGTAATGGCTTAGATAATCTCAGAAGTGACTAATGCCCATTTCTCAATGCCAGAAATGGAATTCGCTCCTATTGTTATACTAAGGCTTGAATTTCCTACAGTAAAAGTTTTGGGTTAAAAAGCAAATTAAAGCAAACCCCTAATTTGTTGTATACCTAGTTAGTTCTCTGTGATACATTGCTTTACATTTTTCTTCCATTTGACATGAGTCATCAGATGTGTTTATCACATAGCTGCCAGTTCTTGCTGGAGATCTGGTGAATCCCCTGAAACTTCCTAAAGTTTAATCACTTTGGGGATTATTTAATTTACTGTTCTGCTACACTAAATCTTGAGAAAGAGTATCTATTTTGTTGTTAAGATACTTTTATATCTTATGTCACAAATTGCTAAATTATGTTGAGTCTGCAGTCTAAGTACAACTGTGTTATTTGCAGGAGCTGTGTTATTAAAAAGTCAGAAGATTAAATACTCTTCTACCAAAAACCAAAACCAAACAAACAAACAAACCAACAAAAAAAAACAACCACCACCACCAAAAAAACCCACAACCAAACAGAACAACAGCTACAAAAAAATATATATTGAAATTAATTTGAAAAGAAAGGAAAATACTGCTTTGAGCCTAGGCCTCTTTCTCAACAATTGGTAAATGCTTTAATACCATATCTTACTACAGTACTCAGAGATGTCAGTAAAACTTTGCATTACACAGCATGGTTAAATTTACTGGAGACAGCTGAAATAAGAGTCAGTCTGTATGAAAAGCATAACTTAATTAACAGTCCAATCCCATCATTTTTTGACGTGACTCTTTTTTTCAGTGGTGGTGCACAGCATTAAGTGTGGCTGTAAATCACAAGAACACGGTGTTCCTCTGCTCAAAAAGCACTTCTCCCAGAGACAAAGCTTTCTAGCCTCGCTCTTTTCACCACCACTTGCATGCTCTGAGAGTTTCTGCCAGCTGACAATTACGCATTTTGCCTTTGTGAACAGTGCTAGGAAGCATACTGAAGTACTAAGAGGTTAATTATAATTAGAGGTGTGGTGATTTAGAAGACAAGAGTCTGGGTAGATTGGAGACAAGCTCTGAATTTTGTACCTACCTTGACTACAGGCTTTCATCAGCCATCTTTTATTTTACTTACATGTGTATCCATTTTGTAAATATGGCATATTTGAAAGACTTAACTAACAATTTCAAGGCGTGCTGGAATTATTAGAACAACTAGTAATGAAAAAGAGGAAGAATAACAGAAGTAATAATTTTGAAAATAAATATGCTACTGAACAAATTCGTTGGTGCACTGTGTTCAATGAGAAAAAAATAAACTTAAATCTGACCAAATACTACACAATGATCACACTGTACAAGCAGCCATTGGTAAAAATCAGGTAAGAGTACATCTGAGAAATGTCAGCATTAGTCAGTCACTTGAGAGGATTTAGAAACTAAAAGACCAAAAGAATGAAGATAATTTTCTGAGCCAATTTCACTGTTATGTGCAATCATATGAACAGAAAGCAATTTACTCCATACTAGGTCTTTAATCTAGCAAACAGCCATTTAATCTGGGCAGAAACTAGAAATCAAAGATCTGAAAAACAAAACCGCAAACAAACACCAGAACACAAGAAAAGATGCACATTTTACAGGAAAGGTAATTATCTAGTTAGCCTAGTGATACAGAGGCTGGCTGTCATCTGGAGTCTTTCACACAGGGTGAGACTCTTTACTTCATCCATGAGTGCCCAGCCAGTTGTAGTTCTGTGGCATCCCTTTGCAGGAGAAACAGATTATTGCTTATAGTTTCTTCTGACTTTAACATCAGTGACAAATGTCAGCCATACAGTTCTGCTGCTAATTAGACATCTTTGGTAGAATAGAAAAATCCAGGAAAATATAGGTGTGAGAAAATGATATTTAATGAAACAAAACAGAAAAAAATTATATTTAGAGTACTGACCAGTAGCTTTCTTCGCAAAGAACAAATACTAAGATGCTGATTGTAATTTACACATGTTCCTATGTGCAAATGAGGCAATAAATTTATATATTCTATCCACAGTCTCAGACTCTGCACCTTTCTAAATTTAGAGCTTGCTATTCTTTCTTCTTGCTATCTTAAAGTGGCACAGAGGAGCAGAATGTAATCCCCTTGCGTTACTATAGTGGATATGATTACAGACCAGATTTTCCATACCAGAGTCCTGGCTCTAGTATTTCTTAGTGGTTTTGTTGTTGATATAGTAACCTTGGCTTTTAAAAATCTTGTTCTGTCTGATTTTAAGTTGATTCTAGAGAATAAATATATTCTTTATTTCTTAAATAAAGATGTTCCTTATATTTGGTTGGTGAAAGAAGTGATGTATAAATACATAAGCACAACAACCTACAAAGACATCAAATATAGGAGTAATTGATTTAATACAGACTGAAGTGGAATGAGTTGAATGAGAATTCTACTAATGAAGTAGAATTAAGAAAAGAATGATACAGATATGGAGATTAAAAGCCTGATATTGTGAACATTTGTAACAAGGATACATTTTCAGAAGAATTGATGGAATTCGCATCATTTAGGTCTATTTTAAAAAGACTCTCAGAAGCTATGGATTTCTAGTCACAGTACTCATTTAGTCTGTCTATACAGATGTATTTATTTTACTATGCCAAAGCAAGCCATTTTTTCTTTGAATCTAAATTGGAACCACTTCCAGACAGCTGTATGGACAAGCCCATCCTGTTCTGAGGAGGAAATAAGTGTGCAAACAAAATCTCTGGAGCACTTCTTGCCTTGAGAACAGGCCTCTGCCCATTTTATTTTCTGGTATAGACAAAATCACTGCAATTCTGTCATTTGTCTTTCCTGAGACTAAGATTTCACCTCTGGTGTTCCATGATGCTTTTGGAATATTTTGGAACATACTTTGGAACATATTTTGGAACATATTTTTTGATGTTTTAGCAGGATCAAAATGTCGGTGGCAAACAAAGACATTTTCATTCTAAACTAATTTCATTCAAAAACTTTGGATCTGCACTGAAATATTAAAACCTATTAAAACCTATTTTTATTAATATTAGGCAAAGAAACATGCTGAAGTTTTTGTCCATTTGTAACAGATGTAATTGGAGAACAAAAATTAAGATATGAGCAAAGATATGGCTAATTACAAGATGCTGAAGAGAAAAGGACTTATTTTCATAGTGGGCTTTGTGCATATCTGTGCCAAGTACTTATGTCTAATGAGAATGATAATAGGACACAGTATCTTAAAGTCCATGATATTGTTTTGTTTTTCTTTGCTTTCCAGTGATTTGAGTGCTTCACACTAGAATATTTTGATATCGGCTTTCCATATCATTGGAAATGTTATGGAAATGTTTAAAGGTGCAATGAATCCATAATGGCAATGAAGCTGATTTCAGAAATGTTCTGTACAAGTAAAGGCCTCAGTAAAAATATACTTCTGTTCATTTTTAAATACGTGTGTATCATTTAGCCCTTTCATATTTTAACAAGTAAAACTAATTGAATCTTGCATGAATGTAGAGTGTGCATGTGTTACTCGTTTAACAGGTAAGGTTTTACTGCATTATTTAAATAATACTTTTTGATGTAAAGTGTTTTTACTGTTTATTTTTTCTTTCCCACTACCTCTGATGGTGAAGGATATTCAGAAACCCTTTTTGCAACCTCCCCAGTCATGCATACTGTCCGTCCAACTTTCTATAAGGGTATTGTTTTCCTTTTTTATCATTATCAATGCAATAGAGACACAATCCTATAAAGGGCTTGCAGTTGAGGCTTTTACAGTCCATTCAGTGACGTGGAATAAAGGGAGGTGTGTGCCACCTTCATACCTCCATTCTCTCCTACCATTACCCATTACCTGGACAATACTCTCACTTTTCTGCTGTCTTCATTTTACTTCTGGATGACTAGAAACAATGTTTTCTGGGATTTTGGCAATTAAGTATTTTTAAGTATTTGGTAATTTCAGTGTTATAGAGCATGCTCGCTAGAGTACATAGATTTTACTTTCTAATTTCATGGTGTAGTAACTGCTTAGGATTCAACTACCAAGCATGCTAATTTAGTCACTAATTTCCTGTAATGGAAACAATGACATATGTACTATACTTTCCCTGTATGTGATCTAAATTAGCATAGTACCTTCTTATTTTTATTTTTACTATTTTTTTAATGTATGACATCAAAATTTCATATTCTGCTTTGTTTTTCTATTGTGTATTCAGTGCAACCACTTTATCCAAGGATCAGAAATGTTACAACAGCTGCTGCTGAGACCTATGCCAATATCAGTTGGGAGTATGAGGGACCAGATCATGCGAACTTTTATGTTGAATATGGTGTAGCAGGCAGTAAGAAGTCATTTCATTAAATTATACTAAGTGTTCAGATATATTTTCAAACATTTTTAAACATGGTCTTAAGTTGACCCAGTGTTAATGATAGCTTGTAAATGTTTGGAAAAATCATTTTTAACTTGATCTGAAGATCAAATAACTTTCATTATAGTAAACATGTAGCAGCTTTTTGATGCTTAGATAGAAAATCAGCCTTTGTTCCTTTGTATTATCTTATGAAGTATTCTGAGCATGAACTTCTAAAAATGTAGATTGCTTAAAGTTGTTATGATGCATTGACTACATATATAAAATATGATTACATACATAAAATGGGATTTAACAGTTCTCCTAAATTATGTCCAAATCAGGAAAATAAAACAAAACAATCAGCAAAAACAATTTTTTTTTTTTTTGTTAAATTAAACCTTAAAACAAGGTATTGACCAACTTGCATACTTTTCTTGGCATAAAAATCTTTAATCTTTGATAATACAAGTAATAATTGTAACACAGGTAGGTAGCTAGTAAAACCATGATATTTAAATACTTTATCCTTCTAAAGTTATGAATAAAGACGATAAATCTGAAAATTGGAATATAAATCAATTTTTCTGGATATTAGTCAAAGAAACATCTGTCCTAGAAATAGAAGATAATGATTAGGAAATATGATCTGTTCAGATTGCAAAATAGAATTTCTCGACTAAAGTAAATATTAACTGAAACTACAGAATACAGAAGTATAGTCTAATTAAATGATTAAAATCTATTTTAATGTATTTGATAACTGCAATTTCAGTAAGTCTTTAAAGAAAATAAATGAAAATAGTATTTCTACAATACAATGGAACAAATGTTTAAAATAACTTCATAATTAATGTATAGTGTATCCTTCAATATATTGCATGCAATATATTATTTGCAGTCATGATTTTATATGGTTTTATTATTTTTTGAAAGAATAGTTGTTGTTTCTTCAGCCAATCCATAGTTTAGTCAAGTAACTGTTGGTAATATTCTGTCTAGAAACTTTCAGTAACACGTAGACAATTAAAATTCCAATATGTTGTTTTCCTAAAATTTTTGTAGGCAAAGAAGATTGGAAAAAAGAAATTGTAAATGGTTCTCGAAGCTTCTTTGTGTTAAAGGGTTTAACACCAGGAACAGCATATAAAGTCCGGGTTGGTGCTGAGGGCCTGTCTGGTTTTAGGAGTTCAGAGGATGTGTTTGAGACAGGTCCAGGTGAGGCACACCGTACCAATTCTGTATCATAGTCAGAATTGTGATAGACCACGTGTTGAAACGTTGAACTGCTTCTAGCTAAAAGATGTTGTAGCTAGCATCTTTGTATGTTTTTTTGTTTGGTTGGTTGTTTTTTTTTTAGAGCAATGTTGAATTATTTTTTAAACTCGTAGATATGCCAGCACATTTATTATGTAGATATGAATGTTTTCATCCTTTCAATTGACTCTACTTGTCTGTTGTTTATGGTAAGGGCAAGATACTGCTCACACTCCATCTGTGTGCTGTGCGCTGAAGATGACCTATTTAATTTTTTTCTAATTAATATAACTGAGTTCTATATTTAAATAACATCTACTCTAATAGAGTCAAGTATATATTTTTAAAGCTAACAATCTGCATATCATCCTCTTAATACAAAAAAATTGAGCTAAATTGTATGTGTAATCAGAAGTGTGGATTGAATTTGAAGACTCATGTAATGTATATATACTACTGTTAAGAGATTTCTACTTATGTTTCTTTTCCTATGTTTCCTATATTGGTTATGTAAAATATTTTGATTTCACAAATTGTCCTGTGAATCAGTAAGGCTGTTTAAGTTCTCTATGTATATACTTCCAGTCATTTAAAGAAAGGTGCAGCAGTCATTTTTTCATAAGCAAATCAGTAATGCTTGTTCATTTAACTCAAAGAAAGAGCTTTATTGGAAGTTTTTTTGATGTTATGCTGATTATGTTGTTGCCATCACAGCATGCTTTTGGTTAGCTATTATTATGTGTTTGTACATGATAGCCACTTCTACTCATTCCAAGCATTTTGGTCCATGCATAGTTGTTAAGTAGGAGCTTCACCAACTCCAGAATGTTATGATTTAAGAAAGTAGTTAAATATGAAAATATGCTTGAACAATATGTAATATTTATCAGACAACAAATTAAATTATGAATATACCAGTTGGAAAGTGAGTGCTTTCTAAAATCATAATTTTTTGCTTTGTTTTGTTCCATTTCTGTTGATAGTTTATCATGTTGCAGCAGAATTTTGAAAACATGGTGCTGAATAACAGTGCCAAGCAAATATATATGGGCTAAGCAGAGAGGTTATTTACGCCAGAGAAAGCAAGTGGTATAAATGGCAATAGGTAAAATTTTATGCAAATACACAAAACATAAAGCCTAAAGCAGCAGTAAAGAAAAGGTCGAGATCATAGTATAATTCAAAACAAGCAGAATGGAAATCTTCCCAAAAGCATCTTTCTAAACAAAAAATACCAAACCAGTAGATAGGGAATCCTGTACATAACTGTGAATGAACCTTGGCTGATACCTTTGAGTAGTTAAGGAAGAAGGGAATTTAAAGAGAATTTAAAGACACTCTTTTATGCTTTTTGATCAAGGAAATGCTCTGTGTAAAGTACTGCTTATGATTCTTAATCTGATGATATAGCATATTTCTTAGAAAAAAATGTTATTTCATACAGTCTTGAGTCTACATTAAAGCTTTTAAACATTGCAAAAAATGAAGCGGACAAAGGGAAAATTATTGGAATATGGAATGCTTTCCAATTAGGAAAGATACTGAAATGTTTGGCATAATGAGGCTTTTGCCTATTTTTTTTTTTCTTAAGCAAAGATTCCTATAGAACATTTGTGTGTGGTTTCATCTTTTGAGCATACCAGTACAGTGTGTTGCATTGACTTCTGAACTAGCAGTTCAACAAGAGTAAATAAATGTCTTTCTGCCTGAGGCAGATAATTTGCTCAGAGTACACAGGAAATTCTGTGCCATTTGTAAAGTTGTACTGAGGTCTAGAAACCTTTTCCTACTGGATATGCAATAAGTTAAGGAAGCTGCATACGTAAATTTTCACCTTTACTCCTTCCCATCTATCTTGCATATTTTTATGCATGAGTTGTTTTGCTTGTTGCTATTTCTTGCTACGTTTGAGTGTTAAATGTGCTTCTGCATTTTGCTACAACCTTTAATGCCTTATTATAAATGCATATGTACAAAACTCAAAATAATTTTAACCTTAATATGGAAACAAAATTTATATTAATTTGATTTACAATTCAGAGGAAGATTACCTTTGTGATTTTGGTTTTTTAAGATTGCCACTTTTGTTTATATATGTATATACAGTATATAAAGAAAAAAAAATTATGTTTATATAAAGACAGTATACATACATATAACTTAAACATTTCAATGCAAAAATGGTTTAAATAGTACTCAGAGGTACTTACAGTTTTCATACAGTCAGTGGAAGACCCTCAGGAATGTAGGACGGATAGCACAGATGTTTGCAAGCTAGGTGTCTCAGCCTCTGTCTTAACTAACATTGAGACATGGACTTGAATTCTGGCCTATAACAGAATATTGTTCTATTTTGTTGTTAGCGTGCTTGCCAGTCCAGTGCAGTCTCTTGTCAGCTAGCTGTCTGCCGAGGAACGCTATGGAATTGCTCAAAGGACAGCAACAGCACAGGATTCTTCCCAGTTGGCATTCTCCATGTCTTGTAAGGAGAAGAGCATTGGTGCTGTATCACCCTGACAATCCAAGTTCAATGAGCTTGGACAGTCAATGCTCCGCTGATAAAAACGGGGTTTCTGTGATGTCCTTTCATGAGCCTTCCCTTAAAGACATATCTTCTCGAAGGAGAGGTGGAAATTTTTTGGACTCTCTGGGACTTTTACATTTCTCTATTATTTATGCATGGTGTCCTCCAATTCAATGGAATCAATGGTTCAGTGGATGTCCTTCTCCTTCTTCATGTCTTCTTCTATAGCCCAGATTCCCAACTCCTCTCACCTTTCCCACTTTCTCCCAGCAGCAAATCCTAAGGCCAGTTGCCTGTGGTGTTTCAAAATACTGTGTTGGAGACTAGTAGGAGGGTTCCAGCCACCAAACCACACAGATAATTCTTGCCCTTACTAGTGGCTGTAGTGTTTCCTGTGTGGTTTGCCTATCATTTACATCATTTTCCAGCTAGAGTTGGCAATTGGAGAGAAACGGTGCCAAGGAAAGTCTTCCCGATTGCCTTGTGTTAAGTCCTCACTAATGCTAAATTATCACAATCATGATAAATTGTAGGAAGAGGTACAGGTCTGAGGAGAGGAAGAAAACATTATGCTTAATAAGGCTTTAAAGGATGGTTCATTGTTGATTTTTAGTTTGAATTGAATGTTAGGGCCTTGAATGACCCATCTGTTTCCCTGTTTCAGACTAATGGGTGTGCATTAGCTAATGAGTACTGGCTTTTTATTCATTTTGATAATGCAATCTAAGTGTTTGTGTGAATTATAATTTGCAATTTCATTTCAGTCATTTAATTAACGTAAAATGGTTAAGAATAGTTTTGAGATTTGTGAAAAGCAATATAGTATGCGTACATGTTTTGCAAAATAGTTCTTAAGTCAAAATGTTGAAGTAAGTTGGCAGAATCTTATATTTTCAAAAGTAAGTTCTGTGTGCTTGTACTCAGAAACATTTTAAATAATGAAAATATTCACAGTAGCACCAGTAGCACTGTTTTTCTTAATACTAATTTTCACAGTGAATGTTATTCCTTAATTAATAAATGTTGTGTACTGTATTATTTATTTTAATTAATATAACATTTTAGTGCAGGAAAACAATATTTTTTCTTCTTCTGTTCTCTAGCAATGGCAAGTCGGCAGGTTGACATTGCTACTCAAGGATGGTTCATTGGTCTTATGTGTGCTGTTGCTCTTCTTATCTTGATTTTACTGATTGTTTGCTTCATAAGGAGGAATAAAGGTGGCAAATATCCAGGTATGATATATAACAAAAATTATCTACTAGTAATCCATTTAAGACAGATCTCAGGTTTACTGGAAAAATTACATTTGCTGCTGGTTAGCATATACACTGTGTATATAGGAGATCAGTCCTATCATTTGGTAGGCTTGTTTGGAGTAATCTGCCTACTGGTAGAAAACTTCAATCCTTTTAAGCATATGAAGAGCATCTCCTTTATCCCTGAAGGTTCAAATGACTACATGATCACTTTAGAGAAGGCTGAGCTTTGATTAATGTACTTGGTCATACTACCAGTACTGCACGTCCCATTCTCTGAAGTCTAATGCAAATGTGTTTTAACGCACTGAAATGAGCTGAATTAGAATTTAATTAGAGAAGGTATGGAAACACATACCATAGCATAGCTGCCATGTCACTTAAATGTCCTGGGAGTGCAGCATTTCATAAGATAGATCCCTTAATACAGTGTTTTGTTTCAAATATTTTATCCTCCTTTTCAGAATCTGCGTCTTCATCAGCCTCAGTATTTTTGCATCTAAATTTCAAGATATCATCCTCCAGTTAGGCTGTTTGTTTGTTTGGTTGGTTTGGTTTGTTTTCTGTAAGTTTTTATTCATAAGAGTTTTTCTTTTTCTTCCCTTATTTTTTTTAGCATTAGACTAGCAATGGCCAAATATATTTTATAAGTTGTAACTAAAAAATTGGAACTATACAATGTACCTCTTCTATCCCCTGGGACATTATAGAAGACATACATTTGTTATGTATCCATGTGTGTATATATGTTTCATATATATTTCTCCGCAGTCTAATATTGGCTCCGTAGACTAAAACTGTAGAAAACAGAGTGACATCGAGTTTGCTTACAATAGTAGTGACAGGATCTCAGAGCAGGAGTGAGGTACGAGTGAACATAAATGGACTTCAAGGTGGCATCAAAGGGTAATTTGAGAGAAATTGGAGTGAGCCACCATCCAGAAGAGGGTAAAACAGTCAAACTGTAGTAGACAGTTGGATGCTAAGGATGCCATTACTTTGCAGAGGTCTTTGCTATGCGCTTCTTTTCTGTGCTTCTGCCGATTTATGACATGCAAGGTATTAACTATTTTATGTATGCATAAATATACATACACACTTATATGGATATAGCCAATTACTAGATATGGCAGACCTTTACTGTATATGACCAGATTTCCACAATGAGCATGTACTCATGTTTATAACAGTGACTCTGAAGTTAATTGTATTTCCTCTGAAGCTAATTTTATTGCCTGGGTTATTGGAAATGCAGTGTTCCACCAGTGAAGTGACAAATGCAAAGCACAGTTAGTAATTCTTTTTTTGTCTTAATTTTAGCCATGTCATCTTGAGATTACCAATTGTCATAAAAAAGTGGTAAATTGTTTCAGTATGAAATTATAGCAGACAGATTTCAAGGTGTTACATATTATCATAATTACAGATTACTGTCAGGAATTATTCATATCATCTTAAATAAGAGTGTATAAACTAATGATGTACAAATTAAGAGTGGAAATTACCAGAATAGAAGGTAAGAGATTGTATATTGGATTATGTAACTATCTGATAAACGAGGGAAGGATTTGAATAGCCACAATGACAGAAAGGAAGAAAGAAAGGGGAAGAACAGTAATGAAGGGTTTTTTTGAAGCCAGTATATTATTTTATTCTGTCAACAATCTTAATTTATAGAAATATACGTCTTCTATAAACATCTGTTTCCTCAGGTATTAGCAGGTTTCTGTGTCTAAAGAACACAGTGCTATGTACTTGTATAGGGACAGGTTACACGCAAAGACTAATGCAAGATTCCTCCATTCTTACCAGTGAACGACGACAAGATTACTAAGCCTGTAACAAGGATGTGCAAGAGATACAACTGTGTTAAATTTAGCTTCTAGTCTAGGTGTTTTTGCCTTATTTTTGATCATGCTATTGAAAACAAGGAATGAACAGACCAAACCTGTTTTTTCCCAATATTAATATATTTTAAATTTTATTTAAAATTGCCTGGAGACTGTTGCAATACCTTTACTGTGTTGTTAGTGCATGACATGAAAGCAGACGGAAGCTAACAGTGAACATAAGTGAATTTCATTTAGTGTTATCAATCAGTATGGGAGTAATATCGAGAGGCAATATGGAGCATGCATAATTAAAACTAAATTGTTCAGATTTCATTAAACAATAGCTCTAATAATAACATAAGTTGAGAAAGTGTATTTACTAAGATTTTTAGCAAATCTTTAGTTGGAAATGAAAGGAATAAAAAGTTTTATTAATGCAGTATTTTGTACTCAAATAAGATTCTATAAGTAATAAACTTTTTTTTTCTTTAAAAGAAAACATGTAACAATCTAAGGTCCTAGCTCAAACAATGATTTTTATTCAAACCACATTCCTGCCAAATGTGATCGAGAAATTAGGGTCTTGAGGTTTCTAGCATTGCAGTTTAATGATAAAAATTACTATTTCAAATATTTTAGTGAAGGAAAAGGAGGATGCACATGCTGATCCAGAAATACAGCCTATGAAGGAAGATGATGGAACATTTGGTGAATACAGGTGAGCAGCTGATATGGTTTGTCATGTTCACTGTTCACTGTTTGTCACGTTCACATGTCCTTTATATGTCACACTTACTAATTCACCACTAACTTTTTTCAGTGTTGAGAAAGATTCTGCATCCAATGTTTTGTAGAACTATAGACAGCATTTCAACTACATTATTAGAAAAAAAAATGAAACACACAAAATTTATGAATTGAGAGTTTAGAGTAAGCCACCAATGCAAGTCCTTTCAGTTAGGGCATATATCACATTATGGTTTTTGAAAATATATTTCTAATTGAAATTTAATGAAGACAATCTTGTGTTCCATTGACTTGTAAATGAATGCATTTAAGATGGTACCCAATACTAATACCTAATCCAATAACAAGGAAGTAGTTGAACATGGAGGGAATGTCCTACAGGAAAAAGCAGATCTTGGTTTCATGTATTTCAGTGCAAAAAATCCAGAAAAAAGCTTCAAAGGATGTTACACAGCTTTTATTCCTTTATTTTAAATGTAGGCTAGCCAAATCTCCTGACATTGCAAAAAGCACACACTTTTCTAAGTCTGTTCACATAATACTTAGGAGTATAGTTTTGTTTTGTTTTTCTTTGTTTAAAAAAAATGTTTGATGGTTTTTAATTAATACAGGAAATAATGTTTTTAGTTTCTAAGTATATCAATGCTGTTATATTTTACCTGGGTGTTATAATGCATTTCACAGTGTATTCCTATGTAAAAAATATTGTAAAACCCTTTATTATTTTGAAGATGTGCAATTTAATGTACAAAGCAAAAACAGTTTTTTCAAGAAGGATTCATCCTGTTGCTGTAGCTTCCTCTCTTAAGGGTAATGTGCATCTGTATCTGACTGGAATAGATTTCCAGTTCTGAATGCCAAAGAGCAGTTTCTGATCATTCTTCCAGGATTAAAAAAAAAAAAAAAAAAATCAACTGTGTTCTTAGCTTAATCATTTTAGTGCAGCATTTTATTACAGAATTATGTGTATATATATATTAATGAAATTTGGCTGATAAAATAAATAGTGTAAAGCAGTGTTTGGAAGCAGATGTAAATAAGTACTGCATAGATTTTCCTAGCCAGTCCAGTTTGCATTCTCCTTTAATAGCTCCTCTGCTTTTATGTACTTGGAACTTTCCCTTTGTACAGAATTGTACAAATGATGTGACTTGAATATGCTGTTTCTCAGATATAGACTAAGACTATTCAAGTCTGCTTTCATATGTGACCTGTAGCAAGATTTGAATTTATGTTGCCATATTTAAGTGGCTTGAGTTAATCTAAAAAACCATCTAGTTCTGTATTAAATTATTTTATAATGCATTTATCAGCCTCTATTCTGGTAAAAACGGACAGTTGCATGCCTAGCTTTCAGTTTGTTCATGTGTTCATCCTATTTACTATGCAAAAACTCCTTTCTAAAATGTATTTCTGTGTAATTAGTCTATATTGGGCTTTCCTCTTTTTTCCTTAGAGAAAGGGCAGCAGCAGCAACCAGTCAGATTACAGAAGATATCTTGGCACCCTCTCTGCAGCCCAACATCCCTGCAGTCACTCAGTTCCCAGTTTGTCTGCCTCACATGGCACTGGCCATGATGCAGTGCTTCTTTGAGGAAAAAGGGTATAGGGTATCCCTTGAACAGAAAAGTAATTTTTGAAAGGTCTAGAAATTCTAGTATTTTGAACTTTTTTCATCACTTCAGGTCCATGTCTGCTTGGACAGGAAAGAAAATGGACAAGGAAAAGAAAAGAAAAGGTAGCTGTGCCAATTCTCCTGAAGCAGACCCTGTCTTTATCAAAGCAAAGTCTGTGAGATCTGACAGATCCAACTTCTTCAAAAGGTCAGGGGATCAATACTCCAGCATCAAATCAGAGACCTCCTACACCAGGAGGGCTAGGCAGTCTTCAGAGCTCACAGGGGTTAGTTCTGTCTCTGCTTCCCTCTGCCAAGAGGAAAAGAGGTCAGACGAATGGAAGTACAGGCATGGCTCTAGACATCATGCTTCTGAGCAACAGATAATGGGTTCGGATGAGGGCTCAGATTCTCAGGCAGGACAGCAACCCCCTTTCCAGCAACCCCTCAGCTGCAACTCAGTTCGTGGTTCAGTGGCAAGGCAGCATTCTTCTCGCCAGCACTGGTTCAGCCAAACCCCAGACTACAGCTCAGATTCAGAAGACACTCAGAGCTCCTACCACAGGAAGGTAAGACCTTCTACTACTCATTTATCTGAATCTGAAAAGAATTCATTAATGAAATCTGTATTTTTGCCTGAGCTAGCTACTGTCTTAAAGGATGCGCTGACAGCAGCCAGACAAAGTATAACTTCTGTGGCACAGGCTAGGTCCCACTCAGTAAAGCACCCCAGGGTACCAATTGCAGAAGTTCCAGTGGTTACTCTACTAGCAACTGGGACCAGTTCCCAAACTTTTGAGACTGACCCTGAGGACAGTTTAAAAGACCAAACAGCTTCTGTGAAGGAGAAAGCTGAGGATGACAAGGCTTTGGAGGTTGAATTATCCCCTGAAGAAGGGGAAATGTTATCTGAATTCCCTACAGAAGACCAAGAAGGACCAGATGCTGTGCGTAGGTTTGACGTGGAGAATCAGAATTATCTGTTCAAGCATATTAAAAGAGCGTTAATGCTGAAAACTTCCAAATGTGAACGCCCTGCAGAACTGTCTTTCTTATCTGAAGAAGGCAAGGGAGATAATGCACTTCCTATCCATTCAGCAGTGGAAAATCTTGTCTGTAGGGTTTGGGGTAATCCTGAGGCAAAGCATGAAGCCCCAGCAGTCCTACGTAAGCTGTATCCTCTTCCAGCAGATAAAGCTTCTTTGTGGGGGACCTTGCCTAAGGTAGACAGGGCATTGGTTACTGGTGATTCTGTACTTTCAATGCCTGCTAATGGGGATGCTCTCCCTAAAGATCCTACTGACAGAAAGATTGAGGAAGCAATTAAAAGATCTTTCAAGCTGGTTGCAGCCCAGCTTGGAGTATCTATCTACTGCACTTATGCTTCTAGAGCGTTACTAATATGGCTGGAGGAAGAACGAGCCAGAATCAAAATAAAACGGATCCCACCTGGTGCTGTACGAAGGAAACGCAGGCTATGTAAACTTGCAGCTAATTTTATCCATGATGCAGCTGAGGATTCTCTTAGACTCACAGTTAAAAATATGGCATGCCTCACAGTAGCCTGGAGAGCTATATGGCTACGTTCCTGGAACTCGTCACTAGATCTTAAATGCCAACTGCTGTCTTTACCATACACAGGTGGCAAGCTATTTGGTGAATCCTTGGTCCAGATCATGAAGGACTTTGCAGAACACAAATGTTCCTCACAACAGCTGAAAAAGAAAAGCTCTCTTCAAAGCTCTTCATTTTCTTATCCTCGCAAGTCTCTGAGTTACTTCCATTCTCCTCCAAAGTTTAAAGGAGGAAAAAGAAAGTATAAGTTCTCACATTCATTCCATGCTGACTATGAAAGGACATCTCATTTTCAGAGAGACACCAGACCATCCAAAGGAACTTTCTAAGAACATAGACTGGCTTATTTTCTCAGGAACTGGGAAGAGTGAAGGATTTAGAAATTTATACTGAATAGACTTCAATATTTCTAGGCAATGCTTAATTGCTAATGCCGATAGTTAGAAAATTTGTTGTTTCAAAATAAGATTTAACTAATTAAATGACTTAAATCTTAATGATTAATTATGATTTTCTAGAGAAGTCATAGCTATCAGATTTAGGGGAGTTTTTTGTCATATTCAGTTTGTAGGCTTCTCAGTGTTCTTGGGATTACTTGGACTTTGAAGTTTTGCACTATTCCACTGGGTTTCTTCTTCTAAGAGCAGGTGTCTGCAGAATCTGCCAACATCGGATTTTTCTGCAATCTAAAGAGGAAATAGTGCTCTAAGAAACCTAGGTGTTTCAGAAACCACAGAATGAATGACTGGGTATGCGCTGTTTGTGTAACTGGTGGCTTTCCTGCATCTTTACATAGCAAGGGAAAACAGTGCCTCTAGAAGTTGTTTTTATAGTAAGCTGATTTCACCACAACCCCTGTGATTTTCTAAGTTAGAGAAGACAGTGAATTGTGGACAGTCAATACCTACATGAAGAAACTGCAAGACATTCAACACATAGTGAAAATGTATGTTTATTTAAATTAAAAATAAAGACTATGCAGAGCTTCAGTTCAGGTCAGCATAGATATATAAATCAGCCTAAGTTTCCGTACTGGGCAAGAGAAATTAAGAATTTATGGCATCTACAGACCTGTGGATTCAGGGAAGGGGTGGGGGGAGGATGCAAACATGCATTTCTAAGTTACCTTCACAGGAAGAAAGCTTTTCACATCTCTTCTTACATGATATCCAAGCGTATTTGTCCTCTTGTACTCTCTAAACTCTCCTTAGGAAGATCAAAGATCAAGGCATCTACAGTAGCAGGACTGATACTGTGGTTATGCAGTATGTTCACACAATTTGTTGAATTATTTTGCCTCTTGTCTTCAACATTTTGTCAAACTATTTTTCCAAGATATTCCTAGCTATGCTATAAAAGACTTTCTGGAAATGATTTGTGGAGAGTTCTTTGACTGACATATAATTTATTAGTCTTCCTTCTTTTTCTAGGTTGATTAACAATGAGGATGTAGTTTGTAACTACAACAGTATTTTTTTTCTGCTGTATTTATGAAGATTTATTGCAGCCTAGGTTTGTTTCCAGGGGTACCTAGCAATGATTTTTGGTTGATCACTTCTACCACAAGCTGTGATGTCAGCAGACTGCCTGGAGGATTTTAGTCTCTGAATAGTCTGATTGGGTTTGGCAGTGATCTTACTGTATCCTCATTCACACACACATGCTTTGTTTGATGGTTCTTATTTTAAGTCATGAGCATCTCTGTCACCTGATTTTTTAAATCATTGCTTTGATTCCTGTTTGAACATTTTTCCTCCAGAAATAGCAAAAGTTTGCTTAAATTTATCTCAAGAAGATTTTTCTTTAATATATTTCCTAGCAGTAGGTCAGATTCTTTGACTAACGACAACTTTTTCAATGTGTTGCCATTTAAAGGCAGAGCTTAATCTCCCAGTTTTTGCAGCTTCTGCCAAGATTGAAGATCAAATATTAGACATGATAAAGAAAACCTACTCAGAAAAATAAGCTATTTTGTCTTAGCAAGGTTGGAAATAGTAAAAAGTTTTGAAATCTGAATTGATACAGGTACGTAAGTGTGTAGGAAAGAATTCTTTACTTGCACAGTCCTCGGGATCCCAGTCAATTTAGGAGTGTGAGCAGAAACCCATTAGGGGGGCAGAAGTTCTCCTGGAGTCTACAGGAGAGCCACTGTGCAAGGTCCTGTAAGCCTTCTGTGGCTTTATGTGGCTGCTTATAGGTAAATGTTTATGGGCTGTTGACGTGAAGGCACAGAAAAAGAAATTTACTACCAAGAAATTCCATCCTCAGCATCCTCTTTCTGCCCAGAAGATAGCCCAGAATGCTTTACCCATTTTGTTTGTTTGTGTTGCCTTTCATCTGACAGTTGTGTTATGAGGAAAAGTAGTATATTGCTAACCATATATTGAGTTGTTTTGCATGTTCATGAATGTGGCAAAGTTTAGTGGGAACTAGTTGCCTGCTGGACTGCAGAGGCATCGTAATACTGTCCTCCCCATTCTGACTGGTTGCTGCATGTACCCATATCTAAGGAAGAAAAATTGAAAAGTTGAAAGAAGAAAGGAGATTTCAAGGTACATATTTCTTTCAATAACTGATGACCTTGTGAAATTGAAGTACTTTTTTTAAAAAAATAAGTTTGTACTTTGCATTTACACGTCATTATTTTTACCTCCGTACTTCTTCATTAGCTGCGTACTTAATCATTAGCTGCAAGTTTGCTGTATGTTTAATTAAACAAAGGGAAAAGATACATGTATCTTCTGATATATTAGCAATAATATATTAGCAATCACTTATGAAAAATATTTAAAGCTTTTAGAGTCTGTTTTAATATTAAATTCACTGTCCTTATTGAAGGGGCAAGAAATGTACCTATTAGTACATATGAAAATGACTGGTGTGTCTTTATTAACAAACTTTCATCCTTAAAAAGCTAGTGGCATGGAAATTATTTCTAAGAAAACAAATCATAAAAGTATCTCTGAGCTTAACTGTCATGGTCATCTGAGCTCTAAATATAAAATTCTTACACATTCTCACCTCTTGTTTTGTTCCTTTTTAGTACTTACTGTCTCACTCTTAATTGAAGGCACTGCATACATGACGCATTTCTAAATACCTCTTAAATTTTCCAATTGTAATTTTAGTTAACCCAATTTGTACCTTATTTTTCATTTCAGGGTATTAGACTAGATAAGTTTAAAAGACAGCAAGCAAAATCGCAAGCAAAAACTGAAGGATCTATTGATATATTCTGTTTGTATTTTGTAATAGTTTTATGAACAATCAGAAACAAATCTTGCAGATACTGTATCAAAAGTTCTGACTTTAACGTTTTTGCAATATAATATTATATGTTCTAAAGCATAAAGTGTTATGTAGCTCTTTGGGCATCAATATTCATAATGGGACAACTCCGTGGCTTTTGTAGATTGCTTCTTGGCAGCACACAGAATACCCATTCATTTCCCTAGAGCACCAGGCTCCCATCTTTGTTTTGCAACCCCAGGGTTACAAAAGTGCTGTCCAAAATATTGATGTATTCACTTTTTTTCTCTCTCTCCTGTTTTGTCTTTTATCTTCTGTTTCTTTCCCTTCCAACCAAAATATTGTATTAATCTAATACAACAGTTTATAATCCAGCTTGAATCAAGGTACCATGCAATGTGTTTCCTTTTTCTGAGCAAGGAGTGGAAAATACCTTGGGTAATCCCATTTATTTTTCACTGCTAGAGTCTTGGCAGAACTTCTTTCTGGACTTTTCTGGTGCAAAACCGAAGTGAATGCACAGGTTCAGACTTGATTTTGCATCTGCTGTAACTATGGTCTTATACCAGTGCCCACCTCCATGCAGGTGTACTCCTGGGTGAATCAGCAGTTTTGTTTGTTTGTTTTTAATTACACAGACAGTAGAATCTGCATCCTTACTAAAACAGAAAAAAACAAAGACACAGTACAACCAGCTGTGTAAGTATTTCTTTATTGTTTGGCGTATAAATACATTTTGTTTACAAAAATACAGACAGAAACTCTAAGAGCAACACAAAGCAAAAGTTCCCCTACCCAGGTTTATCAAAGTTACAAATTAAATTTGTTGAACTTTTTATTGGATTAAACACCAAAATGCCTGAAATGTGGATATTTTTTCATACAGTGGTGGTGTATTATTTATTTACTGTGTATTTCCAGCCTAGTGAATTACACTGGGTAGGATCACACTTTAGAACATTTGCACAGTTTCTTGACCAATTTGAATAGGGTACAAATGCATTTTTTAAATTTGTTTTCATTCATATTACAGTGTAAGCAATTAAGAAGCAATGTTCTTCACTAAATGCTCTTACCTTGAAGTCATTAAACACTTCAGGTCATTCTTCTTTGGGATTATATTTCAAAGTGAGGGTCTGGTCTTCATTGCTTTTGTATAGCTTATTTTAATGACTCTAATGCCCTCAAATGGGGGCAATGAAGAATGTACCTTGCTGTCTGACAAGGAGACTCCTGCAATTTTTAAATACTCTGTTCTTTCTTTAGACTTTTTCATACAGGTTCCCTCCAAAATAATCTCCAAATGAGTGATGTTTTTGTAATCTGCTCATGTTTGCAGTGTCATAAACATTTGCACTTTTCTACTGGATGATTGACATTTTCCACTAGAATTCATTTAAGTGTTAATAACCTAAATGTTTGCATTATCAATGGGCACAGAAGATCAGTGATATTTATCCTCAAGCCATGTACACAGCAATAACTAAAGACAAAGTTAAGCCAATATGATCAAGTTTAGAGTTTTGGCCTTTGTAAATTTTAATTATAACATGAAGTTTTTCTTACATGTTAGTAAGGTAGATGTTCCTACCAATTCTGTGTATGCAAAGAAGAATAAAATCTCTGGTATGCTTTTTTTTTTTTTTCATTTTTTTTTTAAATTATATGCATATTAAAGGCATACTTCTTTTAAAATGTGAAAACTTGAAATCTTCCAAAGCCAAAAAAGGATGGGGAGATGAGGAGTACCAGCTTGGTGGAAAATTAATGTACTGTTTTTTTTGGAATAGTGAAATGCTTCTCAATAGGGCATATATTAGCTAACAGTATAATCTATGTGACCTTGTACGTGCTTTATTACTTTTATTCCATCTAATAATATGGATTTTGTAAATATATTTATATTTCCTTGATATTCTATACATTTCTGTATATTTTCCATAAGTTGGAAATCAGTAAATAGAAAAATAATAATCATTTGCTCTTTGGTGCCTATATAAAGTCCTGTGTTTCGTTTAAGACAATTGCACCCATAAGTGCAGCTGCCTGTAGTGTTTTTTAATTAGAAATGGTTTGGAGCTACTGATGAAATCTTCACCTTGAAACTGAAGTGCAGTGTTAAGTATTCGGAAATAGACCAACTAGATCTATTTCATAAAATACAGGCTTACCACAGCTACAGATTTGTTCAGGGATGCTGATGGCACTACAGCTTTTCCACCAACGAGGGAGAGACTGCAGTGCTATGCTGAAGGGATCCTTCTTCCCTGCCTTTCTTTCCTTTCTTTTTTTTTTTTTTCCTGTTGTGCTCCAGATCATCATCATCAATGCCGGAACATGTTATTAGTTATGGATTAAGATAGAGAGGTTGATCTGATAAGTAATGAAAAAAACTAACCATGCTCTTAACTGCTCAGTTCCGGCTACTGTAAGCTGAATTGTTGCTTTACCTGTATAGAGCAAATGTTTTAGCAATTTTAAAAGCAACTTATTATTGATAAAATACTGATCACTATCAGGATATGGACTTTGCTTTTCTTCTTAGGCTATTTTCATTTGTTTCTTCTGCACCCTTTTAATGGAATATATAGGTCTCTTGAAAGGTAAGGCTGAAAATTGCAAGTCTGGCCTGCATTATGTAACAAATTATTTGAAATGCAGCATTTTATTTTCTTTGTACTAGTAAAGAAAACCTGTATATCTCATTTAACTAAGTTCATTCTTCATTCGTGTTGAAGGAGTCAAAGAAAATAAATTTAACAGACTAACTTCACAGCACATCATAAGCTTGTTACCCTGAGGAACAAATAAATTATTATTTTTACTTTACAACACAATTTTTAATGCTTGCAGTTGCATCTAAATTGCTTCCAAGCCAAGGGCACAAGTTTTATGCCCTTGAATAAGTCATGCACGATGAAAAAAAAAAAAAAGAAAACCACAAAAAACCCGCTCTCCACTGAAGACATTTGCTGTTTAAACCATTACTACACCATGTATTCATGTCAACTGCATCATATTGAGTTGTCTCTCCAATGTGATGTGGGTTTACTAAAGGATTATAGGGCTGCACACATGCTTTTTATAAACTCTGCATGCATTTCTGATTTTGCCTTAATGAATCGTACATCAGTTAATTCATTTTGTTTGTTTGTGTCTCCAGTGATGCAGAGGACCATAAACCTCTAAAAAAAGGAAGCCGGACACCTTCAGACAGAACTGTGAAAAAAGAAGACAGTGATGATAGTTTAGTTGACTATGGAGAAGGTGTAAATGGTCAGTTCAATGAGGATGGCTCCTTTATTGGACAATACAGTGGTAAAAAAGAGAAAGAACCTGCAGAAGGAAATGAAAGTTCTGAGGCTCCTTCTCCTGTAAATGCCATGAATTCATTTGTGTAATCAAGGAACTCGATCCCCTTGTGTCTTCTGTTTGTTTAAAGCACTTGTACATCCTCCTTCTCATACTATGAACATGCAGGTAACAAAGCTGCTCACCTCAAAATGTTTATGCTATGAGAACATGCCAGTCAATACAATTACTCAGTATGATGACACATCAAGTGGTATGTTAGTATGACTCAAAATACAAAATTCAAATTTTGTTCAAAACTTGGATTTTCTTACTTTTTTTAAAAAAAGGAACTGACACTAAAAAATAACATTGATTTCTAATTTTGTTTTCTGTTGAAAATATGGTATAATGCATGAAAAAGATGCTACACAATTCACAATCCTCGTGTACACTATAAAAACATGGTTGGACAATTTGTTATGCAATCCTCGGCTGAATCCCTGGATATGAATTCTGTTTTCATTGTCAGAGTGTTATAGTAGTATTATATAGAACTTCAATGTCTTTGTGGACATTGTTGTGAAATTGGTGACTTAATGTCTAGCTATCATATGTCTTTTTGCAAGACAGTTAGGAACAGTATGTACAGTATATAATTGCTAAATGATTTAAGTATGACACTTGCATTTGCTGATGCTTAATGAGACCCTATTATCTGCTCTTTGCTCCTATTACTTTATAGCCTTTTTAATCTATCAAGTATTACAGCAGTACAGTGTTCTATTTTTACATCAAAACACATTGGATTGATTTTAGAGCATAAAAGATACGCATTGCAATGCATTTTGGAATTTGTACAGTCACTGAAAGAAAAAATTTAAAATGACAGAAAATATTCCAGAAAACACAGGGCAAAATACATTCAGTGCCTTTATACAATATGCATTCCATAATGCACTGTACTATGAAGTCAGTTGCTTCAGTAAACTGTGATTAGTGGACAACTATCGTTGCCAAATAAAGTAAAAATGTAAAATAAATAAATAAGAAGCGTTATGAAACTGTTGTGCTACAAATTGAAGGTTTAAAATGTTTAAAATTACACAGAGTATGTTTGTTTGTTTGTTTTTCTTCAATAAAATGAACACTTCCTAGACAGTTACAGCACAACATGTTTTCATGGCCTTACAAGATTTATTTAGAAAAAAAAAAAAAAAACATGACAAACACAACCAGAATTAAATTATTTACTAACACAGCAAGGTATAAGCTCTTGTAAAATAAACAGTTAAAAAACAAGCTAGCCAACTACACAAGCAAGAGTGCATTTCCCTCTGTGTCCTGGCCTGCTCAGTGTGGCAGCTTTGGAATTATCTACACCCCGAAGCAGTGTGGGGTTACCGCTCACAACCGCAGAATTCAATCTGACAAGTGCTCGTACAGTTTAGTGGTAAAGGATTACCATTTTCAGTTACAAAATGATTTTCTCACATAAAATATCAATCAAGTGTTTACCTCCAAATATAAATTTTTATAACAACCTATGGTTGAAGGAATGCTCAGTTTCATTTGCCAATAAATTGGTTTTTCATAACTTGCATCAAGTTTAATTTTAAGTAAGCTTTTTATATGTAGATATTTTGTTGAATTTGTAAATACACTTAAAGCGTAGGTGCTATATGCTTCTAGGTGTTAAAAACAAATAAAACAAGAAAACTTATGTTGTACTGTGTAAGAAGTACTATAGCCAATGGTGTGCATGGTATTTTAAAGCATCTACTTAAATATATATTATTATTATTTTTGCTGTGAAAACAAAATAGTAAACTGTTCTGCTTTTTTACTGCAGATTCCTAATTGAACCATTCAGAGCTTTTGCCAGTGCATTACATCAGACCATAGTACACATCGCAGCTTTCATGTATATATTGTAGGTAAAGCACAACTGAAGTGATCATAAATGTATGCTAGCTGTAATAAGCTTGTTTTGCACCTTTGAGCTTTTCATTGATCAGTTTTCTTACTGGGAACCGAAATAAGAAATGAATTATACAAACATTGACTACAAAGCACAAAGAGGACCTTTCTTAATAAGATTTTACTGATGGTTTTGGTAAAAGAGAAGTATAATTTTATTTAATTGTAGATGCTGAATTATCTGTGCATGTGGGGGTAAACATACAGGCTCACTTCTGTAATAGTGCAACAGATTTTGTATTAAAAATAAATGTGGTTTTAAAATTTCATTGTTTGTTCTGTTTACACTAGCAGTAAAAGTCATATCTGATTCACCATGTAATTAAGGATTCAAATTGGAAAAAACATGAAACAACTCTATCAGAAGCTGTTACCACGTTGTTACAGGACTTTATGTACTGCAACCAAATTATTTATGGACTATTGCCTATCTTTACCTACCACCATTTGAAAAAGATATGAACTCATCGGAACATTTCCCATTGAAATCTGCTGATGTTTACACTTTACATCCATGGATGCTTTATTTAGTCATATTTCTGCAATCATGTCCATGCCTGTAAAAATGAGTAAGAGAAAATAAGAATGTTCATTCCAAATTACGGGCCCTCAGATAGGATCCCAAATCAGGATTTTGTGTCCTAAAGAACGTACAAAATTCTGAGTATTCATTTTCAAACAGGATATTTAACAGTACATGAGGTGAGGCAAGTTTAACACCTTTCACAGTAAATAAAATCTATTGCAATGCTCTTTTCACACCTTGTCTGTTCTTTGTATGAATGGAAACGCACTGGGCAGGAGGGCAGTTGCTCCACAGAGAAGGCCGCAGGAGAGTCATGGATTCCAAGAGGTGCAGATGCTTCAGGAAATACATCAGAAGGTTGATGTTTGTCTGTGATGCTTGAAACAGGGATTTTATCACTGAATCAGAAGCCATTCTGTCCACCCTCCGAGCCACCTATATACTGGACCCCCTTGTCTATTCCCACTTCTGTCACCTGTGTAGTCACAACTCTGGCACTCTCAGACGTGGGGCTGTCTGTTTCTCTTTACAGGCATCTATTGATTTTTCCAGCAATGTACAGTGACTGGGAGATATGAAATACAGCTGTTTCTATTTTGATTAAAGATAATTCCTGGAAAGAGGGATCTGAATTTCCTAGGCTTTGCTGGGACAAAAGATTTCATGTGATAACCATTTTTGGAGACACACTTCTGTTCGTCTGTTCCAGTTTCCCAAAGTGTGTTAATACATACAGTCGCTACATTTTCCTTTTACTGATTTACTTTTGCTTTTGGTTTTATTCTCACTGAAGTGATTGTATAAATCCAGAGGGAATTAAAGAGAATACCCCATCAGTAGTTTTTATTGTAATCTTCTATTCTCATATTGTTCCTAGGAAAATAGAGTTTCCTTGTAAATCCACATAGCAGAGGCAAAGTGGCAAAGTGAACCAGATTCTTTCCATGTGCTGTCTGGCCCATTTTGAGACATAATCTGGAGAAATAATAAATGAAGCAATATTTTCTACATTACAGAAGTGGGCTTTTTGTTGTTGTTATTGTTGTTTTCTCTGAAACAAGGATTAGGGATAAAAGCAGGAAGATGTTGAGATGTTGAGAAATGTCCTTTGTTGTGTGTAATTGGAAAGTAATTGCCCTTTGTTGTGTGTTTCTGTCTCCCTTCCTCTCCTGGCTTTCCTTCTTCTGCTATCTTAGGAAAGAACACTTCAGAGAGCTGGCAGACGCAGCAACTGATGTCATGGGAAGATGGGAATAACTGAATATGCTACTGTAGGGGTCTACCCCAAATAATGCTTTCTGGGGTGCAAATTAAATCCATCTGGTCATATGTTTAGTCTCAGGGGATTCATGTTTTCTCTCGCTGCTCTTCGTGCACATGAAGTGGAAACTTTAGACCAAGCTGTCAAGATAAGTGCATGTCAACAGGACATTGACTGACAGTAGATGTGATACAGCATGACTGTAAGCAAACAGATAAATTCTTGTCCTTGTGGTCTCACAACTTTTGGCAACAAAAATATATGCAATTCTTACTGTACTCAAATGTAGGTGACCCAGTAACAAATTCAAATCCTGTTTAGTATCTATAAAAATGAACCCTTCATTGAGGGGCTGGAGCAGTGTGCCCAACTGTGCATTTGGCAGCACTGGCTTTGTCCCCTGGGGAAGCACTGCAGGATAAAATTAGAGCAAGCTTGCAAGCAATGGGATTGCATATGTTACATGCTGAGAAATGAGGCAGGGCACGGGATGGCTTCTGTCAGCAGGTCCCCTCCAGCCTCTTGTCCTCCTTGACCCTGAGGTACCCAAGTAAAATAAAGAAGTTCAAAAGATGGTGTTTCCCTATATGCTGGGAAATACGGATATAGAAATACGGATATATATATATATATATATATATATATACATATATATATATATATATTATATTATATATATATAATATTATATATAATATATAAGATGAATCTGTAAATAGGATTTAATTCTGTCTGGCTTTCTATTATGTTTTGGGTATTAGTGAAGAGGAGGAAAAATGCCTGGTCCCCAGTTTTTCAGGTTGTACAATTACATGTGCCAGGGTTTCAGACCTAATCCTAACTCTGGTGCCTGATTTCTGGCCTGAATTACTCACTCATGCTGTATTAAGGAACAAACTATGTCCAAAAATAAACTATACTTGATCCATATCTTCCAGAGGATGCTGCCCTATTTCTCAGTCCAAAGGCCTCTAAAAAGGGATGCTTTGATCTTGAACTCCAGCAGCTCTTCTGACAGGTGATAGCAGCCATATGTGTACATTGCTCTGCCATTACTCTGTGTTTGCAAAGATCTCAAGGACATTGAGTCTTCATAGGACTAAGGGGACAAATTAGGTTTTCCTAATTCTGGTATTCCGAATATATTCCAAATAGATGGTCTGGAATATGTGGGCTGTAGTGAGGGAGTCCTTGTGGACATGCCAATATGAAAAGTTTTTTTGTTTGTTTATCTAGTGTTGTGTTTCTATTTATGCATATATTGTTTCGAGATATAAGAACTTATCAATCTTTGAGACTTTTCTCATATTTAATTGAAAACTGCCAATAAGTTTGCATGTTTTGGGTGGGAGAAGTACTCTAACAGATGGACTAACAACCACACAAGGCAATTGCTTAACTTTCTTTACTTTTTGAAGCAAGCTGGGGTGTTGCCTGGAAAGCAACTGCTTTTTGTGTTTATAGGACAAGGCCAGCTGAACAGATCCCTTAGCCTGGGAATTTGACTGGTATTGTTCTAATAAGATGAGGAAAGAGGGAATTTTCCAAGCCCTTTAGATAAGGAAAATATAAAGAAGCCACATAGTGAAGACTCCAAACTTGGAATGCCAGCATCAATGTTTTTGAAAAACTTCTTAAGAAAAAAAAAAGGAAAAAAAAAAAAGTGGGAAGAGGGCAGTTAATTGAAACAATTTCCGGTCAATTCAGAGGACAGAGTGAATGTAGGTGAAGTGGACATCAGCTGGAATATTTTGATTTTCATTAAAGAGAGAAAAATGTCTTTTGCTAGGCCATCTGGCAGCCTCTGGGTACAAACACAACATAAGGAAGCACTAGAAAAAGCATTTTAGACTGCTTCTAAGGGAATATTGTACATTTAAGTATGTAGGTGTTGACAAACCATAGTTTTATGCATAAATATATAACTCAATCAATCAGTGAGCCAATGATCAGGCCAGAAATTTGATCTCACTGAGATTGTTTGTTCCTGGCTGTGTTACAACATCGAACTCTTGGTTCATTTTTAAATTTATTTATTTATTTATTTTTGCTTTAGTAAGAAACCCGACTCAGCTGTTTTATTAAAATTAGGCAATGACCATAAACTTTATCAAAAGGGAGGTTTTTGAATTTTTCTAAAACAAATTTTGTTTAATAATACAGCCTAGTTTTTAAGCTTTAAAATAGCAATTGACCACTAGGGGGAAGTCACAGTTGTTAGCAGGAGCCCATGGAAAACAGCTATCCAAAACGATGCATCAAAGTTCTTATCACATGTGAATGCGTATATGTATATATAATATTCGTATATAAAATACTAGCTACAAGAATAAGACACAACTTCATAATTATTTTCCTGTTTTGTAATAAATAAATAAATAAATAAATATACTATTCAAAATATTTTTGTTACTTGAGTTAAACCACTGCCATCACCATTTCAGCAGTCTAAAAGCAAAAAAAAAAAAAAAAATTATTTGACTGTCTGAGCACTATCACCAGCCTCTGCCTTTCCCCCACATAGGGTGCTGCTGGGTTACAGAAAGAACAAGGGCTCTGGCTTTTTGGATCATGAAAACCCAATGGGACCATAAAAGCAAAGAGCTGAATGGGGGATCATGTGTTACCATGCTGCACCAGTCATGTTGAGCTGCATAGGATATTAGGCGCAGGATGCTACTCATTTACCTGTGGCTATGAAAGCAACAACTGCTCTGGAAAACTGAATGTCTCAAGACATAGCCAGAGGACACCATGTGGTCTCCCAGGCACAAATTCAGGCCTCAGTGCAGGATAAGACCACTATGGATTTTTTTTTTCTCCTTATTTCCCCCACTATAGGGTCATGTAACTCCAGCACAGACAAACAAACCCTGAGCAGCAAACAGAAGAACACTCACTGAGCTGAGTCAGACTTTAAAAAGTATTAGAGGGTTGAGCTCATCGTTTTGCAGGAACTCCCTAGTGTATACAAGAGGCTTTTAATATGCATATCTGAAGATGAGAAAGCACGAGCTGTGTGTGTGTGTGAGACACAACAGGAAGATGGGGGAAAAAGTACTAAATCAGATCCCCTTGATGTTGAGTCTGTATTGCATCTGCAGTTTGTTTTGGTGCTGTGTAAGCAATGATATTAATGATCTTATTCTAATGTGCCCATTTGTTATCACGATCATAAATTACAGGGACATGTTGGGCAGAATTGCTGTTTGTAAAGTAAATTGGTAAGAGCAGTGGGTGGGGCAGGGATGCTTAGTCTGAAATTCAGCACCCATCCCTGTCCCAAAGGCAGACAGAAATAGCAATTTTTGAAGGTGGAGGCAGAATCAGAAATCAGACAAACACCTTGCTGTTTTGGCAACTCCCAAGTCAGTGTACATAGGCACCAGTGCTTGGCAGCTATAAAATAATAAAGGTTTTTTAAAAGATAACGTTGATTTGGCTTATTTGTAGCCAATCAGCTCAGATTTTTGTGAGTCATCTGAAAGGGCAGAGTGCTGCTGTTGGCTGAATTTACGAAAGCAAAAGGGGCACTTAGCCACGAAAAGGCCACACTGGGTAATCTGTAGGCCAGTAGCTTGTCTCGCTTATTGGGTTTGAATTTGTCAGGATTGCCCTTAATCTCCATGTCAAAGAAGAAAGGCTTAAAGTCTTGATGCATGCAGGTGAGATGAGCTCCTCACGCAGCTGATTGTGCTTGGCTGGGCCAGTATCACTGTGGCAGGGAGCAGCTCGGCTCTGGGCTCATTCCTTCTAACACTGGTGCAAGTCATCCCTCTTCAGGTATGCCCAAGTCAGTCACAGCGATTAACCCCACGGATCAGGACAGCAGATTACCTCCCAGGCACACAGAACTGTAGAATGGTTTGGGTTGGAAGAGACCTCAAAGACCACCCAGTTCCACCCCTCTGCCATAGGCAGGGACAGCTCCAACCAGACCAGGTTGCCCAAAGCCACATCCAGCCTGGCCTTGAGCACCTTCAGGGATGGGGCAGCCACAGCTTCTATGGGAAACCTGTTCCAGTGTCTCACCATGCTCACAGTAAAAAATTTATTCTGAATATCTTATCTAAATCTACCCTCATTCAGCTTAAAGCCATTAATCCTTGTCCTATCACTACACTCCCTGACAGAGTCCCTCCCCAGCTTTCCTGTAGGCCCCCTGCAGGAACTGGAAGGCCACTGTGAGGTCTCTCTGGAGCCTTCTCTTCCCCAGGCTAAACCCCAACTTCCCCAGCTTGTCTTCATAGGAGAGGTGCTCCAGCCCCTTGATCATTGTCATGGCCCTAACCTTTGTTAGAATCAGAATCCTGATCTAAGAGTATGATGAAAAATGTTGCACTCCAAGTTGGAAATGGAGAGGAAAATGTTCACATATATGTGAGGATTGTACTCAAACAGCTGATGACGCTTTTCTTACACCTTAACGGATGCTTACACCTTTTAACTTTAAGCCGGAGAAGCAACAGGTAGCTTCTGCATTTCCCTTGGGGACAGTGTGCTCTTCTGTATTTTGCTACTGTACAAACAGTTCAAAATCTTAAAGTCCTGTTGTCAGTCATACAACCAAACAACCTTGCACGGCATTACGTTCCCACCCGCCCCCAGATAGATCAAGCCCTGAATGCAAGACCAGACAAGTAAATAATGCTAACATGTCAATCTAACCTGGACATACAGTATTTTTGGCAGGTTTTGGGGCACTCTGTGGGGCTTAAGTATACTTCAGTGAGAAGAATGTCTTCTGGTGTGACCTGAAATTATACCTCTATGCCACAAGGTCTTTTTATTTCTTTGGATGGGCGGGAGTGGGGGGTTGGGGGGGCATAATTCCTTGTGGACACCTGAAGGAGTTGCAAAATAATAATAAATGTAGGTGAAGGAAATGTCCCTTCTCTGTTGTTGTTGATGTTGTCTTTTCCATACAGTCTTAAAATGAAGGTCCCATTTTCTGGCCTTTGGCAGATTGTAAGCATGCCGGAACACTTCATGCTACTGTTGTGGTTTAACCTGGCTGGCAGCTAAACGCCACACAGCCGTTCGCTCCCCCTCCCCCCTCCCTCTCTGGGATGGGGGCAGACAAATGGGAAAGTGAAGCCTGTGGGCTGAGATAAAGACAGTTTATTAAGATAGAAAATAATAATAACAATAATAATATGTACAAACAAGTGATGCACAATGCAATTGCTCACCACGGGCTGACCGATGCCCAGCCCAACCCCGGGCAGCTGGCCTCCCACCTTGGCTAGCCACCCCTATATATTGTTCAGCATGACGTCAGATGGTATGGAATACCCCTTTGGCCAGTTTGGGTCAGCTGTCCTGGGTCTGTCCCCTCCCAGCTCTTGCTGCACCCCCAACCTGCCTGCTGGCAGGACAGAGCGAGAAGCTGAAAAGTCCTTGGCTTAGTGTAAGCACTGCTCTGCAGCAATTAAAACATCAGCATGTTATCAGCACTCTTCTCATCCTAATCCAAAACATAGCACCCTACCAGCTACTAGGAGGAAAAATAATTCTGTCCTAACTGAAACCAGGACAGCTACGTAGATCATATTTGTCTGAAATGATAACATCCTACCCCTAGTCTCCTGCAGGCTGAAAAGTAGCCTATGCCTTGGGTACTTTTTGTACAAAAGCCTTTGCTTTTGTTACTACATCCCTTTAAGTTTTCAACCGGGAAATGAAACTATCGTGTTCAGAAGAAACACCATCCAGAAGAAACTTAACTTGTGAGGGCCTGAATCCTCACTGAAACCAAAGGCAGCTATAGAATCATAGAATAGCCTGAGTTGGAATGGTCCTGTAAGGATCATTGAGTCCAAGTCCTGGCACCACACAGCTCTACCCCAAAATTCAGACCCATGTGACTCAGTGCACAGTCCAAACGCTTCTTAAACTCCCACAGGCTTGGTGCAATGACTACTTCCCTGGGGAGCCTGTTCCAGTGTGTGACCACCAGCGTGTGGCCTTCACCTCCCCTGCCTCAGCTTGACACCATTCCTGGGGGTCCTATCACTGGTGACTAAAGAGAATAGATCGGCGCCTGCCCCTCCACTCCCCCTCGTGAGGAAGCTGTAGCCTGCAATGAGGTCTCCCCTCAGCCTCCTCTTTTCCAGGCTGAACAGGCCAAGTGACTTCAGCTGCTCCTCAGACGTCTTCCCCTCTAGGCCCTTCACCAGCTTGGTAGCCTGGTATCTTACTGACTTGAAGAAAGAGGCTTTGATCTATCCTGGATTGTTTACTAAAAAAGGAGCATAAAAGAGACACGTGTCCTCGTCTCTGAAGAGGAGGTGAGGGAACAGCTAGTGCAAGGAACACCAAAATCAGTTGCACCAGACTAATACGTGGCTGTATCTGAGCCTGGAGACTGCAACCATCTTCAAACTTCCAGATCTAGAGGAATACTTTGGCTGCAGCCTAAAAGCCATGTGTACATAAGCTGCCCCAAGCCAGCCAATCTGCTTCCCACGATCTGCCAGCAAAGAGCAATGTAGGCATGTAACCAAATTAAAGCCCAAACCTTCAGCCCAGTCCTTGACCTGATCCCTGGTGGTCTAGTGATTCTGTGATGCTGACTAGTGAGTGAGGATCCGGATCCTGGCATTATACGGGATAGTTTATACGCAGCCAAAGTAAATACTGTAGTCAGAGGTCCTGGGGCTAGATTCTGAAAAATCCTGCCTAAAGAAGAGATCTCAGAAAAGCCAATTTAAATAGCATGAATGTCAAGGAAAGTAATTCTGATTGCTACGTTCTTTATCTGTCATGACCAGACAGATGAAAACCTGTGATAGCAATTTTGCCTTGAAGGTCCTTTTCTTTTTTCTTTTCTTAATTTGTTTTATTTATTTTTATTGATTTTTTTTTAACAGGCTGTGTACTAATTTTCCTCACAGAATGACTGACAGAAATATGACCCTTGTGCACCTGTTGTAGTTAATTCATGAGGTCGACTCTAACCACTAGGCCCCTGGTCAGGTTATTTCTACTGGTGATAAGGAGCAATTGACCTGAAAACATTGAAGGCAGGTAGATGAACCTATTTCACAAGGTCTCTTGGTTCCACCCTTGTTAAGTGAAATCTGCCAGGTGTGGATCATTTGACCTTTGCTATATAGGAAGCCTGAGGACTTGTGGGGAATTGCCTCCATGGGGGAGTTGGAGACTGGGCTTGCCTGGGGGTGTTTTTCTCTCGTGGTTAAATGGACTGTGTGTTCCCCAGTAGGCTGCTTTTTCTTCATGCTTTCTACCATCGCTGTGCAATAGTTTTAGAGGCTCTATGAGCTAGTGACATTGGTGGTGCCTTCTCAGTACAGCAAAACCCTGGTGATACCACTTCACTGCAAAGCATGTTGGAAGTGATGCAAGTTCAGAAGCCAGCAGGTAAGTGTTCCTGGGTTCTACAGTGGTTTAATGTGGAGGAGTTTGAGTACTTCCCTCACCTTGTCTGTTTTCAGGGAAATTACTTACATGGATTCTAAGCTCCCTTCTCAGCCCTAAAAAAACAACACAACAAACAGAAAAGAAAGCAAGCAACAACCTCAGAAGCTGAAGTGCATACAGGTAAGCCTGACTTTGAAGAATGCTCTTCAGTATTGGTTAAGATTGAACAACAGGCTGTGTGAAAGATGTGCCCTCATGTGAATTCAAATTCTGCCTTGTGATAAGTAGGAAGGGATTTTTGACAGATACTGCTGGCAGTTCCTTTCCGTAAGTGGAAATGGTGAGAATGTGCTGTTCATAAAAGAAAGGCTGTTTTCATAATATGCAAGTCCAAAGCAGTAGGAAGAAAGTCTGTCATCTTCCCTACAGGCCTAGCCCTCAGCTGTAGAGAAACATTCTGAAGAGGTCGACCAACTTAAAGAGAATGGATAGTCCTCCCCAAGAGTAGAAAGCAGTGTCTCAGCTACCAGGGTAAGCATCTTTCAGTGAGAGGAAGATGACGTAGTGGCTACACAGGCCGTGCCAGCCTGCGGTTATGCCTACGTGACCATGGACAGATAAAAGAGAAAGGGGTGACAAATGGATGGGTATGCTAGAGGCACAGGGACGACAGTAGCAAGAAAAAAAGGAGAAGAGGGGTCATCTGAGAAAAGTGGTGCTCCAACATGGAGTGGAGGGTCCCCAGAATTTCTGGTGCATTTTTTCATTGCAAACGCATTTTGACAGAGCAGTCATCTTTGTCTATAGCTTGGAGCATGTGGAAATGGTCCTTGGCTTGAAAAGAACCTGTTCCCAGCCTTTCACTCAAAAGAGCTTTGCTAGGGCTCAGTTCTGAGATTCCTTGCTGTGACGTGAACATCCAGAGAGCCTCCCCCTCCCTTCTCAGTTGACTTTGGTGCTGCCTAGTCTGAAGATTTTCAGTACTCAGTTGCATAGCCCAGGCTCCCCTCTCTTGAGAGGGGTTGCACTCCCCTTACATAATATGTCAATCCCATTTTTCTGTCTCAAGGGTGCATGGTCTAAGGCACTTCTAAATCATTGCAGATTGTGGTTGTTGTCAATTACCTGGACATTAAGGCCATGCAAGTACCTTCTCCTGTTTCATCTTCCCTTTCATTTGTCTGGTTACTACTCCATAGTCGGTGAAATGCCCTAGAAAACCATGCCTTTCTAATTTTAACTCCTTTTGTTTTTTCTTTCTCTAGGTCTGCCAGTGGCTGACAAGGTAGGAAGATGTGCTTTTCTCTTCACTTCTTGTGAAGTGAGAGGCAGTGCCGATTTAGCCTGACTGAGGCTCTGTGATGGTGCAAGTCTATCTTGCTACTTCAAATTCAGTGATGCAACCTGAGTTTACGTTAGTTAACTTTTAAGGATTCAACCAATCTAAAGCTTTTGGCCAATGACAGTTATTTGAGAATATTCCTACAGGCTTATTTTCTTCAGTTTTCATTTGTTTGCTATCTCCATCTCATTCAAAGCAGTCAGGACTGGTTTGCTTCTCTCTTCTCCGGATGTTTGCACTAGGAAATGCACTGTCATGGCCTTTCTCTGGACTCATTCTAGTATTTCCATGTCCTTCTTGTCCTGGAGGCCCCAAAGTTGAATGCAGCACTCCAGGTGGGGGCTGCTCCTTGGGGTGAGCACCATGACATCTGTGCAACAGCACCCAGCGGTGGGAGGAGGAGGAACCTGCAGGACATGCACAGCTTTGTAGCAGGGCATCTGCTGCATAGAGTGAGGCTGTGGAGTAAAGCAAGAAAGCCTGGAACGCTCAGAAAATAAGGTGTTAAAAACACCACTTAACATATCTAAATCAAACAAAATAGAAAAAGCATTGTACGTTAGCTTCCATGTAAACATCAGTACAAGAATTTTGAGGTTAGAGAGGGGAATGTAGCCATAGGTCAGTGATCAAAAATATAGAAAATCTGGCCAATTGTTTCTTCTTGCTGATGGTGGTGAGAGAGGAGTTGCTGACACTGGAGCTGGGACAGATTTTTCAGCCAGGGCAGGCAACCACTGCCCTGCCAAAGCCATCAAGGCTGCGTCAGTTTACACCAGCTGAGAACTCTGCTTGTGGCATTTTATGCAGGTCTTTGGGCAGAGGTTTTCATAATGATTTTTTGTTTTTGTTTTTAGTGAATAAGCATCTAATAAAGTGTAAGGGTTTGTACACTGATGACAGCAGCCTCCAGCAGGGACACTACATCCCCAGCCAGCTTACATGTTAGAGACAGCCACATGGCAAGAGATGGATCTTTCTTTATGTTACGTATTTCAGGCTGCATCTGAAAAACGTTCTGCTGCAAACAATAAAAAAAGCAAATTGCTTTAATTATGTAGTTAAATTTTGGAGTGATTATTGCAAATCAGTTGGTCACTGAAGATCTGTAATAAGGAAAATAAAGTAAAAGGACCTCTGGAGAGGCATAGTCCATGTTTTCAAGAGGTTGACTCTCAAAGTATAGATCTTAATTCTGCACACAATAGCTTGATGAGAATCATTGCAACATCCTTCTTAATTGTAGGTAAGATCTGCTGTTTTTAATGGCTGCAATTTGATATTCCTTCTAAAATATATCAAGATAAATTTGCCTTGTCACCCATCTAAAGCTTGTCTGCAGGTTTGGTTCTGTTTTTTTGTTTGCTGTCAGGAATTTATTTTTTCTTAATACATCCAGTGGGATAAGTTTCAAAAATTATTCATATCCATCATCACCAGATGACGTTTTCAGCAAGATATTCAAAGAAAAATTGCTGTATACCATAAGAAAATGTCTGTCAAAAGTCAGATACAACAATTAATGCAGCCTAGTCCTGCATTTAGAAGTAGTCTTTCCTCTTGACTTAGTTTTTAATTTCAAGCAAGCTTTCTGTGTGAGACCTGAACTGATATAAAAACACACAGGTATTGAATCTGAAATACTCAACTACTTCAGCTGACAAAATGTAGGATAATGTGTAAAGCATATGGATTGCTTTATCTTAAGGCAAATGAAGATGGTAAATTTGGGGGGGAGAGGGGATGGGGTTGGTTTCTACTGAAGATAATGCAATGTGAAGCCTATAGGAGCAGAAATGACAGCCTTGCTGAAAATTTTGTCATTAATTCATGTCTCAGCCTCACAGCAAAAATCTTCCCTTGCTTCCCTGTCCTAAGCCCAGGGAAGACATTTCTTCTCTGATCATCTCTGGGCACTGCAGGGTGATTTGCAGTGGTGCAGTCTCATCCAGTGCTGAATCCCACTGCTGGCAGCACACTCAAAGGGGAAACAGTTATAGCAAGGGGGAAATATTAAATAGAGTCTAATGCTTAAAGTCCATATTCTTTTCCATCCTATGAAAGTGCTAGGCAAATCTCTCACTCCTGAGCTGGCCACACACTGAAAATGGTTCCTAAAAACAGGGCTGCTGCATATACTTGATTTAGCTTGGGTTTAACAAATATTTCATCACACATTTAAAGTAGTTGGTTATCTTTATAAAGACCTGACAAGTCTAGAATTATCTCTGCAAACATTATTTCCAAACACCTTTTACTCAGGCCAGCAAATTCAAGTAATAGACCAGTGTGATATTAGATACCAGTTCAAAGATACCTTGAAAGCGCCCACCAGTAAGTCAGAAGGATCACCCTTTTCCCTGCACAAGGCAGAGGTGTGCATCATCACCGCATGCATGAAGATTTATCAAGGCTATCAGTTATCATGTTTTAATTTTAACTGCCTACAGATGGGCAAAACCAGACCATTCTCCAGGCCTCCCCCTATCAAAATCAAATAAAGTCTTGTGTTTATTTCCATCAAATTAGCTGTGGTACTATTTCCAGCATGCGAACAGACTGCCTGATCAGAAGACAGAGGGAAACAGGGACACCCAGTGCCAGTCCAGGCATGCTCTTGTCCTCCTGGGCCACTGCCATGCTGCTGGTGGTGGTCAAGCCTTTGCCCTGGCAAGTGTCCACCCACTCCAGTCCTGGCCAAAGCAGGACTTAGCCAGAGCTGTGGGCCTAAATCCCTACTCAATTATTCTTTGCTGGGAAAGATTACAAGTGACTGGGCTAATGACAAAGAGGGGGTGACAGGGATACTCTAGGTCCCATGTCTGTGTAGGTAGGGCATGCTCTACCCCTGGTGGGTAGAGCCAGGGATCACTCTCAGCATTGCTTATATGTTTCCACAGTGGTAACTTTTGACCCCTCAGCTAAGTGCTTGCTTTTGGAAAAGAGTCCAGTCACTAGATATTGTGCTTTTCTACTAATTCAGATTGTTACATGAAATAAATTATTGACATATTATCTACTGGTAGGGCAGATAATCAAAGTAAGTACTGAAAATCCCCTTCATATATTGTGACAGCATTAGGAGCTGTTGCTGACCTGGTAACACACTGATGATGATTTACAGTGTGCTACTTGGTTGTGCTGCTACCTCACATGCTGCTCAGCAACACACTTAAACAGTGCTATTCGATTTACTTTTGACTTTCTAAATTCTGATAAAGACACTGTAGACATGCATGAATGACTACTAATTTAGATAGCCACAAGGATTTTTTAAGCAAGTTCACATTGCAGTATATCTCCACCTGCAAACTATCCTTCAGAAACAAATGCAACATTATTTTACATAAAACAAAATCATGTGGGATTATTATTTTATTCTCACTGCATAAAGCATCCATACAGCTAAATCCTGACAAACATTTTGTTGTATAGGAAGCACAAAATCAGTGTGTATTCCTGAGTGGCAGCAGGTTGGTCTCAGTTGTAGTCTGTGAATCACACATCTCTGCACAGAAGTGATATTTACATCTCTCCATGTCTCATTCTTCCTAGCAAACAATGGGCAGCAAAAGGAAAATTAGTTTGTTTTTATAGGTTGGCTGGATTAATATGGTCATTGAAAGTTTCATGTCCACATTCAATAACCCCAGGTATTCTGCATCAGTTCTGGTGCAGGTCCATGCATCATCCTTGCAGGTAGCATTGTCAACTTCATTAAACTGTGCACTATTGATTTATTCACCTAAGATCCTTATAAGCTGTACACATGCCTAAACTTGAAGTGATATCCCAAATCAAATATGAGGAACTGTGTTCTTGAATGAAACCACAGATAACTTTGAAATATAAATTGATTAAAGTAAATGTCACATAGCCTAGCTGCATGTGACCAGGTGATAGTAATGTGATATTTCAATACCAGTTGCACCCCTACAACAACAGGTGTGCTGCAACAGCCTGCAGAATGCATATATACTTGCATTATTTTTAATCATAATTTCTCAGAAAGCTTAGACAACTGCTGAAGCCTCTTTTTGGTTCCCATCCAAGGCTTAATGTAACTCCAAAATGTGTTAGTTTTCCTAATGCTGAACTTTGCAAACAACTGAAGTTTTCCAAGTCCTAATGCAAACGTGTGTGGTTTTATCTCATTTGAATTCATCAAATATTTCTTTACCAAGAATTTCTTTGTAGAGTTGTTGATTCCACAATTGTCTCAGTGGGTTTGTCTCCACTGCTAATCAGAGGCCGGGCTCACAGGCGTCACTGTTAGCTCATTACTGGGCTGTTTTGAAGAGTTGTGTTAGGGGTTTGTGGGACCTCAGAGGAACCTGGCTTACAAAAGGCAGTGAGGACAGGACTCCAGCAGCTCCTGCTCTGCCTCGTGCAGCCCTTCAGCACCATCTCCAAATGCTCGGTGAACTGCACAGGCAAGGTACCCAACACTTTACATCTGGGAAGGGGAAAGGGTAGCTGAGCCTCCACAGGTGCCACCTGGCCATCAAAGAGTAGAGCAGGGCAGTCACAGAGTGGTCTACACAAATGTGCCACCCTGAAAAGAAGGAGGAGGCTGAGGAAACAAGAAAACCCTCAAATAATACTTACTTTAAATAAAATAATCCAAAGACACCTTACTGTTTTTTTTTCTGACTAAATTGGTGACCATGCTTCCCAGAAAGTGAGATGGGAGATCCCACAGAACTCATGGGAGTGTAAGATATAGTCACAAGTGGTAATCAAGGAAGATATTCTGCTTTTGTCTGAGATAGTGGAGACTCTCCATAGCTAAAGAGCAAATACGGGAGATGCTAATGACATTAATTGATCTCATGTGGTTGGTGTATCTAATGTTGTGCTCAGCTTTTGCTCTGTTTGTAATCATAGATGAATTTTATCTCAAGTTATATTGCCAAAGGCTGAAAGACTGCTCCTCTCCTCTCCTCTGTGTTTTTTTTTTTTTTTTTTTTCTCCTTCCTTCTCTTCTCTCTCTCCTCTCTGTCTTCTATGGCATGATCTTCCTAAGACAATATGCAATTAAATTCCTTTATTTGCTTGAGACACAAGAAATCACCACTATTAAATATAGACATAATTGGACAACATGCTAGATGAGCTCCCTTTTTCTGTGGAAGATTGAATCTAATGATCTTTTGAGCTCCTTCCAACCTGGGCTATTTAATGATTCTATAATGAAATATGTTTATTGAAAGTGTTTTTCAAGGAGATCATGAACATCTGTCCAATGGTACCAAGCATGGGTATTCCATGTAAGCAAAATATTTAATTTTTGAAATACATGAATTAACAGAAGCATTGAACAGGAAAAAGCACATAGGTCAGAGGATGTGAATGCATTATATGCATATAGGCTGTCTGGTATATATGATGCAGTTATGCTAGATATAAAGTATGTTTCATGTAGACATTCATTCAATCACTGATACCTCAATGCAATTCAGGATAGCTGCCAGAGTAAAAGGTGCATTAGGAACAAGGTCGGTGGGAAATTAGGTAACAGGAAAAAAAAAAAAAAAAAAAAGCAAAGAGATAAGGAAAATGTAAGTGACCCTGCTGAGACTTTTCTACCACAGATGTAATTGCTTTGGAAGAAATTAATCTGCAAGATCTCTATGTTGGGCTTATGTGAATAGGCGAGAATAAATCCATCTAGAAAATCTTCCTTGCCACAAAAACATGATGAAAGAAGAATTAACCTTGAGGGAACAAAAAGCAGAGATGGATGGCTAATAGCCCAAACCTAAAATGAGACTTCCTGCACACTGCCACATGTACGTTTGCGTGATGCCTTAAAATGTTTTTGCTGGAGGGGGAAAAACAATTTTGGAGCCAAGTAATTGCCACTCTTTTATTGAATGGTAGTTAATAAGACATCCGGGGAGAATTGGGTTGATTTAAATTCTTTATTCTAGGGGGTATTCAGCAATCATGTTCCAACTAAATGGATAATCAAATAAGTCACACTCTCCATTTAAAAATGTGGTCATTGTTAATGGACCTAATATCTGAAAGCATGGTTTTGTCACTGTATCCAAGCATGGGTGCAGTTAAAAGCACAGTCCTTCTGAGCCCTTGACCCACACTGCTTCTGACACCATCTCTGAGCCCAAGAGAAGCTGAGAAAAAGTCTGCAGACATTTTGGATAGTCAAGTTACAGGTGGCAGACTACGGGTATTTATGCTCAGTTTCAAAATGAGTGATTTCCTGCAGTTAATAATCTTAACCATAAATTGATCCCAGTTAGACCTTGAAATTTATGTGGCAGTGAAGTGAGTAGAAATAAAATTGGATTCTCACTATTCTCACTAAAAACTTCATTTATTTATTTATTTATTTTCCTGTGGGTTCAGTTTCTATTGTGGTGCCTTTCTGGCCCCCATGAAAGTGAGTAGGACTAGACTGATTTGAAATAGCCAGGTCCTAACACTTCTTATTTTTAATGGGAAACCTTCACTGTCAGAAACCAGGCAACTTTGAAAAGTGATCTTAAAATAATTAAGTATGTCTCTTTTTCATGCTCTTTTAAAACTTTTTTTTTTTTTTTTTTTTTTTTCTGTGAGATCAGATCCATCACCGGAAGGAAATAGCTGTTGCGGTTGCTCTTATTTATGTTACAACAGTACAAAGAGGCTTTGGGAGATCCCAGTGTGTTAATATTAAAAATTTAGTCAATCTAATCAAAGTTTTTGTAAAGAAATTAAACAAAAATAGATTTCCAAAAACCTAAGGGACTTTAAAATTCTAAATGACCAAATAGGTAAATACCTTTCTTATTCAAGTTCACAACACACCACAGACGAGACAGGGTAAACAGCAAATGATGATGGATCTGGATAGCGAGGTTTATTTAAGAACTAGCAAGAGCTGAGATTTTTGTGCTACTTGACTGCCTTGCTTTCACATGAACTCTGTAGTTTTATGCTGATCTTACCTCCTTGGACCCACAAGGAGATCACTGCTGGTCCAGGAAGGTTGGGCAGAAAGTTGGGTTAGATGCTGGTGTGCTGCTACTCACAGCTACAAGTCTTGGGCATCACCAGCATTTGTCTCCATCCGCTTGATCTCCAGGATAATTAACTGCTTCCAGGATTTTTCCTCCAGCTGAGATCTTCTGTCTGGTGTCACTTTTGGGGTCACCCAGAGCCAATACAATCTGTGTGCAGAAACACAATGCATAATTGCGGCCCCCCCCCCCCCCCCAACTGGTGGTTCTGTCTCATGTGTCTTTATTAAAGGTATGCAGCTTTTATTTAGTCCAGGTGTTAACATAACATGCAACCAGCTCATACTGGTTGTAGCAAGCCAGTAGCAGACTTCTGCTTTACAGTTCAGAAGTTCAGTTTTGGACATTCACCCACATGCACACAATTATCTGCCACATCCTAGCATTCACAATTTACACTATATTTTCACCTATGTCACATCACAACTAGGTTCTCACCATATTTCTCCTTTTATCTCTTACTCTCATTTTACACTTCTGTCCTTCCCCACAACTAACTCCTTTTCTTCACACTTTGTCAAACAAGTCCTGTTGCAAAGCAACTGATAGTGGTACCCGGTAGACTGGAAACAGACCTCTCACACTGATGTCAGCACGTACTGTCAGACATTGCTCTCATAACGTTGTACACGTAAGGCTCGGGAACTGGTTTAATGAAATTTGTTTTATTCTGAACATTAGATTTAAGACTAAGCAGGGGATTTAGCAGCTCTGGTTAGTAAACTAGTTAAGAAGTCACGTTCTAGAAAATTAATGCAGCAAAACATGAATTTAACAACAAATTCTAGATAGTTTAGATTATGAATAGGTACTGAAATCAATGGTATTTACAGGTTGTAAACTACTATAGAGATTGGCTGTAGGCAGCAATAATTAGCAATCTAAATCTATGAGTTTCATCAGGAAACTCAAAGTGGGCAAGTTCATCAAAAAAAGGAGAACAAATGGGAAATAGCACAAAACAACGACTCTTGTTTTTGAATCAGAGTCTCTATAGGAAATCAAATCTGTCCTTGAAGAAAGTGAGACAGATATTTTAGTCTGTTAAATCCCGCCAAGGGCAACTTGAATCAGTCATGTCAGAAGTATAGTCTTCCCATTGGAAGAACTCCAGGAAAGAGATTAGCGGTTGTTCAAGTAGGAAGTAATAAATGCAACCCAGCCTCCTCCAGGGGAAGGTAATACCACACCTATGTGATGTTCCTGTGATAATGGAGTATTAAGCTGGTGAGTGAGTTTATGTCATTGATAAAAGACTGGAAACCATGATTACTCCAGTGAAATAAGTTTCACTCTAACAGAAAGGGCATAAATCATGCCTAAAAAACAGCCTGGCTGTATTTCCAAGAAGATTAAATAGCCACAAATGCACCTGGATATAATGTAAACATTCTGAAGATGATATTGACAGTGATATTCCACCTCCTAGCATTTTAGGTACCAAGTGGGAACCTACAGGTCCCATCAGAAATTATTAAATTATGGACGACAAACAGCATTTCATAAAACTTCCAATTGCCTGAACAAAAAGCTGAATCCTGATGCTTTGGCTCCTTCAGAGACCAGTTTTGCTGTGCTTTGACACCTTCAAGAGGTGAGGTCTTATAGCCCTCTCCCACACTGGCTCCACAGCTACTAGTGGTACTGTTCCATAGTGCTGCACATTGATGAATGGCTGTAGGATATGAGCAGGTACATGCCTCAGCCTCCTGATGGTCATGCCAGTTTAGAAAGGTATTTCAAGCAAACTCATTATATATTTTAACATTATAATTCCTAAGAGAACATAGAAAGAAACTGAGCCAGACAGACGTGAAGATAAATGCAAATTACGACTAAAAACACTGATGGCATTTGGCAAACTAATGAGTACTGGAGAGACCAAGGAGGGATGATAATGAATGGGAGCTATTTTTCCAGGCACTGAATACAGCCACTGTGAATCAGATTTGGATGCTGTTTAGAGGTCTTAGAAGAGCAGTAGAAAATGTTATTCAGACTCCTGTTCTGAGCAGATCCGACATAACCCCAGTGGGTCAGAGCTTTGAGCTATGATGACACGGCTAGCTGCCTAACTGGAATGTTTTCATAGCAATATAAAATAATTTAAAAGAAGATGGACCTACAGCTGAACCATATATTTTTGTTTACAGACTGGCTGGATTCAGACCATGTATTATGGACAAAGTTGTTTCTTGTGGCTCTAATATCAAAGTGTATGTATTAGTGTAAATGTCCTTTACTCCATGACTGGCAGTCTTTTCCTCTGCTTTGGAAATTAAAAAAAAAAAAAAATCTGGACGCTCTTTACTGACCCTTTGCAATTTCATGTTACAAAAATGTGGAAAATATATGAACAAAACACCTCAAAGAATTCCAGCTACTTAAAAAAAAAAAAAAAAAAAAAAAGGAAAAAAAAAATAAAAAAAGGCTTTTCTTCCATGAGTGACAGAGGGAGACAGATGGAAAAAAATGACAGAAGAACTAGAAATATTTGGACAGAGATAAAATAAGAAGGAAAACTCAAATACAACTGCCAAGTTATGGAAGTGTTAGGGGGAGTGCAGTAAAGTTTTGAATTGTGTAAAAGAAAAAAGATCATGAAATGAAAGATGATAGAGATGCTGGAACTCTGTCCAAGACAAGGCAGAGAGGTAGGCTGAGATAGAAATCTAAACAAAGGGAGATAACAAACAAAGGACTGGATATGGAAGGTGCCAGGCTGGAAGATCTGGCTGACTCTGAGTAACCAGATAAACGAAGCAGTCACAGAACCGAAGTGTTAAAGACAAGATGAGTCACAAAGGAGAAGTAGATACTAAAGAGGGAACAAAATTATCAGATAGGATGGGTTATCAAGAAAAAATATACTGGCTGCTGCACGAAAAGCACAAGAGATATTAAGTTGGATGACACGATATTTCTTGCTCTGAAAAGTTGTAAAGGAGAGACAGTTCAAAAGGAAGGCTGAATCAATCCAAATGCAGGCAAGGAAAGAGCTAGGCAGAGGCGCTTAGCACAGCAGCCATAGAAGGCTCTTTTAATAGAACTATAAAGGATAAAAAGGAGAAACACGGGGCATGCTGGTAACTGCTCTTTTGCAACAAAGAAATTAGATATCAAAATGACATTTACTTCAGTTTTTCTATTTTATAAATATATAATGATATTTCTTTATGAGTTTATATGATAAAAAACAGCATATAAACATTTAAAACAAGATAAGCATATTTCAGAATTATCTACTTAATAACAGTTTCTGCATTTTGCAAGTAGGAAGGATGCAATGTAATTAAGTGGCTATACAAACCGAGTAGATATCATAGTCAGATAAAACCTATTGCAGAGAAATGCAATTGAACTTGCCCCATATAATTAACAACCAACCATCAGCTTGCTCAGCCCGTGCAGAGATGTGTTTTCATTAGCCTGAACTGGCTATTGATATCTTCCCACATATTTGCAACATCCCCTGGAGCATGAGGCAGCCTTTCACACATGTACGTGGTCAGGACTGTTTGGTCAGATGTGGGGAAAGACTGCTAGGGTTCAGCTTGGATAATGATTTTTAGCAGCTGAACGACAGAATCTGAGGCAATTATATAAAATGAATTCTGCTTGTGAAGACAGCTAAAAATATCTTTCAGAATCATGAGAAAGCAATGTTTGTACTGTAATTATAGAAATTTATTTATGCTTTTTGTCTTCATCAGAATGATGAATGTTTAAGGAAAGCAGTTCTGCATTATCAGAAGATTTCAAATATTGTAGGAGTTGTTCAGATCCAAAAGCTCAGCACTGGTCAAGTGAGAAAGGAGGCTAGTATGAGCAAGTTCCCCCACAAAACTAGGAACTGGATCAGGCTTTTGATCTAATGGCACCAGGAGCTACTGAAGGTCTGTAGTAGAATTGGCTCTCACCACTGAAGAAGCCATTCATCGTTTAATAATTTTAAGCTGCCTATTTAAACTGGTTCATAGACACAAGTTAGAAAGTAAATGAGTGCAGCTTTTGTGGAAGTGCAGAAGTAGTTGCCAGTGACTGTGCAATTACAATTTTTTGGCATTTGTCTGACAAACATGACCAGCAATTCTGATCTAGCATGTTAATATTATAAAAATATGATCAAATAAGCTTTTAGTAATCCACCTGTGTAATTTTCTTTGTTGTTGTTGTATGTGATATTGCATATCTTTCATGTTATCAACATGGCATAGCAAGTTAAATAAATCAAAAACATTTAAAATCATCTCATTCAAAATTTCTATGAAATATCCTGTTTCCTAAATTTTTATATGAAGGAGGACAAGTTTAGCATCCAGGTTCATAGTCAACCTTGGCCATCTCAATTTACATATCTTTTTCTTCAGGTATAAGGAGAAGTGCTGCGGGAAGAGAGGTTCTTCAGAGCCAAGATATATCTTATTTTCAGATAAGGTAGCTGGCCTGCTTTTGTTGGTGCATGGGGTAACTACTCTGCCTAGGCAGAGATGAGATACTTGAAGTACAGTTGTGCAATTTTCAGTGTTTGGAATAACCAGATGATTACAGTACATCTGAAAAGGCCCAATTGCTAGTTGTGGTATTTAATTCTCAATTTTTATTATAGAATCATAGAATCATAGAATATCCTGAGTTGGAAGGGACCCTTAAGGATCATCAAGTCCAACTCTTGACACCGCACAGGTCTACCCAGAAGTTCAGACCATGTGACTAAGTGCACAGTCCAATCGCTTCTTAAACTCAGTCAGGCTCGGTGCAGTGACCACTTCCCTGGGGAGTCTGTTCCAGTGTGCAACCACTCTCTCAGTGAAGAACCCCCTCCTGATGTCAAGCCTAAACTTCCCCTGCCTCAGCTTAACCCCATTCCCGCGGGTCCTGTCGCTGGTGTTAATGGAGAAAAGGTCTCCTGCTTCTCGACACCCTCTTACGAGGAAGTTGTAGACTGCGATGAGGTCTCCCCTCAGCCTCCTCTTCTCCAGGCTGAACAGGCCCAGTGCCCTCAGCCGTTCCTCGTACATCTTCCCCTCCAGGCCTTTCACCATCTTCGTAATCTGTTTGTATTTCTGACTCTTGCTGCCTGATGGCACAGCCACAGTTGCTACACACAGGGTGCTGGATAGGTGGAAGACCTGTGCAACCATGGTCCCTCATCTTGATTAAGTCTCTAAGTCTCTTCTTCTTCCAGATATCTCTTTAATGTTGGCTTTCCATAATCACTCAAAATCTTGTATTATATCTCAATATTTTCCAGGTCTTTTTTGATGTGTTTTCACAGACCTTATTGGCCCTGACACCCTTGACCCTGTACTTAGCCTACAAGGCTCAAACTGCTTTCAGACAGGCAGAACAGAAAACGTTTGACAAAACATGGTCAGGAAGTCAGTAGTTGGAAAACTGTAAGAACCCATAGAAAGGCTTGATGAACATGATGCTGGGGTTGTACAATAATTCTGAAAACTGAAACAGTCAAAACCCTGATGCATATATGTATCATGTGGATAGCAGCATACATATATCATGTGGTTAGCACGTGGATTTACTTTGCTCCTGAGTGTTTTCAGAACATCGTGTGCCCTCCTGTGCTGAGGATACACTAGGGAATTTTGCCTCTGCAAGGGATGAATAGGGATGAGAGATGGAAGGAATCTAGCATTCACAACTGGGCTGCCCTCAGCTTTATTGGATTTGGTGATAATGGTGGTGGGAACTCAGCCCTTCCAGGTCTGCCTCATGTCAGCCATAATGCTTTTCAGTGAGCTTCAGCAACCATCAGATGATGAGAAATCTCAGCTAGTCTGCCTTCTGCCAGCAGCAAGATGGAGTGGTTCAGATCAGTCTTGGCCATATCCCAGTGCAGGGCTCTGAGCCCAACCACTGGGACGTAAGGTACCAAATGGTACCTAAATATCTCCTTCCAAATTATCCAAACCGTGGATAACATTCCTCATGCTCTGCTTGTTTAAATGACATGAACCCATGGCAGGGGGAATGCAGGGAGGGATAAACATGTGCAGAGTAATCCTTGGCTTGGTTTGCATTTCCCCACCATTTTTCCTCTGTATGGATATGTATATGGTTATAGACACACATAAAGAGTATCAAACATCCTGCCACCCATGGTGCTTCCTTTGGCAGGCAGAGAGTACCATTTTTTTTGAATCATGGTGTGGACACCTGAGCTCCAATCCGGTTTGGACAGGACTCTTTGGGCACCTAGCCCAGTCAGTTGCAGCTCTGGACCCTGGCATCTAGGCACTGCAGAGCTGCATGTCACTGTGCCTCATGCCCTGTGATGAATATCTGTCCTCTTCTGGCTTTGTTAAGTGGGAGGCTATGACTTGGTCAGCCTGGTGAGATAAGGAAGGAAATGCCTCATTATATGTCTCGCTAGCATTTAGGTGTTACAGAGTTGGCAAAGAAGCTCATTTAGGTAATACAGCCTACACAATTCTGTGTACTCCAAGAGGAGATATTTTCTGAAGACTAATGCTAAAAATACATGCTTAAAAATTTTAGTAGCTTTTGGTGATAAAAAATTGACTTGAGAAACTATAAGGATGATTAGCTCCCTAAATCTCTTCTGTGAATGCTATTAAATGCAACTTCTACAGCCTGAAGAGCTTCTGTCCCCCCACTTGCTAACTCCATAGATGAAGGGAATGTGTTGTGCTGGACTAAATATTACCCTAACAGAAGGCTTTGTACATAAGAAAAGCTGGAAAAACACAGATCCCAGAATTGCATGGAAATCATTTCTGTGTGCAGGCACCTTTCTTGATCTGTTGCTGAGCCAATTTTGTCTCCTTTTCTTCACTGACCTGCAGAGCTGCTCATGAATACATAATGGCTATTGAACTTCCTACACAACTTCAGAAAAAAAAAAAAAGAAAAAAGGAAAAAAAACGAAAAAAACAAGGAGACTGTTTAGAAACGCTCTATTTCCAGATATGTCTTTGTTGTTGTCTCTTTGTGTGGAAACAAAGAGAGCTACAACCTAAAATTATTCTCTTTTTTGGACTTAAAAATATTGCAATACTGTACAATGGTACAGATGGTGAGATACGGGCCCTGTTGCTGAGAATATCAGTTCCCTTTCATTAAAGCTGTGAATTCACCATGACCCCATCATCCCATCTATGTTTAGCAGAGCTAACTGGACCCAATAGATGATCTTAAGTTTGGACTTTGTCCAAAATGTCCCTGCACAGACTCAGACTGCCCTGGTAGGCAACCTGAAATCAGATATGCAGTTTCTCTCTGTGCTCACGTAATCCAGAACACACAGTGAATGCTAACTCTCCAAGCCCCTGTGAATCTGCACCTGTAGAGCTACCCCTCATCACTTTGGGTAAAAAAGATTGATACTTTGGATCAGTCTGGGTTTAGGGCTCAGATTTTAAGAGATGCTGAAGAGGCACCTAACAATGGGCAAACCCATATACATATGGCCCAGGCCACGTTTAAGAGGACATGGATAGATGGGACAGTAGGGTCAGGAATCGCACTTTTATCAGGGTCTTGAGTCAAAAAACACATCATCTCCTGAAAAAAAAAGGATGGACACTTAAAAAAAACAACAAAAAACCTCTGTTTTAAAATGTGGATATAAATTGTTTGAATGATTATCAATTGTGCTAGTAACAGCTGATATTTATTGGGAGCATTTCTCACAAATAAACAGTTGTGCAATACCACAGTTTGTCTAATTGCTCCCGTAACAAGAATGTGGTCACAGTTCATTTTCATTTTTAGTTCTAATTGTGGCCATTTTTGTCCATCCTTAAAATAAAAGCCCACTTCCCAAATCCCAGTAGATGCCATCTATGAATCCAAACATCATAAACCATTGGACTACCAGCCAAACTCATGTCAGTCTGCTGTCTGCCCAAACTGCACATGGACCAACGTGTCCAAAGGGTTCCAGGAGAATAAAGGTCAGGAGACAGCGGTGATGCCTGCTGCTAGTGATGTGAAAGCGTGTCCTCACAGTGGCATTGCAATTTCTTCAGCTCTAAAATATACCTAAGAGTATGTGGAGTAATGGAGAGTGTGCAGTGTGTTCTTGGGAGATGAAAGAACAGATTTTATTAGTTGGGAAGTGTCTGGATTTGCCTCATGATACATGCTTTGATAATCCAATTCTTATGGGCTTGGTCACTTGCATTATAAGACACTGAAATAATTACTGTATGCCAGATGTGACAAAGAAATGTAATCATCCTGATTTTGATCCCATTTTTAATCTTGTGTTAGCTTTTTTTTTTTTTTTCTTTTTAAGATACATTAATGATCAATGTCAAACAAGTGGATTTTATACTGGTGTGACAGAATGAGCACGTATTGTGCTGCCAAATCTTGTAACTAGAATAGGGGGTCAGATGAATACCTTAAACTTAATGTAAGCTCTGTATTAAAAGGTTGTTTCCTTTTAAGTCTTCATGTCTAACCTATTGTCTGTGAATATTTCATATATCCCTGCTGCAAAATGAAGGTTAGATAATATTAATTAGTTTATAGTACATCTGACTTAGTCAACATTAACATTTTAAAGAGGTCCAAATGTCATTTGCATTTTCTGAGCACATTAGAGATCATCTCTTGTATTTCCATATCTAAAACTTTGTGAAGTTTTGAACTGATTTGACAAAAAAAAAAAAAAAAAAGTTTTTTGACCATTTGACTATTGTTTTTTCAATGTTAAAGCAAAACACTGTTCAGCAGCTCGTTACTGTGGCTACGATTTAGTAACGTTAACAGGTACACATATTCCATCGTCCCAAAATTCTACATGAAGGATGGTCTCTGGCAATCTTACAAAGAAGCAAAGGTGTTTATTTAACTGCAAATATTGTTAGTTAAGTTTTCTATTTCTAAATGGCATTTCCTAGAGATTTTTGGTTTGCCATAGCGCCCAAGATGTTCCTGGCATCCCTGTACATAGAAAGGTACATACATCAGCTGTCTTTATTCACTCGGGCAGCCAGTTTACCTGAGTTTGAGGTAACAGGACAGGAATAACAGTGCCAAAACTATCTTCCCGTTAAATGACTAGTCATTTTCCAAGTAGTGGAGTCCTAACATTTCCTAAAGAGAAACATCAGCACGTTAGGGATTCATTAAGGTCTGCATTCTGGGCATTTGGACATGGAAAATATCAAACCATACACCTGAATAAATAAATAAATAAGGGTTTGGAAAAATGTGAACAAAATTTCCTAATGGAAAGTATAAGGTGACATTTCTGACAAAGTCACTCCACTAGCCACACTTGTAGAAAGGGTAAGTGTTACTGCACAGGGAGCAGTATGCTGCAGTGATCGGATTTACTCTTCTTGGTTCCAGCAGCAGAGCCACAGAGATGCTGCTTATTTCTTTTTGGGGTACAATGATTGCCTTACACAATTTCCAACATTTTTACCTGCCTCTTGGTCAAGCAGTCAACAAGGCATTCATTCCCTGGTATCTCCCTGAAAGGTCACATCACCAGGTGCGGCCTCTGGAAAGTCACAGGAGAAGTGTGTGGGCTGCCACATGAGGTTTGTGCAAGCTGAAAATTCTTACCTTGTTTTGCTCCATTGTTTTTCTAGCTTTCCTATCAGTATAGAGATCAGAAAAGATTGTCGCCAAACTCTTATTTTATTGTACTTTTTTTTTGGCCCAATGCTAGCTTTTTTTTTTTTTTCTTGTTTTATTTATTTATTTTTTTTTTATATATATTCAGACTCTCATTTTCTATGCAGTCACTGCTGGTTATTCCATCTTCTGGAGTTTACTGGATTCAGGTTTGGAAGGAGCCTTTCTGGGGTACAGCTGCAACTTTTGGGGTCATATTGGGTCTGTTGAAAACTATTGCTTAACAACATGATGGTGTCACTGCTGGCATCTGAAACCTAGCCTCGCACATTTAAAAGCCCTCAGTGCAGTTGTGGCAGACACACAGCACCTACTGTTGCATCTCTTTCTGATTTGCATTCATTCTTTTCTCTGATCTTTTATTTGTTTTGTTTTGCAAACACATTTCTACTGCATTATGGATATCTCATAGCTATCTCTGCCATGGAGGACCTGTTTCTTTGTAGAAGACAATTTACACCATAGTAAGGAGATGCATCTTCATCCAGCGTGAACTCCAGAGAGTGATAATCATATAGAATTCCTGAAACTGCTTATTTACCCACCTGGGCACTTAGCTTTTTGTGTTTATATGGTTTATTTATAATGCAATTTCAAGGAACACAATCTGGAATACACCAGTTATGTGGAGGTCACCAGAAAAAAAGTAAATATGCATGTAAAATATTGATGAAACATTTTTTGCTATGTTATTTAAAATGCTAAACAGGAAATTAAGAGCTTGAGCCAGCAAACTTCTCCATGTTTCTTTGACTGCGTCAGTGATGGCAGGCCTTTGTTTGTAAGGGTGTTTTCAATCTGTCTCTGGGTGACAATGACAGGAAGGTGATTTAGAAATAATAAATTTCTCTAGGAATTTCTGAATTTCGGTGCTTAGCAGTTTACTTTAGGGAAAACTAACATGTTTATTTGTGATGCATTTCAGCAGTACACACTCAGTTTTATATATTTATTATAATTTATTATTATTTATTTTAACACAGTGGTTAAAATAAGCCCATGATGTTCAGCGAATATAGTAATGTTAATTGTCCAGCCCAAATGCAACAGTGTCGTATGCCATATTTACAAACACTCCACAGTGCAATTTGTTTAATATTTTTTTACAAAGCATCATGTTTATAAGGTTTTTTCCCCCTTCAGCAAGAATAGTGGGTTTACCTTCGAAGATCTATGGAAACTTTTGTTGGGGATTCAAAATGTCGTGGTTGAGGATGGGGATGTTTTGTAGTTGTTATAAAAGGAGTGGAATTAACTAATAACTCTTTTTTCCATTTACACAGTCTTTTTCTGCCTCACCACAAGTCCCATTGGGCTATTTAAAAACATGCTCATAATGAAGATCTAGGGACTGCTGCATAATCCCTGCTATTCAGAGAAATGTTCCTGAGTTTGATTTTTCGGAGCTTCAATGTAACTGAGTAACACCGAATTCTCAGAAATCTTGTAATCCCTAGTTGCTTCATCAGGGCAGTTTTTCTGTTTTATATGCAAACTAGTGTGTAAACAATGGATTTTGTGGAAAGCTTAAAGAAATGCAGTCTGATGCTGTGTATATTTTAAGGGTCCATGGAGAACATATTTAGAGAATGGTTTTGGCACTATTGACCTTCTTCTGCATTCAAGATCTTCAAATAATCAAACAAAAATAGATCATTTATGCACTTGAGAAAACTTCGTCTCTAGAAACCCCAGAGCTAAGAGTTTTCTTCTATTTCTCTCCTGCAAGTGATTGTCTGAGGGTGACGGCTCTATGGAAAGAAACTTTCACAATAGAAACTGAAAATTAAATGCTTTTGCTAATTGAGTTCATGCACGGTGGCCATTCGCATGGGGTCTGACCGTCATAGGCGATCCCGGAACAGAAAACTATAATAGAGATAAGGAGGCTGAACTACTCTGGGGGAAAATGCTGAAGAGGGAGGAAGAAAGAAGAGGAGAGAGAGACAAGGTGGAAGAACCTGGGACTACTGAACCAGTCAGGATGCCAGGCCCTTCTAAGGAGGCACTGGTAATACCATGTATATATTTGGTAAGATTTCAATATTATTTTATTAACACAGTTGTTGAGGCCAGAAGAAAAGAAGAAAAACCCAAAGAATGGGGCTAGAGCATGAATTCTATTCATTTTCAACTACAAAATACAGTTTTACTGAATATGCTGGAATAGGAAAGACTACCATTTTTTAGCTGCAAGTGAGATGAAGTGCGCCTACTTTTTAAATCTTTTTATTTTTTATTATTTTTTTAAATGAATGAAACTATAATAATCTGATAATGAGTATGTAACCTTAGACATAGAATGAACCTGATCTTTCATTTCATCTGGAGTGCCCAAGGGAAGAAATACTGAGCATTTCAGTGGTAGTGGTAGTTCTCATCTAAAATAAGCATCAGTGCGCTGCAGTCATGTACAAAGCAGTTTTAATCAATAGGCTCTTCAGCTAAAAGATATTGGCCCTGATTTTACAAAATATTTCTCTATTTTTAATGTAATTTGCATGATCGTGCTTCTTTCCCACCTTCTAGTTTTATCTGCTGTTAACAGTTATAGGAATTAATTGAGAGGTGTGGTGAAGTCTTCCCCTTCTACCTTCTATTTCAAAAAGCTGTCAGCACTGTTGTGTATCTCGTAGTCTGATGTGGATACTGGTGCACTCTGAAACTGACACACCAGGTAGAGTGTATCTGAGAAGATAAGGATATTTGCCATGCAGATTTCTCCATTTGAGCTATTCATCCAGCCTGCCTAATCAGTGAAGAGAAAGAAGCACTTCTGTTCATCTCACCTTAATATAGACATCTAAAGTAAGTCAAATAAATTGCATCCTAAAATTGCCTAGTTTTCTCTGTTTACCATGAATGGAGATCAGCATGAGTGGTGCAGTTGTAGATGTTCATACTGGAGGCATAGGAAGGTGAGATGAATCTGGCCACTGCCTTTCAATTGTTAGCAGTTCCCTCTGTTTCATAACTGGCAAATTATGCTACAGCTGAACAGGTCCCAGGAAGAGCAATAAATGAAGCAACTACTGCCTATATTGCAATACTTTCTTACTGGAAGCAGCAAGTATTTCCATTATCATTCAGTTAATGCAGAATAATACAGGCACAATAATTTTTACAGCTTCAGGAAACAACATTGTTATGGTCTGGATAATCTAAAAAATACTGAAGACATTCAAGACTAAGTTTTGCTATTACTTGAGACCTTTACTACAAGAAACCAGTCTAGTTGGGATTTAGATGTCAATAAACTAATCACAGGACTGAAGAAGCTTTAAACAGATCACCTAGTGCAGCCAGATTCCTGCACTAAGATTATCTTTAGTGAGATTATTCTTGCTTTTAAAAAGTTCCCAAGCTGGAGACTTCAAACAACAGGTACCTAAGTACCTGCTGTACAACAAGTACAACAAGCAAGTACCACTTGCTTGTTATAATTTACAATCATTATTTTTTGTCTTCTCTGCTATGGGCTTGAAGAGCAGATGAACTTCTTTCTCTTTATTTACTTGATTGCTGTCATGTGACCATACAGTTCCATTTCCTCTAGGCTAAACAACATCGTTTTGTCCAATTTTTCCATATGGCACTGTGACTTTTCTCAACACACGTCTCATTTCTGTCCAACTTTGCTCCACATCCTTCTGCCGTCATGTCCAAAACTGGACACAATATTGTAGCAAAGCTTTGCCAGACCTGAGTGAGGTGCAAGGACCAGCTCATGCATTCTGCAGCTTCATCTTGCTCTTTTTAAGTGACAGGTTGAAGTTTGTTGTTCTTGCAGAAATACAACACTTGGAAATCGTCCTGGGTAATCTACATTAATCTTTTCCTACAGGACAGCTCCTGAGCCATGGTCATGGAAAGGAATGATATGCATATCACTCTCAAAAGCGAAACAGCAATATGATTGATTGATAGCAAAGTTTAACCAAGTTCAATGATGGCAAAGCACACCTGGTTATAATTGTAAGATACTCTCAGTTACACAATATATAAGAGATTCTGTACAATACTCAAACACTAAAAGACATTATATATTACACAGAGACTGCATAAGAAGCTGGGTTAGGCAACATTACATCAAGAAAAACCTCCTGTTGTGTTGCAAGGTTCAGAGTGGACCCTCTTGCTTTCTAAACCCCTTAAACTGAGGAGGTGAGGAGCCTATGTGTGAATGAATCCACTCCCAGACCCAGACTTGGTCAACGGTTTATGTCTAAAGGATTATATGCATTACACGAATCCTTTATGCTACTTAGCTGAGATTATAAAGTGTGATCACAAAGCAGCATTACAGCACATTTTAGCATGAGAGTTTTTTTCCCCAGTCTGCTTACCTGTAGTGATAAGGGTCTTCTCAATCTCCAGAGGTAAACCTGGGAGGGTCCCTGCCCAAGGGGAGGTCTCAGCATGCAGCAGGCTGGATGCTCTACTTAAGCAGGGAGGTTGAGGAGGGGGTTACACCACCACAGCCTGTCAATTTCCTTTTCTGCATTTATGTACTAGTTTGCATTTGTCGGTGTGCTGTACCTTTCTCAGATTGAATCTCCACTTGTCAAGACTCCTTTTTGAACTAAAATTCATCCCCTGGCAAGCTAACTCTCTTCCATCCAGACCGTCTTGGAACTGAGTAAGCCATGTGGTATCCTCTGTCGCCCCGTCAATGCACATATTGAACTGTACCATTCCAGGACAGGCCCTTGATAAACATCTCTGAGTGCAACTCTCCATTTTGAACACGAGTCAGTGCCAATTACCCCAAATATGTGTTTCCAACCATTTTTTTAGTTTGACAATAACATTTCTATCTAAGCCATCTTTCCCAATTTGCTCTAGGTCTGTTATGTGAAACCTTAAAAATTCCTAGTATTTGACATCTGCTGCCTTTTATCTACTAGATTGTAGTGTAAGAGTTTAGGCTGGTCTGATACAATTTGTTCTTGACATATCTACAGAAAAGCAGACAGGTACCTTCACAAAAGGACTTAAGTGTCACTTAACTCATTTCAGAGTTAGGTGCAAGGACCGGAGATGCCCAAGACCCATGTCCTCAAAACTCATACTTTCTTACTGAATCTGAACAATCTACATTCCTTGGTTTTTAAGTTTTCTCTAAGAAGCATATATTTTATCAAATCTAGTCTGCACTCCAGTTACATTCAGTACTTAAATCCCAGCAGGATTGAGTCTCTAACCAAAGCTCTGCAGAAATAAGTTAAGATTTAATGGGAGAGATATGAAGAAGAAGAAATTATCTCACTCATCCAAGACTGAGACCTTCAAGTTCTGGTCACGGTATAGAACTCTTTCTTTATTTTCCAACAGACTATCACTGGATGGAAAAACGCAGATGGATATTAGGCTGAACTTAATTCAGAAATTTCTTTTTCTAAACTAGCCTTTTAACAGAGGAATTGCATGCACTGCAGTGTAATTATTCTGGTGTTTAGTCACTAAAATGTTAGGAAGTAAAAAATAAAGAGGCATTAATTATAACCTGTAATTGTCATTCCCCCCCCTCCAACACCTCCCCTCCTCCCCCGAGGTACAGCATCTGTTATAGGAAAAAGCATCAAAACACCAAGAAACAAATACTAACCTCACAGGAGCTGTAACATCTGACTTCACTTATTTTTAAAGCCTTTGTGAAATTAAATGAAATGTTATAAAGATAACACTGAATTTGTCTTAGAATTTTTGTTTCTGTTGTGTCTTTGTTGGCTTCGGTCTGTCAGGGTTAACTGTTAATCAAGAATAAAAGCATGCAAGCAGCAGCATATAAGCACAAAACCAGGTAGTGGTGGAGAGAATCTCAGATACGAATTTGGCATGGTTTATGCACCGAGCAGACTGGACCTTATAAAACTAGGCTGTTGTCCCCATGATATATCTCAGTATTGAATTAGTTCCACACTAATCCTACAGCGCTTGAGGCAGACTTTTCTTTGGATAAGTTCAAGAAGTTTTTGGAGGACATCATGCAAAGCAGACCACAACTATTACGACAGTAGTTTCAGAAAGAGCTTTATAAATGTCAATTAAATTTTCACATAATCAAAGTTTTTAAGAACATTTCAGTATCTTTCTCAATGGTGATCTCTTCTAATTCACAGCTAACATTTCTCATGGGATTAAAAAGTTACCTTTCATAGATGTCTACAGGTAACAGCAATATATATTAAGTTAATTTACAGCTACAATACATGACTTTCATATAAAACTGTCCTTCTTACTAAACTTAATAATTGCTTTTAATAAATGATGATACTTAGGGTACTATTGATCCCCTAAATTCTGTCTTTATGAGTGCAACTTGTTTAATATCATGACATATAAAAATATTCTAGCGAAATGTAGAGGAAATTTAATATCTCAGCCATTCAGTAGGTGTAACCCACAACTCATCTAACTCTAAGGAAGTCATTTCAGCTAAGCAACTAAATTTTATCATGGGAAAGAGATGGGAACTTCCAGAGGACGAGTATCCTGTCCTAAAATTATTTGAATTTGGGACAAGGGGAGATAAACTGCCCTCTGAAGGCCTCCCTCTCCCACAAAACACAAAAGCCACATGCATGAGCTTGCTTCAAAGTTTTAATTTGCTGATGTTTAATAAAATAAAGCTATTAACAAAGAGCATGAGCTACTCCCGGACTTGTCTGATGTCTGATGGCTTGTCTGATTTGGAACAGCAGTTCATAAATCATGTTCCAAATGTGTTAGTAGTTAAGTCATATATATATGCATATATATGTATGTATGTATTTATAATATATGAGCAAATGGACTCTAAAGCCCAATAATATTTCAAATGCTGGAACAGAGAACCAGATTGTTCAAAAGTTGACTTACTGATATTCATCCCGGACAACAAGTAAAAGAAGCAGTTTTGAAGGACAGGAATTAGTTGATTACCTACAATGTTTTCTCATTATTAGTTATTTCTATCTCTTCACATTTTCAATTAATGCTTTTTTTTTTTTTGAACTAAATTAATTAAAATAATTTCAGCAAAATTACTTGTAAATGTATTAAAAATAGAAAAGATGGTGAAGAAATTTTAAAAATAGATGAGCCTTTTAAAGTATGCATGCTATTACATCTCCCTGTCTTTATTTCTTTTCTTTTGTGTCCTTTAACATCTTGCTTGAAAAAGCCTGAGTGAAAAATGTATAATCTTTTGATGTGGAAGTTCCTGGTCTTTGTAGTTTAAAGATTAGCCTTTTCTAGATGATCTCAACTGCTGGGCAACCAATTTATGTCAGTCTCATGAGAATTCTTTAAATTAAGTTTAGCTGCACATTGCTGAGAAGATTAAAGTCTGTATTGGATGAAAATTAGAACACAGGACTTTTTTTTTTTTTAAATGAAAGCTGTTCTAAATTAATTTGTCCATATGTGTGTGTGCCTGTGTCTGATCTATGTTTATGTATATCCACACACAGTTAAGGTTAGGCAAACATACAGATTTCACCTATGGAGATTGGAGGATTTTAGCATTGCCATTAGCACTAGTAGGTATGTGGCGAATACCTGCGTCACTTAGGCTGTAGCTGTAGGACTCGACCATGCTTTACAATAGGTATATTGATCACATAAAAGCACACTAAGGCATTCACACAATGTAAACCCTTATCAGGACAGAAGGAAGTTGGAAACTGTACTAGGAATTGTAGAGGAAATTGTACTAGGTGTAGGACAAATGATGAATCTGGGATTAGGTCACCTAGGAGAGAATACCAATAAAATAAAGATATAGCTAGAAAGTTAAGCTTAAATTGTGTTGTTCTGCTCATTAAATAGGAATAAAAACTAACTGATGATTATGGTAGTCTTAAGGGATGTATTTTGATGCTACTCTAAATACCTTAAGTACATTGTACTGATACAGCCTAACTTCTCTACTGATGATTATCAGGCAAATATGTCAGGGTTGTGCTAGCAGGCAGTGAACCTTGCCTTGGCTTTAACCACCAACCTGATATTGTAGTTGTTTTGTATACAACTTTGCATCATCTTCTGGGGGCTTTGCAAGCACTGCAACGCTTCAGCCCCAACATGGACATGCCACTATTCCCTAGCTGAAGACAATGGCAGTAATGTCAAGGATCCAGTACTCACTGACCTTGATGGCAACCAACAGCACAGATGAGAGTAGCCATATGATTTTTAGCACTAACCTTTTTCTCCCATAATCAGGGACTGCCTGCTTCTGCTTCTGTACTTTGTCCTGTCAGACTGATTTCAGGTTAGATTTAGGAAACCAGGTTTCAGGTTTAACCATAGAGGTTAAATCTAATGTTGCTGATCTGTGACGACTAGCAGGCTAGTGAGAGTAAAATAAATGCACTGAAAGTCCAAGAGGTGTCTGCCATACCTTAGTGGGAAGTATCTAACAGCAATTGCTAAGTAGCTAATATCCAAATACCTACTGTGATTGAGAGTCTTCTCCCACCAGAAATGCTCCTTCTAAAAGAGCTTCTGAAAAGATCATCCAAGAATAGTTCAATAATCTTCAAAAATTTGGAGCATCTTTCAGCCTTTACAGGTATGTTGAACACTACTGCACAACAATTCTCCTTTGAAGTAAATTAATATTTTCTTTTCATATCCAATTAATGCTGTATTGCAAAAACAAGTGAAAAGTAACATAAAAATATGTGTTAAATAAGTCCCTAAAATATTGCTGAAAAAACAATGATATTTTCTATTTGTGTTATTGCAAGAAAAGTTTTCATTGGCAAAAAAAAAATAAAAAAATCAAACAGATGTTGTATTCACCTTGTGTACTGAATGAGACAGGAATTTGTAGAAAAAAATACTGAGTTCATATGGAGACTTGAGTAAAGCATAAGAGAAGGGTGACAAAACTAAGGTAACACTAATTCTTAAAGTGTTTGACTTGCAACTTGAGTAATTACTACTATACTTTTTTTTTTTTTCATAATATTTATGTCTGCAGATGTATGCATCCCTGAGGAAAATTGAAATCTCTTCTGAATGTGTAGACTGTCCGTAACCTAAGAATTTTATATTCATGATTGTCTCTCACTAGGGCTAAATTAGTAACTGTTGACATTAACAGGTATTATCCTGTATCAGAAACAGCCAATATAGGACTTTTTAAAAAAAAAAAAAAAAAATTGTTATTCTCCTTTGTTTTACTATGGAAATACTGCAGTATGTGAATGTAAGTAGTAATATGCATCTAGATACATGCATCAATGGGCTGATATGTGCTGATAACAGATTGTATTTTTGACTCTGGCAAGACTTGAGGCAACTTCTGTTTCTCTGAAGGAACACGATTCACTGTCTCCTGTACTACAAACTTGAAATCTTGGTAATAGCTTATAGAGAAACAATTTTATGGAGAAGTTAAACACAGTAAACCGTGGAGATAGATTCAAGGGAAAGTGAAGATCTGCTTGCTGAGAGGAACAGCTCATTTTATATGCACCTGATCCAATGTGACTGGTTCTCAGCCAAGCCCCAGCATACTACAGAGTAACCTGAAGTCCAGAAGGAATGGCATCTAGAGCTCACAGTACCAGTCAGCAAGTGTAACCATGCTCTCATGTCATCCTCTCAATTTCCCTCCTATTCCAGTTCTTCATTAGATAAGAATATTTTTGTTTGTATCGAAAATTCTGTCCAAGCTCCAAGCTACCTTTTTGACAGATCTCAAGCCCCTATCCCTCCTATGGAGGGATATAGGGACAGTATTGCCATTGAAAGACATGGTTAGATTAGTTGTTTCTCATTAAAATTACTTATTTTTGCCCTTTCACATCCTCAGAACTGTCTGAATCATTTTCCAGAAACATTCGAGTCACTAAAGAGATCAAGCACAGGACATAATAGTCTGAATCATTAAAGCAAAAGGCATTGAAAATAGATACAGAAGCTATCTTAAACTGTAGGTTTTGCCATATGCTATATTTTAAAGCCTATAAATAAAATTACCTTACTGATTTCCTTCATTAACTTTGGAGAGTTTGGAATTCAATGAGAGTATTGTTCAGCTCAGTGGTGGTTGACTAAAGTTTTTACTTTCATCTGAAAATTTTTAATACCATGGGAAATATTTTGCACCATTTGGGAGCAATGAAAAGGAACTTCCATGATCAGCTTTACGGGTGTTAGGCTTAGATGTGGTCAGAGTTCAAATTATCTCTGCAAATATACATTTGAAATTCAATAAGGAAAAAAAAAAGTGAATAACCACGGATTTTTGGATGTATTACACTGTTAGCCTTTGTATGGTCGTGTAAGCTGCAGAAAGGTATTTCTAAGAGACCACTCTTAAGACATTTTAATGCATTACCTTGTTACCTTCAACTGCCCCACAGCAGCGGAGCCAAAGGGCAAATTAATTGTTTCTTTTTGTAAAATTGCCAGTTGTAACATGATTTTTTTTTCTTTTAGTAGTAGTCCAAGGCAGCACTGCAGCATGGAGCAGCATATGGTCATTTCTGTATGTTTACAAGAAAAGCCCTTTTTGAAATAAACAGCCATTAGCAAAACAATAGGAGCTTCTAATCTTTTTAATCCTCTAAAAGATTGCTGAGACTGGGTAGGGGTGCACAAAGCTCATGCTGGCCTGTGTTTCCTTTTTACTGTAATAACAGAAAGCTGTTGTCCTTGCTTCATATTCCCCTGCCACCCCTTCTTGTGGTGAATGCCATGAGTGTTTGCTGCAGGATACATGAAGTGAGGTCAGTGGCTGCTGCTCCTCCGTGGGAGCTGCTGGCTCCATCTATGCCTCTGTCTTGCGGGCGGTTGGATCCTAAATGACTTCTGCCTCTTTTCAGGAAGCAAATTCCTCTCAGGAACAGCTACCCAGGGATGAAGGTACGTGTATGAGCTACAGATACAAACTTATTGTAGGAACAGAGCAACTGGCAGATGATGATTACAAACGCACCGGGTGCTGAATCCACAATGTTTCTGCTGTTCGCATATTTTCTGTTCCTTCTTTGCGTTGCTGAGTGCTGGCGCTAGCGAGGGATGTTGGAATCGAGTGAGGGGAGAGGCAGGGATGTTCTGTGCAGTGCAGAGACACCCACTGGTATATTTAAGCAAAAAATTACCCTGGCTCAAAATGTGCACGACAGCCATCTTAACTTCTGGCAGTGAAATCAGAAACTAAATTTACTGAGCATTATGGAATAACGTCCTGCAGAGGGTACGGTAAATATTACATGCACTGCTGCAGTACGGAGCCGGCTGTGTGGTACATCTGCAAAGACACGCGGAGCAGCCCAGCGCGCCTTTCAGCAAATCTTCATCCTAAAGTTGACTTTTGTGTTTTAGTGCTCCTAGCTGCAAAATGCACCCTGAGGCAGTTTTGGAACCAAGCACTGTTCGGAGCAGTCCTGAGACTGCTCTAAACTGTGCCAGGGGCTGAAATGGTTTTATGGTCCTCACCGTAAGGACCATAGATGCTAAGGCATCTAAAATCTGTGGTTCAGATCAAGTTTCTGCCAGTTTCAAGTTTATTAATATTTTAACTGCCTTCTGTTCTGTTACTATGTACTGTTTGCCAATACGTATAATTCAACCTGTTTCCCTTCTTTATTTTCTATTATTTCCTGCACCTTTGTACCACCCTGGTTGCTCTTTGGCATGCAAATTTTACCACTGTCCCTGTTGCTTTCAGAGCACACCCCCAGCGATAGCTCTCCTCCTCTTTGCATGTTTGTGTACGCATCCAGTGCTCAGCACTGGATTAAGACACAGGAATTAAAGACCAGGCCTAAATCTCCAGCGCTGGAATGATTAAATGAGAATCTTTTTTTTTTTTTTTTTTTTGATCTATCGTTTTGTTCCTTGAACAACAAACAAGCTTCTGCCCCCTGTGCTTGTGAGAGCGTGATCTCATTTTAATTGTCATAATGATATTTGCTGTAATCTGCAGGCTGTAAAGCCATAAGGTCAGTGGTATCTTCTGCTTTAGGGGATTGAGTTCAAATCCTTTCAGACACGCAGTAACCAGATGAGACGACGGCTACGAGTGAAGCGGTCCTGCCTTAATTTCTCTGGCACCTTCTTACCTCGAGCTGCACAAAAAACCTACTCCATGTGCCCTTCTGCTGCAGAGGCCACGTTGCTCCTAGGGCAGAACAGATGACCTTTGCAGTCCCTCCCAACAGAAAGGGTTGTTCACGGAGCAGTGGAGGGCTCAGGATGAATTTGTCCACTCTCTGGTCCTTATTGCCACATGGGTGGGATATCGTGGTCAAGTGCTGCTTGTGCTCTCTCAGCTGTAGACAGGGTGTTACCTGCCATAAGGGGCCAGTTTCAGCCCCGGCTCACTCCAGAAGCTGTTTCATGCACCCTGGGAACTGGTGCCTCCTGCTGCCTCAGGTTCTCTGTAACATCCCTTCCGAGCCCTTCCTGCAGGGTCGTCACAAATTCGCCATTTCCCCATCTCAGTGGGCCATCTCAGTGGGTCATCTCTGCACTTGCTGTCCACCACGCAGCAAGCCCCTCACTTGTTCTGGGACAGAGCACCCTCGGGTCCTCGCACTCTCCCTGAGGGGGGAACTCTGATTTCTGCAGCAGCTCAGGGGGGCTGTGGGGACAGGCAGCCCCTTCAGGAACCCCTGGCCGCTGCCATTAAGAGAAATGCTGAAATTAAGACAGAGGAGGTCCAGAAAACGCACGCCATTTCATGGCTTGGAGGTGGTGTGTGGGGGGAGAGCTTAGCAGGTTGGGTTGGGGGGGACACGGGTGTGTGAGGAGGGGACACGGGTGGGGGGTGAGGGATGGCACGGGTGGGTGTGAGGGGGACACGGGTGTGTGAGGAGACGACACGGGAGTGTGAGGAGGGGACACGCGTGGCTGCGAGGGGGACACGGGCGGGGGGGACACGGCTGAGGTGAGGGGGGAGCGCCCACCCCCCCCGCTCGCTCCCGCCCGAGTGACATCACTCGCGGCCAATCAGCCGCCGCCGCTCCCCGCGCCCCGCTCGGCCCCGGCTGGGGGGGCGGCGGCTGTCAGGCGGGCTCCGAGCCGAACCGAGCCGAGCCGAGCAGAGCCGGGCCGAGCCGAGCGCAGCCCCCCGGGACGCCCCCGGGCGACGTCCCGGCTGTCAGGTAGGGCACGGCTCGGCCGGCGGGGCCGGGAGCGATGCCGCGGGGGGTCCCCAGGGCTGTCACCTTGCGGGGTGCGGGGGTGCCGCAGCCGCGGGGTGCCGCAGGGAGGCTCCGCTCCAGCCCTGCTGCTGCTGCTGCTGCAGGGGTCGTGTCTAAGGGCTGGCGGCAGCCGCCTCGTCTGGGTGTGTGCGGCGGGTTAACGTTTTTTTTTTTTTTTTTTTTTTTTCCCCTCGTTGCGCCTTCCTGCAGTAAAAAAAAAAAAAAAAACAAAAACAAAAAAACAAACAAAAAAAAACACTGATGATAACATGCTGCTTAATTGTGCGGTTCTCCTTGCAAAACGCTCGCGCGGCGCCTTTTCTGTGTCACTTCGCTGCAAATGGCAGCGATGCCGCAGCCGGCAGCGGGGCCGGGAGAGCTGCTCGCGGGTGCTGCCGGTGCGGAGCTCCCCAAAATGTCCCCCCGGGGGCCGAGCTGCAGCCCCGGGCTGCTGGACCCCCGAGCGACACCCTCCTGGGTCCTAACCTGTCCCCAGAAACGTGTCCCCCCCCTCCCACCCCCCGCTGGGACACCCACCTGCCCAGGTGGCCGCCTCTGCAGCGTGCGGTAATGAAAATAAGCCACGGCCCGTGGAGGAGGAACAGTTTGATGGGTTATTATATTAAGGGCCTTAAAGATATTTAACGGGAGCCTTAGGGTTTGGACGACAAATTACAGGTGTGTACAGCTTGGGCAATAAACAACCCCAAAACGCAGCCACCTGTGCAGAAATACACATTACTTCACGTCCGTGTGTTGTATGAAATTACTCTTAAAACAGTAAAAATAACAAACAGACGACCTGAGATTGCATAAGCACAAGGGAAAGCATGCTGAAATGACTCGAAGTTTAAATAGTTCTCTGTCTTTATCATTAGTAGCTTTTTCACGTCTCTCTTGTACAAATCTCTGTCAAAGTGAGCTTTGGCCCATTTTGTATAAATAACAAATGGCCAGAAGTTTTCTAATAAGAAGTTTCCATCACGCTGCAGAAGCCTGTTAGTAGTACGGAGCTTTTGTATGTTTGTTAGTCTCTGAATACGTATCATCTATCAGCATCAGTTGCTTAAATCTTGTATTTGTGTTTCATGATAGTTGACAAAGCAACAGGACATACCTTATCCACCCCTAAATTTTGGAAAAGGTAAAAATAAGTAGTTAAGCAAAAGACTTCTGACCTTTCCTGTGTTGTATTCTCTACAGTGCTTTTCTAAACCAGCAAGAGATTTTCAGTTTTACTTCAGACAGACACCAAAAAGTGCCACAACCTCAACACAGCTGCGTGGTTATGCAAGAACTTGGTTTCACAGGACCTCAAATCAAGGATCTTACATATCTTCTGAAGAAGAAGCCCTGCGTTATTAACAACAAAACAAATAACTTCAAAGCAGCTTTTTGAGCATGTGTCTCTGATACAGCCTTAACTACATGGTCACATACTGTTTTTTCTTCTTCAGGAACCCTGCCTCATTCAGTGCACAGGATGGATGAAGCTCACTTTTCACAATTCAGTATTTTGCTTTTGGTTTTCTTTCTCCTTGATCGATACATGAGCCCATGATTTATTTTCTTCTTCACATATCTCAGCTCTGCTTTGAAGACAGAACTGATAACATCTGTATGGGCTTTGCTAAAGTGCTTATCATTATGTGATCAGAATGCCTCACAGACAGTTTTTACTTTACCAAACGCCACCTAAGGTGAGACAAGACTTTTACAAATGGTGAACACAGAGAGGGTTAGGTTAAAAGCATTCACTCGTTTTTGGTGTCTGATTTGAAACTTCCACCATTGTAAATAACAGTATTTGCTCAAGTTACAAGGGCCACTGTGTCCTGGGTGCTCCACACATATTTGAATGTGTCTGCAGAGCAGATGGGAAAAAGGGAAATTGCAGTTAATTACAAACTGGGGGAATATTGGTTTAAATTGTGATGGTAGGAGGGATGGGGGAGACTACAACATGGAGAACTTTAACTGCTAATGCATTTATGGCAGTATAGTCTCTCTCCTTTTTCTTTCTGCAAGCCCTCCATATTCACTACACACACACCTGTCTCTTCAATAGGTAACAAGAGTCCTGCCTACATTAGGTCCTATTTCATCTTCTGTGCATGTTTATCCTGTGCACTGGTTGAGGCAAGGTAACTTTGAAGAAACTGTATGTGTTTATTTAAATATTGTATTAAAGTGTTCACACTCAAAGGAAATGAGTTAAGGTTGCACAGGCAACAGGTTTGTCACTTTATGACTTTTGGAGTGATTGAGTAACATTCATAATATTCTTTCATGTTTCTTAAAAATGAGAAAATTAAATGTAAGCCAATAAAAAATAAATAATAATAACAATAAAAATAAAAAATAGACAATTTTCAGCTTTTTTTTTTTTTTTTTTTTTAATTTCTTCTTGTCTTACTATATTAGAGCACAATGGTTATCAACAGGATAGGAGAACTTGGATTTCCTGTTTTGCTCTCCTAAGAACAAAGGCTCTTAGCTAAGAATTATAGCATTATGAAAGTGCAGTTCCCCTTAAATGCACCAATAATAAAGCAGAATGGGTTAATTTGTCACAGGTTTCTACAGGTATTTCTAATTGTGGAGAAGGGGTGAAAAACTGGAGTCCTTCATTCAATTCCAAGCTTTACAGAGAATCTTTAATATTGGATGAAGGCTCTCTTGCCAGTCCTCTGCAAGCACAGTCCGTCTCATGTCATTCTTTATATATGTTTCCTAATAGTAGTATCATTATTCTTCTGGAGCCAATCAAAATCTCAATTGTTAGTTACTGCTGGTCTTGGCTGTTCCAAGTTTTTTTTTGTTTGTTTTGTTTTGTTTTTCTCCTCTCAGCCAGTCCCTTCTCTCCTTGCTTTTTTCTTGTCAACATTCTTTCAACTTATGTTTCTTTATTCTCCAAAGCTTTCTCTTGTTGATTTCCTAAATCAGTCCAGTCAGGCACCTTTTCAGCACTTTTACCAGGTATTGGTCTCAACTTCTACTTTTTTTTTTTTTTTTTTTTTTCCTCCATTGTTCCTTTCTAAAATTGGACTTCTCAACACATTTTTCAATGCAGTTTATAGTATGTGTTATGCTTGTATATAAGCATTAGCAGAAAGCAAAGATGACAGACAGGACACTTACTTTACCAAAGTTTAAGTAACAGTAAACATTAGAAATGTCTGTTAAATGAAATAGTCCTTATTATAAAGATACATCAGCAATGAGGCTGCACCTCAAGTACTGTGTTCAGTTTTGGGCCCCTTGCTACAAGAAGGACATGGAGGTGCTTGAGCAAGTCCAGAGAAGGGCTACAAAGCTGGTGAAGGGTCTGGAGAACAAATCTTACAAGGAGTGGCTGAGGGAGCTGGGTTTGTTCAGCTCTGGAGAAGAGGAGGCTCAGGGGTGACCTTATCACTCTCTACAGGTACCTTAAAGGAGGCTGTAGTGAGGTGGGGGTTGCTCTGTTCTCCCACGTGCCTGGTGACAGGACGAGGGGAAATGGGCTAAAGTTGTGCCAAGAGAGGTTTAGGTTGGATATTAGGAAGAACTTCTTGACCAAAAGGGCTGTTAGGCACTGGAATAGACTGCCCAGGGAAGTGGTTGAGTCACCATCCGTGGAGGTCTTTAAAAGATGTTTAGATGTAGAGCTTAGGGATATGGTGTAGTGGGGGACGTGTTAGCGTTAGGTCAGAGGTTGGACTCGGTGATCTTGGAGATCTCTTCAAACATAGATAATTCTGTGATTCTGTGAATTCTGTCTGTATCATATACTGCATTTTTTTTAGGAAGTCTACTTACCCTGCTAAGTTTTGTGTATTTCTGGGCTGGCAAATGAAATGTGTGATGAGTTGGGGTTGGTTTGTGATTATACTTATGTGTTTTTCTTTTAATTATTATTATTTTTTTATAGCTATTTTTATTTGATGTTAATTTTCTACAGTTACTGCTCTTTTAGAGATACTTAGAAAAATGAGATGTAAGGCTCTTGGTGAATTGAGATCTGAATAAAACCGTGAGTAGTGGAGTTACCACTGGACCATAGTATTTTGTTTACATAATCTAGTCCTTTTGGTGTTATGAAAATAACAGTTGCAGTAATTTAGTAGTGTAGTGTCTGAAATGGGGAACATGGAGGAGTTGTGGCTTGCATCACAAACTGAATATTGTAATTCATGTGAGAGAATGTATAAAAATGGTTTCATACATGCAGAATCTTCCTAAAAGCTTGTATGGGCAGAGCAGTGTGGGAATTCAGGACTTCATTCAGGACTTCAGCTGGGAAGTCATTTTTTAAGTTCTGTGTTTTGTAAACCCAATGATTTGTTGGACTGCCTATTTATAATTTAAGCAATATGTGATATAGCAATGTATGCGCTATTTTTTGCAGACTATCTTGATGCTAAAACTAACATATATTCAGTATATATTCACCTTTTTCACATGTAGTTTTGTTTTTCTCTGTGACTATTCTTTAGGCTTTTAGTCTTCAAGCATAATCACAGCTTAGGAGAAACAAATATTTTTTTCTTGTGTTCTAAAAGATAAACAGCTTTATATGTCTTAACAAAGATTTCTTTTGAGGTAAGTTTTGAAGTTTTTCAAACCAGTATTAGTTCTTTGATACAAGAACTAAAGCTGGCTTTGTTTTTATAGAGGCAGTCATTTATTGTGCCATCTACTCACTGGTAAAATCTAAAATAAATAAAGACATAAAATATCGTGAAATGTTGAATTTCAACTCTCTATTTTCCTTTACCAACCATTATTAATGAAACTCATAAAGTGTCCAGTAGGATAATTCATTGATAAGGAGTTAGAAGGGTTAGAAGTTGTTTCCAGGAGTTAGAAGACTCAGTGTTACTGCTGTTGCTTGTAATACTTTTAGCTAAAGTATAGCTGAAGTACAGCATTTTTCACTATGAAAAAATTTGAGCAAAGCAAAAGGAAAATAATGATTAAGATAGATGAGAAAGAGCAACTAGAAATGTACATTTTGGTTTGTTTGTTTTCTGAACCTCTTCTTGAGAAGAATAAGTGCTCTTTTGAACTATAGTCCTTTCATCAAAAAAAGCTTCCCTTTCACCAGCTGTCTACAGTTCACTTCTTTTATGAAAATCAACTTTGGAATATCGAACAGTTCCCACTTCAGATTTTTATTATACAGAAACTCCAACGGACACCAGCTGCTGTTGAAATAGATTTTGGGAAGGCAGGCATTCTGAAACACTATTTTCCTGGTATTCTTGTCATTTCTTGAACTCTGCTTCTCTTTGCTCTTTATCTTTACTATACTTTTTCCCTCTGACCTTTTCTGGCCCTGTAACTTCTCTCTCTCTCTCTCTCTCTCTTTTTTTTTTTTTTTTTTTTAACGTGTTATGTTTTGAAAAAGTATCCACCGTTAACTTGAGGTGTTGCAATGGTATCTCAGAAGAGGTGTAACGAGGCTGTCACAATGGCAAAAGTAGCCAGCAGCTTGACTAGTATAGGTTGTTTTTGAAAGTCGTAAACTAAAGACAATGCTTGATGCACAAGTTCAATGTTAACTGAGCATAAAAAAATTTGTATGCATTTTTTTTATTACTTTCATTTCTTCCTTGACTCTCTACATAGCATGTAAGAAATGTGCCCGCTATTGCAAAAATACCAGTAAAGAGCTGCCAATGCTGACTACTCTTCTAAATAACTGGGGTGACAGCTCAGTTACACTTGGTTATTTAAACATCTTCCATTTTCATTGTGCCTCAGGTCTTGCCAGATGGATACAGTATTTTTATTTATTTATTTTTTTTTAAGTCAATATACAAGAAAAGGCTTATACTCAGAGTTATGGAGGGAATGCTGAACAAAATTCTCCGTTCCTTAGTTCATTATCATAGTTCATTGCTTCTTTCATTTCTTGATGTTCATCAGCCCTATTGAAGAGCACATTTTTGCAAAACTTATTGATGCATTAACTGAAAAATTACAATATATGTCAGATGGTTTACATCACAACCTATTTTTGTCAATATTCCTGCCTTAGTATAAACTGTTTATCTGTGTAAGCATAGAATTAGTGGTTTAGATGAAGAATTAACTTCATTCTCAGCAGGTGGGTTTTGCAAAATGAGAATCTGGAAAGCATAAACAAAAAATTAATATTATACAAAATTGCATAATGGAAAAAATATGTAACTTTCACATTTGATACATTGATCTAGTTTTACCCAGTCACTGTTACATTAACACAAAAATATCTATATAGATTTTTTTTCCAATGCACTTCTGTTTGTCTGGAGATAGTGGCCTGAAGAAAAATGTTATATCCCCCAAAATATAAATATATACTATAATATATATTATATAATTAAATAATATATAAGTGCCGCCAAATTAAAGAAAGAGAAACAGATAATCCCAAATATCTGTGTTTTTATTAGTTAAAAATACTCAAGATTACTAAAGGGTTTTGAATGAAAAAGACTTGATTGCAGTTTCATTAACAGTGATCTGTCAGTTCCTTTATTAGGCTTTCAGAGCATGGTTTTGGGGCCTAGAGGAAAGTGGTATGCCTGAGAAGAAAGATTAATTTGCACTTGGTTGTACAAATCAGATACAGGAAAAGATGAATCTGACTAAATCAAGTATTTTGCTGTGGAAATGGCAGCTGTGAATCTGCTGCTCAGAATGATATGGAGTACTACAGAAATGTAAAAGCATAAAGAAAGTTTTGTCATAAAAACAGCCACAGGTTTGTAATAAAACACAGCTGTTCCCATTTCCGTTCACATTCCCATATTGTAATAGGTTTTGTGGGTTCTCTACAGACCAGCTGACCCAATCTTAAATGTGGCTGAACCATAAAACTTGTTTTGTCCTATTTCTATGAGATCTTATTTAAAGCCTTCAAAAGACATTAAGACTTTTTATTATTATTGTTATTATTTTTTTTTTCTTCAGAGTGATTAGCTCCACTCAAATGTGATGTTTGTATCTGTAGTTACAAAACTTAAGTGTCATTCAGATCTTGCCTGTGCGTGTGATGGAGACACAGGGGGTTAGGATTTTATCTATTTATTTTTTTTTTGGAAGCCAGAACAACTCTGAAATAACTGCACTTAAGTGTATTACCATATATTTATGTACTGTCTTGGTTTTATTTACATTGATGTAGGATGCTTTGCTGGCCTGCTGAACACTTTGTAGAAGATTTTATCCTTGGCAGTGTTGCTAACTGACACTATTTAAACTGACAATGATTAGATAAAGCTTGCAAAGAGTCGCTAAGGTTTCCCCTGTGCATGTTTGTGGGTTTTTTTGTTTGTTTGTTTTTACACCAAGCACTCTTTTCTGGATCTATACTAACATTTAGTGGTACTGAAGTGACAGGAGAAGAAGGGAAATGTGGAAGCAACATATTTGCCTTTTTGGTTGCTGTCAAAAGAATTGTAACATTGTATAAACCAATGAGAACTGGTCACAAGTCACTTTTGTGTTATTATTTAGTATCTATGCATGTACAGTATTTTATGTTACTGAACTAGTCAGTTTACTGGCATTCTTCTACCAGACCAGTATGAAGAAAGATTTTGCTACTGGTGGATTGACGTAAGTACAGTGAAGGATATGCAGCACCTTGAAATGAAATTTTTGCTTCAGCAGTTTGGCGCCTATCCCTTGCTCTTCACTATTCCTCTAGGCAGAACTATTTTGACACTTCTTTGTGACTGTCTGAAATAAAGCACTCCAAACAATTAGGATATTTTTGGCCTGACTTTCAGGAATTTCCCTAGTTAATGTGTTACTATTCTCTTCTTATAGAGGTCTTTTTATAAAAGGGGAAATATTTGTTGTATGGCTGCTAAGTGGATGCTATGCTATGGAATGGGGTGTACAGCCAAAGAACAGTTATTTGGCTGTTAGACTTGGAGACAGTGTAATCTCTAATAATAAAATAATTCAAAGGAAAATCTGTTGAAGGGAAGTATGATTACAGGAGTAGCTGCTAAGCTACATTTTGGACATCCTGCTTTACCAGGAAGGTAGTTCCCGTTCAGCTTCATAAATCACAGGCAGCACTCTGGTGAATCCGGGGCCAAGTTCTTGCCTGCCCCAGGAGAATCAGCAGTGCCCAGCTGTTGCTTATCACTTTTCTGTCAGGCATAAACACGCATGTCCTTTTTGTCAGAACACAAAATTCAGTAAGTGCTTATCAGAATTAAATAGAGGGGCATTTAAAAGGGACTTTAATTAGCTGTTAGGATTAGGCCTTTGAACTTTACCATCCACTTAATTCTCTTTTGAGATTTTTCCCTGGGGATCCATTTAGTGGGGAAAAAATGCCAGTGGGTGAATTTGGGTGAATATTTAAAAACATCACTTAAACTTTCTGAAAAATAGTATTGTTCTCATGCTTGTCTCTGAATCCATGGCCCATTCAAACTTGGCAGGCCTGGCTTTTGGCCTGGGTGGTTCTCTCATCTTCCCTGGGAGTGTTCTTGGTGGTCCCAAGAGAGCCTCTTGGGCTCTCCTGATAGGTCTCACTCCTAGGGGCAGAGTGATGAGAAGCTGGGCCAGAGGAGAGAAGAGGTAGCAAGTGCAAACACATCCTTCCTAATTGGTCTGGCCTGTCCTCCACTCTAAAGATATCTGCATGAGTTTAATTTGAAGTAAATAGTCTGTTTTTCCCCTGGACTGGATTAGGACTGCTCACAAGTTTAACAGACATCTTCAGCTGATTTCGGAACTGCAGGAGTGTGGCTTGTTCTTGTCTTCCTGCAGTTGCCATGCTAGGCCCTTCCAAATCCCTCTGACTCGGACCACAATTACCCGTGAAGTTGTCTGTCTGCTTTCTGGTAGGTGGCTTTCAAAGTCTCTGTTCACGTCAAGGACAAAGCTCAGTGACTGCAGACACCCAAGATTTGGAGGACCTGGCCATTTCTGGAAGTCTGTGTGTGGGCACACTGAGTGTTAGATGAAATGGGAACTTCAGAACAACAGCATCTTGGAAGGTTTGCCAGCCCAAGATCAGGTTTCACCTGATTCCAGCAAGTGGTGTAGAAACCTGATACCTAGTATAATAATTTGAACTGTAAGCCTGCCATCTCTCAAAACATCTGAAGAAATAAACAATGAAAGATAAAGAAGATTGTGATACTGGGTAAAGGCAGATTTTCCTGTATTAAGTATAACAGCATATAATCAAATCAATGATGGAAATTAATATAGGAGGATTATTATTTTTAACCATTATGTGAAGATTCAATAAAAATAATCTGAAGCTTTAATTCAAGCCAAGCAGAAGCTGCTTGATGAGTTAATATCCTCAAAGTATGGACTATGTTTTTGTTAAAACCTTTCACTTTTGTAAGCACAAAATGCCTTGTTTCCTAAACGTTTGTAGTAGGGTTGTTGCTATTATATTTTAAACACTTTTATTGCTCTTCGTATACTGCTACATTATGTTTCCAAATAAAGATAATCTTTCCTGTTTGGCATACTAAACACGTTTTGGCATGCGTTTGTGAGTTGCTGTGTATCATTAAACCACTTCTGAAGGAGGAATCATGGTCTGACAATTAATTTATATTTCAGTTGGTTCGTGGGAGGATATGGACACTCACAGTGATGAGCTTTTTAGTTGCAGTTTTGCATTATTGCATGTAGATGAGTAGAAACATCTGTATTCTTGTTTTTCTGTTAGTCAGACCTAGAAGGCTGCCTTGGAAGACAGCTGAAAGCAATGAAGGAATCCATTGTAGACCAGTTTCTTCTATTGCTCACCCAGAGTTTTGGGCTTAAATCTTTGCTGACTTCAATGTGATATAAAAGCAGAGATGCTCCTTGTCAGACTTTTAGAAACATCCTCTTATGGTTTTACAGACAATTGCAAATAGTGCTTTCTTGTGTTAATTCTGACTGCAGAAGTGTGTATATATACATTATTGTGTCTCTTTTTTCCTTTGTTGATGTGGTGACAGTTGGCAGGTGCTAGCTTCCAATAAGTGAGAGCTGTAAGCTGCACAGCTTGGTAATTGGCATAGAAGTTGGGCAAGGAAATTGCCTCCTTCTCTCATACTACAATATAGTCTTTTAAGACAAGTTCTCTTCCTTTTCCAGAGAAAATCAGCAATTATCCAGTCTTGTCAAAGGAAGTGCATACATATAAGCAGCATGAGGAAGATGTACTTGTCCTCAGAAAAGCTTGCATTTTGCTGAACCAACTACGGGTTGACAGCTCGGTATCACCAATGTTTTTTGAAAACCAGCCTAAGAGTGCCTGAAAGTTAAAGTGGATGCCAGTTGGAAAGACTTTAGGTGTGTATGTGTGAATTGAGTAGCAAAAGTTAATCCTGTCAAAGAAAAAAAAAAAAAAAGTTTTCAGCTTTCAATTATGCAGAGAGTGGGTCCTTTTTTCACTCCATTAAAAACAACATGTCTGTACAGTGCATATGAAAATGATTCCTTGCTCCTCATCTTTGTTTCCTGGTTACTAAAAAATCGTGAAAAAAAAGTTCTCTTTTTCCAAATTACAGGAAAGAGTCTTCTCCTGTGATTGTTTCAACTTTATCCATCTTTAAGATGATTTGTTAGGAGTATGCTTATAAATTAATTTTCATTGGAGCAGCTCTTTGCGTCTCACAAGCAGCCTGGTGCGCAAACAGCCTTTGTATGAATAGTAATAATGAGGTCAAGTAAGAAGATGCAGCAATCTTGATGAATGATCAGAAAGTGAAACTGCTACAGTTAGCAACATCAAGGCACTTGTGAAAAGCATAGAGATATCTTGGTGTGTTCCTCATCAAACACAACACCTTCTTCTTTAAATTCATGGTATAGGGATTTTTCTTTCAAGAAATATAGGATTCTTTGGACAGATGAACAACTGTTCTTTGTATAATATTTATATTTGAAATCTTTTAGGAAATTCTAATGGAACATGATTTCTTTGTCAATGCATTACTTGTTTAGGAACCTTGCCAGTACAGTCTTCAGACATTAACTATGAGGCTTATGCAACATGTTACTTTATTTTTATTATTGTTTTAATGGAGTTAAGGGTGAGTTGTGTTTTACAGGATCTTTCTGCTGAAAGGCATTAAGAAGTATGTTTTGCTATTAACAGTTATTGAAGATCATTTAAAGTATTGGTGGATATAAATCACCGTGCAATTCAAGCCAGAATTACAGAATTTGCAGACATCTGGCAGACCATGAACCTAGAGAGGAGTCCTTCATACAAGATCCAAGCTGATAATGTCTTGGTGTTTGTAATGTCTTTTCTTCCAAGTGTTAATAAAATATTTTTTTGAGTGTGCTACCTGAGATGACTTAAACTGTATGAAGAACAAAATCATGTGTTGAAAAAGAAGACCTTATTTTGCAGGTATTGTAATGCATGTCTGGGTGTGTAGGAGGTAGAGGTAGGGTCCTGATCTCATTTGGAGAATCCAAACTCGGTTGTAAAGTCTCTTTTCCCTGGTGGGGGAGCACACCAGGGAGAGGCAGATGACAAGGAAAGTCTCTTAGAACAGCTTTTGTTAATTAAGCCTTTATTATGAACAGGATCAAATGATTAGTAAAAGCAGATAACTGTCCCCAGGGTACACTTGCTTATTGCCTCCCCCTGCCCTCACAGCTCCATGCTCATGGTACACACGTGTCCCTCATGGCCCCGAGTGGGCACAGAGCCACTGCCATCACCTCAGGTGCAGCCTGTCTTGGGCAGCTCTCTGTCAGAGCTGGCGTGGCTGCTGGCTGCACCTGTGCTCAGTGGGCTCTGGGACTTCTATTTCTTGCAGGTGCAACAGCAGCACAAGTCTCCAGAGCTTATCAGTGTGTGGTACGCTTTCAGATGTTCCCTCTCACCACGTACTGTTGCTCTTTGGAGCCCGCTGTGTTCTGGTGACTTGTTCATCCACACCCATAGAGCCCATTTTTGGCAGCTTCACCAGCAGGGCTTTAATGATGACATGACTTTTGGACAACTGGTAATGTAACGTGAAACTGTGATGGGAAGTGACTGACCTATGAGACAATTTCCTCAGCCTTCTTTCAGTCTTAGTTTTTTATTTGGAATTGGAGTCAGTTCACAGATCACAGTACAGATCACTGCAACCAGTTTGAAGTTACAGTTTTCCTTTTGTATTCTACTCTACTTCTGTGGAGGTTTTGGTATTTATTCCATTGGGACCAAGTTCAATCTGATTTTCCAGTTCTTATAAAAATAATAATGAAAAACTTGTCACATCAAGTGCATTTCATGACAATTTTCTCTGACTTCTTAATCTATGTGTCAAATGGCACCAGCAAATGTATTTATTTCCAGGTGAACTCTTTCTATAGAAGTCATGTTTATTTCAAGATTGTCCTTCCTCTTTCTCAATCACAAACATTAATATTTTTTATTGCATCTCACCAAACTTGTATAATTCAGAATTCTGCCCTTGAAACTTGTGTTACTGTGAAATTTTCCAGCTGCTATTGAAAAAAAAAAAAGTCAATGTAGTGTTTTTCCATGGCTTAAAGTACATTGCAACCTCTGCAGGCCTTCTTATAGTTCCTAGAAAGGAACACGAGAAAACTGTATGGTTTTCTATTGTGATTAGCAAGTTATTATGTCTGACATTAATCACATGTGGAAGTGTGCATTGGGAATAATTTAACTGACGTCAAGGGAGTGGCACTGACATAAAAGCTAATTTTAATGAGCCTGATCTGCAGAGAACCTTGAAGATGAGAAGTAATTTACATAACATCTTATTTTGCCCACCAAAAAAAAAAAAAAAAAAAAAAGAAGTAAATTAATTCATCTTTTTAGCTGCCATTAATTGGACAGCACTCAAAGTACTGTTTGTTCACTGCAAGTAAGACAAAAAGGTCTGATCTGGAAACTTAAGAGCGCTATAATTACTGTTTTTCAATAAACTGCTCTCTAAATACTATACCCTTGCAGTTCTGTCAACTACTTTTAATACATAAAATTGTAGATTCTTGAGCAGTGTTGGCATTAGATTATTCAGAACATGCAATGGTTGTAACCCGTTGCATGATCTCTGGATTTTCTCTTGTAGTACCATATTGCTTTCCATGGGTAGCTACGCAGAACGAGGATACAAATTAAATTTGACTTTATTGCTTTGCAAAGAAACATTTCCCTAGCTTTGTTTCAAATGTTGATTTTGTGGCAAATGGAATAACAATATATTTGAAGAAAATAGTTTAATTGCTGCTTCTGATTTAATGCATTTCGTTTCTGATGTTTGCTAAGGGCAGCTCAATTGCTTCAACGTGTGAATAAATTTGGGCTGTGCTTTTTGCCTCTGAAAAAAAAATTGAATGTCTTGTGAATGTTGGCATTAGACGTCAAACTGTTTGGATTTACCATTGTACAAGTCAGGTAGGTTATTTCTGTGTGGGTGTTCAGCATTTCACATATCCTTTAGATATAGATTGCAACAGTTATGCTTTAATTTCATTTCAAGACTCTTAATTACCTGAACATTTCATTTGGCACTAATATGTACCTTCGAGCATATTGGCTGTGGAGTGTTCTCTTGATGGATTCACTATATGGGGTTGTCAATTTTAGGTGATGGATAGCTCAGTAATTATGGAGGCATTCTATATTTTCTAGTGAATTGTGTATTGCAGTCAGTGCTGAAAAAGCTAATTCAGGTTCTGTAGGAATCATTCAACTCCATTTTTAAATAGCAAATTTGTATCTCTGTCTGGGTCTTGAGACAATTTTTTAAGAGCCTACAAGTAAATTAGACAATTAGTTGTAAATAAAAAAACTAAAACCTGTGTTCTTGTGGGAAATTAATATCTTGTTGTTTGTTTCCTTCCATTTTTGTTCTGAATGATTTTATGGCAATGTAGTAAAGTGATCTGAATGTGTCACTGCTGTTATTATTGACACGTATATAAATATTTGAATTTGTGATTCAAATATTTGAGTTTGTAATAAGTAAAATTGAGTTCATGATCCTATAGACTACCAAAAGGCCATGTAACACCATCAGAAATTATTGACTAAGAAGGTTGTGACTTGGAAAAAAACAAAGTTGTTGTTATTTTGTGTCAGCTGCTTTGTATGTAACAGTTCCTGGATTTCTAAATAGGTAAAAAAAAATAACGTTTATTCAAAATACCGTGAGTAGAGACCATACTTTAAAGTGTTTCCATCATTTTTACATTGTTATTGCTTGGTGTCAGTAAAGGAAAGAGTAGCATCTGCCAAATAGCGGAGAGTAGATGCAGACCTGTTCCACTAAACTTCATTAGGATGATGTGCAAAAAGCACCGGGTATTTGGAAGGGGAAAGGGAAGAGAGTTTTTGGTAGCATTTAACTTTTGGGTAGTTTTTCAGGTTTTTTTTTGAGCTTCAATTTCTGATAACGCAGTTCTTCATTTTAACGTAGTCATTCTGCTTTCCTCTAGGTCTCTGTGTGAGTACGGTTTTTAATCCTAAAGATTATTATTATTGTTATTTTTGTTATCATAAAGATACAGAAATTGAATTTACCCAAAGATCCATCAATGTGTTTTCAAATTTCATGCTCAGATTTGTTCATTTGGAACATAAATTAATATGTTGTTTATAAGTGACTGGGGTTTGGAGAGGAAAAAGTGACGTGAAAAAAAAAAAAAAAGTAAAAAAATGAAGCACAGGTTTGAATACCTATTTCAGGGCTCTCTGAGTTCTAGTTTGAGTATTGAATTATGTGAATAGTTCAAGGGAAGCAATGATATCGCAGGTGATTTCATCTGGTGCTTGCTACAAATACAAGTATTCCTTTCAGCAAAAAGCAGAAAGAAATTACACACATTCAGTGGAAGAGCTCCTGAAAAATTTGAAAATTGTCTCCCACTTAAAAAGTCAAACGAGTCACCCTATGATATTTTGGCTTTATTAAATAGCTGTGGGTTAGGGCAGGATTTCTAAAACTCCTGTAATGATCAGTTACAGGGCAAATAGAAGAGGAAGGTGACAAGGACTAGCATTTAGGTGTCCCTCTAACAGAGGTGATTTTTTTTCTTTCTGCTTTTGAGTAGCTCAGGTTTTTTGACTGCGGAAGAACAGACTTGACCTTTCAACCCCCCCCCCCCCCCCTTTTTTTTTCCTGAAATCCTGAAATGCCTACCTGCTTGAAGTTAAATGTTTTGTTTTGTTTTTCTTTCCTATTTTAATGTGTGTACCTGATTGCACCATTTAGTTTGGAAGAACTCTGAGTCCTTGGCTGGAAAAAAAAAAAAAACATACTCAGGAGAGTTGGGAAGAACACACTGACCCCACAACTATTGTCTGAACAGTGAAAATCTCAATGGTCCTTTAGAAGTAAGTTCCTTGAACTATTTGCTAGTGCCATTTATCTCCTTTCAGTTGCCTCCATAGCTTAGTATAGCTCATAGGCGTGCAGATAATCCTGCAAAGACACCACTTGTATTTGTTATCTTTCTGGGCACAGTGTTTCATCTTCTGTGAACCCATTTGGTACGGGTTTCTGTGTCCTCATATGAGTGATTATGCCCAGTATCGCCCTTAGATGTTTGGACAGAGGACTGTAAGTGTGCTGTTTTTGTTGATGTGCTGGATTTTAGTCTTTATTTATTGATTTTTATTTCATTGCTTAAAGTTGTTGAAAGGTGTAAGCAAAGTGAATAGTTATCATAAATGCAAAGGAGCAAGAAATCTACTGAATTTCATTGTATTATTATAGATCTATTTCTGTTTGAAATGCTATTACTTTTTTATTTTTTATTTATTTTTTTTCCTTAATGCAATAGGCTGGTAGTCTGAAAATATTCATATTTAATTTTGAATAAGTTTTATGTTCTGCTTCAAGATTTTGGTAAGAGTTGAAATACAAGCATTCCCTACTGACACGTTTGGACAGACGGTTGTCCTGCACAATATGTGTGAGGATGTTCTTCTCTCAGGGACTGATATTCTGCTTTGAGTGTTCAGAGTTGGGAATTATGTTCATTTTTGCTCTGATTCAGGAATATAGTCTTCAGGTTATCATTAGAGATAGTAGATGAAAGCTATAAGATGGAAGAAGGAGGTCTTTTTTTTTACATTCTGTTTTTGAGTTTATCGCTGAATGGAGTTATAGAAAAGACAATGCGTATTGAAACCTCAGGGCATTATTTGCTGGTGCTGATACTGTCATGAGGTGAAGTCTGACAAGTCCCTGATTAAATATTGCCATGATTGGATTTCATGAGAAAGGAGGTGCTGATGGCATTTCCACTTGCATTTGTGTGTGATTCAAACAGAAGAAGGTTTTTCCTTTTTTTTTTTTTTTTTTTTTTTTTCCTGTGTAGATGTGGAATTGATTTTAGTGTACTTCTGTCTGAAGAGTTTATTTTTTTGGAAGAGATAGCCTTTTTAATGGATCAGTAAATTCTAGGAAGACCACATTAGAAATCATTTAAAATAACTGTTACTTATTACATCTTTTAATCAAAAACCTCCTTTTCCTTCTCAGTGGGATACCTCTTACAACAACAAAAAAACATCTTCCCAGAATGCTTTATTTATTTTTATTGACACAAATAAATTTGACTGAGTGATCTGAATAACTGACAAATTTCCAGGTACTCAGGCACGAAACATTTCCTATTGAATCAAAATGGATGCATATAATGTTATAAAAATAAAACATCATATTCTGTGTTATTCTATGTTCCTTTTAATTCTTTGCATGAAAGATTCAGAAATTTATCCAACCTATTTTTTTTTAATAAAAGGGATGAATTTCAGCTACCTAGAAATACATTTCTGTCCTACTGAGCACTCAGAAATTAAATTTCATTTAGAGACATTGTTTGTGGTTGCCCATGGGATTTAGCAAGAAGCACCACATTATCAAACAGATTCATAAAAAGTTAGTTGGCTGAACAAACAATTCATTATTGCCATCCTCATCATAGGGATAGTTTATTGCTTCACTGTCATTGCTAAGACAAAAGTGGAAGGAAATAGAGAAGAGTTTTTGACAAGTATGGTTTCACATGCTGAATTTATAGGTGAACAGAAGATGGTAATCATTCATCTGCTCATTGTAAATGAACAAACATGAATACATATTATCCAAGATTTATTTTTCCAGTCATTCCCATTTTTATAATTGATAACTTTTAAGTATTTTGGTTTGACATTCTCTCCATCTGCTGATGCAGGTAGCAATCACATTACACGAGCAGATGTATTTTCACCTAGCAACAAGAGAGTTTTCTAAACACAGTGATATCAGCTGTTGTTTTATCCTATCCTCCAAAGTGATCTTAGAATCAAAAAGACAATGATGGAAGCTTGATATTTGAATAAGGGAAAAAAAAAATCTTTTGACTATTAATTTTGCATATTAATGTGCTGCTTATCTTGTATTCCAGTGTGGAGAGTAAAGACACATGGGTGGCTTAGTTCACCTGCTATAAACCAATCTAAGGCAGTGTGGGAGCAATGTTATTTTGTGTTCTTGTAGTTATGGTTTTTTTTTGATTTGTTTTGTTTTTGTTTGCCTTTTTTTTTTTTTCCTTATGGATATAACTGATAGTTTCACCCGTAGAACTGTGTGACGAGATTTTTTGTTGATACTTGGTACGTAAGTACCTAAAATAAGTAGTGCTAGTATTTGTGAACTGCCATTACCAATTACCATCTTTAATTGTAAGTTGGTGTATCTAATTTACCATTTTATGCATATTACAAAATGATTTTTTTTTTCATAGTGTTGTGCTCGAAATTATATCAATCAGTAATAGTAACATAGTGGTTGCAGCACACTGAAGAACAGAAATTCAGTATTTTAGCATGCATAGATGGCAGGAGATTAAGTTTTCCCCCTCACAAATTCACATACTTCACAAAAAAACTCAGACTGTCAGTGTGATACCATGCCTTGCTCAGAGCTGTTCTGAATAGCTGTGGAAAAGAATCCCTTACTATCATTTTCTTTCTTTTTTTAACAGAATAATAGGATTATGGGTTTAAAGACTCATGTTGCTGATATACATTTCTTCCTCTTCAATCAAAAATAGTTATGATTTTTAGTTATTATTTCTATTTCATAATGAAACTGTTAATCTCCCTCAGAAAATGGAAGAGTCCAGACTGTGCAGGTTTGTTAAATATTCCTTTTCCATCTGCAAGCATCACAGCTATCTTTAATAAGTAGCCCTGTCACTCAGCCTTTCTTGCAGAGTATCTGATGAACCAAATATTTCACATTTTCCTTGGGAAATGTTTTTTTGAGATCAACAAGATAGAATAATGACCTGGGTGTTTTTTTGGTCTGCTGGTGAGTGTTGGTAGATAGCCGGGACCTGCCTCTTGCCCTGCTGGCCATTCAGGCTCTGGAAGGCAGGGGGAAAGCTTGCAGGAGATTGGGTGACGTGCTCCAGTAGGGGCAGTACTGCTACGATGGAAGAATTCCTTCAGGGTGAAAACTCTCTTCTCTAATGGTTACCATGGAAATGGAGAACTTAGCGATTATATAAATTAGTATCTTAGTATCTCAGTTACATGTAAATGCTCTGCAACTTTTTTTTGGGGGGGGTTATCATTTAGAAAGACCATTGATTCTGTAATTACAGGGCCATTAGTGCTTTCAGGTTCATTATAGGTAAGATTTGGGCTAAATCTTTAATGCAGAAAAAGAGCTACCTATCTAAATAACTGTTTTGGTTTCATGGAATTCTCTTACCTGTTCAAGATTTTATCAAGCAAAGTTGTTCTTCTGTTGTTGTAGCATAATGTACATTTTGTTTAATTTCATATAACCAATGCTTCAAATACTGGCCCAACATCCAGGGAATATTACTATTTTTTCCCCCCTTTCATTTCCCCAGTGACATTTCTAGTTAAAAAAAAAAAAAAAAAAAGAAAAAAAAAGAAAAAAAAAAAGACTAGAATGCTCAAAAAGACCATTCAAATGGAGCTGTAAAGCAGGAGATGCATATGAATTGACCATAATTGACTCAATGTGCTGCTTATATAAATGGAGACAAATTAATGATTTCTGGTCAGGTAGATGAGTTACAGCACAGTGTTGGAATGTCATATTCCTCCATCCAAGACAGCGTTAAACTTTGTTTAGAAAAATGCCATATTAAACTGGAATTACGTGCTGTCAATTGGTCTTTAATAAAAGTAAATACTGTACTATTTTTTTCCCCAGTATGGTAAAATTTCATAATGCTAGGAGCACAATATCGATCATTTCATGTCTTTCCCCATTTCTCCTCTCCAACAAGACTGTAGTGAGTGAGTCTTAATGGTTTGGAAACCATTTTCAGTTTGAGGAAAGTACTCAATAATTTTCTGTTATTTTATTCTGCTTTGCTGGTAACTGAAGATATAGTTTGACCCATACTATATTTATTATAGCATGAATAAATCTTTAATTCTTATAGTGATTCTGCTTTCTAACATCCGTGCTACTTTTTTTTTTTTTTTTTTTTTTTTTTTTTT
>CM021731.1:30741134-30866357 GCA_011075105.1 Heteronetta atricapilla
TTTTTTTTTTTTTTTTTTTTTTTTTTTTTTTTGCCTTAGGAAGATCAAAATGCCATGTTTTAAGTGACATTTCATAATCAGAATTCATCTTCTTGTAAAGATGTGGCAGTGTGAATGAAAGTTAAATCTGATAGAGAAGTTAATCTGGAACCAGGGATTACTTTTCTTGTACCTTGAGGACAACACTTTTGAAAATCAGGTACACGAAGCACAGTGGCTTTGGTGTGGGCGTAGAATCATAGAATTATTAAGGTTGGAATAAAGCTCCAAGATATCTGGTCCAGCCATCACCCTACCACCAATGTCACCCACTAAATCATGTCCCTAAGCACGAGGTCCAATCTTTCCTTGAACATCCCCAGGGACGGTGACTCCACCACCTCCTTGGGTAACCTGTTCCAATGCCTGACTGCTCTTTCTGAGAAGAAATATCTCCTAATTTCCAACCTAAACCTTCCCTCGTGCAACATGAGGCCATTCCCTCTAGAGGCCATTCCCTCTATAATCACTAGTTATCTGTGAGAAGAGGCTGGCCCCCAGATCCCCATAACTTCCTTTTGGTAGCTGGAGAGAGCAATAAGGTCTCCCCTGAGCCTCCTTCTCCTCCAGACTAAACAACCCCATTTCCCTCAGCCACTCCTCACAGGACTTGTGTTCCAGGCCCTCCACCAGCTTTGTAGCCCTTCTCTGAACATGCTCCAGGGCCTCGATGTCCTTTTTGTACTGGGGGGCCCAAAGCTGAACACAGCACTTGGGGTGCAGACTCACTAAAGCAGAGTACAGGGGGACGATCCCCTCCCTGCTCCTGCTGGTTGCACTATTCCTGATACAAGCCAGGATGCCATTGGCATCTAGATCTAGATGTTGGATCTAGATGTGTATGTAGTTCTTATTTGATAATGTTCTTTATATGTAATGACATTGCAGTCAGTAATTCAAATGTCAGCTTCTTTCTCATATGAGCTCAGAATTCATATTGTCACTCCATGCGTATATGTTCATATTGCTCATGTGAAACTTGCCTGCTTTTTCTTTCCACGTACTCTATAGCATTAAGACAATCTCAGCACTGTCAGCAAGTGCATCCCCATTCTCGAGTGTACGGAGGCAAGGGGGCTCTTCCACAAACTCAGCATCTATTTGTTGAGAACACATTGCAGAGGTGATGTTCAAAATTATAATGGGCTTAATAGGTCAGGAGAAGCTTCTCTGTATGGTTACACTTGCTGTGAATCTGAAATTGTGTGTGCCATAAGAAATTGTGCATCACACCAAGATGAGCATTTGAATATTGTGGATGAGATTAGAAAAATGACTGAATAACCACAGAAAAAAATGTATTTTTGAATGGAAACAGTGTAATTTTCACAAATAGCATCTAGATATTTAAACTCTAGGTGCTACCAATATTTGGTTAGAATCAGAAGCTGTAAACTGCATAATTTTTAAAATACTGGTTTCAATGAGTATGTAAGTTTGTAGGAATAATGTTCAGTGTTCATACCTCTTGCTCGAGCTGATATTAGGGGTACTTGCATTGCCTCTGTACTAACAACTCAGAGTGACGAGGAACATTCTTGTGCTCAGGAACTCAGTTGCTTGTACTGCTAACTCTGGGCTGGGACACCCAGAAACAATGCTGAGCCTAATTCAGGAATTAATATTTTCCTGGAACTGTTTTCAAGGAAACAATTTGATTATGGCCATTCTGCTCTAGTGTATAAAGGATTGTGATGCTGTGGATATGGACTATTCAATAGTAGTTTACTTCCGTGTCAAGTAATACAGTTCAGGGCATCTTTAATTTCCTGGTATAGACAGCCATAATAATGTAGGGTGGCCTGAAGGACATGCTAAGGTTAAGTAACTGCTGAATATTTTATTGATTAGGCAGATCTATAGGAAATGTGACAGACTTGTTTGAAGGTTTGAAAATCTTATTCTACCAGTGTTCCTTTCCTATCCCTCTGAGCCGTATTTTATATTAGGGTTTCTAATTTTTTACTCTGGAAAACTTTCACTGGTAACTGGGTCCTTTGTTATTCCAAAACTGGCATCAATTTGGCGTCACTGACTTAAAAAGACATTTAGAATATACTAGGCCACCTGTGACTGCTCCAAGTTAAGGGTTGAAGCAGAGTTTTACTTTCTCTGTTTCCAGATAAAATGCTTATGACCAGTCAAGTGTGGGTTCATCTGTGCCAACAACCTGCTAATCATGTTCCTCCTTAAGATCTTCTTGTGAAGCTGAAGAAAGTTGTGGTGACTCACCATGGACTGACATTATGCCAGCACTTCATCTTTCCTAAGGCTGATCTTCCTGTGAATGTGGAAAACTGTTTGTGATTCAGAGGGAGGAAGGCTTTTTGATGAAGTCTTTTTAACTTGTACCTGTGTTTCTGATATAACCACCTATTTAATTACTTAGTGGCACTGCCATACTGATTTTCAGAGCCAGGAAATATAGGTGTGATATCAAAGTACACATGAAACTCAAAATCCAGGTCACACTGACATGTTGAGATGAATGTTAGAGTTAGGATGGAGGGGAAACTGCAGTGCATACAAGAGAACACTCCAAGAGCAGTCTTTTGTACGAAAAATGAGTGATAATTGATACAAGAGAGCAGACTCAGAGGCTGACAGGGGAGGCGTAATATATATGGGTAAATACAATTGTACCGATCTTGTTACTTTTAGTGTTTAGTTTCAGTAGGATTGATGGCCAAAGCCCAGACCCTTAAAAAGATTCTTGTGTAAGCTTCATGTTTGTAATAATCCAAACTGTGAGGAAATGGAATAGCCACCTTCTAATCTTTTCTCAGCACAGTCCCAGACTGCCTGGAGCATCCTTCATATTCTCCAGCTTGGGTGGAGTGTAGCTCATTGCCTACGTGCTGGTCATAGGTTTCTTGAATACATTTGTGGATAAAATAAGGTTTTACTCTGTCATTTAATTCCACTTCAGTATCTTGTTCTTCTTTTTCTTCACCTAGTTTTCTATTTAGTGATTTATTTCAAAGTCAATCACTCGTTGTCTGGGGCTTACTATCCTCTGTATGTGTAGATCCTAGAGAGTATAGGTGGTGATCCGCTGTTTATACACCAAGTTGCCATCCCTGTATTGGGAAAAAGTTTCAAAGCAACCTAAATCCCACAGAAACATAGAACAACATAGGTGCATAACAACAGATACCTATTCCACCATCATAAGCATTGCTATTTGCATATGTAAACATGCATGAACTAAATTTATAATAACTTAATTGGGTTAATTACTAAGAAGGCAAGCTAAGAGAATGGGGCTCAATGGTGGCACAGTGTTCCTGAGGTTCCGAGCAAATTCTTGAGCAACTAACCAACATTTTTTCCTATGCTGCCATACTGATGTTACTGTCAACAGTGGACCTAGATAGTGTAAATATGCTATAATTATAATTTTGCATAAATCATATAAGTAATTTTAGGAACAGTACCGTAAGATCAAAGCATTGGTTTGTTGTGAAAGATCTGTCTGGCAAAACAGAATGTTGTTTTTGCTGTAAACTTAGGGTTTTGTTTTGTCTTCATCTTCAGGATAAGAACTCCAGTAACTAGGACAGTGCCACATATGGATTTTGATGGTGCACTAATAGACGGAGGAGACAAATCTCTTTAGTCTGCGGAATTATGATGAAGAAAAAATACTCTGAAGCTGCAAATGAACAGCTTGAAAAAATGGGGTTCCAGGCTGCTTCATTAGTTCATGCATACCTCTCCTTATTTACCCAATAATACACACCTCTTGTTCGCATGTCTGTGGAATATGGCGTGTGGTTGTTTTTTCTTTGTTTTTTCTTTTTTTTTTTTTTTTCACATTCAGTTCAGGGTAAATAATTCCCATATCCCATTAACTGTTCAGCTGTGTCATTAATCTTATGAATTAGATGTTCATTTGAAAGCAATGTCAGCATACAAGTATTTTAAAGTAGGTCACACTAACTTTTCCTCTTTCTTAGGGTAAAAAGATTCTCTAAAGCAATGACCTTGACCAATATGTTTGAATGCAGACTACTCAGGAAGGCTAAATGTAACTGATATTACAGAAAAAGTCCTGCTTGGTCCTGGGGAAATAGTTCCAGAACATAATGTTTGTCCTAAGTGAAAGTGCTAGCACTTAAAACAGGTTAAAGCAGTGGGACGTAGTGTGCATCCCTGATGACCCCTAAATTAAAGCCACTTGCTTAAAACAGATATCAGAAGTAGAATGAGAAAAGATGGAAAATTCAAAGAGGATACAAAACTACACAGGCAACAGTGATGGATATTTTTGGTATATTAGTTTCTGTTAATTTTGTCACCAGCTGTATTTAATGCCCTGGTTTATTGTTGGAATGTCAGTATTGGCTTCTTTGGTGAACTGGTTGATGTTTATTGTGTCTTTTGAATTCAGAAGTATCATGAACTACTTTACTCTTGGTAGGATTTTTGTGTACCATTTATTGGTGTCTCTGCAGCGATAAATGCCATAGTAAAGTGGAACATTAGGTTACTTAATTAAGCATTTCAGAGGGATACGTGCTAAAAATAAAACTGATAAATGATAGCAATTCATCGCTCTTAATAGTTATGAATGTGTAAAATTTAGAACATAACTTCAGGCCTAGAGTTGAATAGGATTTATTTTAAGACCTTTATTTACAGCCTGCATCATCATGGGGAGGCTTTCAGTGATTTCTTTCCGACTTGGATCAAGCCCAATAACAACTGAACCACTTAGAATCTCCCAACACTTAATTGCCAATTATCTCTTTTTTTTTATGTGGCCTTCAGACTTCAGACTTGATACAACAACAGGCAGGGGAGCAGTAGTTAACCCTTCCAGACAGAGGACTTCCAGGGTTCTGCACACAGTCGTCACAGCACAGCGTGGCTCTCTGAGGGCTCTGTGAGATTTGTTTGCAAGCAATGATAATACTACCCATTGTAGTTTTGCTGACAATCAGCAAAATGATTATAAATTTTTCTAGTACTGTAGAATTGTGTGGCACATGACTGACAGCTGCAAAAGTGATTTAATTTGGGCTCCATACAAACATACAGCTAAGTGCTTATTAATAAAGCAACATTTATAAAGTAAATATTATGATGACTTAATGTGCTCACAAAAGTGTGAATCATGTTTCTCATGAGAATGAATGGTGAATTATGAATTTCAGCACATGGCAGTGTTAAAAAAGACTAAGATAGGTAGAGGAACATGACTAATGCTTTTGTTGATTTTATACAATTTAAAGTTTGCTAATCCTGTGAAAATGTGATTCTCTTTCTTTAGTTAAAGAGAGTTCTGTCAATGGCATTTAATGCTCCATAAATCTATTACATAAAAGAACTCTAGGATTACCTTGACAGAGAAGTATTGTGATGTTCTATGTGCTGAAATGTAATACAATGTCATGTAATTAGTAGCAGTAATTGCAAATGTTAAACCATCAAATGGGCAATGTTAAATGAGAAGAGTGAGTATTAGGGAGTATATATTCATGGGATGTTAATCAAAATGTCACAGCATTTGTCTGACAGTTTTTTGCACTAAGTGCTGAAAGTTAATCCCAAGAAAATCAGATGAATGATTTGATATTTTTGGTCAAAAACAATAAAATAATTAGATTTAAAAGGCAGATTGTGTGTGCGTGCATGTGCACTGGTGTAAAATGACATATTCAGTGTAACAGGAAGTCAAATCTGTTATTTGGAAAAAAAAAAAATAATAATAAAAGCAGAGTAACCTGTGAGGCTTCAGGTTGACTTTTGCAAATTGGAAAGGTATGTAGCTTCTAGATTTTCCTACTTAGCCCTGATTCTGTGTAGCCAGGCAGCTGAAGGAGGCTGTGAACAACCCCTTGATACTGTCCTTGCACCCAGACCTTGGATAAGTAATTCACAGTAGATTTCGCAAATAGGGGAAAACAAAACAAAAAAAAAAGATATTAGTTGAGGTGCTTCATAATTTTTGCAAGCAGAGAATAATTTTCACAGGTCAGTGGTTCCTTTATGAAATCATCAGTCCACTTGATGGTGTTGGGCCAGTGAAATGCCTGTTAGTCAATTATTGCATCTTAATAATTTTTTGATGATCTGGTTAAGCAGATTGCCTGGCACCTGTATTTTTCATTGGAGAAATATAATTCATAGACTCACACTACTCTATGAATTCCTTTGATCACTGATTTCATAAGGTATTCCATCAATATTATTTTTCAAGTGTAATTAAAATATGCAGACCATTCCTTTGGAAGTTTTAACAGTATTTAAAACTATCCTGAGATTATTTGAAATATAGTTGAGGTGAAGTTTGTTCAGTATTTTGAACAGAAAATGAAGGAAGACAGTTTTAACTGAAAATATTTGTACTGTAGCTGGAAGATTCTCAAATGACTATTCTGTGTATATTCTGTACCTTTGACAAGAATCACATAGCTCCATTTAATACAGATGGCAAGATTTGCGTATGGTTGTTTAATGAGCTGACAGCAGGCTGTTATCAGTGTAAGAATTTCAGGTCACTAGAAGCAAGGAGACATGCTGGACTGGAAATTCTCTCTGTTTATTTCCATTGCTGTCTTCCTTGTTTGGTTGTATAGGAATTAACCTCTAAAACAAATGTGCTAATCTTGATATATATACCACTCAGATGGGTGAAGAAAAAAATCCCACAAGATGCATCTTAATCATTTTTTTTTCTTGTTTTGGGGATTGATTCCTGCTGTTAGTAGCTGATCCTGTAAGTAATTCTGTCTCACCCAAATCAGAGATGTGTTTTATATTAGTGGCTTTATTTTCTTCTCAGAGTCAAAAGTTGCTGGGTTGGTATTAACAATCACAAAAATAGTATATCTCACATGTCTGTGTCCAGCTCCTGAATAATTTCAGAAATTAGGAATTTAATTCAGAAATGAAAGAAGTTAAATGCTACTGGAAGGAGAGGCACATAATTGCAATTTGTTTTTCCAAGCCCTTAAATAAGGATGACAGTTGGGAAATCTTTTAGGAATCTCTTCTAGGCAAAAACACTTACTATAAAGGTGATACATTTTTCTATGACAACATGTATGGTATATGTTGGCTGCTTCTGTAATCCAGACAAAAGATCTGTGAGTTAATAATATATATTTACTATGTAGTAGTAAATGTTAACGATATCAGAAAATGATGTGGGTATTTTGTTTCAGTTCTGTCACATATTCAAGATGTGTATAGCTTTTAGGAAAGGCAAAAGAACTGGAGATTGGAAGGACTGGTGGTCTGCTGTTTCCTCCCTTTCTTGCAGTGAAAAGAGCTGAAGGCACCGAGCTCATTACAGGAATGCTTCATGGTCTAACAAACATGCCTTGCAGTAACAGAGTCAAGGAGCTCTGTTTGTGTAGTTTGTAGAGAGAAGTTCATAGGTGACTCTAATGATTGTAAATACCTTCACTGGAAGAGAGAACTACTGTTAGAGAGCCCTTTAATTAGGCAGACAAAGATAGAGCTGGACCAAAAAGATAAAATTTGGTAATGTGAATAATTATATTAAAAATGCAGGATTTTTTTTTTTTTTTAAGGTGAGAGTTATTTATTCTTAGGTTAACCTTAACCAAGATGACCTCTTTCATAAAAACTGTGTTTTTTTATAATTCTTTAATAACAAGGTGGTCCCTGGAAGTGTTCAAGGCCAGGTTGGATGGGGATTTGAGCAACCTGGTCTGGTGGGAGGTGTCCCTGCCCATGGCAGGGGAGTTGGAACTGGATGGCCTTTAAGGTGCCTTCCAACCCAAACCATTCTGTGATTCTCTGATTCAACTTTGTACAAGAATTACTGGTAATGAATGGCTCATGATATGTATTTTACAGGGGATCAGACTAAGCTATTACTATGGCCTTTTTTTGGTCACAAAATCATGTCAAGTGCATGTCCTAAATATGAATGCTTTGTTTTGATATCTGCAGAAAGCTGAAAATGTGTGTTACCATTTACTGTCCTTAAGAGTTAACTGCATTCTGTATCACTGAACATCTCTTTCTTTGGCCACAGCATATGTGGTTTCCTGCAATATATTACATGTGTATGTACATGTGTGCATATATATATATGTATATATATAAGGAAAATAGCAAAATTTTTAAATGACACTTTTTTCTTTCACTATATAGAAAACCACCAAACAACCCATATATTTTCTTGACTAGAGTATTTTAAGTCCATTGTAATGTCTTAGTTTATAACATTCCTATTGTTTGTTTACCATAGAGTGATATGCTTGTTTTCTTTCCTTCCAAAGTTGCCATGAAGTGTCATAAATATTGGCAAAAAGCTCTGAGATCCTTAGGTGTAAGAGGCTACAGAAGAATACAGATGAAGTGTTAGATAGAGGTCAAGTGTCATATGGAAATAGATAGAGCTCAAGTGTCATATGGAAAGCAAATTTTCCTCTGAGAAAGCTACTTGATTAAAACAATTTCCCATTTTTCTTTCTACTGGCTATTTTCCAGTGGTTAAACAAAAGTGACAGTATGCACTGTCATCAGCATAGTACAATCAGTTTGTACTATGTAGCTGCAAAATTCTGAATAAAAGTTAATAATTTCACACTAGCTAGACAAAGTCTCTAAGATGTTCTTTAAAGTTTTCTTCTTGACATCACGTCACAGCTAACAGTTGTAGCTCTTGAAAAGTTTTCAAAATACTATCAGGTGAATTCATAAATTACGCTTGAGTTCTTGGAAGAACATTAGACTCCTTTAGAGTTGAAGTACCTAATTCAGTAATCTAATGAGCTAGGAAAAGCATCCGTGCCGTAAGAATTACTAAATAAGGTACATGAATCCCAATCAAGTTTCTCTTATGTTGCAGTGTATTGATTTCACTTGACTGAGTAAGAATGCCTTCTGTAGTATTCATTGACCTCCAACTTTCCCTGCCTATTAAATCTTTTCATATGCTTGATTGCCAGAGAACTACACTGTCAAGTACCTTCAGAACTAATATAAGAGCTTGCTTGCTTTCCTTTTATGTGTATTTCTTTTCCTTATAGACATAGCCTTGCTCATTAAATGTAATCTCTTGAGAATCTCTCTGTAAAGAGTTTGAAAACTACTTTTGTTAGTTCCCTGGAAATGTTGTGAAGTATCTTTACTATGTCTAACTGGGAAAGAAAAGGTTACTAACGAGAATTATACAGAGATTACTTTCCATAATTAGTTCACTTAGCTTGATTTCATCTTCCTTTTAACAGAAAGAGTTACATCAGCTGAATCCCAAATGCAAAGGATTTTCTTTTCATTGGGAGCTTGGAATCAGAAAATCAGGACAGTGTTCACAGTATGAAGCTGTCCCTGCTAACTTTCCACTGCTCATGGCAGCCAGCTCCTGTGCAGTGACATTCTCAGGTCTTGTGAAGTGAGGGAAAGTTTGGGACATTTTCACAATACATCAGAATGCATTCTTACGTATTTTGGTGAAATTCATCTGAATTAATCTAGTCGTCTAAAATTTGGATATTTCTGCCAATAATCAATAATCTGAGTTAGCCTCTCATGAGGTAGAAACAGACATTTTGCCATAAAGATCCATTTAACCTAGTTCTCTCTGAATATGAAGTGAATCTAAGGTGCCCAGGTCAGACCCAGGTACTTAAAAAAAAGCTAGACATTAAAGACTAGGTGTGGTGGTTTTACACTGATAGCTAGCTCACACCTCTCCTCAAAAGAACAGGAGGAGAAGGTATCATGGGTTGAGATAAGGACAGGGAGATCACTCAACAATCACCATCCCAGACGGAGAACACTCAGCATAGGGAGACTTATGTAATTGATTGCCTCTTACTAACAGACTAGAGCAGTGAGAACCAAAACCAAACTAAAATCACCTCCCCCCATCCACCCTCCTCTAGCTCCTCCACCTGAGCAGTTCAGGGGAATGGGGAATGGGGGCTGCGGTCAGTCCCTAACGCTTAATTTGTTCAATTTATTCAGAGTTTTTGTTGGGCTGAGAGTATTCAGAAAGGCTTTCAAAGTGCCAGTGGTGCAGTGCTGGGCATGGCATGCAGCAGGGAAGGCACACTGAGCAGACTAGAATTACCTTGTCAGTGGTGTGGGGGTGTTTATATATGCGTAGAAGGTCATTCCAAACTTTTCTAGCTAGGAAGAACTTATAGAAAGAATTGATTGTACTCTTAGCTCTGTTGTGGAATATAGTAGGTTTTCACTTTGCTATATTTTTCATTTTGCTATATTTTATAAATGTTGCTATTTTTTTCTTAATTTCCCCCAGCCATAAATAAACAAACAAACAAAACAAAAACTTTTCTCAGAATGCCTATAGCAGCACAAAGTAAAAATTTTAAGTACAGAAAAATAAATGTGTTTAATTTACTTTGAACATTCAGGAAACATTCAATATGGATACATGACATGAAAAACAAACATCAATACTGTGGCCATATGAAGAAATGTTTCTGGAATGGTATGCTGAAAATAGATGTAAATGGAGTATAGATTTTTATGTACTAATATTGCGTACCAGATCTATTTCAGCATAAAAAATTTAATATAGTCTTTTTTTTCTCCTCTGAAAACTGTTTGTACTATTGAAAATTACTAAGTTCAATTCCAGTGCACAAGCAAGATCAAAAATGATCATTGGATAAAATATACCTGAAAGCATTAGATAACACTTCTAAAAAATGATTATTTATTTATTTATTTATTTATTGTTTTAAGAATAACAAATCTGAGGTTAATTCTGTAACCATGAGGTATAAACAGCAGAGACCACATCCTCAAAGATTTTCAGCTGGTATTTGACAGAAATCAGCTTCTTGTCTTGATACACGAGAGCAATTGTAGTGGGTCAGCTAGATTCATGGAGCCTGGTCCAGCTGTTTGGGCTGCTGTGTTGTGCTTATAGATGTGTATGGGACATCTTTCACCAGCCCTCTGGTCTGGTGCTCTTCTGAAATAAAGAGCTGGGCAGAGACAGGTTACTCTTTCTTTGTATGTGAGCCTTAGTAATGACTGAAGCAGAGCTGTGACAGAATACTTTGTTTCTCTGACATCACAACTCAGCTGCATCCATTTTTTTTCATTTCAAATTTTAAACATGTTTTCCAAATAAAAGCCAGTCTTTAAACTCTCTTCCTGTTAACATCATAGCAGTGTAAATGAACAGTCACACTTTTCCTATCTTGTGAACTGATATTATCATAAGTCAAGTAAATGTTTGTTTTCATTTTTGCCCTTTTCAAAGACAGTTCCGCATCATTCAGGATCATCCCAATGATTCAGAACAAAGAAGTAGCTTGAACTTTATTCTTTCTGATATTGATACAAAGTCCCTAAATTAGAAGCTCCAAACTTTGAAGCCTCTGTTCAGCTAAACCCTGCGAAGTTTTATACTTACACGTGCTTTTAGCTGAGTTTTCCATGTTGAATCTTCTGTGGCAACTGCTTCAGAGTGAGAACAAAGATATCACTATGTTCTTCATAGTCACATGTTAGGGAATGATGAGCTGCTGGGGCCAGTGCTGGCTTTGTTTTATGTTTATTGGTCCATGCTGTAGTGCTGCTGAGCTTGTCCTGAATTTACTCCACTGATTCAGAGGAACATGGTGTAAAGGAGAGAATTCTGCTTGACCAACTTCAGGGGTGAAAACTGCTTTCGGCTCACTTTGCAGAGAGCTCAGCAGGAAAACGTGACTTTTCATCTTTAAGTCCGAGCATGCTAAAGCAAATCTTGCTTTGTGTAGTGTTTCCAGTTACCTTGCTATTGCTGGAATAGTCCCAGAGTTGATGGGGGAGGCTCAGGCAGTGTGACACTGGCATGGTCTTTCCCCACAGTCTGAAGTTTCATTGCTGCTCTTCTCCTTGTGTGGGCTTTCCTCTCCAGGCTTTTGGCTGAAGTTTTTGGTTAATGCAAAATGCCATATAGTGGTGTCAGTAATAAGAAATAACCACTTTACTCAGTGATCACTGCTCACTGACTTTCTTTATGCTGTATGGGTCTTGAGGTTTAAAATAGGATTTGACAAAAATATATATATATATACATATATATATATATTTTTCTGTGTGACCAGTTAAAACACTTCTGCTGCTTTTGTGTGTGCATATGAGGATGCAGGTGCTTAAGGTTTCATTTTGAATGTACTTCATGCTTATCTTTTATTTTAAACATAAGGGAAATAGAAATCGAAATTGTAAAATTACCTTAGTAATTTCTTTGCATGCAAAACTTTGCAAGTTTTCTCGTGAAAATTTTTGACTGTTTAGTTTCTACAGAGTATTGAATCTACTGCAACGTGCTATGTTTTAAAAGTAGATACTTGCATATTACAAGAAATTCAACATGAATAAAATAGTGTTTTATTAGAAGTACTTTATCAGTAAGTTCATTTCTCATTTTAAAGGAAATATCGAGAAGAATTAGATATGAAAAACAGTCTTGTCAGAGCCCTTAAACTCTTTGCTTTTAATCTCTTCTCTGTAGGTGATTTTATTAGTACATAAATTTGACTTGTTTGTCTTAGTGATGATGCAGAGTTTCAAGCAAATGAACTACTTTTTAAGTAAATACAGATGATTCAGAGAATTTAATTAAGAGTTCAGGATTCAATTTGAATTTTCAGTTACACAGTATATTGTTTTGCTGCTGAAGAGGTCAAGTTAAAATGTTATTTTTGCAATTCTAATTCTTCTATTTTTTTTTTCCTTACTCTGCTTTTTGGATTTTTCTATTTGTAACTTGAAAAAAAAAAACAATCAAATAGCAACGAATTAGGGATCTTTGTCTAAAAATGTAAGCATTAGACTATGTGTGCTATCTGGTAAAAATATTTAGTAGTAGGAATTTGTTTAGAGTAATAGGTGGGTTATGACCAAATATTACGTTTTTCCTCATCATTGGGTTCTTGTGTTGAATGAACAAAAAGCACACAGCTCTGGGTAAAGCTGATGCAAATATCAGATGCATTGTATTAAATATTCCATACAAATGTACATAATGAGCACATATTACACTGTAGAAATGTTTTTACTTGTTTGTTTACTAAAGGAAGTTAAAAGAGTACACTAGAACACACATTTTTGTGCTATTGCTTCATATGAGCTATCATCTATTTTTGTCAATGTATTAAAAAGGAGGTTAGCGGTGGGATAACATTATCTCTGAAATGTGTTATTTCTGCTCAAATAACCTATTAGATAGTGTTACGAATATTTATGATTCAGTTTATGATCCGAAGATACCATGTCATCACTTTAAGTTCAATAAGGCTATTAGGATTTATTGTGAATTAATTACAGTCTAAAAACAGCCTACTGTGATTTTAAATTATAATTTTACTCAATATAAAATCATAATCAATTGAAAAATGAATGTTTTTTATAGGAAAATTATTTTTCTACCCTGTTTATTTTTCGTTTTGTGTCATAGGTCTTGGATGTGAAAAGCATATAGACTTTCCTAAACTGCACTCACTCTTATTTTAGCAGGAGGCACAGGAGTGGAAAAATCATTCATACGTAGCTTATCTCTTCTGGAAGTAACTGCTAAAATTAGGTAATTTACCATTTATCTAATTAAGCTTCCAGCCCACAACCACTCAGCTTGTGGTGAGTGAGGTGTATTGTATTGCTATTTTTTAAGTACAGCAGATGCTATGGAGATTGAGTACTCGGTTATTGCAGATACTTTAGTAATTGATCGATTGTGAAAATTAATCAATACTTCTTCATATATTATTAACGCATTTACAGAATTACCAGATGAAGGAAATAGAGTATGCTTTTTAGTCGTGTGAGGGCTTGGTGTAATGACCTTTCTCCCCAGCAATCAGCTTGTGTGCAAGATTTTTGTTATGCTACATTTTCTCACCCACATGGTGGCATAAAAGATTCTGGAATCTTTGACGTTAAGAAAACCATTAATTAAGGAAAGCCTCAGAATGAAACAGAGAAGGTTATATGGGGGTAAAAGTAGCAACTTCTCTGCAGTTTGATCATCCCTGACATATTGCTGCTTGCTAGCACAGGAGATAATGGGTGTATCTCCATGCTCCTCTGGCACTCTTGGTTGCCTTTTAGCACTCTGGAGTAGGATGAATATACCCTTTATTTTATTTGTGCAGGAAAGTAATAAATCCTTGTGTAAAGCTGAAAGGACAAGCCTAGACTCCAGTGATGGAAGGCAGCATGGGGCCTATGGGGGCTGGGCTGGTGCTTGACTTTTTTGGTCCCTGAGAAGGAGGTGAGTAGTTAGTTGTGTTTCTGTGGGAAAGGAACCACGGGTTGTGGGAGGAGAGGCTGTGCCCCTGGGAAGAAGGGGAATTGCTTTCTTTGCCTTTCTAGCCCAGGAAGCTTTTGATCAAATGGAGAGCAGAAGAGGAAGAGAATTAAGTGCCATAACTGAGGAACTGGAGGATTACACCAGCACCTGTATTTATGTTATTGAGCCCTCTTTGTTAAGGAAGCTATCCTCTGTTTATTGCTTGCTTTTCCTCATTTCAGTTGAGGATCAGGATACTGAGCCTAGAGGATCTTTATTTTTGGATCTCCTTTGGAGACAGAGCAATTCGTTGAAGAAGTTGTATTGCTGGGCAGTGGTATGGCATAGACTGCCATTCCCACCATGTAGTGGTTTCTTAGGGGTTCCTTAAGCTCTGGCTATTTTAAAGCACAATCTAAGTGTAACTGATGTCATCATGCTTGCTAAGCATCTGAAACTGGGTCTGTAACACTACCTCAGCAGCCTTTCTGAGGATGTTGGCTCCATTGCCATTCTGGTCACCCTCTTGTCATTTTTTTTTCTGCTTCAAGTGGGAAGAAAGGAGAGGGTTTACTGTGCAGATCCAGCAAAGGCTTCATACTCCCTCTCTGATGGCTCATTTTTCTACTTGGAGGTGGCAGACTTTGGAGGGAGCTATGTTTGCCCAGTTTTTAAAGACAACAACAGAGTCTGACTGATGTGAAGGGTTCAGAAGGAGTCAGTTGTATCTACCATCTGAAGTTTGGTGTCTGGCTTTGGTACTGGCTCTTGGGGCAGGTGAGCTTGTTTGCAGAATCCAGAGCACTGGTTTTCTGTCTGTGGCTTCCAGTGTCCATCTTTCCAACTGGCCCTGCTGTCCTGCTTGCCACTGTGGGCAATGCTGGGGCCATAGTCCGCTGCTGGAGCTCTGGTGTGCAACACCTGCACTGGCTGCAGTCAGACAGTCCACACGGTGTTTGTGGTCCCACATCTTCCTGGGACTGGCCTTGTTCAGCTCTGATCAGCAATGTAACCTGCTTTGTCAGGGGATTTGTCACGGGAGCTTCTTTATCCAGGATGAGTTGGCAGCATAACACTAAGTACCCACCCCTGAAGAGCTGCTCGGGAGGGCCAAGCTGGCTAGCAGTGTAAATCCGGGCTGTGATTCTCCTTTATGTTCATTTGAATCAGTTCATTACGTACTGGATTATGCACCACCTGCCAGTTAGTGTCTTGGTGTGGTGTATTTTCAACTGGTTAATTCTTTTCCCATAAAATAATTATGTGTAGACACTGTAGAGGTAAGCAATGGTGTTTTCAGTTGTATGTCTTTAAGAGCCATCTCTGGACCGTAGCACCAATGTCTTTTGTGGCATTTTCAGTCTTTGCATTGAAAACGCTGTCTTTACCAGCCAAATAAATAATATTTATCAGCTAAGCTCACTGTTAGGGCAGTTGCACAAACCTTTTCAAGCCCTCATAGCACTGCCAAGCCTGTTAACAGCTTTCCCTGCCACCACCTATCCTTTTCCCTCACCCCACAGGGCATAACCATTTGATATGCTGGCTCAGAACAGGGTCAGGGATTGCACTTTAAGCTGTTTAATACATGCTTGGGATGTTGCCAGTTCCTATTCAGCTGTGGTTTGTGAGGAATCTTCTTGTTGGCACCTTTGCTTCTGTTGTGTTGCTTTTAGCCCTGAGCCAGTTGCTTTTTGCACCAGTTTTGTTGCTGTTTATAAGCAGTTCAGATTTCATAATTTCTTTAGAGTATCATTAAATAAATCATATTATGCCTTTTTTCTGAAATGACAGAGGAAAAAATCTCTCAGAATTTCATTGTACCTGTTTTAACTGCATAAGGCTGTGTATTCAGTGGTGCTGTTAACTCAGTTTGGTCTTCTCTCTTCCTCAGTGTCATTTTTTAATAGATTTGCCTGCTTTATGCTCCAAGATCTATGATCCATGTATCTATTATTGGAGATTTCTTGAATGGTAGAGTTGAGTTATAGACTTTTTTTGACCAGAAAACAGTAATGTGTAAGAGTAACAAGGGTGTAAGCATGTGTATCATTGATTTGAAATTCATTCAGTGGCTACTCAAAACTGCCAGTGGCTGTGGCTGAATTTCACCATGCAGTAGCCATTACCTTGTGGAATCAACCTACATAACAATCAAGTTAAATTGTGGGAGTTTGTTGAGTATGATTTGGCATGACATACTGCTTTGCGATGTTAGTAAATTAGCTAAAAGAAACATCAGAGAAGTTAACTGCTAGAAATCACACTAGGAAGGAGAATTTTCCAAGTGGAAATATTACTCAGTGAGCTCTCTACTTGCACAATCAAAAAGGATTTCTGCTCTAAAAACACACCAAGAGAAGAAGGGCATCCTTTGTACTGTGAGAAACGATTTTCTTTATTCTTCTATAAATCTGCCCTGCCACTAAAATAGAAGACCTGGCATCCTCCTTACTCTGAGCTGGGTCTTCTTGTCCTCTGTCTCTTGTTGGTATTAGCATTTGGAAGCTCTCACAATGACCTGGATCATTGAGCTGGTGTAGTTAAAAAGAAAAAAGAGATCAGGAAAAACCTGAGATACTTGTGGCCACCAATGACTCATCCAGAAGTTTAAGCACAGATGAGGTGTCCTCTTGCTAATCTTAGTCATCTAAAGCTCTGTGTCCACTTAAACTATTGATCTGTGCTTTCTCTGTAGCTGATGATGAGAAGGAGGCTCCCCCAGAGGGGAGCCATTCCCCCAAGTTTTGATCAGTGCGTATAAAAAATAATACAGATGACTAATTTGAATGACTAATCCAACATCGAGACAGCAAAATTTAGATAAGAGCCTTGTTGTGTCTCACCCTTTCAGTCCTGATCCTTGCATAGTTTTAATAATTACTATCTTAAGAGATTCTAATTTTGACTTTATGAATCTCATTCAACTCATCCAATTGATCAACAGGTGGCAGGAAAAAGAAATTTGTTAACAAATTCCCAAGGAATAGTTTAAAGAAGATGGTAAATTCTGCCTGTTGAGCTATCACTCTGTTCTAGAGAGAATTTCCTGAAAGCACCACTCTTTTCTTGCACTGAGCACAAGTGTATCCTAGCTGAGCTAATTAAAATTAATATTTTGATTAGTGGCTACCTACATATTACTGCTAGGTAGGTATTTGTCATGTTTTGAGAAAAAATAATGAACTGATGCGGAGTGTGCATTCCAGTGTTTCAGTCCACAAGTGTGTAATCAGAATGATTTATGAACTGAAAAAAAAAAAAAAAAAAAAAAAAAAAGGATTAATAATTCTTGCTTAGGAGCTATTCATGGATTTCTGCTCTGGAATCTTTGTGCGAGTTGTCATTTGTCAGCATTACATATATTGTTCAGCATAGAGGAGGTTATTATCTTATGGTTGAATAAGAGCATATTTTGCCTGTAATTTTTAATACTTAACAGCATTTCTGTAGATAGTTGACTTAACAAAAATTCGAGGAGGCTGCAGGTTGCCCGAAACAATTATTTTATTGTTAAAAGTCCTAACTGATGTGTTGTTAAAGTTTTCCTTTCTCTGAAAATTATACTCTGGAATTCTCAGATTCCACTTGAATGGCCTGTGACCCTAAGTTATTATTGCATTAAGTATCTGTCATTATTCATAACTTCTAAAGAACAATTTAAAAGTGGTGGTTGCATTTTGCAAATGTTTTTGTGGAATAATAAATATTAATTTAGTAGTAAAGAGACCATGTATAGCAGAAAGAATAAGATGCTTCGGTTTTGATATTTATCCTCAGAACTTTAAAGGCTTAGCACAGGTGGTGTTAGGAATTTTTATCTGCATATCAGGGTAATAAACTGGTTAATTCTAATGTTATTTCTTGTTCTTTTAAATTGTCTTTAAAAATAGGTAAAGATACAAATAAGAGCTTTACCTAAGGCAGAGCTTTGGCTGACCTTAGATACTTGAGTCCAAAATGCCAGAAAATCTGTGGCATTGACCACTTTAGTTGGAGGTTTCTAATAGCGGACATTTTTTGACTGATATTTTCCCAGGTTCCTACACTGTTTTTGTTCCATCCTCAAATATTCCCATTCCCAGTAGCTAGACACGTACCTGTTGTGTGAATCACAGGCTGAAGGTGCTTCTCTTTCTCCATTGTTTACATGAGGTGCCTATGTGGATGGAGCAGTTGTGCTTGTAGCTTGGACCCCCCTGTGAACAATTAGGTGGAGTGAGTCTTGGCTTAAGTATTGCTTCACCTAAATCCTCTGAAGAATTCAGTCTCATGGAAGTGTCCTGGGAATGAATGTCTTGTAAAGCCACGTAAGAACAGACCTGTAGCAAAATCCTGGATTCTCTCAGTTGTTTCTTCTTAAGATACAGTCAAAGGTGTGGGTACTTATCTTTTTATATAGAGCCAAGAACATGAAGACCTGATTCTAAGCCCAATGCAAGTGCATTTTTTTTTCAGCTCCTCAGAGGAGTTCCCTACCTGCTATGGTGTAATCTAAGTTGTGAGGGTGGTAAGGGGGAGGAGGATGACTGATGGTGTTTTGAAGATGTTATGTCAAAAATAATCCCTTTAAAAGAATACATGAGCCCCTGCTCTGTCTCCTCAAACAAAGAGTGTATTCATTCTCATTCCTTGTATGGGAGTATATAGTACTGCAACGTGGCACTGCAGATTAATTTCTAGGTAATACCATGAAGTTCCCGTAGTAAGTTTCACGCTTAAAGAGGATGGAATATAAATTGTGAGAAGTTCTGACTGTTAGGCAAGTGTATTCTGTGTGGAGAGGGGGTTCAGATCTGTGAGCAGCTAAATTATAGAGATGACAGGAGAACACAGGGTGACTCTGAGTTTTCAACATTTAATCCTGCTTTAATTTCTTACCTCTTATATACAATCACAGTCTGATTTAATGGAAATAGCCCTTGCTCTCAGCCAGAAGTCAAGAAGTCAGTTGATGACTCATGCAGCTTGACAGGCATTCAGAATAGGGCAAACCCTGCCTTCCAGAGGAGAAAGAAGTGAACTTGCACGAAGTTGCCATCACCTTCACAGGCTCGCCGAGAACAGCAGGAGCAGTCCTGAGCACTTTTGATGCCAGTCAGGTGCCCTTAACTCTTTTTTATATAGTCAAGTTTGTGCACAGAGGGGATAACAAGTACACTCAACGATAGAGTGCCACATGGAAAATAATGCAGAGAGCTGGATCACCAGTTTTCTACAGTGGTGCTTGGTGTGGTGAGACTGCTTCACCCATTACAGTACTAATGGAAGTTGTAGCCTAACAAAGACACTGAGATGTCTACGTTTAGACATTTAGATCAAATGTTTAAATGGCATTAATTTGATAATATGGATCCTAAGAAATCACTTGAATGATTCATTTCTATGACTACATTCATATTTGTAGACAGATAATGTGCTAATTACTAGTGAATGCTGAGGTACACCATGGAAAAAATCTGCATGTATAATTAGCAGCCACCAAGGCTGTCTGTGGGCGTGATGACTGCTGTGATTGCTTTTTAGTCTGATACTGTAAATAATGCAGGAAATAATAATGGGAACAAAATTTCAGCACTGCTTTTGTGCGTTTCTACTGAGATTTACCCCCCTCCTGTGGACTCTGTGCCATCTCTGCCCAAAGCAACTTTGGGTTTACTGGATGTTTTCATGAAACCTCCTACACTTCTTTTACTGGATGGATCAAGTGAGAGTTGCCTCCCTCTTCCAATTATGCTGGCTATTTTTCAGTCTCCTCTCCAGATTAGTTATCCAAGAGTCCATTAGACAGTAAAACTATTGCTTCTTTTCACTGCTGCTTACCACGATCAGTCTTATTTACTGTTTCTTAAAACTAGGTCCAAGTCATTTTGATCTGTTTCTGTACCCAATGCTAAATTTCCTTGCTGTAGTAAAAATGTCTTTGCAGGAGCACATCTCTTGTTACATCTTTGGAGATGCTTGTTCACAGCAGAGTCAAGGTCTTTATGTGTGAGAATAGTACTAAGTGAGTTTTACAGAGTCACTGAGAGTGTTCAGAGGGGAAGGGACCTCTCCATAGCATAGTGTTGGCATAGTGGCAGTGCACGAGATAGTTCAGATATCTCTCCAGTGCTGTGTATGTTGTGGCCAGACTGCTGTGGGGCATAGCAAACAAACAGGATTTTGATGGCAGCATTCCACAACATCCTAGAAACACATTGTACATCCAGCTCAGTGCATCCAAAATGTAAATCTTCTACCTAGAAAAGAATTTTCACCTTCCTATTGTGCTTTATGTCTTGTAGCCTTCAGTTTTTCATCTAGGTGCAGGAAGGTTCACTGGCCCTATATTCATACCTTGACAATGAGCCATGAGTAAAGATTTAATAGCAGCCAAAGCACTTGGTTCAATACCTCTTCAGACTATTTAAGCAAGGCAGAGATGATATAATGCTAATGTAAAGCTATGAAGATAACACATAGCAATGGAAAGGGTAGTGTTTTTATCTCTTGCTTCTCATAACTGTAATAGAAGGAATAGTCACAGAAAACTACAAATCAAAAGATTGAAAATTATGAACAAAAATGTTCACCTTTGAAACTGGTGTACAATGAACTGGCAAAACTAAGTGACACAAATACCACTGAGGGAAAAAATAGTGTGTAATAAATAATGACTAGCACTACTGCCTGACATTTACAGTAGCGAGGCTGAAGATATGGAGAGTAGAACAGTTGAAGAACAAAGACTCTAGTTAGTTAAGTAATGGCCTTGGATTGGAGAGTAGGTCCCAGCAGTATATCAGTAATGAGTTAACAAGTTTAAGAGCTCATCATAATCCATAACATGAAATTGGTTAACATGGAGCACAGCCTCATCAAATATGGTTACCATTTTTAGGATGATGAAGTACAGGAATAGTCTGGAGAAATGAGTCCCAGGAAGGCCCAGAAGCAGGCACGTATCGATGACATGGCAGATAGGCAATCTGTCCTGAGGAATCACAGCTGAAGCATTATGCCCTCTCTCTGGGAGGAGCATTTTTGGGGACAGTTAGCAGCAGTTGCCAAACAAATAGTTTCAGTGTTTCTCTAATACCGTAGAAACACCAAAAGTGGTGTGCCCCAAGGACAGGATGTTAAATAAATCTTAGTGATGGAGTTTGCTTCCTCTCTCTGACTGATGAGAGAGACTGATAGTCTCCTAAACCATTTGGTACAGCCTGTTAGTGAGACCGTAGGCAATGTGTAGGTTCTGGAGTTTGATTTAACAAAATTAGAGTAAGGACTATGCAGTTTTTCCAAATCCTTTGCTGTCGGTAGTAAGACTTCACAAAGAAGTCTTTATAAAGAAGTTGCTCTTTTTAATTTTTTTTTTGTTTTGACTGCTGTATCTGCACAATCCCTAAATGTTGTTTTCAGTTCTGCCCTTGAAATGTGTACTGTGCAATGCTAGCAACATGCTTTTTTCTTGTCAGCCACTTAAATTGCTTCAGCAATTTTAGACATTTGAAAAAACTATTGTTCCTCATAGGGTTGTCACAGGAGTTTGCTGCTTTAAGATTCAGTTCTCAGAAGGGGACAGAGACTGGTTTAAATTTGCAGCTCCAGCAACAGATTTGCAATGACTGCTTGATGAAAAGATTTAGCACACGTGGTCACTGCAGTCTACAGAGAAAAGTATAGCTGTGTGGTCTTCCTACATAGTTATAGTGAACCAAAAACTACACGTGAAGTTTCTCAGATATGGTCTAGGGATCAAAAGACTTAAGCTGATGATCAACGAGGGCTGACATTTATGTGGAACTTTTTTTTTTTTTTTTTTTTTTTTTTTTTTTTGTGGAGGAAAACCTGCAGCTTTAACTACACTTTGGAAACCCCCAGCATGCCTCCAGATGCTGCAGTCTCCATTTTTGCCAGTAGATGGTATGAAACAGGCCCAAGTTAGTGACCTTCAGAAGACCTTTCCAGATCCATCTTCTTTGTATAATGATACTGAAGGAAGGCAACACATGGCTTGCAGTTCTGCTCCGCCATTGCTTTTTGCTTCTTTCAAACAGATTGTCATCTTACAATTCTTGATTTATTTATTTTTTTCTGTTAATAAGAAGGAAATTTTAAACATTTGAGAGGGTTTGGCTTTTGTTAATTTAGAGGTCACAATTCTGATGAAGCTCTTTGTTTTTCTTTCTTCCCCCACTTCCTTCCCAGATTAAGTGTCTTTCAGTTTGAGATTTTTCTTTTTCTTAAAGACACTCTAGTGTACCTACCAGACTACATGTTTTGTGTGTGTGTGTGTAAATATAAAACCTGTATTTATACAAGGCTTTGTTTCTGACAGTCAGTTTATCTTTTTCAGAAAAGATAAACACTTCAAATATTTAAACTAGGACTTGTAATGTTTGGGGGATGCTCAGAACCCCAGAATGGCTGAGGCTGGCAGGGCCTCAGAAGCCCACCTGCCCCAGCCCCTGCCCAAGCAGGGACACCCAGGGCCTGCCCAAGCAGGCTGCCCAGGGCCACGTCCAGGGGGCATTGGAAGATCCCCAAGGAGGAGACCCCACAGTCTCTCTGGGCAGCCTGTGCCAGTGCTCAGGCACCTGCCCAGGACAGAAGTGCTGCCTGGTGCTCAGGGGGAGCCTCCTGTGCTCCCGTTTGTGCCTGTTGCCTCTTGTCCTGACACTGGGCACCACTGAAAAGAGCCTGGTTCTGTGCTCTTTGCACCCTCCCTTCAAGTATCAATATATGCTGATAAGATTCCCCCAAGCCTCCTCTTCTCCAGGCTGAACAGCCCCAGCTCTCTCAGCCTATCCCTGTAGGAGTGGGACTCCAGTCCTTTGATTGTCTTGGTGGCCCTACATGGGACTCTCTCCAGTATGCCCATGTCTCTTGTACTGGGGGACCCAAAACTGGACAAGGTACTCTAGGTGTGGCTTCACTGATGCTGAGAAGACGGGAAGGATCACTGCCCTTAGCCCACTGATGATCCTTTGCCTAATGCAGCCATGAACACTGTTGGCCTTCTTTGCAGCAGGGGCACATTGCTGGCTCATGTTTAGGACTCCAATGACCTTTTTTCCTTGTGGGGAAGCTCGAGAAAATGTCAAAGGTTAGTACCTCTAGTTAAAGGTTTTTGCTTGTTCATTTAAACTTTTCTGAATATTCATCTTTCAAACAAACAAACAAACAAAAATGCAATTCCCTGTCTGGGTGATGTTTACAACAGTAGCACCTTCTGACTGTCACTATGTAGATCTGCCTATTTTATGACAGCGACTCTTTGCTTTTACCATCCTTAATTACAAAACCATATCCGTTGTGGGCATGGTTTTTGTTGAACCAGAACCTCTCTCAGCACGCTAAGTGATGTGTTTGCTAGGCCTTTAAAATCTTTTCCATTTCAATAAGATACTGCCTTTTTTAGGTTTTAACTAAAATAGAAAGCTATAAGAAATGTTTAAATAAAATGAAAAAAAAAATCACTTAAATACTTATATGCAAGGTACCTTTTTGCTAGGTACGTAGCATATTTCTGTGCAGTACAGGGAAATTCAGTGTAATTGTAACACGTTTTTTTATAATTTCTTAGTATTTCTGGTTTAATTCAACTTGACGAACCAAAGAAACGTAAATACAACTAAAAAATTTCTACTTCAGGATGCTGATGAATGTTTATTTTTTTTCCATTAGATTGCTGATAAATACTTCAGTTCTCCTAGTTGTTTTTTGAATTAGATATATATTTTTTTTGCTTATGAGAGATCAACAGCTTTTGAAATTTGATGAACAATTACCTATAACTACAGAAAATCTTCAGTGCTTGGAGATAGCATTCATTTTTTCCTGTTCTTAACCCCATCAAATCATTTTTGTGTCTGACTTCCCAATATGTGAAATGGAAATACTGATGCTTCTCCTTTTCTAAAGTGCTTTGATATTGCTGATGGAAAGCACTACATAAAAGCTTTATATTAATACCATTATGTCATGCAAGGTACTGCCAGGTTTAATTATTACTAGATGTTATTCTGCTTCACGCAGAGGACTGTAGTCATGATTTTATTTATAAATATTTCTACTGCAGATGATGTTATTATCTCCCTGCTCTCATTAAGACCTTTTTTTTTTTTTTTTTTTTTTTTTTTTTTTTTTTTCTCGTTGTAGTTAGACCAAGACAAAATATATTGACTTCTCTATGGCACTCATTTAAGGTATGTTTAGAATACTGGTCATGAGCAAAAGGTAGCATTTGTTAATGAGCTAAATGTATTCATGGTAGTATGGGTTACTTCTTCTGCATCATTTTGATACTTTGTTTTACTGCAGGTGAAAGTCAGAAATCTTAGGACATTACTTCAATGGTATGTTTCATCATTTTAACAGTTTTTTTGTTATCTTTACTCTTTTGATACGTATACTGACTTTGTTTCATCCACACATCTTTGATACTGGGACTGTGCTAACTCTTTTACTCTGAGTTATCCTCGGGCTTTTCAGATATTTGGTATCTGAATTCTCTAAATCACTCCATCCAGTTGCATCCAGCAAGTTCAGAGCTTCGGTAAATGTAGTTTTTGTGTGCAAAATTACAGCTTAATTGTATTTCTAATATTTCTTAGGTATTTGCTGGATTTCAATAACAGGTCTGTTTTTTTTGTTGTTTGTTTGTTGTTTTTTTTTTTTTTTTTTTTTCTTCTTCCTTTTTAAACATTAGTTTCTGATTGCTTATTTTATTCCTCCCTTGGCCTCTTATAGATGAATTATACTGATTTAATAATTCCAGCATCTGCAGCAAGGAATCTATCAATGAAAGTTACTGAATACGCACTAAATAAAGTCACTTTGTTCATTGGTAATAGTAAACATTCAGGGCATGAGTGACTGCTTTTTTTACTTCACCTTTTTGTTAAAATAGATAAAGGTTATTTTCATCTCTAGCATTTGCTGGCTGATCACTATGTTCCGTGTCAGAGAGAGGCTTGAATAATCTCTTTGAAGGCAGTATTGAGGCAGAGAATTAGCATTCTCTCCAGCTGGACTCCACTGCACACAGGTTGGTTTCTCATTTGTCGTGGCAGAGTTTTCATTAGGTCAGCTGAAAAACTGCCCTTGTCTCCTTCAGAATGCAAAATGAGAAGGGAAGAGAAGGAATAGAAATATAGAAATAAACATTAAATAATGTGTGTCAATTTACCATGAAGGCATTGGCATTTTAATCTCATACAAGTTTTAATAATTTGCATGTGCGCGCACAAAAACTATTAGACACATTGAGTGTTCTTACGTTTAAATGAGGACAGTGTGCAGCTCACCAGGTTCAAGTAAGACTGCTCTCACTAAACCAAACTTAAGCTTTACTTTTAAATGTGTGGATTCAAAATGGAAATTGTTGAGTTTAGAGATTCCATTCATGAGTTTGCAAAAGTGCTTAGCATTAGAGGCATTCCTAGTTATTTTGTAAAATGAATGCTGTAGCTATTTCTTCCTTGTGTCTTCCAAGCCTAGAGCTCTGACCTTTGAGATGTGTATTACAGTTTTATTAAAGTTTCTTCAATTTTGAAAGAGTGCCTTAAGAGGTGTTTCCCACTAAGACGGTGGAACTGCCAGTCCCAAATACTGCATCAGTATCTGTAAATGATTTGAGAGTTGAGATGTTATCATCTAAGTTGCCTATGCTTTCAACAGTTATTGCTCTTCACCTCCTTAGAAGTGCAGAAAAGCACAATGTGTACACGCATACCTCTACCTACAGCATCTATATCTATATAGATGTATCTGTATCTACATAGATACATTTGGAGATGCATTCCTTAACCTTACTGAAGTCAGAGGGGAAAATTCACATGTATTTAACTATTAAAATTCACTTTGGGTGGTAGGTAGGAAAGCAAGTGTTTTGCATTGAATTTACTGTTTACCCTCTTTTTACTGTAGAAGATACGGACAGGTTCTCTATACACAGTGAGGTTAGACAGCAAAATAGATAAGGACATAAGAAGAACTTCCCTCTCTTTGTATTCTCTCCTTCTCCAAAGTTGCTAAATAAATGGTCAGATTTGAAAACAAACAAACAAACAAACAAAAAGGCAGAAATTTTAATAGGATTATACAGATTATACAGAAAAGTACATAAAGCTGTAGTATTTTCTGGCACAATGGTATTTTAAACATTCATAGTAAATATTAACTTCATTCTTGTCCAAGTAGCAATACTGAAATACTATTTTTAAAATTAAAAATGACAACTATGGTAAGATGGCATTTTTTTTTCTTCTGAATATGCAACTGGTAATATCCTTATTTAGCAGATCTACAATTAAAAAGTTCAGTTAGAATGTACCATTTCGTGACCTTTTGGGGATTGTTTCAGTTTGAAAATAAATACTGTATTCACAGAAAAAAAATATAGAAAAGCATAACAACAGTGACATGTCACTAAGGAAGATGAGGCAAAATAAGAAATGTACAATGTTTATTTAGAAAGACTTTTCTTACTATTATTTTGTCTTAATATCAAACTGCTACTTCCAGTGCTTCCTAAGTTGTCATTTTCAGTAGAATAATCAGTTGGTAGAAATACAATAAAACCATGTTTTTCCATCAGTGTTAGGAAAAAAAAAAAAAAAAAAAAAAAAAAAAGGAAATCATTTTGGTCTAGTCTATGCTTTGTATGTCTTCAAGCAGAAAAAGATCTCCAACACATGCTGGATTTTAATATCCTAAATACTTCAGACATCTAAATTATATAAATAGTGCAGGCAGTTGTCAGCCTTGGAAATAACTCCTACATGCAGCTGGTGGACATGAAGAAGTTATTTATTTTGGGTGATACAGTTCCCATAATGGGGGAAAAAATACTGTTTTGCTGTCTTGTTTTCATGTCGCTGATCAATTCTCTTTGCACATTAAAATTTGGTTTAGTTTCAGATTTCCGATGTGTTTTGTTGGTGAGTCTCTTCAAGACAAAATGGAAATGTTCTCTGTAGTTACTGTTGCATCGTTGAGAGCATGAGAGAATATGGTTTCATATTCTTGCTCTTTATTTATACCTAGTTTTTGGTTTGGGATCCTAACTAAACAGGTGCCCTGAAAGCAGAAGATTCAGCATTTGAGACTGGCAGTGCAGCAGGCTACATAACATTTGGGTTGGCCTTTGCTGACAGCTGGCTTTGCCCTCACTGTGCCCATGGTGCTAGAAATGTGGACCAAGAAGTGCAGTGGGCTACTTCAAAAGCATGTAGAGCAAGAGACCCTGTGTTCTTCCCTTTCTGATGAGAGATGTAGCACTGAGGAAATAATCTACTCTCATCTAAAAAAGGTGCCTTAGAGATCTGTAAAATCTGCTATTCTGATCTTGCTGTAGAGTGAAACAAACATGCTCTGCAGTCCTTGGTCAAGCTTTGTGTTTGCTCAGGTTGTGGTATTTGCGTGCCTGAGGAAGTAATCTCTCCTGTACACAAATACGTGAAAACCCCATCATTTTACAAAAATAAAATGTATCCAATTGTGTTTTGAAGATACTGGAGGCTTTGCATTTAACAGTAGTCTATTCTAACACTTGCTGGTTTCTCAGGCACCAGCACTAGGTGGAGGGAAGTGGTTTCCCTGTTCTACTGCCAATGGAAACCTGGTGATTCTGGCCTCAGCTGAACGCCATCAGAATCTTTATCACCAAATAACTGACTGCACCAGCAATTACAAAGGAAAGCCTACTGAATGGAAGGCTTTAGCTATTTAGAAAGAGAAAGAGAAATTGCTTGTGGTTGTAGCTTCTCACCATAAATTACCATTTGTGCTACCCTGAGGTCTCCAATAATCTGTGGATTATTGTAAAGACCTTTCAGGCCATATTAAAGTGGAAGAGAATATTCACATTTTTTCTAGCCAACTAAGTCATTGGGCTTTATGGTTACAGGTGTTGTCAGAGAATATGTTTGCCTGCAAGTCATGTTCCAGACTGGTGGGTTTTGTGAATGCTAAGACCTGAAAACAATCAAATACTCCAGACACACAGAGATGACTGAGAAGGTCTGAGACCTGAATTCCCAAAGAGCTTAAGAAATGCTTCAGTTAAGATGTCCTGGATTTTCTTTTGGACAGCAATAACCGAATATCACATTTAAAGTTTCATATGAAAAGGAAAAATATATGACAAAAAAAGGAAATAACTTTGGTTTTATACAGTGTGTGTATGCATAATGTATATTTTTTATTCATGTTTAGCACACTCTTAGTGATGACTGATCGTCACATAATTTGGATGAAGTTTGTTTCCTTTTGAAAACATAGCCTTCAATTTGATATGTAGACTTAAGAAATACATACTACATAAAATTAAAATATTGCAGCACTACAGTCACAAGATTCTTGTAAATGAGCAGTGCTGGGCTGCTATGTATAATTTGGCTGATGTCTTCCTTCTCATTTCTCATTTGCTTTATTGCTTTTTTTTAAAAAAAAAAAATTGTTTTGACATGTCAAAGCCTCGCGAGATACTGTGGTGTCATCTCCATTTGCAGGCTGCAGTTTCCTGCTTATTTTGTATCATTCACAGTGTATTAACCTCATTCAAGGACTTGACATCTAGTTGCTTTTCAAGGAAGAGGGTGATTTACAGAAATATACACCAACATGTTTATGTGCTTTTTTTGTTGCTCATGTTTCCATCTTCTTTTTTCAGTGTGTTCAGAAAGAAGAGTGAAACACCAAATATAGGCCAAATTCTCTATATGGAAAATATAGCCTGCCACGCAGTGAGAGAGAAGTTGTCCATTTCAAGGCATGTCTGGAATAAATCTGAAATCTTAAATCTGTGAAGTGTTATTTTATATGAACTTTTTTCCCCTACTAATAGTAAAGAGTGATAGAAATTAAAAAAAAAAAAAAAAAAAAAAAAGTAATGGTAGGGAAGTGGAAGCAGTCAGTGGCAGTCCTGAAAGAACTTGACTTAATACTTGAGCTTTCCTCATTAAGAGAGATTCTTCACTTTTAAGTATGGCATCATTTTATTGTTTTTCCTGTTGCTTTATATGGTTTTCTTCTTTCCTTATTCCCCTTTTTTGTCTGTTTGTATAAAACCACCAACAAAAGCATTTTGATATCATCCTTGTAATACAGCTGGTGTACCTCAGGGCATAGCTGGTCCCTGCATGGCAGAAGTCTCACTGTGAGTGCTGTCGGGTGAGTCAGGCAGTGGGGTGGGGATGAAGAGACAGGGCTATTCCCAGTGCTGGTCCCTCAGTCTCACTGTGTAACTTCAGGAGTGTCTTTTTTTATTTCAGTTCTTTATACTTAACTGCCTTTATATGCCCGAGGATCACAATGGTGTAAGACAGAGGAAGAGAGGTGTGTTGATTATTTCTTATTTGAAGCCAAAATTAAGATTTAAAACAACTATTGCTTAGCCCATTGTATATTTAGATTCTGTGTATACTGGCTGGATATCCATCCAGAGATGAGGGAATGCCCAGATGCTGAAGTATATATAGCCCATGAGATGCTGCTGTAGAGCTATACTCTGTTGGAGCAAATCAGCCCCTTTGAGAAACTGTGCATAGGTTGGCTTGGCACGGTGCCTGCAACTGGAGCTATTGTATCCATACATTCTGCATGGAGAACCCCTCGCAGAGCTGCAGCGGCCTGTGGAGAGCCAGGGGCACCAGCACTAGCAATGTGCTGTGTTGTGACATTTTCATTTATTCCTTAGGCGCTTCTGGATCCTGGCTCCTACACGAAGAAACTGTTGAGGTAGGCTGTTTGTGTTGGGCAGGCAATTAGTGGGCATACCCAGTCTGGGTGGCGCAGCCACTCTTCTCTGTTCCAGTGTGATAAAGGAGCTTGGATGCTGTGGAAAATGATTTATCAGTCATCTGAACTACATCTTACAGTAGTTTCTGTTGTAGGCACTGTAGTAAGAGATGTGAAAATCGTTCCTGCCCTGCTGCTCTTGTAGGATGGTAGCAGAGGAGGTAGAAGGGGCTGTGGTATGGAAGCAGAGTGTGTTGGCAAATGTGATGCTAGATCTTCCTGCAGCATATGCTGAATGTCCTAAGATAACATATTAGAGCCATGAATGTATAAAAAGAAAGGGAGGCAAAATATTTTGGGGGGTGGGGGATGAGGGGTGAGGAGTGGAACAACATATCTGAAGAAAACATTTCTTCAGATATCTGAAGAAAACATTTCTTATGGCAGAGAAGGAATAATTGTAAATGTAGTCTTGATTCATGCTGCCTATATCTCTTTTCTGCTACTTTATTTTAGTTCAATAGAATACAAAATGAATCACATACAGATCAACATTTTCCCCATCCTTTATTTTTGCAGTCTGTAGAATTAATTAAAAAAATAGATATCTTTAAGTGGATGCACTATTATCAACATGCCTTTCTATCTCCACATGTTGAAGGCCAGAATCATTCATTTCTAGAGAAACGTACAAAAATAAGTGCAGCTGATAATGCAGAAAATAAGTACCAAAATCAAAGTAGGTTTTGTAAGTAGATAGGAGGCAGATATATTTCAAAAATCAACCTAGAAGATATAAAATAGAGAAGATGTTTTCAACTACATTATGTATCCTTGTGGTGATGTCAAATAGCTTGGCAATGTCCTTTTAAAAAGACCATTTCTACATTGCTAAGTCCAACAAGATACTGGTATTTTCCACAACTCAGAATGCTGACAGCTCTGTCAGCAACATGTATCCTAAAAATGACTGCAAAGTGTACTGGGTGCAATAGATTAAATATATAGATATTCTTATGTAAACAAATGTTTGTTGCCATATGCCGTGATCTGGAGCAGTTTTCGCACCTGGAATGAAGTCATGTAACAAATTTCACCCTGCATTTGCACTGCAGCTCGCTCCACAGTGAAGAGGGGAAACACTAGCTATGGTTTCAGTCCCATATCTTCACAGTCCTGCAGATGGAAATCAGTGCTGAGCAGCTCTGGGGAAAGTTTTGTTACTGTGTCCTAAACTGCGCAAACTGAAAAGTTTCCTGTAGATTTTCAGAATCCACAGATTGAGTTGGCTGTGGTGCCTCTCTCTTCAGTGATGAAGATGCTTAAAGTATCTTGTACACTTTACAATGTGCCAAGCAGAAGTGCACCCTTTAAACTGGACAGCTAGTGCTCTGGGCTCAGCAGTCTCCTCCAGGTGTGTATAATTGCATATAGCTGGTGCAGGCAACATGGACTTTCCTTCATTTAATCTTCACATAAATTCAATTCACTGTCCTTTTTTCTTTTAAAAATCCTTTTGTAACCAAACTGACAGTTGTTATTTTTAGATTGTTTGAATGTGAAGTATAATCTTCACTTTGATGAACAACCAGATGTAAAAGCATATTAATAAATAACAAGAGTGATGCAGGTAAGATACTCCCACCCTCGACTCCCTTAGTATATTTTTGTCCAAAATTGTGGATAACTGTCACATCATCATGTAGAATCTCATTATAGGAAAGTATGTATTCAAATAAACTGGATATTGAAGATTTAATTGAAAGAATAAGGAAAAAAAAATGATGTTAAAACAGAGCCTAGCATTTTAAACCTTGTATAGAAAATTAAAAACAAAAATAGAGGAAATGCATTTTTTCCATTTCAAGAGGAAAATATGCATACAGGTCAAACTCTTAAATTGCATTTGCTATTAAAGAACGTATGAAGGTAAATCTTAGAGCACCTGGCAGCCTGCGGAGCCCAGCAGGTTATAGAGGTCACTGTATGTGAGAAACTGATGGTGTGGTGAGCAATAAGCTCCTTTCCTCCTTGCCTCTCTCAAACTTGCTATTGTGTTTTGAGAAAATGTCAGCATGGTCCAGTGGATTTCATTTTTATGTGTGCAGTCATCTGCAGTAACAGCGAATAGCTAAGCATCATTTTCATTGTGTAATTTCAAGGTATTTAATGTCAAAAAAAAATAGACTATTTTGTTTGCATTTTCGTTCTTACATGCCTTGGTATGGTTTTACTGAAATAAAGCTGCAGTGCAGCCACCAGAACCAGCCCCGGGAATCAGCCTGTTGGTGTCCATAATGCATATTTAGTCAGGGCTAGTTTGGGCAATGGTATCAAATGTAGTCCTATAAGGAAAGTCTGGCATTGTGGAAGCACAAGATACCTGTAGGAGCATTGACATAGTACTTGCTGCTCTAGAGAACAGTAAAAAATAGTTCAAACGCCAGTTTGTTCCCACTTTGATGTGAAAGGGAAGTGGTGGAAGAAGGACTTTCATCCCTCAAGTGTGATTCAGCATCATGGCATCCCTTATGTGTGTCTGTTAGTAAAGCTGGCTGCAACAGTGATGGTAATCCTGCCCTTGGAGAGGTACTTGTGCTGTTTCTCCAGTGCCCAGGGCCACGCAGAGCTCCTGCAGCACATCCACCATGCTGTGCCTGTCTGCTGTGAGGGGCCCTTCTTCCTCCCCACAAACCAGAAAGACTTTAGAAATGTAGCAGCCGTCCCGGAATCTTTATAAGCCATTATCTCCATGTTGTATGTTCTTTTGCATTAGTTCATTTACTGCACACTGAAGTTGTTACTGAATTATTAAGCTTTTACATAAATAAAAGTCTTTATGTGAGGGGAGGTATTATGTTGCCATCATCTGCTGCAAGCGGGGCTCTCCTTATGGGCTCTTTATCTCATAGAGTCCTGGGAATACTTCACTTGGGGAGAGTTTGGAAAAGCAGCTGTTGAAAAAGAAACTAAATGAAACTTTAGCTTTTTTTCTTTACATCAGAAATGCAGTTTTTAACTCTTGTCTGTCAGAATTTGGAGACAGATGATGTGTTCCTATTTGGAATATCAGCAGTTCTTTCAACACTTAACATTGTGCTATGCTGGCTGTGTTCTCATTACTGTTTATTCCCAGCATTCATGGGTGTTTTTGCACAGTAATGTCATACGGTCTAAAATAGGAAGCTTTTCTTCAGCAGTTTCCAAATTGATGCAGCAGTCAAAGAAGATGCAGAACAATCATTCCTGTAGAAAATACTGAAGGCAAATTACATAGTCTCTCGTGACAAGTAAGCATCTGTTTTTCCATTTGCATTAAGAGACACTGCAAAGTGATAGGAGATATTTTCATCTCCTTTCGTAAAAATGCTGTTGGAAGGTACTGCTCTGCTTCTCCTTAGGTTCTGCTCCTTTCTCTAGGCACTCAGTAGTGCCGGGGTACCTGTCATCAGTTTGCTTTGAAGGCCTACATAAACACAAGCAAAACATACAGCCAACATACCACAAGAGGTTTTTATGTGAAAGTAAGGATCCATGGAGTAATTAGAAATTACAGTTACAAGTAGTTTTTATCAACTTTTTACTGATGTTCTTTCTTCTTCTACTGAGGAAAGAAATTGAAAGTATTCAGACAAAGTCCCATGGTTAGTAACTGAGAAAAATGGTGTAATGGTTTCCTCTCTTTCAGCTGGAAGATACATAGCAGAAGGTTTTTCTTGCAAACTAAAAAGTAGCAAAAGCAAAAAAAAAAAAAATATATATATATATATATAAAATTCACCCAAAGAGATGTTAAACTTGGGGAGAACTTATAATGGCCAAGGATGGCCAAGAGCTTGTAATTAAAAAGTTTGAGAAATAATTTTGCATGTATTGGGAAATGTTATGACATATTGGTATAAAACACAGGAGAATTTATGTGTGACTTTTTGAAGGGTCAGGGCAGCAGCTATGCTAGTCAGAAGTGGAAATCTTTCCTCAAGAGCATTTGAGAACATGTATAAGGAAGTATATCAAAAGACATTTGGGGATATAAAAACTTTCTTTTCAGACATCAGTAGCTTGCTACTTTCACAGGTGCATACAACTGAAGATCTGTTGCAAGGTCTTATATTAGTCCTTAGTGTTTATGGATACTTTTAGATGTTTAGGTAGATCTGTCAAGTATGCAAAACAGTCCAGCTCCCATCTACAACTATGGTCTCTCAAGGGGGACTTTTAAGACAGACTTCAGTATAAACAGTGCTTGAGGTGAGGGAAAAAAGGATGTCGATTTTCTGAGAGTAAAGTGACTTAGAAGTGTGTTCAGATATTTTCCTTAATCAGTTCCAAATCAGTCATGGAAAGCATAAGAAATGCTGATCAGGAGCAGAATTTGGGGTTAGAAAGCTGAAGAGCAAAGTGATGATTTTATCTGTAGCAGCAATGGCTTGCTTTGAGGTGCTCAGGGGCCACATAGCATTGTAACCAATTATTCAGGCGAAATAATACAGTGTTGTGATCAACTGAGTGTTTTCTAGGGAAGAATGAAAGGAAATAATCCATGCAATAGAGACCCATAATCATTTTTAAGTGGATGGGCAGGTCAGAAGCTAACATGGAGACATACTATCAAAGCTAGCAGTATCAGGACAAATTAATTTTGACTCATCGCTGATCTGGCAAGACTAATGAGGATAACTCCAGCAGAACCACTTAGATGTTTCTGTACAGGTAAGAGGAAGCATGTGCTAATTTGCTAATAAAGATGCACACATTGACATTTTTTTTGGAATTTAGCAAGTACTTGGCCTGTTTTTTTCCAGGTATTCCCTTAGTCTTTCATTTTCCTAGGGTTATACAAAATGTTGAAATTCTGCTTTTGTTACTTGACATTACAGCTGTAGGAAGTAGAAAGCCTGGACCCTATCTGCTGCTTGAGGTGGTCTAAAGTATCAAACTAAAATATCTAACTTTTTCCTAGTCAGGTAACATTTTGCTTAGTGTGTTTCTTAATCTTAAAGTAAAAGCATAGTTTTGAAATAGCATTGCTTTTGGAAATATTAGACATATTTTGGAACCAAAGAGGTAACAATGTTTATAGTTTGAAGATCAGAAATTTAGGATTTCCTTCTTAAGGATACAAAAGCAGCAGAACTAATCAAAACAGGATTCTAACCTTAAAAGGATGGGAATTCATGAAATGCTAATGTCTTTCTTGGATGGCATCCCATATCTAGAACTGAGCTCCAAAATTGTCAATTAAATGTGTATGACTTGTCAATTATTAATATAATATAATAATTAATATTATTAATAATATATATTATTATATATATTAATATATATATTAATAATAATAATAATATAATAATTAAAAAAACGGAATGTAGCATTTAGTTGGTTTCTGATTTTTGCTGGTTCCCAGCTGTCATTGAGTCCCACTTATTTGAATAGACTTAACTGTGAAAAAATTCTATTAAAAGCATTCCCAGTTTGAATTTACCCTACTTTTAGCAATGAATCTGTCACCATGACCATCTGAATCTCAGCAAGTTTTTTCTCCTATTTGTTTTCTTCTAAGTGTAGCTTTCTTGGGAGTTATTTAATTATGGGAATATCAGAAATGTAGTTTACTTGCTAAGGAACACTGTGGTCTAGCAAAATAAGCTTCTGGTCACAATTCTCTTAAAAGAAGAGAATAGTGGATAGTGATGGGAGTTGGGGAATTATTTCCCTCCCTAATTTTCCAGGCTTTGAAAAAGAGAAAGCTCAGCAGAAATTAGCTTGAGGAAAAACAAGGCCTTCTGGGTTTGATTGCTGGGTTTCCTTGATAAAGAAATAAAGGAACAACAAAAAAGAACCAGCAGATTGGACCATGCAGACAAATGGAAACCGTTTGACCTTTTACCTTTTTTTTTTTTTTAAAAAAAAAAAAGATAAATACAATAACTACAAGGAGTAAACAAGGAAAGAAAACCATGAATGTTTCTTAAACAACCCTAAAATAAGTAAGCAAAGAGAGAAACAGCCTATAGAGATCTTGCTGTGTTGGTTTTGTAGCAGGCACTTTCTTACTACTTCATAAACCATTTTAATCTTTTAGAAATTCTCATCCACATAAAATTCTCATCATCTTCATTAGTGGTCCATTCTCTCACTGCAGATGGTTACATTTTTATTACAGGAAATTACTTCTGTAGGACACTCCATGGAGCGGTTCATACAGTAAATATGTAACATACAGGATTAATTCATTTCATAGAACTTGAATTTACTGACTGTCAAAAAGTTGCTACTTCTTGAAGCTCATTCTTGAAAGGATATTTTTTGCAAGGGATTTGGTACTAGGTTTCCCTGCACTTCCTAGGCAAGTGCTGACTTGCTAAAGGCTATTATACAAAGCACTGCAAAACTCGTATGAGCTTTTGTTTTTTCATCACCTGATTTACTTTGGAGGATTCAAAACCAAATATAAAGAGTAAACAACGTAAGAAATTAATTTATGGCCTAGCAATGAAGGGTCTAAAATGAAATGAGAGAACCAATTTTCATTTGCAGGAAGAACAATTTCCTGACTACAGAGATTTTTCCGGTGTATTAGTGGTGCAAAGGGGCATTGGTATGATTAATATGTGGTAACACTTTAAGGAAATTAGTTTGTAGGATGTATGGACATGTATCAAAGCCCAACAAGCTCTAGAAGACTAGAAGCCCACTTAATGAACCACTTATGATTTTCTTTTCTGAGGGTGTTTTTGGCTACAAGCTTGAGCAGCTCCAATGCCAGATTTCATAATCCATCCAGGAGGCATTAAAGTTTACCAGGCATGGTTGAGCCAGTCATGAAGTGTAACTCAGCCTTGAGTACCAATGGAATTGGAGTTTGACAGTGGTGTAAAGGAAGATATGTTGTCTTTTGGTGGTAAAAGTGAAATGATAACTTTCCTATATGGTGAATCCATCATCATGATAAATCAAGTATAGACGTTTCACATCATATAATCCATCAGCTTTGCAGTGCAGAACAAACCTCTGATCTCTGCTTTCAAGGGCCTATGCTGTTGATGGTAAGGTTCAGAGCACTGCTCTCAGGAAAACACAATTTTCCTAACCCATCCGCATCTGTTCTTGTAGTTCTTTGGGATATGATAAGATGAATGGCCTTCTCTAAGTCATAAAATAAGGGGAAAGCTAGAAAGAGGTAGTCACTGCTGAGGTCAGAGATCAGAACTACAATTAATACATGATTCTGTGTCCAGTTTGATTAGTGAAAATTTTGTCAGAGGCTTCAGTCAGAGCAAAATTTGGCTAATTATTCTGTAAGCTCTTATCAGGGGCCAGATGGAAGTGATTTCTTTACTGGCACAAACTTTCTAGAAATAACTAGACAAGCAGACAAGAATCTTGTAACTTATAAATAGCATCACATAATGAAACCAGCATTTAGTTTTCCTAATTTTGATTTCTGATGCTATTTAAGTACCAGAAGACTTTCAAGCAATGTATTTGTTTTTAGAGCCATAGAAAGGCACTTGAATATCTATAGCAAAGGCTTGGAAGAAGAATAGGGGCCAGAAATTTGGATTTCTCCCCATCAAGGAGAGTAAGTGAGATTTGACCTTGTCAGAGGTAGTAGGGAATCAGTGCAGCTTAGAGGAGCCCCAGTCTAACTTGACTCTCAGTAATCTAACATAATATACATAATACCAACCAGGAGGGCTCTCAGAGAGTTTTATAAACAATCCTAATCTTGTATTCCATGATATGGGTCCCTCTATATCCCTGAGGAATTCTCTCTCTCCTCTTCCCTGTCAGTTGAGGTAACCCAAAACTTTATTTTTTTTTCTCATTTATTTTTGCCAATAAAGAAATTTGTTTGTTGTGAGCCACAGAAATGAGAAACGTGATCAGAACTTCAGCACAATTATCATGCCCTACTTACAGTCCTGTAGCTAACTTCATAGTGCTTACATTGGCATCCTTCTCACTCCCCTCCAGTTTGGGGAAATTGTGATGGTGTCTGTGACCTATACAGAAAAAAGATGCTTTCCCTCCACCTTGGATTTTTCATTTCTCTCCATCTGCACTAAACCATATTCTTCCTTTGAGGTAAGGAAATCTAAAGGTATTATCTAGTTCATCCTGGGAGATGGGCCAGTCTTTTTGCCAGAGAATTGGAAAGTTCTTCTGGATCTTATCTTGATATTATTAAGCTAAGCATAAATCCACATCTATTTACCGCACCATTAAGATACGTATTTTGATGCTTTTATTGTATTGTTCAGAATGGAGAAGACTCCCTGGTAGTGTAATACATCCATCCTCTAATGGATCCAGGAGGTCAGACTGCCACATAGGTTTGATTTGGCTACCTTCCTAATATATGGATTTGTTTCCTCTAACTTGTGTTTTAAGCTGAGGATGTAGGCTTAATAGAAAAATGAGGAGATTGACTGTTTGGGATGCTGTGGTAAACACTGTTAGCATTTTCCTGGTCTAGAATGCTGATTCTGCCAAACCATGTGAAATGATACCTACTGACTTTACAGAGGAGATTTTGGTTCATTAGGCACCAAGATAAAATCATTAAATTAAATCATTCAATGTGGAACAGAGTTGGTATCTCATAAATTGGGCTGTAAGGAAAGAAAGCAAACAAGAATTTATTATTTATGACATTTTAGACTTAGTGGAAGTATTTTTTTGTTTTGTGCGTTTGTTGTTGGTGCTTTTTTTTAAACATCAAAAATTCCCTCTGTGGAAGGCCAGTTTGATCAGGGAGCGTGTAATGGAACAGGACTGGTTTTAATATTAGTTCAGATTGAATCCAACCCAAGTGATCAGTATCTTAACAGGATGAATATCTGACATTTAGAGATGGTAATTCATGTGACAGGAACTGATGGTTTAGTTCAGTTCTCAGTGAACTAATTTTGCATGAAAATAGTATTTTCACTAATTGATTCATTTCAGATAAGTGAAAAAAAATGTGGTAAATTGGCCATATTAACCCATGAGGAGCTGATATATGGCGTCTATGTGTAAATGTGATATTTATATTAATGGCATGGCAAAGAAAGACCATGACATGCTAAGGGTATCTAGTTTTCCAGACAAATATTTAATAAAAAATAATCCTGCATATTGTTTAGCCTATATGTAAAGAAAAGAGACTTATGGCATTGTTCTGTGTGAGTTCATCAGTGTTTCCTGATAACTTTTGTAGAGAGGCAGGTAAAGTTAGAGGAGATGTATATGTAAGGTTTCTTCAGTTGTCTGTTTGTGCAGCAGCTTAAGTCATTCTTCAGGCATTTAAAGAACTGCAAAGCAAAATTGCCAAGCGCACTACACAAAGCTGAATTGTTAAGCAATATGGAAATACAAGTCAAATATAAAAATGTATTTATTTGCTAGTATAGCCATAAGTGTACATTTTTCTTGTCCGGGTGCTTTTTCTTAATAAAGATGATAAATGTCTTTTCAGTATTTCACAAATAAAAATGAAATGCCTTTAGTGTATCATCCTTTTAGTGGCTCTTCTCAGTGCCATGCACAATAAATAAAGACTAATAACCAAATACTTTTTTATAGTTATTTTATTGTATACCAGTTGAATAGTAGTATGTTTGTTCTTGTGATACTTGTGATAGTGGTATTTTGCATATGTCATCTGATTTTATCAGAGAAACAAATTAGCACCTTGATTGCAGTATTATTAGTGATTTTTCATTTCATCCTCCAGTTAAAGCTCTTGGACTGAATAACTTAGTTATCATCCTGCTACCTGACAGAAAGTTTAAGGCAATCCTACCGCATTTATACCCAAGGCATGACTAAAACTCGTTTGGTTGTTCTCAAGAAGCAGATATAATGTGCTTTCTGGTTTCATAAGTATGGCTAAATCCAGATCCCTTTGTAGTTCTTGAGCATGTACTCACTAGCTGAAAATCCTGTAATGAAGAATCACATCATTCGTTTAATTGGTGTTCTACATGATAGAAACAAGGGCAGATGCAACTCCTTGCTCTCCCCTGTAAATCCAGGGCTGTGGAACATACTTTGAAGTAGTGACAGTTTAATGTCCTCTGGAGTAGAAATGAATTACTCTTCCTACATCATATGAATTAGGATTTAGAAGGTAATGTAGTCTGCCTGTGTAGTCTAGAAGTCAGCAATCAAAAAACTTAAATGATGTAGAACTAGTAATTTTCTGCAATCTTTCTTTCTATTGATTCCAGTGATAATTAAATGTGAACCTTTTGGCAGTTTTTGGAACATTTTAATCATTAAATTCTATGGTGGCATTGAAGGTCTCCATGTCCAGAGGTGAAAAGGGTTTTTATCATTACTTTGCCTGAGTGGGTTGAATATGCTTGCTGACATTATTCTTGAGGGTAAAAGATGATTTCTTTCTTTTACTGACAGAAATATTTTTTACTGACAGAAATATATTTTACTGACAGGCCCCTGACAAACCAGAACTTAGAGGTCCTTGATATATGAAGCTTGGTCCACTTCGGCAAAACTTTCTGATTTGATATTTTTGGTTTAGCAAATGCTTCTATTGTAGCCTTTTATTGAAACTGTCAAATTATCTTTCTGAGCAAATACAGTAGTACTAAAATACATGGGAATGAATCAGTAAACACTTGATTTTATTTTTTTTAATCTCTCTAAAATGTTTTGTCTGAAATAGGAAAACAATTTTCATATCTAGCCTTAACCAAGTTAGCAATTGCTCTGGTCAGTGCTGAAGAACATCCTTTTTAATGACTTCTGTAATACCACCGTTAACTAAAATACTGACACCTCACTGAAATACCACCTAATTCTTCATTGGTATATAGCTATAATGACCTAGTCTCCGAGTGTCTCTCATCTAGCTGTTACTGCAGATAATGTCTCTCGTCTAGCTGTTACTACTTATGTGAATGAAATTCACTTTTTCACACAAGTCCATGTCATTTGGGATTGTGACCAAACCTAAATATTGCTAGAGGAGGTAGTGCTAGTATTGTAGTACGCAATTTGCTGTATCTAACACTCAAAGTATAGTGCATGGTTTATAGGCAAAATCTGTTTACAGTACGAACATGCTCCTTGGATCACTGAAATCTAGTCTTGATCTGTTTTGTTTTTCATTGAACAGTTTTTTTAAAGACACACAAATGTCAATGAAGTCAGAGCACGACAATGCTAAAGAATGGCATACAGGAATTTTTTTTATGTTCAGTGTGGAATGAAATTTACTAATTCCTTCCAAATATTGTTTGCTATTTCAATATCCCAATCTCTATCAGAGAATCTTGTTTAATTGCCCAATTTATTGTTATGCAGGTGGTGAGGGTAGCTATGAAATGGACAACTTTTTTGTTTTTTGATGTTTGCTCTGCACTAAAGTAATGTAGAAATTGGGGAAAGTTGCAGTTCAGAGTGCTGCTAACCTAATGTCTTTAAGACATTTTCTAGAATACTACATAAAACACAACAGGCAGTTGCAAAGAGACTTTTTACGTTTTCTAGTGCTACAGTGTGTTGTAGGATCGTGACTTATATTGCTAATAGCTATTTTATTATGTGGTTTGCAGAAAAACCAACTTGAAGATATTCTTCAAATTGCTTTGTAGAATGGCAAGCATCCTTGTCTCTCCCTTTTTTAGCCTTATTTTAGCCTTTTTTTTTTCTCAAACTTTAAAGTTTATATCAACTGAATAGGTATACTTAGCTTGCAAAAGGCAGATCTTTTTGGCCTTGACAGAATCGATTTCCCTCTCACTTCAGGAATGGTTTAAATTGTACAGGGAGGTTTTGAACTGAATGTCATACTCTCTGCTGGATAACGTCATTGTGTGTGGACTGGTAAATTAGAGATTTCTCTAAGACATGAAGAGCATCTCCCGCTAGATTTCTGGACTAGTCAATACGCTGTTCAAATGCAAATTGTGTATATTATTTTAATAATTATAATATTTTAATATATTAGTAATTCTCTTAGCAACACTACAGCTAAATTAGTGATATAAAGTGAATTACTTGCTTTTGGAAGTGGAGGCTTTATCTGTGTGCTGTTCTTACAGGCCAAGTCTCTAAAGAAATACTAAATCAGATCCCAGTCCTGCAGGATTACTTGTGTGAATAGAGTTCCTTCCATGTATATCTTCTCAGGATAAAGCCTTTGTCTGTAATTTCTAGGGCAGGAACCATATCTGTCTGTTCTCTTTGTGATGCACCTCCACTGTGAATGCATAACTAATAATGTTCAATTTTAATTCCTCGTGAAAGCAGTGCCTCCAGCTATGGCCAACAGCAGTTTTTTGTTTTGTTTTGTTTTGTTTTTCCATGAGCTAAATCCAGAATAAATGGGGATCAAGTGTTACAGAGGCTCCTAGCAGATTAATGGCATCCTCTTTTGCCCTGTGAGTTTGCAGCCTGGCTTACAACGGACTCGCCTGTAAGAAATCAAGTGCTTGGATCTCTACTGCTCTGGGAGCAGTAGAGATGGGGGGGAGGTGATGCTGAGGGAAGTCAGTGGTACTGTGGCATGAGGAGCAATTTCAAGTTGGAAGTAGAGATGGTCCCTTACTACCTCCTCATAACTCCACTTGCAGCTCTTTTTATAGATTTTCTACCGCAGTTGGCTTGCACATTCTTCATTGATTCCTCTTTCCACATTACATTTGCTTTTCTGTTTGCTGCCATTAAAACTGGCTTTACTTGACTCATTCCTTTATATTGTGATTTGTATTTACAAGGTGATGTCTGTGATATTTTCTTGTGCCTGTACTGTGCTACACTTTGGTTTTATTCTAGGGCTATACATAGTTTTGCGATTTGCCATGATCCTACAGTTATTAGTTCACACAAAAGTTCAGGTTTTGTTTTCATAAGCCTTAGAAATGGGAAGGAAATTCGGAATGAAAGAGCTTTCTAAATATTGAAGTTGCATCTGATTAACTGATTTTTTTATACCAGTACAGGCTTTCATGTGAATGCACTGTGTTATTTATTTTTAGATCAGTCTATGCCTGGCATCCAGTAAATGAGCTTAGCTAACAGCACTGCATATGGAAATCTGGTGGGACTTTTCCTGAAGGAGATGATGGTGAGGTCTTCCTGCCCAGCAGGCATACTGCAGTCACTTTTGTAAGAGGGTTTAAACAACCTCCCTTCTGTGCCATACAGCTGAGATAGACTCAAGAGCCAGGAAAGGCAAAAGCACCACAAGAGTTGAAGGAGTGTCTCCTGGTGATTGCCTGTGTTTTATGTTGCATGACAAGGCGCCAGTACCAAGCATTCACTATTATCTTAAGGATCCATTCAAACTAGAGCACATCCATAGTAAATTTACATCAAACAGTGGTACCGTCTGTGAGTGGTACAGATGGCCTGGGAAAAGGCAAGGTCTGTACTCTCAGATCCAGGTGTGTGCCTGAATCACAAACCTTGGGTGGGAGAAACTAAACTTACAACCAGATTTTTCCCATTGCTCTGTGACACTGATGTAAAGCTCCTGCTGGAGTAAAGACTAAAAGTAACACCCTGGTTTCCAGAGTTGAAAGATGGCTGGCAATTTAAATGTCAAGTTTGTTTACTTTTACTGTTGATTATTTCCATCAAAATATCCACTATACTGTTTTTGCTTGTTAGAGATGCTTGTTGTAGGAATGGTGGCTGGAAAATGCTTACCAAAGCAAGCAGTCCATTCCTTTGCTCATGCAAATTTTCCCCAGTGAGATAATAAAATATACATTAAAACTTCAGTGATCATCATTATAATAATGTCTTTGTAAAAATAAGCTCTCTGAAGATTTACATGAACAATTGGTTCAATAAATCATATTTTGTGTGTCAGGTCATATTTCTAGATTTGGTAAGCTCATCCTTGATGTATTTGCATGTTTTTCCTTTTAAATTTTGTTGTTATTTTATGCTTTCTCAGTGTTGGTTCGTAAAGTTGCTCTCTTTAGTAGTAACTACATGAAAGTTTGAAATCATACCCATCAAAAGAAGCCTCTTATACAACTGTTAAGTTTGAGGAACTGTTTTTTGAAGCTTTCAGGAATTAAAGCTACAGTTCCTTTTTTAAAAAACTGATGAAGTTAATTGGCTCACATTTATTATAAGTGAATGGGGCATTCAGTATGAGAGATTGCGCATCATACTTGTGTGCATAATTATCAAAATGCCATTTCAGACATTTTAGAAGACCATATGGATATTTAATATTAGAGGAGATTTTCTAAGAAACAGAAGTTTCTAGAACTTGGGACTGAATGAGTTCTGTGGAAGGACCTTGGTCAGATTTCCTGTCTTGCTCACCTCTCCAACTTGTCTGTTTTCCTGAAGGAATTGATGCTTGGTTGTTCCAAAGAAAACCCCCAAAGAAGAAATCCTGCCATCAGTGAAGTAATTTGTAGGTTGATTTCCTTTGGCAGGGCCAAAAGATAGTTCTTATTTTCTCCTTTGTATTATTCCTCAGGAAATTCTGAAAATGTGTTTTAAGTTGCACAGCCTCCATGGAGCGGTATTGCAAAAGGTCATTTTCATTGTTATGACTGGTGTGTGTGCTACCATTATAAATAAAACAGAAAGACTCACTAGTCTGCACTGAAAAGCTAAATTCAGATAGAAAAAAATTAGCACACGAGAAATTACTTCCAAAAGTACCATGTTAGGTGAAGGTGATTTAAGCAGCAGAGCAAGGCACTTAGGAGTTAGAAAGTATCAGCTGTGGTTGCCTGTGTTGTAGCTATGAATAGGCAGAAGTGTTGTTTCCAAGGTGCTTGGGCCCTGGCTCCTGCAGCTCAGTGCAGTGCTGTTCCTCATCTACTGCCTTCCTGTGCTAAGTCAGGGAAGCTCCCCAAAAGCAAGGCTGGAGAAGGAGGAGGGAGAAGGTGGACAAGTTCTTGGGGTGATGGTCTGGGCAAGGTGTGCCTCAGTGGGCCGTTCAGTCTCCAGCCCAAGTACTTCCAGACTGCTGTCTGTCCTGCTTCTGGAGACTGGGTTGGACCAGGACAGAGTGTGCTGGTAGAGGTTTGTAGGTGCTCAGCCTGATGGGAAAAGAACTGCTTTTGGTTTTTGACTTATGTAGCATTACTGGGAATAGATATCCATAGATAGGAGGGATCTCAGTGTTCTGTATTTATATATATATAACTTATTTTTTATATATATATAACTATATATATAGTTATATAGTTATATAGTTATATAGTATGTGTGTATATATACATATATATACATATTTATATATATATAACTTAGAAAGTTTGTGTTAAATTTCCTGACATCTGAATTGTTAAAAAAAAAAAAAAAAAAAAAAAAAAGAAAGAGAGAGAGAAAGAAAACGAGAAAACTAAAATAAGGAAAAAGCTCTGGGCTTGCATTACAAATTGCTTGAAGAATGGGAACTCAAGTTAGACAGGTGATATAAAATTCAATTAGCATCTAAAGCAACCATTTAACCAACCATTTAATTTATAATTTTCCAACAATGTGAGATAAATTTATGTGGGGTTTTGACTGGCATCTTTCTAATGTAGCATCTATGGTGCTTCAGGTGTATCTTTGATGCCATTACCCAAACTGTAATATAAGAGGACAAAAAATGGAGGTTTCTTAAATTAAGCCCAGTTTCTCTTTTCATGCCACAGTGCTGGATCTCTGATCCAGTATTTTGTACCAATGTTGTGTTGGTTGTATCTCCTGCTTTGTACTGCAACTATATTCTTGCTGGAACTATGATACTAAGTTCTTCTTGTCTCTGTAGGTCAAAGAATGTCCATTCAGGCTTCTATTTTTTTTTTTTTGTGTGTGTTTTTTTTTTTTTTTGTTGTTGTTTGTTTGTTTGTTTTTGTTTTAGAATCACCTAAACAGTACAACATATATATATATATATATTTAAAGATATGGAAGACTCGTATATATTTTTTAAAACAACTTGTTCACAGTATTTTTTGAGCATTTGTTTGCTTCACTTCTTATATTCTTTCAATTTTCTTAGGGTAAAAGTGATAAGAGCAAGTTGAATTTTCTAGATATTATAATAACAGGTTACAGAAATAGTTAAGCTACATAATCTTTTTTTGCAGATTTCAGGTGATTTTTTTGTGAAGGACTTTGTGGGAAAGGCCGTATGTGTCAGAACATGAAAGCAGATACTTAAAAGGATTAAGTGAAAAAGCAGAGGAAGGCTTTATGGAAAGGAAGCAAATTATCACTAACAGCTTTGACAAATGGTACTAGAAAAATGTCCGAAGTCTTTGCCATTCTGAGTCAGAGCTTAAACCTGAATGCAGTTTATGTGTTCAGAAGTGCTTTTTTTAACAGCTGATAATAAAGATATTTTCAAGTGTTACAAATAATGTACTGGCTTTCAATCAGAACTTGATAACTCTAGACAGATAACAACTTTATATCTCTTTGTACCTTGGAATATCCAAGTGCTTTGACATACACAAAAAGCATTACATTTTGTATTTTTGCAGGACTGTACATGCTGTATTTTCATCCAGAAGTCATTATTAAGTAGATTCAGGTAGGTAAGCAGGTACAAACAACAAATTATCTGTCAGTTAAGTAAAGATTTTTTTTTTTTTGGCATGCTTCTTTTTCATGGGTGATGTTTTGAGTGACATAATTCTCATGTAGTATTCTCAGCAATGGAGATTATTAAGTATTACAAAAAAAAAAGCTTTTTTTTTTTTGTGTGTGGAGATTAATTTATAATGACCCATTGCTGTGTACATCAAATGCCTTGTGCTGAACTGATTGGTTCTACTGATTAGTGAGGACTGAAAGTGGCTTTTTCGAGAGCTAATCATGGCTTAGACATTATTGAGTTCAGCAGTAATCTGTCTGCATCGCACTTCTCTCTCTTGCCTCACACTGTGATTTAGGTTGAAGAAATGAATTTAGATCTGCCAAGATGATCTAAAATGCTGCGTGTTTTTTCATAAAGTTAGATGTATGGAGATTCAAGCAAATTACTTCAGTATCTTTTACCAGCCACTGTGAACAGAAGTGGAATAAAGTTTGAAAAAAAAACAACACACAGAATTATAGAATCTTTTATGTTGGAAAAAGACCTTCAAGATCAAGTCCAACCACCAACCAGGCCTACCAAGTCCCATCACTAAACCATGTCCCTTAGTCTACATGTCTTTTAAATACCTCCAGGGATTGGGACTCCACTTCCTCCCTGGGCAGCCTGTTCCAATGCTTGAACACCCTCTCAATGAAGAAATTCTTCCTGATATCTAGCCTAAGCCTCCCCTGGTACAACTTGAGACTGTTTCCTCATGTCCTATCATTTGTACCTGAGAAAAGAGACCAACACACTCCTAGCTGCAGCCTTTCACGTAGTTGTAGAGAGCAGTCTCCTCAGTCTCCTCCAGACTAAACAATCCCAATCCCCTCAGGCACCCCTCATAACAGTTGCTTTTTAGTCCACTCACCAGCTTTGTTGCTCTTCTCTGCACACACTTGAGCACCTCGATGTCCTTCTTATAGTGAGGGGCCCTAAACTGGACACAGGACTTGATGTGTTTTAATGATGTGTTTTTAATTATGTGGGGGTTTTTTCTTTATTTTTTTTAACATTTAAGTCATAAAGGGACAATCATTCATCCTATTCCCTAGATTCTGTTTATAAGCATCAAGTAGTTTCCATTATCCAAGTCAATATACTGATCTAGATAGACCCCTCCTCTTGCCCTGTGCCCATGTGTTCTGTATTCTTCATCAAACTAGCTTAAAAATTGTGATGATCCTCCTCTTGCATAAATGAGGAAGTTTTATGTTCTATTCTGAACTTGCAAGGACAAACATTTAATTGGCAGTTTCCCAGACTACCCTGGGATATTTCTTCCCCCCAGTAACAGCACCACTGTAGATACTCTGTTTTGTTGTTAATCAACATTACACATTTCTATAGCTTAGATTTTTTTCCACATTTCACCAGTGGAAAATGCATTTTTAGTTGTCTAATATCTGCAGTCTGTTTTATTTTAACAGCTGCCTGAAGGTATGACAAGGTTTTCCATAATGCAATGCTTACCAAAGGTAAAACATAAAGGTGAAATACTCACAAATGACAGATTAGTAATATCCAGAATTACTGATGAAAGAGGAAGACAGTGTAACATTTTTCACAGTTTACTTCGAACCATGTGTTGCTCTGTTAAAGATTAAATTAATGTCTGCTGATTTCTTTCACGTTGCTTTTTCTTCTTATGGTGTACAGCAGTGGTAAGTTTCAGTTGAAGGAAATGAACCTAAAGCTATTATCAAAAAGTACAGAATTTGGTATAACACAAATGGATCTTTGAAAATAATGTATAGAAAGTTATAGGGAGAATATGGGGGGAAACAAAACTGGGGAGAGTGGCTGGTTTGCCAGAGAGCCGCGGCCATCCGGAGGGCCCTTGACAGTTGGAGAGGTGGGCTGACAAGAATCTCAAGAAGTTCAACAAAAAGAAGTGCACTGAGACATGCTGGAAGACACACAGCTGGAAACCAGCTCTGCAGAAAAGAACCTTGCAGTTCTGGTGGCACCGAGTTAAACATGAGTTAGCAATATGCACTTGATACTTAGAAGGCCAACAGTATTCCCCATAAGGAAAAGAGGTCATTGGAGTACTGAACATGAGCCTGCAACGTGCCCTTGCTGCAAAGAAGGCCAACACTATTCCTGGCTGCATTAGGCAAAGCATCACCAGTGGGCTGAGAGCAGTGATCCTTCCCCTCTACTCAGCATCAGTGAAGCTGCACCTGGAGTATTGTGTCCAGTTTTGGGTCCCCCAGTACAAGAGAGTACAAGAGACATGGACATACTGGAGAGAGTCCCATGTAGGGCCACCAAGACAATCAAAGGACTGGAGTCCCACTCCTACAGGGACAGGCCGAGAGAGCTGGGGCTATTCAGCCTGGAGAAGAGGAGGCTCTGGAGCATCTTATCAGCATATATTGATACCTGAAGGGAGGGGGCAAAGAAGTCAGAGTTGGGCTCTTTTCAGTGGTGCCCAGTGTCAGGACAAGAGGCAACAGGCACAAACGGGAACACAGGAGGCTCCCCCTGAGCACCAGGCAGCACTTCTGTGCTGGGTGGGTGCCTGAGCCCTGGCACAGGCTGCCCAGAGAGGCTGTGGGGTCTCCTCCTTGGGGATCTTCAAAAGCCAACTGTACGTGGTCCTGGGCAGCCTGCTCTGGGTGTCCCTGCTTGGGCAGGGGCTGGGGCAGGTGGGATCCTGAGGGCCTGCCAGTCTCAGCCTTGCTGGGGTTCTGTGAATAATGTATTTTAATGTAAGGGTGTTTCATTTAATGTGGTAGGGAATACTTCTCAAGCCTTTGCTTCAGAAAAATATGTTCTTAACCAATGGAACTCAGTTAGTGTTCTTTAAAGGTTTGTAATTTTATAAAACTGTTCAGAACCTTGAGGTTATTCTTTCTGTGTTTTAGTTGATTTTCCATCCCAGATAAGAAATTGCAAAGTGAACATTTAAACCTTCCTGTTAAGTGTTGGAAGAAAGATAGAATATATTGTGTTATTCTGATAATGTAGTGTACTTATTACTCCAGAAACTTCCTACTCAAGATAAACGTGTTGCTTGGAAATCGATTTTCAAAGTTATTAAGATTTATGAACATGCAAATATGTACTTAGCAATGGAATGATTGGAGAATAAAATTTAGTTATGACAGAGTAAGTCCTTTTGTGCATGTGTTTCTGTAAGATTAGTTTAAATTATTTTTATCCATGGACTCTTGTGAATAGTTTACAAGGAAGTAGAAATAATAGAAATGTTCTTTATAGGTAGTATTATTCTGATACTCTGTCCAGGAGCAGCAGCAGAAGGATTAAAACACAATATATGAATATGAACACCTTCTTATTTTATAAGAGGTTGAAGGGATGAGCCTGGAAGTGCAATAATTATTTTTCTTCACCTCTCAGCATAGTGGAATGCTTGTGACATTAAATTTTTACAGATAACATGCCATTTAATGAGAGTGTTGCTGAGGCCGTGGAAATGTGTCAGTTTACATGGACGTGTGGTACATGGAAAGAAGTGGAATTGCACCACTTAATGAAGCCTTCAGAGAAATTATTACATTTCTAATTTTGTAAAGTGTCCTCAGGACAATGAAGACAGATCAGATTTTGTGCTGCAATAAATCAGAGCACACTGGAAAGTACAGCTTTGGAGTCTGGGTGCTGGTTGGATCATTTTTCACCCATGGAATTAGCAGCTGGGTCTTATATATCCAGAAGATTCCTGAACTCACATTTACCAACCTAAATTATTGTCCATTTGACAATTAGTGCAACTTAGAAGTCTCCATACAGTTACAATGAGCTACAGTTATAAAAGGAAATGCAGGCATGAGGGTGAGCTGTAAATCTGTTAGTTTATGTAGTTAACTTCTGAAGTGAGTACTCTGCATTTATTTGTTTAGGTTGTCCTAGATCTTGGAAGCAGTTGAAAATTTGCAAGTAGTGCCAGTGTTGTGTAGTTACCACCTTGGATCCAGCGATCCAAACATTTTGGGGATATTACACCTGAACTGCTAAAAGAAGAAATGCAGATTTGGAAGTAGGTGGATGGTATCTGCAGCTGTGAATCAGGGAATGTTTGAAGAAATTAAAACACAATTGGAATAAAGATTTTTGAACCATTCTGGAAGGGCAGCAAAATTTATTGTGTGGAGACAAGTATAGGAAGGGATCAGAAAGCATACTATAAAAGAAAGAATGAAACGCATTAGAGAAAGCAGGATTTTGGTGATAGTATAACTGATAATGTATCTGAGCTGACATCTCAGTGCTTTACTGCAGGAGAACGCTTTCAGATCTAGTTTTTTGTTAAGGGTTATTGACTTTAAAAAAAAGCTAAATGTCCATCTTAATTTATTTTCAAAGGCAATCTGCAATAGCTTGTCTACCAAGTGATCGGGAAAAATAAAACCATAGAAGTTTTAAATAGGGCAAGTCTCTTTTAAAGTTTAATTTTGCTAGACAGTGACTAACTGAAACCCGTATGTTTATGAATGCCAGAAAACATCTGGGAAAAGCTGAGTGGAAGAGCATGTTATGGAAGTATGCATAACAAATTATAACATAACCAACAAATTGAAAAATTAACTTAAGTATCAAGCAACCAGACTGAACCCTGTCTTTCTTCAATCCTAGATACTGCTTCTGGATCTGCACTGAAACAGACTCTGCCTTATTAGAGGTTGGTGGCTTCTCTTTTTTTTTTTTTTTTTCCCTAGTATCCATATCTGATTAAGTTTAAGTAATGAAGTGAAAGATAGGATCTTTTTATTAACGTCATTATTTATTAATCTCAATGCAGTGAAAAATGTGATAAAAACACTGCTAATTCAGAGATTTATGCTGGAGTAATATGCAGAAGCAGTATTTTTGACCTTAATGTGATTAATTTTTAAATGTTAGCTATATTGAGATACAACATTTTGACATCAGGTCTGCATGCAAGGTTTTTTGATTCAAAGAATTCTCTGGTTTGAATTGATATTTGATATGTATATCTATAATTTCCTATTTGAAGGTTGGAGTAGAGATGGGATCTACCATGAAAGCCACACCAAAGAACTTTTTGTATATATACCACAGAAGCATAGGACCTGATCTGTATTTCTGTTGATTATTCAGAAATGACGTATTAGGCTCTACAAAATATGTTTGAAGAATGTAAGGTGGTACCTGGTGATTAGATTACAGCAGGATAAAGCCCCTCCTGACCAGTCTGTATGTAGATATTGCTGGGTAATAGGAAGCTCATAGCTCAATGATGACTGTATTTACTATATGAAGGTAGACTAACCTTGGGCTACCTATAAAATCATGTTACACTGCAGTAAGCATCATTATGTGTCTCTGATGAAGCTACTCTGGTAAGACTGACACTGAAATAACAGTGGCAGCTCAGCAGGGCATAGGAGTGTGCTTAGATTTTATTTAGGGGTAGGCAGGTGTGTTTTTTTCCCCTTTAGATCATTAAAGATTGCATTAAGTTAATGTAATATTCCTAAAAGTATCATTCAAGTAAGAGCATAAACAAGAAACATTTTAATACAAATTTGGAAACAGTTTTCAGAACATGCTTGAAGTGAAATTCACTCTCCTGTAATAGGACAGGACCAGAGGAAGTCATGGCTCCTAACGGCAAAACACACTTTATTGACTTAGAGTTACTTAGTGCTGACATTTTTACCTGTGGCATCTTTTACCTTCTCTAACGTCAGCAGGTTATGCTGCTGGACAAAGAAAACATGAGTGCTTTGATGAATCCTGAAAGTACATACCTCCAACCCTAATCCTTTTGGGAGTCTGAACCTTGGTGATATATTGACAGATGTTTTGGTTGGACATTTGTATGGTACTGAAGCCAGCGGATCTATACAATATGCACAAATAACACTAATTCTTCTTATGTGTTGCTTTTTTGTGAAATACCTCCTTGCTTTTCTATTTCACATACTGCTTCAGTTAACTTTAGTACAATGAACAAATTTGTGTGGGTGACACATGACAAGCTGACTTTCGTAGCAGTTCTGCCCTCTGCACTTATAAATACACCTTATTCTGTTTTTGTCTGCCTTGTCCATGGGACAGGTGTTTGATGGACAGATCCTTCATTCCTGAATCCTGTCTGAGATGAGGGCCATCAAATCTCACTCTTCTGTTTGAGAAAGGTGTGGCCGGCTTTGTTGCAGTGTTGCTCGCACTCAGTTGTTCCATGTACGTGTCTACTAGCAATCCCATAATTGGCTTGGTGCATGCTGTTATTCTCTTATTAAAGCACAACCATTCCTGTGCTTATTGTTCTGTATGAACGAGCTTGTTATCCCAGGAGCAGCTGGATATACCTGGTACTTTTTGTCTTCATTCAGAATGGCCACCTTCTCCTGCTGTTTCTAATTTATAACTGCCATCAGTATAGATGAATATTACTTTTATTCTGTGGCTGAAAAATAAGCAAAATGAAGGATGAAAGTCCTTATAGAGGAATGGGAGGTGGAAATGAAGGATCCTGCACTTCACTGGAGGTGGAAATGGAGGATCCTTCACGTCAGGGCACCTGCCTGCTGGTCCTTCGGGCCTGGGTTGCTGTGGCATGCCTCCAGGTCAGGTGCAGTGTCTGGTGTGTAGGTCCCTTCAGGTGCTTTTCCCCAGGGAAGGAAGCAGCTGGGATTATGTGGCTGGTCTCCCTCAGGGCTCTTCCCTCGGCCTGCAGAGAGGGAGCAGGCCGTGTGGGAAGCATACTGCTCGGGTGGACGGCTTTCAACACAGCCTGTCATGTAAGGCAGCAGAGTGGCTGGGGGAGGGCAGTGTGGCTGCAGTGCTCCCTCATCGCAGCCTGCCTATTGCTCTGTGACCTGATGGGATCAGACAGCCTCCTGTAGGACCTGCCAGGCATCTGTGCCAGGCTCAGACCCAGAGAAGTGCAGAGCTGTGCTGAGCTGTGGCAGCGGATTGCTGTCTGGTGGGGCTCACTGGCTGGCTGCAGGCAGCACGAGGTGGCCGACGAGCACCTCGGCCGCAGGCTGAGGCAGAGATGTGACTCAGTGATACGACCAGGCAGGTTGGCCCTCATCTGTTCAAAGGGAAAGTTGAGAGGCAAGTACACTGTCTGGTGGGTATTCAGCAGGAGTTATGGGGCTGTGCTATGTTTTCTTAATTACTGCATCAGCTGTAGAATCTCATCCAACAGAGCTTTTTGAAGGATGCTATCAGCTAATGAAATATCCAAAGGGAATACTTTCAATATACCTGTGTTACTATAGTGTAGTATAGTCTCTTTCTTTTAAAATCAAGAAGTGTAATGTCTGAGGAGTATGAAAGAGTTAGGTCTGTCTGCAGATGTAACCATTGCTTCACACTAAACACTTCTCGACAATCTTGCAGAATTCAATTTGAATATGCTCAAATGAGTAGAAGCTGTTTGAATCAATATTTTCCTGGAAAGGCCTTCACAGGATACATTCGGCTTATTATACATTAATTTCTATATCTGTGCAGCTGCCTTTTATATAGTAAGCATTATATTTATATTACTGAATTATTTGAAGAGTGATGCTCTTAGTAAGGCATAAACAAAGTACAAAGGCTGGTCTGTTTTCCACATAGTAGATTGTTGTTGAAGAGTTTGTGCCAGCCAGTACAGAGAGTGCAATCGTGTCTTACTCCTCTGAAGAGTGATGAATTACTCAACTGCCTCAGCTCCTGCTGCTCTACATTCTTACCCTTGAATTGCATTGTTGAAGTGGCCTGCTACTCCTCACTGAGCAGCCTCTGAAAAGAGAATATTCTTCTACTGCAACTGGCAGAAATATAAATGTATAGCACTGTCTTCATGGAAGGTCTTCACCTGTGAGCTGTTTTGGATCTGTACCAGCTTTTCCAACAGTGTAGTTAATTGTGCCTTTTTTATTTTTATTTTTATTTTTTTTAAAGAAAACTAACATATTTTAACAGCTCATTTTCAGCAAATGGCACTATGCAAAGCAGTGTCTGTTGAAACTCTTGTGAATCTGTGCTATCCATTGAAACATTTTGATACTCCACATAATTTATCTTGCCATTTTTCTATTCAGAAAATTTCATCTAATTCTGTCATTTTTTTCTGTTGGTTGATACAATAGGGACTGGAACAGACAAGGTATTTCCAACTAAGATCACTTGATACAAATGTATTTCTGTCTTCAAGACATTTTACTGTAAAGTAGGTAGACTCTGGGCTTTGTACAATCAATCTTCTTAAAATGTTTGTGTCTGCAGATAAGTAGGTGTTTTAACGTGATTTCCACTGCAGTTTCTTAACATGCCTCAGTACTGTTTCAATTCAGGTTTGACCCCTTGGGGTTAAAATACGACTGACGTGCTACTGAAAGGCACCTCCTGAGTGCCACTGCCACTGGCAATGAATCCCTTTAATTTTAGTAGGAATGATATTGAACCATATACGTAGCTATAAAGAAGCATTGGATAAAATCATTATCAAAGCAGCAGTAACTACAGAGAGTCAAGCATACATGTCTTAATCAGGGGAGTGCAGAGAAGTCTTTTCTATTCTGGGTTACAAAAACTGATACCTCAGAGGAAACAAAATACCTGGAATGACAGACTGTATATGCAAGTCCCTGAAATAATCTATAGCCCTTCATTTGTGAAGAGAAATTAAGCTGGTGCCTTGCTCAGAGGAAGAACTTGTCGGAGAAACATAATTTATTGTAGATTAGGAGATGGATCTCTGCAGATGATCAGAAGCTTCCCTTGTTAACCTCTCATCACTCTGTACTCCCAAGGCAGAGCCAGCTGAAGAAAGATGATCCAAATGTTTGTTTAACCAACTTCTAGTGTTAATGATGGGGTTGCTTAACAGATATAATCTCTTATTCTTGAGGAAATAAGTATCTGTGTTGGGCACTTATACCAGAGATGTGCTGAAACTTATTTGAATGAAGGCAAGAATTTAAGGCAGTTATCTCTATGTGTTGCCAACATTTCCAAATAAATAATAAGAGATTAATATGGCTGACCATAGAAACACCAGAGAAGTTATTCTTTGTGTCAACATTAAGGGGCATCCCAGTGCTGTCTCCTGCAACAGGGAAACAAAATCAGACCCAAAATGATAGATTCTTATTGATCTTACACAGGGGTAATCTCATCTCTTTCACTGTATCTGTAGCCAAAGATCAGGATATTATGCACTACCACATTACATGTCTATAATAAAGATGCTTTCCCTGTTGCATTAAGGTATTAATTTGTCTTAATTTTCCCATCTGCTTTTTCTTCTGATGCATGGATTTGGAGCACAAAGTATAGTTAGTTGCACATAATACTTCAGTAGTAGGCTGGGCTCCATATCTTGTGGAATATATGTGGCATGTACCAAATGGCCTTGCAGGACTAGAACATCTTAGATACGTGTGTTTTTTATTAAAAAGAGACTAACTGTGCATAATTGCTTACTAGAGTTTCCTAGAATTATACAAAACAGTAGTTATTTGTGGATTTTAAGGCACAAAGGCAATCCCTAAACAACACAAACCACAATTCTTTACCCAGTAATTTCTGCAGATATAGACTTGGATTTGAACTGCATGTTTTTCTTAATTACGTCTCAGTAAGATGCTCCAGTTGTTGATTCTTGCACTACTAAAAATGCTCATTAACTATAGAGGGACTCTAGATGAAGAGCTCAGAGATTTACACTACAGACTTTTAAAAATGACATTACATGAATCCCAATCTCGTGTTAAAATAATATATATATATATTTTTAAAAAATAACATTAAACATTAAAACATTATTTATAATATGAAAAAAAATGTCTGCAGGTGCTTGTGGAACATGCTGTTTTATCTTAGCATCTTTTTGTATAAACCAGATAGGTTGAAGTTCTTGCCTGGGGCAAGTTTCAAGCATGTGACTATCTAATGTCTCTAAATATTCTTTAGTCTTTAGTAACCTCTTAAGGTGTTGATCCAACAACTAAATGCAGCATACTAGTAATGACTTCATATACTGGTTCTAATTATACCAAATACAAAGACAGCTTCCATATAATTCTGAGGATAACTATATATTAGTATGTAATTTTCCTACTTGTGTCTCCAGGTAGGACAGTAACTATTTGTGCTAAAACTTCACACCAAAAGCATATGTTCAGCTAATTTCCTCATCCTTATTCAGTTTCCTTCAGGACTTTTGGGGATACAACTCTCAATTTTATGAATCAGATTTTGTGCTAATTCTTTAAAATAATACCTTTCTAAAATTAAAAAAGGTTAACAGAAACATATTTCTTGGTAACTGGTTAAAATTTGATCCAAATGTGTATTATAAATGATTCACTAATGCCCACCTGATGAAGTGCAACAGTTACTGTTACAAGTGCTCTTCTACACTGTGCCGGTGCCTTGCTACCCTCCGAGTAAAGAATTTCTTCCTAATTCTAATCTAAATCTACCCTGTTTTAGTTTAAAGCCATTCCCCCTTGTCCTCTCACTCCACCCCCTGACAAAGAGTCCGTCCCCAGCTTTTCAGTAGGCCCCTTTAGGTACAGGAAGGCCGCTGTAAGTTCTCCCTAGCTTCTTCTTAGGCTTACTTAAGAAGGCAAAAAAGAGGCCTTTTTTTTTTTTTTTTTTTTTTTTAGGAAAGCTCTAGAAGCTCTTTTACCATGTCTGCCTCTTTCAGTTTTCATGGATTCCTACCAGCCTGCTCATAACCCTAGCAAAAAGTGCCTAGCTCAGTAATCCTTTAACCAGTCTGCAATCTTCCTGTGCAAAAATGACTTGAGCAAAACAGTGACAATGGCAGGCCCACTATTTACCACATCTCTTGACTAGGTCAGCATAGGAAAAAGAGAAAATGGCAGCAAATTGACACAGTCCATAATGCATTGTAAAAATGTTCCTCCTTCTGTTTTGTGACAGAACTTGAGGATGAAAATAACCCTCTAAATGAAAATATTCTTCTGTAGCCACAATGCGTGTTTGAGTCGATAAAAGATTTAATCTTAATTTAAAAAGTAATAGAAAACGTACATTGGAAAAGTGGTGTATGTTTCATTTTGTTGTGGTTTAAGGGATTCAGCTTTATTTGTCATTTAAATATATTATGAAGCTTAAACTTACACAAAAGCTGTGGCCTATAGCTGGAGTCTACCTATAGCTTAAGCTATTGAACTGTGCTCCCATTTTCTAGCTGTGCTCATGTGTTGTGTATATTCTGTGTAGACATGTATGAGTGTGCACTTTTCTTTCTGGGCTTCATGAAATTCCTTTTATCAGTTTCTGTAGTAAAATTCAGCCAGTCAGTATTGGACCAAAGCTTGTCCTTGTGTGGAGAAGTCCTTGAGGAGTAGAAGATATGTCACTGAGATTTCAGGCCTACTGTCAAAAATATATAATCAAGTGTTAAAGTACCACACTAACTTAGGTGATTTGGTGAGTTACTTCACTACAGATAACCAGTTCTCTGGTTTGGAGAATCATATTTAAGGTGAGAAGCAACTTCTGTGTTTCAGAGCTATTGTCCTCTTTTGTGGTATAAAACAATGGAAAAATATACTTTTTAAAGTAAGTGATGTTTTTGGAGATTAGGAGTGTAAAATTGGTGTTGGTTCTGTGAGCATCATCTTTATCACAACCTCTGTTTTTACAGGAGACTTTAATTTAGCTTTGTACATTCATTTCATGAAAGGAATTTGCATGTAATAGCCAAACTGTATCTGGGAAATTGTGACAGGAGCAATCACACAGTGAGTGACTTTATGGGAAAAACAAGCAGCTCATTCCCAGCAATATTGCTCAACTTTGAATGATGCCTTTCAGAGTGGGACTGGGCCAGGGAACATGGAAATTCCCCATGAGAGCTGGTGGGAGGATAGTGTCAGAGGGCTTTTAGAGAGAAGTTTTCCTTGACTCCATGCCAAGCGAAGCAGACAAGGAGAGTTGTCCATCCAAAGTGCTAAGGTCAAACCCTGGACCAGTTATTTCTCAGTGGTATAACTAAGGACAGAATAAGCTTTCAAGTGGCATATAGGAGGAAAAAAAATATGCAGCTCTGGATTTTAAATGCGAAGATTTCAGACATTTGTGATTCAAGACCAAAGCAGTTCACCCTTGGGGAACACATGAAAGAGACAACATCCTTAGCTTAGGATGGTTAAGACAGGAATCCTGTTTGGCCTTCTCTTTCCATGCAGACTAAAACTTAACTTGTTTATATTCATGATAACATTTAAGAAAGTAGTGAAAGCCATGAAGAGACTACAGAGTAACTAATAACAGGGGACTCTTAGCTGGCTTCTGGCTGCTGATGTTCTTTGGTCTCTGTTGTGCCCATACGTATCTATGTAGAAGCGGCACTCAATTTTTATTCAAACTGCTGAGTCCCAGAAGCATGTGAACATCAGAAGCTCACAAAAGGATAAGAATTTAATCACCCACATAGACTGGTTTCTGTTTATATGATGGGTCTAGAGTTATATACATATATATACACATATATATCAGTACAATTCAAATACTTTATTTTGGGGTTTTATTTCATGCTTTGTGTATAGTTACATATCTGTACATGTATTATATATAAAAACTATTGTGTAGAAGTTATATATATAATTCAAAACATAGAGAATGGTTTGGGCTGGAAGGAATCTTAAAGACCACCCAGCTCCAACCCCCAGCCCTGGGCAGGGACACCTCCCACCAGATCAGGTTGCTCAAAGCCTCATCCAGCCTGGCCTTGAACACTTCCAGGGATGGGGCATCCACAGCTTTGCTGGGCAAACTTTTTCAGTGTCTCACCACTCTCTGAGTAACGGGTTTCTTCCTTATATCTAATCTAAACTTCTATTCTTTTAGTTTTAAAGTATTCCCCCTTGTCCTATCACTACGGCCCCTGACAAAGAGTCCCTCCCCAACTTTTCTGTAGGCCCCTTTAGGTACAGGAGGGCCGCTGTAAGTTCTCCCTGGTGCCTTCTCTTTTCCAGGATGAACAACCCCAACTCCTTCAGCCTGTTCCCATATAAGAGATGCTCCAGCCCCTTGATCATCCTTGTGACCTTCCTCTGGACTTGTTCTAATTCTTCCATGTCTTTCCTGTGCTGGGGTGTGCTGGGGGTCCCAGAGATGAAGATTTCAGTGGTGACTGCTGCAAGTTGGATTAGGGATCACTGTGCTGCTACTGAAGGAACTCAGAAAAATCTAATATTAGTTGGAAAAATAATGTTACAAGTTCAGCTTCTGGATACCCATCAGGAGAGAGGCCATCTGCTGTCGGCTCTGTGTTGTTCTCATGGTGGGAAGAACTGTATTGGTAGCTGACGGGAAAAGAGGTAACTGTGTTTTGGCAGCAGTTCGGTCAACTGCTAGTTAATGAGTCAGAAAGGCGTTTTTTCATCTATAGGTGAGACTTGCATTAGGTGGATTTTCTGATGTTCCTAATGGTTCACATCACCAGAAACTCTAACTCTAGAGCTGGACCCACTTCTCATCTCAGTAGTGGCAAAGGAAATCTGCTTAGCCAAAGAAACGTTGTTAGCAGCGGTCTTTTCACTGCAAAGGCATGAGGGTCAGTGGCATGCAGGGACAGCTTGCTTTTACTAGAGACAATGCCATTTTGAAACTTAAATTTATTTTTAAAACCGTCAAAAATAGATACTCAAATTGTGAAATGGTACAGCATGATTTATGTATGCTGCTTGCAGGGTAGACATTTTCTAGATGGTACAAGGGTTTCATATCTCTGTTTTTCCCTTGGGGAATTTTTCTTCATGCTTCTCCTTTCCATAGCCCCCATGCTTCTCCTTTCCATGGGTAAGAAAGCTCATTTTTTTTTCTCTCTCACTATTTCATTCCTTCTGGAGTAATTAGGTCTGCTGAAATCCAGTGGTCATTAAACTCACATTAGAAACAGGATTTTAGCCAGGATCTTTATTGTCTTTCCAGCTAGCTTCTTAGGCTTGCTTAAGAAGGCAAAAAAGAGGCTTTTTTTTTTTTTAGGAAAGCTCTAGAAGCTCTGTAGTAAAATAGCTTAAGCTATTGAACTGTGCTCCCATTTTCTAGCTGTGCTCATGTGTATAGTCCTAAGTCCTGTAGGCCCCTTTAGGCACTGGAAGGCCACTATAAGGTCTGTCTGGAGCCGTCTCTTCTCCAGACTGAACAACTCCAACTTCCCCAGCCTGTCTTCATAGCAGAGGTGCTCCAGCCCCTTGGTCATCTTTGTGGCCCTCCTCTGGACTCATTCTAACACTTCACTGTCCTTCTTGTGCTGGAGGCCCCAGAGCTGAACATTCATTCTAACATACGCTTTTAATACATTTTAATTATATTGAGCCACGTATTTATGTTACATACATCAATAAATTTGATAAGCTGCTAAACTTTTCATAGACATTGTGTTGCCAGCACCATTAATGCAATGTAGCTTTAATTCAGTGTAACACTTTGCTTGTTTCCTAAGGAAACAAGGATTATGCAGTCACTTTCTGTCTGTCAGTCTGCTTTGTGGTTTGAACTGCTGTTCTAGCTCCTGCAACATGGGAAGGAAGTATGCTTATCTTGAAGATAATTAAGTTCTTACAAGTTTCAATATATCTGTAGCTAAGTAAAGAGGAAAAATCCAAATCAGTGTCCTACTGAGTGGAAAGCTGTTATATATTCTCTTTGGCAGCAATCAGTATATACATACCTCCAGGCTAAGCACAGCAGGTGCTGTCTCCTGCCCAGAAGAGATGTCAGAAAGTATATGTGGTGAGAAGAGAGGCTGAAATTATTTTGGTTAAGGGGTGTGAGTGAGCTAGGATTCAAATCTGTAGGAAATCATGTTTCATTTCTGTCAGATGCAGAACAACTCTAAATCTTTTTTCAGTTCACCATTTGTATTTCTGTTTCAAGTAATGTAATTACTGAATTCACCAAATACACAATTTTAGAGACAAGGTGCCTCTGAGATGAGAATGAGTGGGATATTGAGAGTCTTTGTACAGTATGCTTAACATAGCTAAAGCTATTTTGCTTCATACTTTATCCTTAGAATTATTAGCTATGAGCCATTTTCCAGTTTTGTTCTCTGACACTAGTCTGACTTGCAGCTTCAAAAATCTTTTTCACTGGTCTTTAAACAGATTTGTGTTAGTGCTTACTGAACTAAGTGAAGCATGTCACTCTAGAAGACCATTTCCAAAAAATCAGATTTCAGTATGGAGTCACACAGTGTGTTTAAATATTTAGCTATTGGTACTATTCTAAGAACTAATAATTTATGTTTGTATTTCCGTTAATATCAATATATTTACTTACAGTATAGTGACAAAAGGATTCAGTACTGTAAATAGTTTCTAAGAACATGCAAAGAATAAAATTAGTTCAGAAGTCTTGCTTTTATAAAACATTGAGCATGAAGCTGAGATGAACAAGGAACAATGAAAAAGAAAAATCAAATAATGTGTCTTCTACAGGCTGGAAATCCACAGCATGTTCAGCAGAAGTGTATATATGTGTATAAAGTTTCATTTATCCTTTAAAATAATACTTAAAAATAAGTAACGTGGTAGTAGAATTACAAAATAAATAATTTAAAATTAACGAAAGGAAACCTATTTTACTTCATAAATCATTTATGGGAGTTATCACTGCAGTATATGATATCTAAAAAGGTTAATAAAATTCCAGAGGACATTCAGTGAACATTCGCTTGGAGAGGATGAAAGTGATGCATTTATTTGTGTTTCAGGTCATGAGCTTGGAGAAGGGTGAGGACAGAGGTGTTCATTAAGAACATCCAAACACTTTCCTGTTCAGGCTCCTACTTGCTGCTGTGAAATAGGAGATTGAAGTAGATGAAGCTAAATTCTGGATGCCTGCAGGATGACTGCCATCACCCCATAATGCTGATCTTGGGATGTTTGTGCACTCCAACAGCCCTTATCTGCTAGCCTTTTATGTTAGTGGATCTCATTAAATAGCTCACAGCTTCTTCTCAGGCTTCATTTGAAAGGAAACTGGTGCACATCAAGAAGAGAGAGGAGAGGGGAGCAGAGGAGAAAGGATTTTCCATATTACGTGGCTACGCGGATATTAAATGCCATGTTCCAGCTACATCCTGATTTGAGATGAGACCTGGATGATATCTCCAGTGTCAACTAATTGCTGCAACACTTGTCTTTCATTACATCTATTCTATCCTCATCTCTTGCTTCCCTGCTCTGTTCCTTTATAGCTGGTATTGCATGAGCCAGCCTCTGCAATACCGTGGAGGGTCTGATATGTCTGTGCCCCCAGTTCAGATGTCAGAAGGACTGTTAGGGATAAGGCTGAGCACAGCTCTACTCCTGCTGGTCCTAGAGCTAGCTGAGTATCTCTGCACAATCCTGCACGCATGGCATATAGGTAGACTTTATAAAATAAACTGTCACCCTATTTTTCTCTGTAAAGTGTTTGCTTCAAGTTTGGGAGCATGTAGAAGTGCATATAATTAATGAAATATTCTTAAGTGGTGTCGTGGGGATTTTTTGCTCATTCTTATGTTTGGTTTTTGAAACCTCTAAGGATTAACCTTCAGCCTGAATGAGTCAGACAATCCATTTAAGTCCCACCAGCAGTGCAAGTAACTCAAATATAATCTATTTTAATACAGTTAATGATATTTCAGTCATTTTTTCTGGTACTGAGTTGTACTTAATAGAGTCAAAACATCATGCAACACATAAATGATAAAATGGCCCTTACATCTTTCTTCATTTTTTTGAGTCTATCATATACTCTTTTGTTTTCATTGTCTTGCATGCTCCTTCAGATAAACAGCAGAGAGGAGAAGGAGGTGTGATTTCAGATTAAAGATTATATGTATTTAAAGTTGAAACCCACAGATATTACTTTAGGAATGCTAATAATTTGCGCATAAAGATAATTGTCAAGGTTAATTAAAATATATTTTGTATAAATGTGCAATGGGTGTAGAGAAGGGAAAGGGGTTTCTATCACAATGGCCGTGTGCTCTGGAGTAGCATGTGCTGTTCACTGGCATTTGGGGGAGAGAAGACGAGAGGAGAGGTAAGAACCTATACTAAGAATATGGTAGGTTCAAATATAAAAGCATCTGGAATGTGGACAGAGTATTTGAAATACGATTTTAGGTGAAAATCATTGCCTTGCTTTATTCTGCATTGCTCTGAATTCATTTGGAAGGAGAAATCTCTGGCACTGCGGAAGTGACAGCGAAGTGGTGTAGACAGAGGTTTTATTATCAGATGCTGGTAACAGGTTTACTGGATCAATATATGTGAAATTAAATACTTTAAATATCTGTACAGATTTTTTTTAAAAAAACTTCTGAAATAAGAAAAAAAGGAGAACATAATCAGATGTAGAATAAAAAGAGCAAACGATTTATGATTCATCAATGATCAAAAACTGCTGAAAATCAATTTATTTGGGTTGTTCAGAATTTATTCTGCTGCAGCTAAACAGTTTAATTATATTCCAGAAAGTCAAAGAAACTCTTCCTTGACCACTAATGTTTTTATGATTAGTGGAAAAAAATAGAGGAAGATACATGCTTCCATAAAGCCTTGTCTGTATTTCATGCTGAATACCATTTTTGTCATTTATTTATTTTTTTAATATTCAGTGAGCTGAAGAAAGTCTTTGGAAAAAACAGAACATATTTCCCTAAGAGATTCTAGAGAGGGGCACTGCTTCTTTCAGGCAGATAGGTAGATAAGTTTTGGGAGTCCAGACAAGCTGGGACATCTCACAGACATAGAGAGAGCCTCTCTTCATCAAGTAAGATAAAAGGGAGTGGAGCCAGATGCAATCCTCTCTAGAACGATTACAGAATCTGGGCAGTTTTTTTTTCCATAACTACTGTGATGAGCTCCTATCTGCCACAGACAAAAATCACACAAATGAACAATGAAATGTGCTCCTGTATTTATTCCTTTTCTTCTGAAAATTACAACTGAACACCCATATACCTATCCTAGCTCTGTGTCTATGGACAAAAAAGCTGCTTGGCTTCTGTGATCCTTACGGAAGGGTTTTGCCTGCATCCGGCTCCAGTCTCTTATCTTCCTGAAGAATATGAATAAAGAAGAAAATGCATTGCAAATTCAGATGTAAAAGGCCAGATTCAGGGTTTGGTTCAGGTCAAACACTTGAACCTTGGCCTTCCATACCAGATATCATTTTTGTGACCATTTATATTTGTTATATATTGTTTTTAAATGTGCTTGGGCCTGCAATATATTTTTTCCCCCAGATCAGTTTCTGTAAGAGGTCTCACTTTTACTCGGGAGTCTCCCAGGAGAAAGCAGCCCCTTAGAGAATGTCTGATAATGGCATAGCATTGAGACAAACTTCTGGCAGGATTTCATGGATTACTTTTGTAATGCTTCTAGTTGATCTTCCCATTACAGGCTTAAAAAACCAAGATTATCTTAACTTAGGCATGTCAGTCCTGTTTGAATCCAGGCCGTTATTTTCATGATGAAAATTAACATTTATGAGTGCTTTGCTGGATCAGGGCCCAGATGATTGTTACCTCTTTCAAATTAGTGCTTTAAAGCTTCCTTATTCATAATAATAAGGGAATTTTACCAATAATTATTAATGAATAGTATTACTCTGAAAATTCCCCTGTGAATCTAACTGCATACAGGAATTAGAGCATTAGTTCCAGTATTTCAAAAATGTACTTTAGCAATCTTAATGCAATTTATTTACTTTCTTGCCCACTGATAATACATTTATTTTATTACTGTTTCTGTTAAAGAGAAATCCTTTGTGACTAGAAAGTCACATTAAATAATGACATTTCCAAACTGCCTGTGTTGAGAAAAAGAAGACAACACAATCTGAGTCGATTTTTGAAAATTAACCTTTAACAAGGTAAAATCTCTTCATTTTCAAATCTAGGGAGAAAAGCAGCAGCAACTGAGAAGTTAGGAACCTCAGTAAGGACTTTGGATCTAGATCTTTGTGTCAGTAAATAAGAGAATTTAAATTCAAGGATGACTTTAGTAAGTGACAAAACCAAGCCCTGGACATTTTGGCAAGCTTTTCCTACTTTTCTGTAAGCATTTCTTCAGCTCTTAGCATTGAAGGGTAGCACTAAGGCCCTTGGTCATTGATGCATAGACTGAAGTGGGCAGAGAGTACGGAACCATGGAAATGCTACAAGATTTTTATTTGTATTTTTGCCTAAGTACATTAGAGTCTGAATTTTTACAGGAAAGATCAGGAAAGTGGCTTGATTTCATTGAAGGGCGAAGGCTGCCACAGAGCTTTTTATATTGTATGAGCTATTTTTATGTTTTTATACTATTTTTATACTGTATGAGCTATTTATACTGCTGTATGTACAGACAGGTTTTTCAAGTGTTCTTTCACAATTAGCATTGTAGGTACTTTTCAGCAACCTTGCATCATTCTACAGAGTGTCAAAGACTCTCCAGTTTCTCTGGTGGCTTTGTTCTTTGGTTTTCCTCCTGTTGTAATAAATAAAATCATGGTCTGTACCCTCTTTCTGACAAGTTCAACACTGCAGAACACTTTTATACTGTATATTGATTTCTTCTAATATCACTTTCATGCTTCTTCTCTTGGCGAGACTAACTATATATGAACCTAAGCAAGCCATCAAGCATGCTTATTTCTAAGGAACGTTCCTTAGTAACAAAAAGATGGACTGAGAAGTCAGAGGCTTTTTTTGTAATGTGTGTATAATGTATATAATGAGCTTATGTTTGTTTAGAAAATTGAGGTAATAGCTTTATCTTTTTCCTATGTAACAGCACACTCACATGTACCAGAAGGGATTTGTAAGATAGGTTTCATTAGGACACAAATCAATAAACTGGAACAGGTATATCACTAAATAGGAAAAAAAAAAAAAGTAGGTGAAACACATTAAAGTAAAAGGATTAAGATAAAAGGCTTTGAAAAGAAAGCCTTGCCTTTGTGTGAGCCTTGCAAAGCTAGCTCTTTCCTCTAGCTTTGCTTGTAAGGTGGAGCAAACTGCATACAGTCCCTTCCAGTAGTCCCTGCTTTTGTAACCACTGAGGGTTGTTTGCAGATCTGCCCCTTACTGTGAGCAAGTCCCTGATACTCTCAGGGGGTTCCTGCATAAACCAGAGGTATCGGGTCCAGCTTCCTGTACCCCTCCTACCAAGTAAGGTCTCACAGACCCAACAAGCTGCTTCTGGGTGGGTGAAACCCTGGGAGAGAGATGTCCCTGGGCACACAGAGGGCACCATGTCAGCTTGCACAGCTTGGGAAGCAAGGCCCAAGGGAGAGTCAAGCTTTTGCTTCCTCTTAGGTCTTCGGGCCCAGACTCTAGTGCTCAGACAGCCCAGACAGATGATCCAAATCCCTCCCACCCTGCTATACAAAATAGATCTCACTCATGACTTACTGAACACAGACAAATTAAAATGCTTTACTATCCTTCAGGATACACACGTATCACTGAGGAACTGTCGAGGTGGAGATGGAGGAGAGGTGGAGATGGAGGAGATGGTAAAACTGTGGTCATCAGAGAGTTATATAGTTTGTTTTCTGGCAGTCTTCTTGCAGGTTGTCCCTTCCATGGATTTTTGTCAGAACAGCTTAGTCACCGCCCATGATGCAGTACGGTATTTGCGGGCTGGTGGTGTAAACCCAGCCTCCTCCGTCTAGCTTTAGATAGGCATGAGCTATGGAAAGTATTTTTGTGAGTCCCTCAATAGCCACAGTTAAAGTCATACTTTCTTTAAAACAAAACAAAACAAAACATGTGGCATTCATTGATATCTCAGCTTGTGTTTATGGTGATAGCAGATGTCTTTGTATGTCTCTGTGATGAACATAACTAATTACTAAGAAACAAAAATCTCCTGCACTTGAAAAACATTGCAGGCTTGCTGAATTAATAGAAACCACCTATGCCCTTAAGATGGGATTGGAACCTATATGGTAAAAAGTGTTTTTTCAAATGGTGACCAGACTTCATAAGCTTGCATGGGTCATTTAAATGTCACTAATTTGTACTCTGTGTTTTGTGCAGCATAGCAGCAACTTTATTTTATATTAGGAAATGAGATGAACACGCCATTAAGAGACATCTAGCAAATTCTGTGCTCCTATCACAAGATTGCCAGCTTTTAAAGGGGTGATAACATATCAGTAGTCTGGAAATAACCTGGTAGGATCATAATTGAATTGCCCAGAAGATTCCTGCCCATTTTTGTTGTTAGGTTATCTTAGGACGTTACTCAATCTGATAGGGACAAAACCTTTTACATGCTTTTTGGCAGAAAATATACTTGAAAACAGGGTAAAGAGATGGAACATGGCCAATTGCACTCTTGAGAGTTCAAGACTTATTTAATTTTTTCCTCTTTAGAGAGCACTAAATGCATTTATATTTCATACTATAATGGATAAATTCTGTTCTTTATTTTTAAAGCTGTATGCCTGCAGTTGTCTTATTTTAGGACTTTGTCATGCTTGAACAGATTAATACTTTATAGGTGAAATTTGCTGAAGCTTCTATGTAATGAAGCTGCTACTGAACAGTTGGGCTGTATCAATCAGCTTTAGTCAAATCTTAAGTGCCAGATGGTATATTTGCAATTGTATTTCAGGATATGATCACAGATTCATTATTTGTCAGTTCCCTTAGCTTATACCGCTGCTTTAAGTTAAAGCTTTGTGTACAGAAAGGAGTCCATCACTTGATGTAAACCCTAAAAATTGTGACCCAGAGTATACAATTACGTGAACATACAAAATAGTATCTTATAATATTCCCCAAAAGTTAAAATCTTCACCCGAAAGACTTCTTTTATGGGTATTTTGATACAGCTTGTACTTTTTATTAATGTTGCTACATACCTGAACAGACACGTTATGGTGGATTCCCGTAGCTATCTGTCAAGCTACTTACCACAGCTTCCTTTCCTTTGGAAGATGTGCTTTTTCTACTGAAGAACTAGTGTCCACTGCTTGTTAACACTTCAACTGCACAATAAAGAAATACAGGTTAACTTCTATGAGCTCAAAGGCCAACACAGTTAATTTTCAGTTATTTACCTGGCTAGTTAGATGGAGAGCTATAAGAAGGCAATATAAGAAGGCAAGGGCTATTTTTTGCAGTCTTTTAGCTCCTGTATCCCATGAGGCATAATATTTAGTCTTAAATTGTATTATAGCTTATATGGAACATATTCCCCATATTTGCCAAGGAGCTGCTGCTACTTTTTTTCAGATCTCAGTAACTGAAAGCGGAACTTTCTGGAAGTTTTCTTTAATTACCCTTCACAGGACCATCCACACTGCATTGAAGCTCTGTGAGGGTCTCCACAGGCAGCGGGAGAATGTTGCATTCCTTCAGCCTTCCCATCATTTGCGGCCCACCCCAAATGAACAACAACAAGAAGTTTAGTCTTGGAACTGTGGCAGAGAAAAGAACTTGCCAGTAATCAGAAATACTTAATTTAACTTCAATTGCATGGGTATTTCTTTATATCTGTCAAATCGGTAGCTTAGTTTTTGTGTATTAAAAAAGCTGGTAAACATTTACATTTGTGTACGTAAGATGTGTGTGTGATACTATGTATGTCATTTAGATTTATTATCCATATTTACTTTTTTTTCCCCTTCTGGTTTCTACTGCTAAAATCATGTAAACTGTGATGTTAGTCACTTGACAAAAAAGTATTATTCTTTCAGAAACAATTGACATATATTCAAAGGTTTTTAATTTACAATATTTACTCATTTCAAAACAGTGTTTCCTCAATGTATGCTTTACATGGCAACATTTCTCTTTGGGTCTTGAAATTGAGCTCCTCTTTCATCAAAGGTGACTAGTTGTTGTCCCAGTTAGGATGATTTTATTTTTATTATTATTATTATTAGCATTGTTGTTATTTCTTTTAAAACATGCAAAACAGCTTACATAGTGATGTTTCGGGTCCTTCACGGTTTGCAGTCCAGATCATATGTTGTATTTGCTGGGAAGCGTTGCCTACTACTCTTTTATCTGTTACTACACAATTTTAGATATTAGTCTGTTCGTTTAGTTTCCAATATCAGCCAGTGGAAATATCCTGTTTTCTATGTGCTGATGAAATCTGCCTTTTGCTGGGAAAAAAATAATAAAGCAGAATTAGTTTGAGGAGGAGGAAGTAATTCAAAAACTGTGTAAACCAATTGCACTCATCTAGGCTAGAGAAGAATTAAAGGAAAGAGTGGTCCACATTTTAAGCCACTGACAATCACCCCCCTTTTTTTTTCTGCAAAGCAGTGAAATTTACAGATTTAATTGATTTCACACTAAATTCTCAGTGGCAACTGAGGGTTTTCTACTTCCATTAATTTCTAGGCTCTAATGCCTGCAATATATTATGCATATTTAGGACTGCTAATTTTATATTATCTATGTGTTTGCAGTCAGTAATTTCTAAGAGATCGTTTCTAAAGAGAGAGTGGAGGATTAAAAACACGATTGCTCTTGGACTCAGGAATAGATACTACTGTAGGGTGCATCCTTCCTAGGAGAACTTGAATATCTCTTCTGGTTTGTGCTAAAAAAAAAAAAAAAAAAGAACTGCTTCAGCCGTTTGTATTTGTGTGTTTTCTCTCTGGTCAGATAGGATGAATGACGAATGGTGTGTGCTGTTTGGTAGAGCATCTGTTGATTCAGAGAACTGTGAACAAATGGAGATGACGAAGTCAAAAGCCATGCTCTAGCGAAGGCGAGCAGGGCTGCGCGCTGGTGGTGGGTAGCAGAGGATGATTGTCACTGACAACGCAGGCTGTTGGTGTCAGGAAAGTAGGAGGCATTGAGTTTATTTATGTCACTTTTGCTTCTTTACTGACAAGCTGCTGATCTAAGTTGACCTGCATTTGAAAACACTGGGTGGTACTGACTGGCAAGTATGTTTGACACGAGGATGAAAATTAAATACTGGCCTCCCACCTCAGCTTTCCTGTCATTTGCATGCAGCCAAATGCTATGCCATGCTCATATCGGGGAGCACACTGACGTTTTCTTCATACAAACGCGCAATGTGAAAGGAAAGCTAGCAGGGATTGGTGGGTTGTTCTGGGAGAAAGCACCCTTGTTTCCTCCACCAGTGCGATAGGGCTGGTAGCGGCCCGTTCTGGAACGTAGCTGCTCAACAGGCCCCTCACGAGCAGTTTGCAGGCAAAACCAGGCAAAAATCCAAATGCAGTTTGGGCACTGGGGCCACAGGGCTGCAGGTGAGAGCTGGCAAGCAGCAGCGCCGCCCACAGTGGGCAGAGTGGGCATGTCTGTGCTGTGCTGTCCTCAGCCTCTCCTTCCTGACATGTGCTGCTCTCCAGGGACATCAGCATTTCACAGGTGAGAAGATTCACCACCTCCTTTGTCTGGAATCAGGCAGGATAAAATGAACTGCCTGACAGGCAGCTCTGCTGCCTTGAATCCTTGCTCCTCTCCTCAGCCTCAGCCACCCCATTTTAAGGCCTCTGATTGCTCTCAGACCAGCAAATTAAATCCAGGCTGCCACTGAGTCTCTTCTGCTACTCACTCCCACCTATTTTATCACACCTGCCTCCCCGTGTTCACACTGCCCTATTCATCCTTACCTTCATTTCACTGTTCTGCTGATGCCACTGACATTTTTGATAGCCTTTTCAATTTCATACTATTTCCATAGCTTCTGCTCCCATTGCTTAGACCAAACCTCATATCCTTTTTGCTTATTTCTCCCTATTGCTTTTTCTTTTTTTTTCCCCTTTTACCTCACCATTCTTCCTGAAAAATCTCATCATTCTTCACTCTTTGCAGCAGACAGCAAAGAGTGTACCTAGAAGCCCTGGGGCTGCCTTCCCTCTCCTAGGAGTTGGCTTCTGGTGCTTAGGACCATCTCTGAAAAGGCTGGACTGTGTAACCTGGGATCAGATTTGTATGAGAGCTGTGAGAAGCCTTTATAAGATACTTCCCCTTTCCTCTGCCTTTTGTAGGGCAGACTGTGCCTTGGTCCTTGCCTGTGCTGTGCTTGAGCTCTGCTTATGCCCCAGCCCATGCTCTGCCATCTCCTTGGCAGGACCTGGGACCTGTACCATCATTATGGCCTAGTCCAGTGATCCAGGTCTGTGGCCACCCCTGGTTGCCCTCAGCCTGGTGCCCTGCTGCTTGTCCGGAGCCACATGCTTGTGCCCTAGGGCTGAGGGACTGCCCTGCCTGCCTCTGTTCTCCTCCAGCAGCTTTCTTCCTGCCCAGCCCTTTCCAGAATAACCCCAATAAAATCTGTGGATGCTGCAGTTTGCCTCTTGTTTGCATGGCAAACTGCTTGTAGTGAAAGCATTTCAGTGAAGTGGAAACATTTGTTGGCTTGAACTGCAAGCTGACAGAGCTGGCAGCCATAATGTGTTGCTATGTGCAGGCAGTGGGCTTGGATTTCTGCTTGCACTGATGGATATTTGGCTTTTTTCACTTCTCACCAAAACACATAATTCAGTTGGTTCCTGCGGTGTTCCCTGCACTTTTGTGGATCTTTGGATAGGAATTTCAGAAAGGCCTGGCTTTAAAGCCAGACAAGCCAACAGGGAGTTGCTACTGCGTCAAGTATAAGGGCTTTCTTTGTTTATCCAGTAATGTAAGTTGTTAGGGTGATGAATGAGAACCAATAAACTTTGGTGTGGAGGAAACTGAAAGAGAGTTCTTGACTAATGATGGATAGGAAAATCAATCCAGAGGTCAGAAACTTCTTAGCCGAAACACACACAGTGGAGTGCAAAACCAGCACTAATGTGCATGTAGGAAAAGATCCTATCAAACCAATTTTTTGCTAAGCACAAGAGCTCAAAATGTGTGCAGAGGTTTAGTGCTGTAGTGAGCTTGGGCTGTAGGCCCAAGGAGGATGCTGTAATTGGAGAATGAGGTGAAGAGAAGAACTGAAAAGCAGAATTTTCTGATCAGTATTATGGCCACTTTGCAGAATGATATATATACCTTACGTCATTCTGCACTTTACGCTAATTTCAGAGCAGTAGCAATTGCAAGTAAATCAATGTGCAAGTGTGGGAAGGTCTGGAGAGAAGTTTTGCATGTTATATGGAATACAACCTTTGTTGCTGTTGCAAACAAAACCTTGCAAGAGCATGAAAGTAGTACTCTCTCCAGCTCTGTACATGTAGTTGGTACTTGAAAGGCAGCTGACAAACTGAGTAACAACTGCCTCGTAGATCTCCACAGAAGCAGAAAAAATGCTTAGACTTCACACAGAACATATGAACATGCACCGAGTAGAATTTCCTCAGTGTAAACAGGCTCTCTTCAACAACTAAAAAATGGCATATATATAGTAGACTGTATTCTATTGTAATAACTATATTTTGCTATAAAATATCAAGTATATTTGAAAACTGAGCTATATAACATAATACAAAATTGGATATAGAAAGTATTGGGTTTACATGGCAAGGTTTCGGTAGCAGAAGGCTCCAGAGGTGGCCTCTGTGAGCAGAGCCCAGCAGCTGACCCACGGCAGATCAGAGCCAGCTCCAGATGGCTCCAAAAGGGACCTGCTGCTGGCCAGAGCTGAGCCAGTAAGTGACGCTGGTTGGGGCTCTGGGAGAACAGATTAGAGAAAGGAGAAAAAATAATGTGATGCAACAGCAGCTGGGAGAGAGGAGTGAGAAAATGTGAGAGAAGCAGCCCTGCAGCCCCCAGGTGAGTGCAGCAGGAGGGCAGGAGGTGCCCCAGGCACGCAGCACAAGTTCCCCTCCGGCACTTGGAGAGGCCCCTGGTGGAGCAGGCTGTCCCCCTGCAGCCCATGGGTCCCACATGGAGCAGATCTCCACGCTGCAGCCCGTGGAGGAGCCCCCGGTGGAGCAGGTGGATGTGGCCTGGAGGAGGCTGCGGCCCATGGAGAGCCCCCGCAGGAGCAGGCCCCAGGCTGGAGCTGCAGCCCATGGAGAGGAGCCCACGCAGGAGCTCCTTCAGGTTCTCTTGAAGAGAACCTGAAGAGCCTGCCCGCAGGCTCAGTTCAGGCAAGACGGCATCCATGGGAGGGACTCCGCGTTGGGGTAGGGGCAGAGAGGGACCGTGAAGGAGTGGCAGAGATGAAGCTCTAGGGAGTGATCGCAGCCCCCATTCCCCTTTCCCCTGCACTGCTCAGGGGAGGAGGTAGAAGAGGGCAGGTGAGAGGAAGTCTTTTTAGTTTGGTTTTACTTCTCATTCCTCTAGCTTGTTAGTAACAGGTAATAAATTGCATTAATCTCCGTATGCTGAGTCTGTTTTGCCCATGATGATAATTGTTGAGTGATCTCCCTGTACTTATCTCAACCCTTGAGCCCTTTCCATCGTATTTTCTCCTCTTTTCACTTTGAAGAGGGGGAGTGAGAGGGTGGTTGTGGTGGAGCTCAGCTGTCCAGCTGAATAAAACCACCACATAACGGTGAAAATAAAATTATATAATTTTTATTGTAACATAAAATACTTTTGTTGTTCCCAAACAATGATTAAAGAAGTCATTTTAATGTTAATTAGTATCTTTGATATCTCAGAACACTTGATTAAGCAGAATATGCAGTTGTTTTATTGATGAACATGTTTAGGTATTGGTAGCAAAGTGCTCCATACAGGGGAAAAAAAATGTTTTCAACTTAAGCGATTGAAGTAGCATCCTTGATTTCTCTCAGCCTTGTACAACTCCTCAGCAGGAAACGTGGGCCAGCTCCAATTCTATTCCTGATGCCCCAGGTTCTGTTAGATACACCCTCGTTAGATTCCCAGTCTGAGTGCTGTATGCCCTCTGGTAATGTTGATTAGTGTAGTAGTGAAAAGCCACAGCCATCAACCAGAGACCCCTTTGAACAAACAAAACAAAAAGTCTGTCCCTCCCCCAGTGAGAATTACTCATAAGTAATTATGAGTGAAAGTATAACATAAAAGACAAAGACAGATGGGGAATTGCAAAGGAATGGAAAAAAAAAAAAAAATCAGCCATGAGGGTAGATAGTGGTCTCAGCTTTCCTGATCAGTCTACGTGCTGTCAGGTTTTTTTTTTTTTTTTTTTTTTTTCTGTAATTATCATAGTAAATGAGATTTAAGAAAGGATTTGAAGGAGGGCAATGAAATGACTTTGCAGGTGTTGCAGAGGGTTCTTCCAAAGTATGAAGTGTAATGGAAGGAAGCACAGAAGTGCTTGACTGAAAACTTAACAAGGGGCTAATGAAAAATAACTTACAGATTAATTGTAAGTTGGCTGTTCGGTACCAACTGAGAATAATAATGAGAGCAGTCCGTGGAAGTGAACATGAGGCTCCTTGTGTTTGATATAATAAAGCAGGGAATGGAGGGATGCAAGGAGAGAGGTCACACAGTCAGGGTGATGCTCTGGAAGCGCAGTCTTTGAAGCAGCACACTCATTAGGTGCTGTGTCTGTCCAGGTCAGAGAAAAAGATTTTCTCTAATCTGGTTCTGAGATTATGAGGGTCTGGAAAAAGGTATTAATTAAGTGCATACTAAAAGATTATATAGAAGCAATATTGTACAGAAAGGTTCTGCAAGACTTGGTCTGGATTTGATGACCTGAAAAATGATCTGAATCAGCATTCAGGAACGTCTTAAATGGTGGGCTATATGGTGCCACTGCACACAGTGATTCAGGAAGGATCTGTCAGCATGAGTCTGTGGAGGTGAGTAATAAGAATTTGACTATGTTGAGATCAGGCTGATGCCTGCACAGAAATATCAGAAATCAGTATCAGAAATACTGGCTGAGATACCAATTTGAAAGGAGGAGTTGGTAGTTGGCACTGCATTTACAGAAGAAATTACATCTGAGTACTATTTCAAGAGGTAAGAAGACCAAAAAATCTCTGTAGAACTTGGAAGTAAGCTTGAAGTTGTTCCTCTGAAAGCCATCTAGAGCAGCAGTTACAGAAATCAGAATAGGACTGTGTCAAGGAAGTCCTAACTTCAAGAATAAAAATGTAGGCCTCCTAACTATAAAAAACAGTTGGCATGTCCGGAAGAATGAAGAATGAGTCCAGTTCCTCAAGTATGGATAAGTACAAATGCTAGAGATTTCAAGACTTGCCCCATTTGAATGCAAAAGATAAAAGCCAGCATGAAAGGAGCAGAAGAACTTCATGCGTAGAATTAAAGCTACGTAACATCAAAGGAGAGAAGGCAGATGTAAGGGTGACTGCAAAAGCAAATGAAGTTAAGGGAAAGATGGGAATTTTTGCTTTGTGAAGGGAAAACTGATGAGAATGGGAGGGGAATGAAAGCAGACATGATGGGGAAATGAGATTCTGAAGGACATCACGGAATTAGGGGAGACTGCTGTGGCTCTTCAGAAGGTGGAGCATAGAGCAGGTCTGAGCACAAGTGGTTTTTGTTTTTTCAAGGATGAGGCAGGGAAAGAAGGGGAAAAAAAAAATCAAGTTGCTGTTAGATTTCCGTTGGAGAAATAGGCATGTAAAGAGAAAAATAAAGCCAGCAGTATTTAAGAGCTAGAGTCAAGCAGGTGACAGTCATTGTGGATGTGATAAATAGATAGTTGAATAAATTGTCTAAAGATGAAGGAGGACAGAATTAATTTGTTGTGGAAAAATAGAGCTTTTTCTCAGTGTAAGAAGAGGAAGAGAAAAGGAAGATGATGATGAACCAAGGCTGGGGTTAGACCTCAGTAAGGAAGAATAACAAAAGAAAAGAGGTACATGAAATGGAGTTTTATGCAACTAGTTACTGAAATAAAATGAAGATTTGTGAAACATCTGTGTGAAATGGCTGCACTAAATGGCTGCTTTGTGCTCTTTTAAAAATGGGATCCTATGATTGAGAGTACCTGACAGTCTGCTGTATAGCACATCTAAAACCTTCCAGACCCACGAGCACTTCCCCATTTCAAACTGGGCAGAAGGTTGCCAAGTCTGGAGTTTCTTCTTTGAAAGGGTAATGTGCTGGGAGGCTAGGTGTAGTGTGCTGAAACTAGTGGTCGTGATGAAGAATATATCTTTGTGTTTATGCCTGTAAGCTTCCAATTTCTACTTAGATGTAGTAAATGTGTGCACACCTGATATGTTTGTTTATATGAGAAGCTTGCAATCAGAGTAATCAAGCAAGGAGAGTAGGGTGTTTTCAATACATGATTTTTAGCACTGGCAAATCAGGAATTTAAAAAATTCAGATAAATATGCAAACAAGGCTAATGTTTATCAGCATGGATTGTCAGATTTCTCTGGGGTATGCGTCTAACACAATGAATCCATAGGCAGTACTTCAGTGTAATAAAATGCATTTATATTTGCACTCAAATGTGTGTTTCCTAATACCAGTAACTTCAACAAAGCACTAATTTACTCTGTTTTTAGACCTTACTCATCTGAATAGTGAAACCCTTTTTTATCTTTGTGATCTTCCAAAGAAAGTGGCATCAATTTCCCTTCTTGTTGTCTGTGCTTCTTCTGAAGATCTGTAATGGAGGGAAGACCAACTGACTTTTTATTCCCTAAAGCTTCTAGTCTTGCTTTGAGGAACTCATATGAATGCCTGCAGGCAGGCATTGCAGAAATTCTAAGATTGTTGTTTTTTGTTTTTGTTTTAAGAATACCTAACAATGATTTAATACAGAAAAAAAAAAGTGACATCCACATGGAGATATTTTCCATTTCAAATAGGAATATTAACTCTTAATTTAATGTGTGGTTTACCTTTAGCTCTTCATATGATATAGAAATGTAGGCTCTTTTTGAACCAGTAATCAAAATTTGTATTCTAGATGCAACTGTCTGAAACGGCACTGATGTCATGGCATTTACATATGGAATCAGTTTTAAGCAATTGTTCAAAAGCTCCAAGTTTCACCAAACATAGCTAGAGCAGGGAGAGTAGGAGATGCCAAATATACATAACTGCCCCAAATTACCATGTCTCCTGCCCTGTGCCTAGGGAAATACTCTGTTAAACTACATGCAGTGCTAGATTTAGGTGTCTAAATTGAGTGCTCCACATGCTGGTATCTATATGGGGCCTACACATTCACAGTCCAATCATCATCAGTAGAAATCCCGTCACTAGTCAATGGAGATGAGAATGTCTCAACTCACCCTTAAATAGCCAGCAAGATCTGCCCAGCTGAGCAGGTTTTATGAATCTTCTGACAGAGGACAGGAATCTTGTTTGCATCTAGTTAGCTATCCAAATTTAGCTATCTTATCTGGAGCAGTCTCAATATAGCAGCAAGTGGCAGATGCCCACTGCAATGGTGAGTGTAGGTTGAGTTGGTCTGCAGTGAGCTTTTTTTTTGCCTAGTACGTTTCCCACGTACAACTGATTAGAGTAAGATCAGAGTGAGCTCATGGGGATCGTACGACCTGGGGCATGAATCTCATCTCTCTGAGATGTCTTCCTATTCTCATCTAATTAATTAGGCACACAGATTCACAGTATCATGTTTTCGAATATGGCTTGTAACTCCTGGTTTAATGCTTGTCAGAGATGATCATGACCCTACGCTCAGGATACAGTAATGGCCGAAGATGTTTTTGCTTCTCTTTTTGCTTTATCACAAAGTAGAGGTTAACTGCTGTTATATTATAGCCCGTGTAGCTGTTAAGAAAGAACGTACCAGAAATGCATGTGGTAATTTCCTGGTGACACCTTTGCCAGCTCACTGAAATGTATTAGGATGCTTCAGCATGAGGAAAAGCAGTAGATACTAGATATAGTGAAAGGCCATTGCTTTGGTGAGAGACAAACCAAGCAAAACTTCCTGATTTTCCTCTGAACAAGCCTCTATTCATTCTTGTTTCCAGATAGTAAGCCAAGTCCTGCTACTCCAGACAGTTTTCCATTAGCTTACTTGGAAAGAGTCTGAACACGTAACAGTTCAATAGAAGAGGTAGGTTAGCCCGACTTCAGGTTTTCATCAGCATGTGCCATGTTCCTGTTCATATTGCAGCCCTATCATTTTTTGTTTTGTTTTGTTTTAGCCAATTGTGCCCTATTTAGTCCCAGGAAGAAGGTCTTACTAACCTCTTGAATTTCTTCTCAAATAAACATCGCTAACAGTTCTTTATTTTAGCATTAATGATGCATTTTAGTGTTAAAAGATCAGACCCAATCTCCACCAATGCTAAGGATTAAGTCCATAGATTTGAGGAAAGTACAGACTTGTGTGGTACAAATGCAGGTGACAGTGCTGTTTGTCAACACGAGGGTGTCTAGGAAGATTCATGTTATTTTATTGCTCATAATTATTTTGGAGCTTCACCTCAGTCCTGGCTATCATGTTTTCCTTATGTCGGTCTCTCTTTTTCTTCTGAAACTGAGTGGGCCAGTTTTTTTCTGTGTCTGGAGGGAGAAGCACGTGACAGTCCAAGGGTGGGGTTGCTGAGAAGCTGCTGAAGACAGTGGCTGGAGACGGAGCTGCTGAACTGTTGATGAAGATTGTTTAAATGGTGGGGGTGCAAGAAAACGGAGTGTGCTGAAAAAGCTGGAGGATGTTCAGATCTGTGGGAAGAAGCAGAAACTTTGGGATTTGTCTTGTTTTAATTAATCTGTCAGATACAAATTATGTGACTTGTGCTAGACAAAAATGATGCATATGTGCATCTCTATTCGGATTGAAGAGAATATATATGTTGTACTGAAGGGACTCAGTGCGAGTGGTTTAATCCCTTGGTACAAACAGGCAGGTGTATGTAGGTCAAAGACTGCATCAGGGGGCAGAAAGGTTTTAAATTTGCTCTTTGCTTATGGGTTGACAGTGCTTTGAACAAGGAGTTAGGAAATCATAGTCACTTCTCGTGCTGCATAGAGTTAAAAGGAGAAGCAAGCTGCAGGACACAAAGCCTTTAAATAAAAGGCTCAGATAATGCAGCATTTTCCGAAGGTCAAAGAAATGCAGAGTCCAGATTAAATACTCTGCAATATGTAAATGCCCGCCACGTATGTTGGAGTTGCGCTTGAGTGCTGCAGGGTGGAAAGCCTGTGTCTGCATCCCATTTGTTTGTTGCAGCAAGCCAATTGCCTAGCCCAATTGTTTCAGCGATGAGCTGATCAATATCCCATTACTGGAGGTAACAGTTCCTGCAGGAAGTGCACAGAAGATTTTAATGCATGAATTATGCATGCTGTGCTCATTCTTTAGTCTCAGAGCAGAGTGACAGAGATTGTAAAGATGACTGGGATAGTTCCTTGCAGAAAGTGACTGCAGTGAAATGCTTCATATTTTCATGCACACAAGCAGCATTGAGTGGGACGGCCTATTTACGAAGATATAAATCCCCGAGCTTACAGCACAGAATGCTTGATTTGAAAGCATTGCAGCCATGTACAGAGCTAGTTTTCCTGCTGTCTAACCTGCTTTCTGCCAAAGGTTGGCTGAGGGATGCTAACGGCTGTGCTTTGCTCTGAGGTCACAGCTTGAAGTCTTTTTTTTTCTTTTCTTTTCTTTCTTTTTTTTTTTTTTTTGTAATTTGCTTTCTGCCGCAGGAGAGGATCTGTGAAGTTTATTGGTGCAACCATCCTTGTATTTTTTGCAAAGATACAAATTTGGAATAGTTATTATGAACAAAAGGACAAGAAAGGATTCACCACCTAAGGTAAAACGGGGTATTTTTTCTTTGTAGATTTGTGTGCAGAAGAGGGAATATGCTGAGGCAGGATTATGATGATGCAGTGTGGTTACATTGACTCAGATATCTGTGCTGGAATGCAGCGTCAGGATTCTCTGTCGGGTATGGCTGCATGGATCCTGCCAGTGTGGGTGTTGTGAAATGGTTGTTTAAATATTGCTGAGAATAAATACTGCTTGAAACTTTTTCAAATCCTGCAGCTTGTTCAGGAGTGTGCATTTCTGATCAATTTTTGTCTGCTATAGATGCCTGCATTGTGGGGAGGGGCAGGGCAGTCACTGAGCTTAATCAATATAATAACATGATCTATTTCATTAGAGGTCCTAAGCAAATAACGACAATGGAATTTCATTGACTTTTATTCCTCTGTTTGTAAATCCTCTGTAACATTTGCAAGCTACAGTGAAATTTGTGGCAAACAAGGTCCCAGAATCTATTGCTTGACTGTCCTGTAAATAACTACAATCAAACTGCTTCATTTTGGGTAAAAGACTGGGCTCACAAGGGAAGGGACAAACCTGTCCTTATTGTCCTTCAGAAAACTAAGTACTGCCTGAGATTTTACATACAAAGGCAGCTATTTCTAATTGTCATTTGCTGGAAAATAAAAAGACAGAGAGAGAGAGAGAGAGAAATTTTAAAAGCATTTATATTCTTTTCATTTGCACATTTGACAACTTAGGATATATTAAAGAAAATTGCTGTCTAACCAATGTAGGTATACAGAAAAGATATCACCTTTTAAAAGAGCAGTTAAATTACATAATTGTTGCTTATTAAATAATTTAACAGAATAAATGATTAAAAATGTATATATCATTAATATTTTGTGTATATGAAAAATCATGCTTTAGAAGGCACTGTAGTTTGGAAAATAGAGCAGAAATACTTTATGTTCAGTGTTCAGCAACTTGAAGGTATATCCGTACTTTCAGATAGACATACTGTCACAGAGCACTGAGAAACAGTTAGTTTAATAAGGCTGAAAGCTGTTTGCTCTGTGATCGGAATTACCAAGGTGCTACCAGTAAGTATCACAGACGGTCACAACAGGAATGCCATGTGCTACCCTTCCTTGGGTAGCTGCCTCTTTTCTTCGAATTTACGTTGTTATCTGACATTTGCATTTAATAACACCTGATGGCCTGGTTAGGATGCCAGTCCTTATGTCACATCGTACAGAGACATGTAAGGACTCCTGCCTCAAGGAACAGCTTGAGGTGGGTTATTAATTACCTGGTAAAGGTCCATAAGGAATACGTGAGGAACTGAATAATCAACTAGGAAAATGCTGCACCAGAAGTCTGCTAGTGCTCATATTGCCCATTTCAGAAGAGAGGACATAAATATTGCATACTCGTGTTCCACTAACAAACCATCAAGTAGTCGTCAGCCTGAAGTGGCATGTTTGAAGCCCTCTGCGTGGGAATGCACACGTCGCTGGGCAGCCCCCCAGCTTAGCGGTTTCCCTGCTGCTTGTGCAAGCTGTATCCTGCCTGCTCTTGCACAGGGCTACGTCCCCGCATCCTCTGCCCTTCCTGAGCCGGGGGAAGCAGGCAGTGGCCAAGGGGTGAGGATATGTTCAGCCCCTGGTTTCTGGGCTCGTGAAGGCCTCCAGGATGCTGAGTCACGAAGCAGGCTGAAGAGGTGCTCGCCAGCCCCTGGCTGTTGGCACATCAGCTGTTGCAGCCAGATGAAGCCTGTGGAAGACAAACGCACGGTTAGGGACACGGAGTGATGAGCAAGGGGGAAGCATTACAAATCCTTGCTGGCAAACGCTGCGTCACGAGTGTGGTGAGTGCAGACACATCGCCGGGTGTGCAAACTCCAGGCTGGAAGCCCTGGGGGGGGGGGATAACAGTGACAGAAGTGAAGAGCTCACACCGTAGTAACAAGAAGGATGTATCTGTTACTGGACAGCTTGCAAATGTGCTAGTCATTCTGCATTTGCTATGGAGGATTGATTATATTTTCTCCACCTTTGCCATTTAATATCACCTAAAATGCAGAATTTGCAGATAAGCCAGACTTTCCGCGATGAAAAGAAATATAGAAAGAATAACTAGCAGGAGGAAAAAAATACTTCCTAAACTCCTCTCATTTGGTTAATTAGGGAATATCTAACACCGTATCATAGTAACCAAGCAAAATAATGGAGACTATTTCTGTGAGAGAGAATGATGTGCATATAGCTAAGGGTTGCATACTCATATACTGAGTTCAGCGCATCTATGGCTTACTGAAATACAGCTCAGCTGTTTCAGCGCTTTATAATTTTTTCAGATGTATCCGTGAATAAACATGTTGCTTCTGTTCTTTGATTATCATATACAAAAAGCCACTACAGCTACAGTCACAGTGATGTAGACTAATGTTAATCTTGTAACAGCCTTGTTTTTTTCTGTCCTCATTTGTTTACCCATTCAAACAGAGGTACTTAAATTATCTATGTTTTAAAAGGAAACAGATATATTAATAAGTGGTAAAAAAATGGAGATATTAATTTTCCATAAGAAATAATGGCTAGATTTTTTCAAGGCGTTTGAAACAGCTAGATAGTCAGGGTCCATTGAAATTCGCTGGGGACCACGATCTTAAGTCCCTTAGGCTGAGATTTTCAGAGAAGTATGTATAAATATTTTAGTGACTACAGAGAAAACAGCTTGAATAAGAAGCAAGGAAAACAAAGGAAGGACAACAACTCTTTGCTATTAATAAAGGTAATTAGAGGAAGATCAGTTTTTCTTTCCTTTTTTTTTTCTTTTTTTTTTTTTTTTTAAGTTCTCCCCCATTTCCTCTCCTCAGATAACTAGATAACTGTAATTATATCATTAAAAATATTAAGAAATAATCCAGGGTATTACACAGAGTAAAGGGTTAGGAAGGATAATCTTGGAAGTATCTTATTAGTAAGGGGCATTGTTGAAAAAATACAGTTTAAGGGGGACAGAGGTCCCCTTTGTTAACTTGTTGGAATATTCTGTCTCATTTTCATTATAACATCAAAGATCAAATAACAGAACATGGTTTTCTCAAGTCCTGACTTTGCATATTTTAAATAATATAGACCTAATTCCGGAAAATTGTCCTGTTACAAATATATCTGCAATCAGAGAATTGATGCTTGCTACAAGAGCTTATCGATTTTATTTTTGCTCTGGGCTGCAGTGCAGACCCACTCAGTACAGTTAGTAACTGAAGGGGTGACTATTTGTGAAAATCAGAAGCTTCAAGAGCTGATGCTCAGGCAGCAAGTGAATGCTGATGAACACAAATCAGTTTTCAGTGCCAGTTGTAGTAAAGTGGCATTTCTGTACTTTTGAGATAAGCCTCTATGAGAAACAAAATGAAAGGTTTGCTCCTCTGTCTTAAAATGCTTTTTATTTGTTGTAGTAGAGAGAAAGCAGGAGAGAAGGTACTGGCAAAAAGTGTCAGTCAAGGAATTAATGCATATTAGGTGATCACATAGTATGAACTGTTCAAAAAAAATAGTAGCTAAATAGTACATTAGCAATTGAAGAATGTATTTCCTATCAGAAGAATGCTTGTAAGGTATCAATAACACGGTAAACAGTACTTCTTTGTGTGTGTAGATTTTCTGTTATATGCACTCTTAGTAGTCACTGGTTTATTTTTGCATTTCCTACTGTAGTAAGGAAGAGACACTGAGAATAATCAGATTGCTTATGACTGACTGAATACATCTTCAGAGATGGAAAAATTGGTAATTACATATAATCATTTTAAGCAAGTAACCTATGAATATGTAATCAGTGCTTATTAATGGAAAAATATGTCTATACGGAAATGTATGTGTGTATATATGTATGTCTGTATGTGTGTACATGCTTATGTGTGTACACCTGTGCATGGTACCTACTTACTCAACAAATATGTTCCCTTACCTCTTGTTTTTCAGCAGCAACTAGAAATATCTGCTTTTTACTCTGGTTAGCATTTTCCTATAAATAACACGGAAGGGATGACTGAGGTGAGTTCTGGTGAACATCACTCACTGATCGCACTGAAAACACATTCAACTTGCTTGAGAAGCAAGAGAACTGAAACTCCTTTATCCCATTTGCCAAAGACATTCATCAGAGCACAGCAACATTTCAGCGTGTTGGAAACAAGCTCTTTTATCTCTTAGGAGAAATTGCAAAGAGGAACCAGTGCCTTAGGATTTTTACAGGTAACAATCTTTTTACTAAAAAAAGTGCTGGCACACTGAAGATTACTTTGTAAAATAATTATTCTTCTGCCTTTTGAGATGGAAGTTTCATTGATTAATGTAGGTCAGTGAAGCTGTATAGAGTTTTTCAGCCTAGCTTTTTGAGCCACATCTCTTTCCCTAGCTTAAAAATTGGCTTAGTGTCTTAAAACATTGATTTGGAACAGATATTCCTTGTGCCTCTGACAGCAGCTATGGAGAAGGGTCATGTCAACTGGTGGCACAATGTGGCTGAAAATAAAACAGTTGTAGACAGCAGAATGTCTTCCTCAAGGTTTAGTGTTTATAACAGATAGAATATAATAACGTAATTGAAGAGGAATTTGCAGACCTTTTAATATGAACCTGTTCAAGCACAGGCTTTTCGGTAGGGTGTGGGAATCCTACCTGACCACAGTGCTCTTCTCTGTTTGGGCCAGCATCTCATTTCCTATCCCAAGTCTGTCTTCAAAGGGGAAGAGAAGGATGATCATTAGCTATGAGGCTGTTGCCATCTCACCCTTTTGCAGAATTAAATTATCCTGAGGCTGTTTGCTTGTTTCCTTGTGAAGACACAAAGCAATCTCAAAAAGTCTCTCAAATGCTCTTGAAGTCAGATGAATACCAGTAGCTTGACATTTTGTGTCACAAGGCTTCATACTAGTAGTTACTGATAGGAAAATGATGTTAGAAATCAAATACAAAACTTCATTGAATTAACCAATGGAAATGAAGAACAGTTTTAATAAGTGTACACACCTGGCTACAGTAATAATGATTGCTTTGATATCCCAGCGGTCACTTTGGGAAAGCATAGGCCGTATTTCCTTAGTTTTCCTTATTTTCCATAGGAAAACACTGAAATTTGTATAACTTGAATTGTTCAACTGAGTTGATGAGCAAAACAATGGGTGCATGGTTAGAGACCATCATCGCAAAGTGCTTTACAGACTGGAACAAGTTGTATCCAACCTGTACCAAAGTCTAATCTAAGATCTGTGAAGGAGGTTCTGAAGGAGGTCTTTAGGGACCGAAGTCTGTAGTCTTTTGTGGTGAGGCTGGAGATGAATTCTTCCTAAACATGCTCTTGATTTAAGTTTCTATGTTGTGAAGACTGAGCCATTTTTAAAATGTATGTAGAGGGTGATGAGCAGGAATTCATAGCTGCAGGGAATGACTGCAGAGCAGTCACAAATTTGTCCAGTCTTTGTCCTCCTCCTGGGAGGACATGCTGTTCGCTCTCTGTCTTTGATGGGACTACTTCAGAGATAGGCATGGGGAGAAGTCTGAGAGACTTCAGTGCTGGAGTTCAGCAGGGGAGTGGCCAAGGGCTGCCAGCTGGGAACTGCCAGACTCTTCTTGTGCCATATGGTTGAGACGTATCAGCAGTGTTTCTTTTTGACTTTATTTTTCTTCTTTCAGGAAACCTGTTTCTTAGAATGACTCAAGTTGAGTCCTGTCTGCTACATTCACACATAATTTAGTGGGAAAGAAACCAATAAAGTTTCCATCAACACTGTTTCTGCAGTGACTTTCAGTGGGATGCAGGAAAAAGAGAGTATGGGTTAGAGAAGGGGAATTATTGAGAGGAAAAGTAAGAGCTTCTCCAGACTCCTCAGCATCCTGCCAGGGAGTGGTCTGTTTGGGGTGCCTGGAGGATTATTTACGTTGACGTAGGGTTTCAAGCTCTCATAAGGAGCCTTTTCATCTTGCAGTATCTGGTTATAGCAAGGGCCATTTAATCACAGTCTTGCCGTCTTCTCTTAGTAATTTATGATCCCAAATGAGGAGTACATCAGCTTACTGATAGTATTGATTGGGATTTGATGCTGCTGATCAGATATTTGGTTATGCAGAATCGTATTTATATGGACAGTGATTTGACTAAGCAAACCAAGCAATCATATCTTACATGAATATTACATCTCATCTGATATAGTAACTTTAGAAGGAAGTTCAATATGAATGGAAATAGTGGGATGGAAATGTAAACTCCTCTGCTTCCCTGCATTCATTCATTCCCCTAGATTCATGGGGCTCTTTATAAGCTGACACTGGCAGCTTCAACCCAACATGTTGGTTGTTTCTTGCATAGCTAATGTTTCAGATAACCTGGCAATCACATCATCAGTAGAATCCTTTAGCTGTGCATAGGAGCTATATCTGAACTGCTTATGAATTACACACAGCTCAAGAACTTCACATTGGCTACCACTGCCAACACTGTAGTTGCTAGTGTCTTTTCTTACCTGCAGTAACACCATATGTTGACAGTTATGCGGGTTGTCTCACAGAAGATGAGAATTGCTGATGTTAACTTGCATAAATAAATGTTTTACACCCAAGGAAATCCTCCACTAGCTTTTTAAGCTTTTTTTTTTTTTTTTTTTTTTCTCTCTTGAACATCTACATGGCAAAAAAGAGAGAAGGAAAAATGATCTGAACTTGTGAGTCATTAGTGTATTCATAGCAAATGTGCGTAAGTTTTAAGCTTTCTGCCCTTTCTGCGTTTTTTGGCAGTGTCACTGAATTTTGACCACATATAAGTTTGTCCAAATTCATGTTTCAGACTCCTGAATAGTTTTTTACCACATAAGAGCTAGGAATTCCTATAATTAAAGTTGTGATAGAAATGTAGCATTGCATTACTTATGGTTACATCTTATGGTTACATTTCTATTTACTTCTGTAGTTTGGTTTCATACTCAGCTTGAAGCAATGAAAGCCATACTGGAAAAGAGATATGTTGTTTTGTTAGTGTTCCAGAATAAAACAATACTTTTGCTGGCTGGGTACAAATACATTGTCTTTTTTTTTTTTTTTTTCCAGAAATGCACGCTGCAATTGAAGTAGGATTGCTCTACTATTTACCTTTTACAGCTTCAAACTTTGATCTGTTTGCTTTCCTGACTGTTCCCTTACCTGATTTGAAGGATGCAGTTGAAAAGTATCTGAAGAAGGAAGAAAGGACATTTGTGCTGCTAGTTTTAGAGGAATGTTTATTAGTTATTGTTTATCTTCATTACTAGATATATGCAATATCAGATCGCTTTGGAACAAAGCGTTTATGCAGGCAAGGGGTGTGTGTACTCCTGTGGTGGCATTTTGTTTTGTCCCCTCCCTTTTGTGAGTGGTAACTTGTACTAACTCAGTGCTTTCCAGCAGGGTGTTTGTGGGTTCATTCCATTTAACCTGCCGAGCCACACTATTTGCCACACCTCGAGTACTGTGTTGGGCCCCCCACTACAAGGAGGACATGGAGGTGCTGGAGCGTGTCCAGAGAAGGGATGTGAAGCTGGTGAAGGGTCTAGAAAATAAATCTTATGAGGAGCAGCTGAGGGAACTGCCGTTGTTTAGTTTGGAGAAGAGAAGGCTCAGGGGAGATGTTACTGTACTTTGGAATTACCTTAAAGGAGTTTGTAGCGAGGTGGGGATTGGTCTCTTCTCCCAAGCACCAAGTGATAAGACAAGGGGAAATGGCCTCAAGTTGCACCAGAGGAGGTTTAGGTTGGATATTAGGAGAACTTTCTACACTGAAAGGGTTCTGTGGCATTGGAACAGGCTGCCCAGGGAAGTGTAGGGAAGTTGAGTCACCATCCCTAGAGGTCTTCAAGAAACATGTAGTCTTAGAACTTAGCATGGTTTAGTGATGGAGTTTTGTACTAGGTTAAAGGTTGGAGTAGATGAGCTTAGAGGTGATGAACTTAGATGAGCTTTTCCAGCTCTGATTCCATTACATCTATCCATCCCACTGTGGGGATGGAAGTATGCTCCAGCAGAGCTAAATCTCCAGGAAAAAGGGGGTAAGTCAGTTCTCTGGTGAGCTTCTCATCCCTCCTTCTTTTCTTTTCTTCTCCTCCTCTCTCAAGTCCCAGCCAACCCAAGAACCATCTTTAACCCAGAAGCCTGTAAGCTGGGCTCCTGGAACATTAAGGGATTGGAAGGGATGGAGAACTACATGAAAGCTGTCCATATGTATATATATATTACTGGTAGAGGTTCTGCAGTAGTTCCTATTCTAAATATCCTGTCATCCTTTAAACACGCTGGCTAGCTGGAGAGCTAGCTGATTCTCTCTGTTCTTTGCTTCCTTGACTTCCCCGTTCCAGGGGTCAAGGAGCTTCATCTCACCTCAGCCTCCAAAGCACTCTGTACTTGGACTTGTGCACTTCCTCCCCACTTTCACCAAGAAATTTCAACACGAGCTTGAGCACTTCATCCTTTTATTAGGCAGATTCAACACAGTGGGATAAGAGTGTTTCCCTCTCCTCACCTCGCTTCCTCCTAGCCTGCAGACTGGCTCTGAAACCTACAGGTATTTTTCACATCAGGTAAGTTAGAGTTAGCTAATTCATAGTTGGACACCAATGACATATAACACTGTCCTGTGTATTTTCTCACTGTGATTTTGGTGGTAAGAATCATGAGAAAATACATAAGATAAATCTAACATTCAGTCTATTTTTGGCCTCCCAAGGGTTTGTCACATACTGTAGGAAATTGCATTTTATTGATTAATTCACTAAATATGGGAGAACAGCATCTCAACCTGATGGAAAAGTCAGTCAAGTGTTGATATTTACATCCCTTGAAAAGATAATACTGTGTATCATTGTCAGTAATGGCAGGACAGCAGCAAGCTCTTTTAAAAAGCATGGGGCTGCAACATAATGGCGATGGCACAAGTGGCTGCAACTCATAACACAGCTTCAAAATGGAGACAGGTTAATTTATGAGGAAATCCATGTAAAGAAAGTTTTTCTCTGGAGTTTTAAATATCTTTTTATGAGCCTAAGAAAGCAAGAGAGTACATCAGTTTTCTTTTTAGGAAATGCTTCCTTACTAGGTATTTCTGTCTTCCAAGAGAAAGATACTTCTAGGTGCTGAACTTCACCAGTTCTCTTAGCAGGATTTGTGTGGGACCTGCAGAGGTGGGGACAGGGTCTGCTTCAAAAATTGCACCTCATTGCTGAATGCAAGACACTGAATTCAGCCTTTTTTTAGCTGTTCTTTGGGTGAGTCCTCCAGAATTTTTGATTCCCATCTGGGATTAACACTCATAGCAGCAGAGCATGCATATATGTACATTTTACACAAAGAGACATAATTTTAGTGTTAGTGGACATTTGGTGTTTTTGAGTAGGTACATTGTCTGAATGATTTAAATTTCTGGCTCTTGTGCACCATAGCACTTTCCTCCTGAATTTTACCAATATAGGGCATATCGTTCTCTTTTTGCTTGTAGAGTGTTTCAGTGGCTATCTGCTTACAGATGGCAAGCATCAAAAGGAAATATATGCTTGATTTGTTGTGTATCATTTTGTGTATTCCAGTTGTTCATATCTAGCCTGATTAGTTCTTTGGTACTGCTGAAAAGAGAAAGTCTGATGTGACATTGCAGGAAATAAGAAAATGGAAGCATTTTCTTGTGAGATGTATTATCCAGGCTCTACAAAACTTAGGAGATAATGTAGATGTACAGTACACTTCTTAACCTTGGAAAGAGATGTTTTAGTGGAGTGAAGATAAAGATGTAATAGAGCTCTATGAAGTTATGAAGGGCATGCAGAAGGTGAATTGGAATGACTGTTCACTTTTTATTATAAATATTTTATTTGAAGTTCCCTTTTTCCTTTTTTTGAGAAAAGGTTTGGAGTAAAAGAAGGAATGTATTTTTTATGTAATGAGTGGTTAAACTTTTGCTTTTATTGCTTCAGGATATATAGGTGCAAAAAGTTCTCACATGGGCTCAAAAAGTGATGAGAAAAATTTACAGAAGTGCAATCCATCAAAGGCAGAAAGGTGTTACCTCTGATTCAGGAAGTCCCCAGATCCCAAATTCTAGAAGAAAAGGGTGTTTGAGGGAAATGGCAGGACTGTAACATCCTTCTCTTGGGCACTGCAAGAGGCAGGACTGCCAGACAAGATGTGTCGTGGTCTTAATCTGTATGGTTGTTCTCAGGTTTTAATGTTCAGGTTGTTCCAAAGGTGAGTCCCACACTGGAGGCTCTGGGCAGAATAGTTGTCCATATGCAGGTCATCCCAGGCTGCTGGGATGTAGCCAGACCCCTCAGGGTTTTCTGAGTTGTGCCATGAGCCAACGCTACAGCCCCAGATCAAGAGGTTTCTATCCCTGGCCAAGGCAATAGTTTCTTCAGAGGGGCCATACCTTCTGTTACTTACTCAGTGGAATTACAATGTAGGTATATTTTATTTTATCTTATTTTAATCTTAAGGATTTAAAAATAAATAAAACCAATACTTTTAGATGTATGTGTGTATAAAATAAATGGACATGTTTTCACACACAGGGTCAGATAAAATAAACTAATATAAATTGGCACAGACACACACAAACAGACACATGTGAAAGGAAGTATATTTACATTTATTAGAAGAGCTCTAATAATTCTGTGTCAGCATACTAAGAAGGTGGAAATACCCCTTCCTCCCCCCCCCCCCCCAAACATCTGCTACTGTGGATCCCCATTTGGGACACATTTAAAAATAAAGCAGGCTACATTAATTTTCACCTGAAGTGCAATCAATAATGAGCTAACACATTAAAGACAGAGTTGTCAGATAGTTGGGTACCATCTGGCATAAAATATAAAGCTTTTACCTGTTATTTGTGTTAGAAAGATCTGCCTGGGCAACAGCAACCAGAAAATCCATTGGTGGCCTGGTAACCATCCAGACCACGAAGAATTTTCTTTAATGGGCTTTTGTAGAGAAAAAACAGAATCATAATTTTCTGGAGGCTGGTAAAGAACCTTTCTCAAGGGCTGGGCCCAAGTAAGTATTTAGTAGTACTCAGAGAACTGGTAATAGTGGGCTACTTTGCTGTCCTGCTTCCTATCAAACATCTCATGGAACTCATCTACTCAGAAGAATAAATGTATGCCCTCACTGTGTCCTCCTGCCCTACATGTGTGAGAGGCCCAGGACTGGCATGCAGTGTGTGATAATTGGAGTGAAAGTGGGTACGGTGCAGAGTCGTTGCACAACATAATGGGCCATAAGGAAAGCCACACTGAGCCAAACCTAGTCCAGCCTCCTGCCTTGAACAGTTGCTAACAGCAAATGCTTCCCCTGCTTCACCTTCCAAGCTTCCAGCCTTCAGCTGGTTACAGAGCTCCTGCCTTGGAGCCAGCTGGTGGGTGTTTAATAGCCACTGATTAACCTGTCCACCAGGAATTTGTTTCGTCTCTTTCTGAGCTGTTTTATCTCTTCAACTGCTCATAAAAGTGTTGTCATGCCAGTCATCTCTGCTCTTGTAGCATGTTCTCTTTTTCAGCCCAATGGGAGTATAGACAATCATGTCAAAACTTTGTCAAGGAGGGAAAGCAAAACGATAAAAGAATTTATAAACTGAAATATGTGCTTTCACCGAGAAACTTCATTCTCTTAACTACCACTGTGTGTATTGGAAGCTGTAATGTGTTTCCTTTTTGTTCCCTGCTGTGAAGATGAATGCTGTGCCTCAGTACTTTTCAAGGTGACTCTTTAAAGAGTTCTTCTCTTTTAGTTTATCTCTGCAGTGTCTGCAGAGGCTTCACAGGTGACTGTTTTCCTTCTTCCAGTGTGCATCTTATCATGAGTTATAGAATTCCTTATACTTCCATGTATTTAAAATAGAGTCCAGAAAAAAAGAGAGAGAGAAGTAAATGTATGTTGTGCATTTCTATACTTGTCTTGTTTATTTTTCTTCTTAGTCTAATGGAAGCATATACAGTTAAGGGCTGTAATCCATGTAATTCATTTATTAGATTCTATTATTGTGGAATGTTTGCTGTGTAGATACTATGGTGTCCTGGTTTCAGTTAGGACAGAGTTATTTTTCCTCCTAGTAGCTGGTAGGGTGCTATGTTTTGGATTAGGATGAGAAGAGTGCTGATAACATGCTGATGTTTTAATTGCTGCAGAGCAATGCTTACACTAAGCCAAGGACTTTTCAGCTCTTCGCTCTGTCCTGCCAGCGGGCAGGCTTGGGGTGCAGCAAGAGCTGGGAGGGGACAGCCCCAGGACATCTGACCGAAACTGGCCAAAGGGGTATTCCATACCATCTGACGTCATGCTGAACAATATATAGGGGTGGCTAGCCAGGGTGGGGGGGCCGGCTGCTCAGGGTTGGGCTGGGCATCAGTCAGCGGGTGGTGAGCAATTGCATTGTGCATCACTTGTTTGTACATATTATTATTATTAATTTTCTATCTTAATAAACTGTCTTTATCTCAACCCACAGGCTTCACTTTCCCGTTTTCTCTCCCCTCATCCCAGAGAGGGAGGGGGGAGGGTGAGCAAACGGCTGCGTGGTGTTTGGCTGCCAGCTGGGTTAAACCACAACATATGGGATGTAGAAGAGGGATGTTCTATCCTTGCTTCTGCCATGGTCTTTTTTGTGACCTTGGAAAAAACAATAAAGATTGCTTTTTCAGGGGTGAAAGGAAAAATGAAATATATTAGTTTGCACTCAGAGTTCCCTTTTATCCCGAGCGTGATCTTTGTGCACATCCAAATCTTTCACTTCCATTAAATGAATTTTCAGGCAAAACTTCTGATGGAGCAGTCACTTTGAGTAATTAATAGCAGTGGAGCTAGAGCTACCATCAAACAGAATGCCACAGCTAAGGTTACAGGAAGTTATCACCTGCGAAACAAGACACATTGCTCACCCAGTTGCCTGCTGCTGGGAATCAAGTCATTTGATGTGGCTGCCATGTGGCTGTGCAGTGTGATTGCTCTTTCCTGAGCAAGGCAATGTCATGTGGAGGAAATACAATGAATGAGCTTTGCAGTGAAGGCCAAATCAAAAAGGTGGAAGGGTCTTATTTTAGCTGAATTCATCATGTTTAATGTGGGAATAACAATGCTGCCTACTTCCCGTGTTTATTTCTCTTGTTTATTTGGAATATAAATTCTTTGGGAACACTATTATATTTTTGTTGCACCCAGAGCAGTGGCTTTTGAGCCTTGGTTAAGACTTCCCTGTGGCATAGATGATTACAGTGTCTGTGACTTTAATGACTTTCTCCAGCAGTGGAAGATGTCAGAAATCTGGCTGTGGATATTCTGTATATCTTTGTCAATATTTCTTGCTTCATGGAGCTCAGCTGGCAATGGTAGCATATAAGCCACTCACTGTGCCTAATTAGAGAGATTTCTGTGGTAATGTCTGTGCTGGAGCATACCTGATGGAGTATATGAAACACAGGTTCGGGTGCACTGGTTTACAGAAGCCAAAAGATCAAGGAATAAGTTAAAGGCATCACAGAATAAGAGGAAAGTGGTGGTTTCTTTGGGCAGCAGGCTAAGACAAGAGGTTGTAGGCTGAATCGAAAGCTTGAAAGTGAGGGTTAAGTTTTGAGTCTGGACATTTTTGCAGCTTTGATCTGATTTCTTTCCTCTCATAAGTGAATAGTTACTATAATGGTGGCTGTGTAGCCACAGCTGGCCAGCAGTGTGTCCAGTGATGTGGTCTGTGAGTGAGTGAATTGGGGAATATGAGCACGGTCAGAAATCATCAGAGACTATGCAATGTCATGGGATTAAAGTCCTGTTCATCCTGTAAACATATATGTACCTATGTAGGATTTTTGAGTGATCAAAACCAAAATTCACCTTCATGTTTGGTTTATTAGATTTATTTTCCCTGAAAATGTAGCTAGAACTTCTAAATAATCGGGAGCTGAGAGTAGTGGGTTGCAGGGTCCCTGTCATTTAAAAAGGTGGATGCCTTTTAGGCAAATTCTGTAAGAAAGTCTGAGGTGAATTGCTTCATCTAAGATTTTCTTGTCAGATTTTGTTGTTGGTTTTTTGAGTTCATAACATGTAAAAACAGCCTCAAAATATAATTTTTGAATGTTTTCCTGTGAAAGTTCAGAAACATTTCTAATCAGATGATAATTTGTTAATTTTGAGATTACCAATACTTTGATGGTTTTGTGTACATTCAGTGTGAAGCTTTAAGAGTAGTGTTAAGGTTTTCTCTGCTAATTTCTACAGAAAGTATTCTTACTATATGAAACATCCATACAATGTTCAGCAGTCTACTTAAAAATAACAATGTGCTGATTTATGATGAAGCTGAGTGTAATGAACATCTTCAAGGGTTTATATCAACAGAATCACTATTGTGCTCTATTAATTTCTTTTTGATGTATGGTTAGTTAAACTTGGGTTGATTTTGCATTCAGCAATCAATTCTCTTTTTTCTCTTCCCCAAAATGGGTGAAGAATTTATGTACTATGTTTCATTTGGACATCCTATTCTCCAGCACTTAATTTTGAAATGTTACTTAGATTATAAATTTAGCTGTTTTTATTAAAAAAAAAAAAAAGATCTTTACATTACAGTTAAATATTTTGTCTAAGGGCTAAATAAAAAAAATGGGGCTGAATTATTACTATTTTTTTCTGGGATGTGGTTAGCAACAAATATTGCTATTTTCTCAGCTCTGATTGTACTTCCTGGAAGAGGAATAGCTCTAGGTCAATTGATTAACAAGTCCCACTCATGAACCATCACAGCAGTGGACTAGTATGTCACCTACATACATCTTCTGACTTTATGCTCTGGTTGTCCTGCTCACTTGCTTTAATTAAGATAGATTAGTTTCTTAGAAGATGTTCCATCAGATTGACTGTGTCCAATGTACTTTATACTGCACCGGTATGTTGAGAAAGCAACTCAAAATATTAAGCTCAAAGTAGAGAAGTATATGTAGAGTGGTATAGTGACTCTTTTATTTTTATTTCTATTTTTATTTTATTTTTATTTATTTGTCCATAGGTAACCTCGACTATGATAAATATTATGGCAAGTTTTTCTGAGCCAGTGTTTCTGTATGTCTGCACCTTATTAACATATGCCAGAAGCATCTCTGGTGGCTACATGTGGGCTTTGCAGCCAGGATAGTGAAGGAGCAGACTAGCCACGGAGAGGACTTAAAGCAGAAATCAGTGTTGGTGCATAGCTCTGAAATTCAGAAGACAATTTTTGTACCCATTTGTTTGCTTTCTGGACTGATCCTCTCACACTGAGATTCTTTGTCAGAACTCACCCAGTGGTGAACCTTACAGACTTTTCTGTGTCCTCTATTCAGAATCTGCAAGTTTTGCTGCGGGAAGGCACAGTCAATTCTCATGGTTAATCTTTCATTATGATTATTTTAAAATTTATAGCATTACATTTCATCATAACATGAATAATTTCCTTAAGCCTTCCAAACCTTTTATACGTGACAAGCTCATCTTAATCTCAAGTTGAACACCTCCAATGCACACATAGCAGGTAAGGATGGAGTTGGATGCAGTGATCCAGAAAACAGTGTGTCCCTGTGTAAGGGCTTAAAGTAATTAAAGTCCAGAAAAATAAAACACTGTTGTATTCAAAATATTGTTTTCAAATTCATTTTTGAGTATGTATTTTCTAGTGCTTTATTAGTAATAGATTCGTTCAAGAATAAGTCGGATACTTATAGACTGCAGAATAAGAAAAGGCCTTCTGCTGTCTGAAAACATTGTATTTTTTAACTTTGTTCATAAATATTGCCATTTAAAAAAATGGCTGTTTGTTCCCACTCCTTCTTTGGAAGGTTGTTCCAGAATCTGCTCTCCTGATGGCTATAAATTTTATTCTAGGTAGAACTGATTTATTTTTCCAAAATCAACTTTTCTGAAGACATATCTATGAAAAGTTATTTCTAGCAACAACCCCTGTTCTTATCAAGTGCTTGTGTGCATTTCATTGCCTGGTTGCCATTTATCAGATGCCCAGGGGTAGAAATCTTGCTGCTCTTTGATTTTTTTAATACCTCTGAACATTAAATCAGAAACATAAAAATGTAACATGCCAGACGTTGTGCCAGGTCTTTCTTTCTGTTTATTCTCTCAGACATAATGACATTGTCTTTGGATACTTCTGTGGCTGTGCAGTATGCACATGCAGTATACACACAGGTTGAGTGTATTCTTATACTTGATTGTTTTTTTTGTGCAGTTTGGTGCAGTGTGACAAGTTTAGTGACTGAGATTTTCTTTAAGTCCTTTCCTTGCCATTCTAACCCTGTCCCTTTATGGGACCCTACAGGGAAATTTATTAGGGAGAGCAAATCTCTAAGGATTTCAGTTAAGAAAGCTGTAAGTAAACTTTCAGTCCCACCTTTATTTGTTCATATCAGAAGTAACTGGTGAAGTCCTTAGAGTTTTGTCAGTATAAAGCTAGCATCTCTTCTTGCCTTTTCAATTCATTATCACAGATCTTGGGCCTTGTTTAATTATTTACTCTAAAGCAGAAGCAGGGACAAGTCTGACTTCTGCCTGTTGCTCTCCTAGTACACGGCTGATGGGACAGCAGGTGGTGAAATGCTCCACGGTAATCTCAGGTCAACAAAATGTCTTCAAGATGGTGATGTCAGCTAGAGTATTAGCCAGGTTTAATGTGAGTAAATGTCAGTAAACCATCTTACAGGATACTTCTCGTTAAGCTGTCTCTGTTGAGGTTCATCTGACCCCAGTGACATCAGGCAGATATCAGTGGAGAGGTTTCTGTGAATCCACTGTCTCATGTCTTTGAAGGCTTATTAAGCACGTTTAGTAACAAATGGGCAAAAACATCTGCTGGAGTCCTCTCTGCTGTATCTTGCTTCGTTGCAGTTCTGGAGTTCAGCACAAAGGGCACCAGAAAGTGACCTTCAGCCTCTGAGCTGGAAAATAATTAAAATCCCTTGGGCTAGAGATTTCTCTGGAGGCTCTAAGTCTAGGACAATCTTAAAGTCTTTCTTGTTTTATTCCTTCAGAAGTGAGCAAGCCAATCCATCTTGTTTGTTCCAGAGCCTCAAACCACATGGTACTGGCCTCTTTTTCAGTTTACTTGCTTCACTCAACCTCCTGAAGATTTCTGTGAATAAATGCAAGCACAGTGGTATCCTTTCCTGGTGCCTGGCTTATTCAAATAAAACAGTGGTTCAGTTGTGAAACCTAAGGGAGCCAACCTTTGATTGAACTGTTTGCTTTGTGAGGCTAACCACTTTCTTCTAAAAATCCAGATTTTGTTGTACAACCTTCTTAAGGTTGTACATTATGCCAGGTCTTTCTTTCTGTTTATTGTTATTATTTGTTATTGTTATTATTATATATATAAACATATTATTAGTCCTTCTTAAGGTTGTACAGCCTTCTTAAGGTTCCAGATTTATATAGAATAAACTTAGTTCTAGTGGCCTCCTTGGCTGGGCAGGGGTAAAATGAGTGGGGCAAGAAACCAGTCACACTTGGTTGTTCTTCTGCAGGAAGCAGAATCTGCTCTTCATCTGAGGCTCTTGGGAATGAGTTTAGCATGACCCTTTAGTAAGATTTCTTAGGTTATCAGGTCTGCTGGCATGGCCAAGCCATGACAGAAATACAACATGTGGCTGCAGTGCCTATAGTTGTATTTTGTAGAAGCAGATGAAACCTGAAAGAAGAGAACAATAAAGAAATTGAATCCATTTTCATCTTTGAGCTACTTGTTATTAGAATTTACTTAGAATAAGAGATTAGGAATATAATCAGGAGAGAATTCAACTTTATTCTTTCTTGAAATGGAAGAAGTATGTGAACTGAGAGGACTGGAAGAGGTTGCAAGGCAAGACATTGCAGAATAAACCACAGCATACGGATGGAATTTACTCTGCATTTCAGTTTTTTAAAAAAATGGGGAAAGAAAAACCGAACTTCAATACTTTTTATTAGATGTGTTTAAAGTATTTCTGTTTTGATGCTAGCTCTAGAAACCTTAAATTGCTGGGGTCAGAAAAGCTTTTTTTTGTGGTAACTTCTGTGCCTAATTAATTAATAGAAATGTTCATTTATGATAGTGATACAAACTTCTATATTAATCAGGCTTCAGATAATGAATAAACAATGAAACAGAATCAGAGAATAGGCGAAGGTGCTCTTTTTTAATTTTTATAGTCATCTTCTACAGTTACATTACTGAAGTGTATACAAAGAAATGCACACAAAGAGTTTAGGGACTTTGCATTCGTTTTGTATATAACTTTTTAATGAACCATTCCCAGATTTATTTTACTTTTTTAAGGAAGTTCCAAGAGCTATAAAATTATCTTGAGACATAGGAATCCAATCCTTAGGGATTTAATTATTTTATTTAAGAGGGTTTTTGTAGCAAGTCCTACTATAGAAGAGGGTAGCAGAAATTAATCTGTCATTGAAAGTGATGCTTAAAAAATCTCCATAGACCACACATTGATAAATATTGTGATAGGCCAAATCCAGCTGGCCTTACTCAAGCAGATTCACTGGTGAGGACTCATAGGAACAACAGGCACTACACATGTGCAGAGTCACAAGCAGAACATGGAAAAAAAAATGGGTAGGGCAAGAGCAAAGAGAAATTTAATTCAAAACAAATGAAAACATTACAGTGCAGCTGCCAGCTACTCCATACAGGAGCAGGATGAAGCAAAAGAAAAGAGCTTCAGGCATTTGGAACCTCCTCCAATCCATCTGTTTTCTATGAATATTAGCTGGTGCTCAGACATTAAGTATTTAGGGCATGTCTACACTGCACATCACCAAATGGCCTAGCAATATACAGAAGTAAGCTAACAAGAATTTGAGCTCAAGCTGAGTTGCCCTCCCTCACTGTAGTGGTAATCAAGTCAAACAGGGCTCCAAGTTCAAGACAGGGGATGCTGGTCAGTGGGTGTGATGTAGCCATAGTGTGCAGTGTCTGTGCACACAATGCACTTCAAGCTCTCGCTGCTGCTCCCTGCTGTACCCTGTGTAGGTTCTCTAGGCTCAAGTCCAGAGCTGCTGCATCACAAAACGGCGGATTTATACTACTGCCAGCACTGACAGAGCCTCAAATGATTACATGCACATACCGATTGGGATGTTTTCCTCCCTGATCTCAAATTATATAGTGCAAATATATATTATTCTCAGAATTGCAGGCTGGGTGGGTTATAAATTGCTCATAAGACTAATCTATGCATGGTCTTGATGATAAAACTTCGGGGAATTAAAATGTTACAGAACTTAAATAACTCAAAATTGTTCCTGCTTTAACATTATAAGTTAAAGATTCATTTTCTTAGTTACACACCAATCTAACAACATTGCCAAAACTACATAGTAAAATATGAGACATCATTAGAAAATTGATAGGCTAGAAGAAGTGGTAAATACAAAATGGAAGCCTTACAGTGATGCATATCTGATGTAAATGAATTACTCTGTCACCTTTAGACCTCTAGAGATTGAAACAGTGTATGCGAGATTGCATTTGCAACTAATTTTATTTTACCTGAGCTACATGTTATACCTGATGCTGGGTCATTTGTGAGCTCTACTGCTAGGGCACTGCAAGCATTCCCACCCTTCCAACCCCCTGATGTTTCCTTTCATGAATTCCTTTTATGCAAATGTCTTTGCCTCTGGTCTTCATTCAAAGCTGAAATAAGTTTGTCATTCTTTGACAACTGGGAACTAAAAAAATATTTAAAAAAAAAAAAAAAACATTTTTCTTCCCATAGAAATATAGCAGATTGCTAAATCTTCTACAGGTAGAAGAATAGATTTGAAGTTCACAGGGAGTGGGCTCTTATCAGAGCAAATGAATTCTGGTGTCCTGAAGTCATTTGATTGACTTTGAAATTACCTGAGCAAATAACATTTTTTTTTCTTTTCTTTCTCCAACAAACAAAATACGTATCTTAGAAAGATATTGTCTATACAGGGCTAATTTCACTGTAAAAGGTGTACTGAAGGCACGTCCTTAATCAAGGGCATACTGTGCACCTTCAAATGAGCCTCACACAGCCAAATAATAATTGCAATTGCTTTACAGTATATGGCACTGTTTGAGACACCGTATGCAGCCATCATTATTCCTATTTTAATGCAGAAGTACTCAGAGTTCCCTGGTGGAGTTGATGCCCTATTGTTTTCTTCCTGATACTTTTTTTTTTTTTTTTTTTCCCCAGAGAGCTCATGTAATCATATTTAAAAAAAAATCCTGCGCCAGGCCTGAGTTCCAGAGAGATGAAAAACAATGCTGCATGTCTGACATTTTGTCACGATGCTCGATGTTTAAGCCTCTGATGAATACAGAAGAGTGCATGGAGTTAAGCTGATTTTGTCATTGTAGCACACAGTGACCAATGGGAGAGTATAACAATATTCTGTGTTGAAAGGCAATTGTCTCTGGAAGACAGTCTTTGAGTTGTCAGGGTAGAGAAATATATTCCACTCTGACTGTGGCTAAACCAAGATGCCTGATTATCCAAACTTTGCTCAACACTGACATTTTGATTGTTTTACTGTATTTTGCAACTTTATTGTTTTTTTTTTTTGTTTTTTTTTTTTTTTATATATATATATAAAATATATATTACAGTAGCTAACATTTATGCAGTACTTGGGAGCATTCATCCCTCTGGGTAAAATGGCAGTGGTAAAGGAAAAAGTCAAATCAAAGAAGCTTCCAAAAAAGCTCTTATTTTGCAATAGGAAGAAGAGAGGAGATGGTAACAGAAAGCTACTGCTCATTTCTTTTGTATGCAAAGGAGTGTGCATATAAGATTTACTAGTTTGTGAGTGGTGAGAACGTGAAAATAAGCAAAATGTTGAGCACAAACAGAAATTGCACTTGTAATTTTAAGAATGGTCTGTCTGGCCATTTTGTCTGCAGGAGTTTCAAACATTTACTGAAGAAAGAGTGTAAGAAGAGGGAAAAGATAGCATAGTATACTCCTACAATGTTCTGTCTGTCCCTAGCCATTTGTTACTTGGGAATTCCCAAATCACAGCTGCCATTTTTGTGCTTAATAGAATTTTAAGGATTTCTGTGTTGCATGTTTGTGTATTTGTTTTAGAAGTCATTCAAAAAATGCTGACATCCTTAGACAATTAGTGGTAAGATCCATAGCACACGTGTTGCTAATATGGAGTGAGCTTTCAATGCAGCTCCCCAGATTTTCCCCGTTTACTGTAAAGCTGCAGGGATCACACAAACTAAATTTCTTCTGATGAAGCTAAAGTGGAACTTGTACTCTACATGCATCTTTGTTTTTAATGAAACCTCTCCCTGGGACACGTTGCTTGAGCAACCCAGTCCTCAAGAGACTCTATGAGCCATATATACGCAATGAAGGAATATGAAGCATTATTTAATATGTGCAATATATAGGACTAACAAGCTACAAGCTACTACTCTGAAAAAGATGTTCCATGTGTCCTGCTGTTCCACAGCAGGTGCACAGCAGGTGCCAGCCACACAGGGAAGCGATTAGCCTCCATTTTCACTTAGATCAGAATGATCTCCAGTGTTGCTGAGTTGCCATCTTTGAATTCCTGCTTTTTGTCTTCTGGGTTTAAACCATTCAGTATCATCGCTTTTTCCCTTGAACCACTGAGCTTCTGTCCTTTACCTTCTCAACAATTACACTGCTGTCTGTGCTTTACTTCTCTACTTTACTTATCTTACCTCACATAGTTTAACAGCACATACTGTTTGACACCTTCCAAACACTTTGAGTAAACCTGGGCTGTGGTCACACAGCCAGCCTCTGGTTGTACAACCAGGTCTTCCCTCACAGAGAGCTGAATCCCTGGGCTGAGGGAGGCACTGACAACGAGTGCTCGGTTCTGGCACCACATGACAGCTAGCTGGGAAAGAAACACCCAAAATGCCCACTGTGTGTCTACCAGGTCTTCTGTGCCTGCTTTCCTCATTTTTTTGGGAGTAGACCCAGATCTGGCACTAATTCCTTTCCACCTACATCGTCTTTGAGGAGGGGAATGAAAATAGCAGACCTGATCATGATGCTCAGGATGGGGACTTCAGGCATCTACGCAATGGCACTGCGACATTTGCCGCTGTGTTCTGTTTATTTCTGAGTAACACGTAGCAATTTTTTTTCCACTGTTAAAGAGCACTGAGTTGACATTCTTGTTGGCTCCTTCAAAGGACTCCAGCAGAGCTGGGAGGCGGAGGCATGATTTCCTGTTAAAAAAATAACAACTAACCTTCACTGATATATCACACCACAAATCACAAGAATGTATATATCACACCTAAAAAATTACAAGCATATATATTCAGTTTTGAGTTAACATTCCATAAAAGATTTAATTTTTAAAAGAAAAATCACTGCTTTTTCTCAGAATATACATCGATACCTTAATTTGTTTAGGAGTTTTGAAGAAAAAAATACTATTATATACTGTGTATTAATTCCTATTAATTAATTTACTGTTACTAAAGATGCAGTGTCAATGTCTGCAAAAGAATGTAGAATACATAAGGACTAAAAAAATATTTATGTTTTAAGTCTGTGCACAAAGAAATACTATAAAGAAGTCTCACAGTATATCTCAGTTGTGGCTTAACTACTACTATGATACAGAATAATATATTTTAATGTATTTGTATTAATTTGTTATGGTAAATTTATTAGACATAATACATATAAATGAACTATGGTGTATGAAATCAATTAGTATTCTTAATCATGAGTCTCAAGTTATTTATTTTGAGCCTACAAGCAATGCCATAGGTTTTGAGGAGTATTTTTTAAAGCTGCAGTGGTTTTTGGGCAACATTTACAAGTTACTAGAGAAAACCTTAAAAAACTCAAAGTAGCTTTCAAATTATTAATTGAACTATCAGTGGAATTAAATGCATAAAACTTAGGTGAAAAGCAGTAAAAACATCTTTTTTTTTCTTCCCTCTCTTACTTCTTGGGACATAGGAGCAGATGTAATTACTTTATGCTAGCATTTAATGTGCCAGGAAAAATCTCAATACATGTAATTGAGGAGAGCAACAACTCAGTTGCTTAAGTGAAGAGAAAGAATGCTTGTGGTGACACCCAGTAATTGTAGCCAGTTTTCACTTCCAATCTTCACTTCCATAGCAAGTGACCTTGCTATGGCTGCGGTGAGCAATGGCCATCCCACTGTTGAAGGAGCAGAAAACAAATAAGAATGTCAAGATTACAGAAATTGGAGTAACCATTTGCTAAATGAGCAAGCAGAAGGTGGTGTCTTAGCAATATATGTCTCTCTGTGCATGCTGTTTGCCTGTAGCCTGTCGTCCGTCTGTAGAAAACTGAAGGAGTGTGAATTATAGGGAGGGTGTTTGTGTTCGTTGTATGGCACATTCTGATTGTATTACAAGATATAGTAAATACGCATTCTCTTCATTTTCTCTGCATCACTCACAAGGTGAAGGACTTTCTAATGTTGTCAACCGGTTCTTTTATGAAAAAAGAAGTATGGGTTTATGTAGTACTTGTGTGGAAGATGTTCCATACCTCTACTCCTCTTCTCCATCTCTATGATTTCTGCTTTTTTCCCCACTTTGAGAAAGAATGGCCGTAATGACACCCTTATAAAAAATGTGGGCACAGAACAGGCTTACCAGGGAGAATAATCAGTTTTTTTTTTTTTTCTGTTATTAGATCTTTTCATAATAATTCCTGAATTAGAAATGTCAATCTTAGAAGCTAAACACAAGCTGAGAACAGTTGTTTTGAGTTCAAGTTTGGTGTTTAAATCATTTAGACTAACGGGGAGAAAAAAAAACCTCCCACCTGTGGTATAAGGTGGAAGTACTTAACAAAAAACAAAAACAAACAAACAAACAAAAAAGGATGAGATCAATGAGATCATTGGTAAAGAGCTAAAAAGAGGCGAATTACTGCTTCAAGAACATGGTGGAGTTTGCTAGCTGAGAATTTAGTATAGCCCAAAAAGCTAATAACCCTACTGAGTCCAAGACTCAGTAGGGTTATTAGCTGTGTATGATTTTTTTATCTGAGGTTTATCTTCAGAATATGTCTGGCAGATCTCAGATTGTCAATGCTGAGACATCAGAGGAGAAACAGTTCTTTTGTAAGGTGTACTTTCCCATTGATGACTAGTTGCTTCTACCTTTTATCAAGAACAGAGTTTGTTCTTTTGAATCATGCTAGTTTAGTGTCAGCCGTATAGGCACATGTGGTAAGTTTTGGTACATTGCACCAAGTGTATCACATTGTGTGAAGGACCTTTGTTTGTTTGCTTGTTTTATGGTTGGTTGGTTGTGAAGATGGCCATCAAGCTTTGTGTCTCAGCAGAAGCTGGATCCAGTGGCAGCAGATGTTTGTGTGAGGAGAACTTGATCCAAATGAGGAGTTTAACCAAGCTGAGGGACTACTTGAGCAACAGGAGCAGATGTTCTGGGGAAAAAAAATACATGAGTTAGAACCATTTTTCTGTGTGGGTTGTTACTCTTAAGTGATTTTGCTATATAGCTGTCCTGGGAAGGCTGTATGTGGCGTCTGTGGATATAAGACAGTGTGAGGCTTCTTTCTACATCAAAGCAAGTTCACACACGACATTCAGAAAGCTCATTTAAAGCTGTCCATTAAAGGAAGCATACTTAACACCCCCATCTGCTCGCCATGGTTTAACTGCATGACATAGTTAAGTTGAACTCAAAATGATTGTTCTCAGCTTGTAGTAAGCTTTGAAGAATGCTGCTGCTGCTAAGAGCCAAAGGAGAGTTAGAGAATCTGAAAGCTTGTTAGTTTTTTCCATGTATGTGATGTATCACTCATTCTGAAACTGCTGTTGCCTTTGTCAAGAAGTCATTGCAGCTACAACAACGTGACCCAAGTTATAGGTAACTTTTTGACCACTGCTGAAAGCTGGATCAGTATTTCAGAGGATTTACTCATGCTAGAACATATTTTGAATGGTAATGACTAATTTAGTCTCTATTTTTTTTCTGTATATACAAGCAATTTTCCCGATGTTTGTCACTTTCTATTATCAGTAGTGAATTGCATCTGCTGTTCTACCATTTTACCTTCAGTTGCTTAGTACCATGATATCCTTCAGTAATTCTTCACAGGCAGCTTAGATCTTACTGTCTTGAAAAGTGTATCTTCAGCAGTGTTCCTCATCTCAGTATGCTCTCCATTTCCATTCCGTTCATGGATAGTTAAAGAGCAAAATATCTGAGGGATATTAGCCTTGTTCCAGTAGCCTTGTTCCATTGTGAAAACCAACCCATTATTTCTGAAGTTTATTCCTCTTCTTGTAATGCTTCTTAGTCCACAGGAAGAGAGACCTGCAATGTCTGGACAGAGGATTCATGCAGATCTCTGGTATCCATTTTTTTTTTCTTCTCTCCTCACTGAGCTTCTCAGCAAAGAAGAATGCTTCAATACAGTTAGACTTCTTCCGTTCTTCGTAGATTTTCCACTGGACTGAAGTGAACAATCCGATCAATATTTAAACTTCATTTTCATAATAGCTATATCCTTGTAAGTGAAAGTAAGGCTGTATCATGATTGAATTCTGAAACAAGATAACAGTAGATACTTGATTGTTGATGGTTTCTAGCCTCAGTTGTTGGAATATATCTATTTCAGAAACTTGCTAATAGATTTGTGGTAAATGTACATCCCGTTTTAACTGGCCAATAAGTTTATGGTATGGTAAAACATGAAGATGATAGCATACAACACTGAAATTTTCAACTGGTACTGAGTAGACACAAGTAAACATAACAAGATGTTATTCCAGAGTATGTTCCAGGAATACCTACATCAAAGCAAAACAAAACATGGTTTTAAGATTAGGATAACTGCAATGGTTGCTAGCTGTAAAATTACTTTTTCTTCCTTCACTTCTTCAAGTGTCACTGAGTCTTACAGAACTATTTCAACTTGTGGAGTAAGTTGGACAGATGATATAAGTGGAGAGTATTAAAAGATGTGTTAGCATGAGAGTGATTAAAATTCTCAATACTGCCTTTTACAATTTGTGCAGCCTGATGAATGTTCATGCAGTGGCTTTTTTTCAAGCAGCAGTGACATCCGGCGGTGACATCCAGTTAGACAATCCCAAATCTGTTAATTCATAGATTATCCAAAGGTTTTTAATACTCATCCATTTTGAGTTGGCAACTCAGGATTGTTTAACTTCCTAACCCCAATTCAGCTTATCTTTGTTTTATTGTTTTCATTTTAGTAGAACATAATTTTTTCTATTGCTGAATTGACAATGAGGTTCAATGAATGCCTCCAGCTGGCATTGGCTTTTTTGTTGCTCTGCATGATATCTAATTGACACAGTATTCTGGAATCTGCTTGAGATTACAAGCTGTATACTTTAGAAAAAGGCTCTAGGATCATTAAGATTGTATGGTTGACTTCCTGCAGTGCTTATTAGGAATGAATTCATGTTTATTTGTACTGTTGACAAAAAAAAAAAAAAAAAAAAAAAAAAAAAAAAAGTGAAACCACATTTCCTTCCACTATGTTTCATTTTTAACACTTTATTGTGAAGTAAAATTATCTGAGACCTGTAGCAAGCAAAATAATATGTAATAGAATTCTTAAATCTGAGCTGCTTACAAAGAGTTCTCTTATCTTAAATTTCTCATCAGGTTTGTAACAGGTTGTGCTCAGTGTTGTCTTTTGGTAGTGTCAGTGCTAGCACAAGACAAATGCGTTAAGAATGTTAATTGTCACAAATACTAGAAGATATATTCATGGTAATAACACCTGTCTGGCATTTAGCTGCCCTCTGGATGTGCTATAGCAATTAGGAAGACTGACTCATTTTTAAATTGCATACTTTAAAAAAAAAAAAAAAAAAAAAAAACTTAGCAGGTTGGTCTTTCCTGTTGGTGAAGTAAATGAGAGCAGAATTATTTTGGTTAAATGCGAGATTATTCTCCCAGAAGTTTAGTGTTAGGTCTGTACACTTGAAGCAGTAGAATTAAGAATATTGTTTTTCTGTAGGATTTTTCATTAGATAATCAAACAAACAAACCAAAAACAACAACAAAAACTGGAAGTGGCAGCTACAACAGAAATCATGGGATTTCATTTGTGTTTCCCCCTGAGATATAATTTTTCTGAGATATTCATGAAGCAGCAGTTCTGTGAAGTGTGATGCCTTATCTTTATTCCCATTTTTCAACATCACTGTTTTGCTGAATGTCATCTTCTTTTCTGAGGCTATGCAGCACCCATAGCTGAGACTGTAAAAAGGCACTAAGTGTTGTAAATGACATACAGTTTGAGAGCTATGCTTTTTATAAGTACTTTGCCTTACTCTTAGCAGGCTGGCTTCTATAAAGCAATAGAAGATACAGATATCACTGTTAATGCAGCAAGATGTTAAGAGCAAGGGCCCAGGCTTGTCACATCTGACTAGGCATCTAAGTGAGGTGCATGAGCTAGGTGTCAATTCTGCTTTGCTCCTCTAAGACGGGGCAAGTGAAAGAAGAAGACAGTCAAGTACCTATTAAGAGGTTCAGGTCTTAGGTAGACTGACCTGTTCTCAGATAGGCAGATTTCTGTCCTCCAACTATAGAAGGTGTCTTGAATGTTTGTGCTCCTAGATTTATCAGGGCTTCAGGATGTGTTTCAGAGTATTGGCTTCTGTTTCTAGATTATGCAACCGTGAAAATAGATGTATTTTAAAAAAATCACCCATTAAAGTGTGATTTCCTAGTCATTAACTTGATTAGTTCATAAAACAAACAAACAAAATATCCCACATTTAGCACCATTAACTGTTTTTAATTAAATTTTCAAACCACTTGATTGGTTTGAATAGATATTTTAATATAGTGCAGCATTTTTTTTTCACTAAGTTCACAGAGCCAGCAAATGGCTACTATATCACTCTAGGACATTACAACTTCTGTAACAAGTCTTGTTTGTACTTATTGTTTATAGCACAATTACAGTGATAGTCGGTGTCCTATGTATTCTCTAATGAAGCAGAACAAGCATTTCCTGACTAAGCAAACTTCATGTGTAAAAACCACAAACTAAGGCCTTATAACAATTTAGGTACATTTCTAAGTTATCCAAATGTTATTGTTGTTTTCTTGGCTGATTCTGTTACATTCAGTTGTCTTCATGGTAACAGATAAATTTAGTGAAGGAATGTAAAAAAGGTTAAAAGAAAGTAAAAAGTAAAGTAAAAAGAAAATATGCATACAGAAATTTTAGTTCTAAGGAAAAATGAAAGCACCAGATTCACCAGCAAAGACAGTCTCTATGGTTGTGATTCCTTTCACTTCTTAGATCAGCTATATGCATTCCTTAAAAGTACTATTTACTATAGAATTTACCCTGTATTTTCATTCATTCATCGAAAGCTCATGTTATAGCCAGACACATATTAAAATGAAAGCAATCAGATCATTTACAGTGGCAAAGGACTACTTAAAAGGCATTGAACATCTGTAACTACTACTGACACCGTAGGAATGAAATGCCAGATCATGAGCATCATTGGAAGTTGCAGTTTGGTATGAATAGTTGGTGTTCAGCCCATCTCTGGATTACACCAACTTCAGGAAAAATTACAATTCTGTATTGAATTATTAAGTAATGTAAGTAATGTTCAGTGCATACAGTTTGTATGGTGTATGCTACGCTTTCTTCCTCACTGGCTCTTACGGAAATTTCCATTTTATAATAGTTAATTATTGAAATACCTTATGCTATTCATCAGACTCATCTCTCTCAAACATTCTCAAATGCTTCTTCATAAAAGAGGTAATTGCCTAACAGTTACACTCTACTGAAATTACTGTTTCCACCAAAATTATTTACAAGAGTAAATGAATGAGTTATTGGATGCTGCTGAGCAATGACACCAATACTGAAAATAAAAGTAGGAATGGACTTTGTATTCCACTTCTGGAGCTGTTCATCCTCCAGCTTAAATGAACAAAGCCCTGTTCAGATCAGTTTAGCTATGACTCAGTGTTCAAATTCAGTCTAAACGATTATGAATAAAGATCACTGTAAGGTGCCAATTTCATCTAACTGTGCCAATAATAATGAAATGAAATAGAAGTCCAAATGTGAACAGTTCTGAATAATTGAGGGGAATAGAGCTGAGGAAGGGAAAGATTAGAGATTCTTTTATCTATGTGGTGAAATTTGATACCATTTGCAGCAGTACATTAAACTGTACCATAGAAATGGAGGAGTCCCATCCCAGAAAACACCATCATAATTACCTGATGTCGTTGACCACAGCAGGTAGCACACTTTGGCCATGTTTTTCTCTTTTTCAGGAGATGTTGAGAGAATTAGGGCAGAATTGCCACCAGTGTTCCCTCTACTGTGTCTAACCCACTGAGGACTTTGGTTTCTAGTGCGACCTAGCAATAATCTGCTTGTAATTGCCATCGCTTTGGGGGCCGTAGGTCCACCAAACCATAGAATGTTTGGTGGACCAAACCAAACCAAACCAATTCACCAAACCAATGAATGACACATGCAGACTTTTGTCATCACTGAGCAACTCAACAGAGCAAACTGGAGAAGTGTGAACTCTACTGAGTGTCTGATAGACTTATCCTTAAGATCCCTCAAATAGATCATCATGGCCTCAAGTTGTGCCAGGGGGGTTTAAGTTGGAAATTAGAAGAAATTTCTTCTCAGAAAGAGTAGTCAGGCATTGGAACGGGTTGCCCAGGGAGGTGGTGGAGTCACCATCCCTCAGAGTGTTTAAGGAAAGGTTGGACATGGTGCTTAGGGACATGGTTTAGTGGGTGATATTGGTGGTTGGGGGACGGTTGGACCAGATGATCTTGGAGGTCTATTCCAACCTTAATGATTCTATGACCACCATATCTGATGAACTGCTATAGAGAAGAAGTGGATTGTAAAGACATCACAACTATCTCCCCATGGAAAAAGAGGTTATACTGCAATAAGTCTAAAAGGTATGTCTTGTCCCATCTTGGACACCCAACTTCCTGGGCTTTCTTCCTTTAGAAAATGCCCTTTCATGACAATACCCTTTCATGCCCAACATGACCTATGTTGGCTTGTGACTGCCACAATCAATTCCTGGCAGAACAGTGAGAATTGGTCCTTTGGAAATTAAGTATTTGAAGCAGGCCTGTCAGGGCTTGGCAGCTACAGCAGGGTTAAGTCAGGTTACTTCATTCTGGAGCGTGTGCTGGTGGTGGGTTAAGGAAATATTTCATCTTTCTTATTGCTGGAGACCAGAACAAAACAGGCTGTAGGATCTAGCTTCCATCACTAATACATTTTTTCTATTTGTTTGGGGTTTGTTTTTGCAATTTGCAATGCAGATAATCATCCTGATCAGAATTTTAAATCATCTCTACAAAACTTACAACTTGCTCTGTTGAGGCAGTGTGTGGGTTCATGTGAATCTGTCCCACTTTCATTGCGCTGAAGAAAGATATATGTCCTAAGGCAGTTTATCTTTGGGGAATTTTGTGACCTTGTACAGTGCATGAAATGGATAGAGTTCTGATTTAATCTCATGAAGGTATTATATTTTCAATTGTAGAGATGAACCTTTTTATTGCGCTTTTGCAAAATAAGCAGTTATTCTTCTGAGACATTTGAAAAGATACGTGCATGGGAAATCCTTCAGTACAGAGTGGATGGAAAAGTTAGAGGCTCAAGAGAGAACTAAATGGCCTTGTAAAAATTATCTATACAGTAATAGATATCTTCTTTCTATTACCTATATTATTGTATATTATCATAATATATTATGTTATATTATTATATTTTATTTATTTTATATTTCTTTTATGTATGCATTATTATATTATTATAATATTGTTATACTATTCTATATTATTATTTTATCTATTCTACTAAATAAAGATTGATGTTAATATGGCCACTTTCTAAGTAAAGCAGTTGGCCAGGTGTTCATGCTTAACCAGTCTGATATGGTGTCAAATAAGGGATGTAATGTTGATGTAGATATGTAGTATGATAATACAAAGAACCATGAGAAGCAGAACCATGTATGCTGAGTTCTTAGTTACCCCTGAAAAGATAGGGGCTGTAGCAGATTTTTTTAAATGACGTGACGTTTTGGAGCAAAACACAGCAAAGAACTTTATAAAGATTTTCAGTTAGCATAGGCCACACTGAAAACTTAAACTTCAGAAGCAAGAAGCAGCCAGACGATTAAATGAATTGATGTCACTGTGGATGTACTAAATGAGTGTCACTGTGGATGCATATTTATTTCTTGAACTAAGCACTACAGGTATTTATAATAATGACAATTACATACGTGGCAGGACATCATCTAAAAGGTGATGCTTAAAGGTTGATCTAGATGATATAAGAGGTCTTTTCCAAACTGAATGATTCTATGATTCTAAAAGAGGATAGTCTTCTCTTCATCATTGTTCTCCCTTAAGTTTTTTAGACTTGTAAGAAAAGAATAATTCTGCCTGTTAGTATGAGTAAAGACAGAATATTTCTAAGATTGTTTGACATTATATTGTCAAATATAATGATGGAATTTTACAAGCAAGTTGGATATTGAGTAGATAAGACAAATATTTTTCTTGGGAGTGTTTTATTATCTCTATATACTTTTGCAGGTGGTTCAGCAGTAGGGGTATTAGAGAATGTCTTGCAGACTAGCAGTAAACAATATCAAGTGATGGATGTCCCTAAAATTTACTTTTAAGCAACAACCTTTGTGATGAAAGCCATTTTCATACATAATGGTTGGTAGGTCAACACAGTCTTTCCCAATGCAGAAAGCTGTGAAATACAGCATCTGTGTCTGCTTTATTTTACAGTAACTTACTGAAACTGGGACAAACAATCTTGGCATTAGGGCATTTGGAACTGAGCAGTCCCCAGCTGCTTTCACGACATAGGAAACTTGCCACCAGACTACAAGAACATGCATAATGCCTCAGTGATTGTCCTGGAGTTTGTCTCTGGCTTTGCAAATGGAACTCGAAGTTTGGCTGGCAATAAACCTCTTGCTGGACACAGAGCACGGCAAGGTTTTAAACTCTTCATTTCATTTTATTTCCTGAAGACATGCACAGAATGTTAGTGTCTCCTCAAAGTGATAATTTGCCAGTTTTCTTCAGAAAATGCCATCTTAATTGTACCAAACTTTTGGATGCAATTAATTCAGAATGGCTCTCAATTACATCATCGTATGTGATGCAAATTGTTATGTTCTCCAAAAATTACCTATTCTGAGTCTTCTTTCCATTGTGTACATGCTCAGCTCTTTGTTTCCCTTTAGAGGGAGGTCATGCAATCTGTTGGCCCACAGGAGTGAGCTGCTCCACAGGGCATGCCAGGGCAGGTGTAGTGAGTGTTCTCCCAACCACCACCAGCCTTTGTTCAGACCACTTCCCCAGTATGGGCATACATACACACAGACTCATGATGCTCCCCATTTACACACACAGCCTGCCACAACAACCCACTCACATTTCATACACACACAAACATGCAAATCCTTTTGTTTCTTAGCTGCCAATCCATTCTTATGTTTGTGAGTACGTGCACATAGTCATCTCCCTCTGTAAGTGGAGGAGAAATAAGTGGAGTCCTCAGGGGAGACTTCTCACAACCCTTTCTCTTACCTTGGTTGTTTTCCTAGCAGTGTGATCCAAGGCCACACACCCATCTGCAGTCAGAACTGATGTTAAGCACAGAGCCAAACTTGTAACTCAAGGGTATGGAGTTGTAGAGGTTTATGGAGAAAGATGGCTGTAGACTGGTGAGGGTGATTGAAATGTGAGGCACTCAGGACCCTGACACAATCTGGCTGATCTCTGCCTGCATCCCCCTGGAGGTCCTGCAGGACCCTATGAATTGCTCCTTGAATACACGTGCAGAATACAGATTAAGAACAGCACAAGTTACTTTTATAAGGGTCATTTGCACTCCGTAGTAGGTCTACAATTTTAGTTTGTCATGAAATTTAACTCTGTGTAACTCTTTAACACTTTGCCCTCAGCTTCTTAAAAGCGAACTTGGCACTGTAGCCATCTACTGATGTCTGTGTTTGATAAGTCCCAGACCCCCCCCAAAAAATGTTCTAAATGTAAACTTTGTTTTGAGGTTTAAGAGCGGATATATTTCTAGTCTCCTTCAAAATTAATATTACTACATTTTTTTGGAAGTTTGAGATACATTGATAAAACAAAATATTGCATCTTAATATTCTAGCTGGAATCAAGTGAATTTAGAGGTCATCTTCTCTATAGGCCCCATTTTTGAAACTAAAAGATGTTTGGCTTCTTTCCAAGTAACCTGTAGCCATATGATGAGAACATAATTAATACTTTTAAGACCATCTTCAGGTATGATTTTATATTACTCATTTTAAGTTAGATACTTTGGTATTATTGTACTCAACTGAGTACTTATTAGACTTTCAAGCAGTATAATTATTTTTTTCTTCTTCAAAATATTTATAAAGTGTGATTAAAATAACATGTTTAAAAATCTTTGTGTTCCTCTTCTGTGATGCAGGTTCTAACTGCATGTATAAATGGCATAAAAAAAAAAAAAGGTTTATTTGAATGATAACTATACTCTTTGAAGACAGACTGATTTCTACTGAAATCCATGAAGACAATGTTGTTCTTCTACATGTACATCATTAATGTGGATTTAGCTAAAAGTTCATCTATTAATGCAGAGCAAAATAAAGTTTAAATATGTAATTAATGTAAATCTTTTTTTTTTTTCAAGATATATTCAAAACAATTTTTTATACTTTTATATAAATTTCCTGGAAATGTAGTCTCCTCAGGCTAAGCAGAAAAAAATCTTCAATTGCAGCTTTGGAAAGAATCTTATGCCAGTTAGTTCTAACTATGAGATTTTTCTGAAAGCACTGCCTGCTGCATGCCTTTATAGTGCACAGGTATGAACCTAGCATGGGGCTGGGCCTGGTACAGTAGGCAGAGCAATATTTCATCATCAAATTCGCTGTTCTGTGAAGTAAGGTGAAGAAGTTTTGTGAGCAGCAGAACTTATGAAACATGGTTTCCTGGGGCTTTGCGTGCTGTGTTGCTGTGTAATCTGATCTGTGCTGAAGCACCAGCCCCAAATAAACTTTCACATGGCTGAGACAGCCCTGAGTGAGCTCTTCCTCTTGCAGGCTTGTTGTTATTGTGGTTGTACACTGTTTCCAACTTTCCCTTCGGTCCTATATGGCCTGTCTCTGCTGAGGTAGACATTGTCAAGACTCTTCTAGGAAATTAACTTGTTTACATCCTACAGATTTCTGTCAAATCTGTTTGAAGTGGGTCAAGGAAGGTAAAAGTTTTTCAGGAAAATGAAACTGTTGGATGGACAGAGAGAGGCTCGTATAAATGCATCATGATTTCTAAAAACTCATATCCTTAGGAAACCAGTCTAAAAAGAAGGCAGTATTTTTACAAAGATTAATCAATTTTTTTGTTGGATTTTCTAGCCAGAGGCTGGTGTAAGAAGTCAGCACTTGCTGTAGCCTGAGAACAGATGTGAGAACATGGGGCAAAAAGGCTAAAAAGCTTGGCAAAGAGTCCAAACATTTCCCTCATGCATGGGATGAGGGAGAACAGGGCTTTACAGTAGCAGTACCTGGCATGGTGAGCAGTGTAGGAAGTACCAAGACCTCAGAGAAAGCATAAAGGAAGCATTTTCATGGTACCAGGCAAGCAGAACTCTGTGAACCTTTTTTTTTTTTTTTTTTTCTCCTTTTTTGTTTGTTTGTTTGGTTTGTTCTTCTGGCAAGAGGTCTCCTGAGCACTTGGAACTGGGGTCTTGCTTTAATTAGCTCTATCTTTCATGGTCTTGTTTGGTACCAACTCTTTTTTTTTTTTTTTTTTTTTTTTCTTTTACCTGTAATAATTTTCTGCATGAATAGTTCCAGAGAGCAGACAGAAGCACTTCAAGAATGCTCCATATTTCAGATAATGTCACTTCTCCCATTTTGTGACAATAAATAAAACCCAGCTCCATGTTTCCTGTGCTAAAGAATACTGATGTAAACTTCTCTTTTTACCTGAAATTAAGTTCTTAAATTAAGATTTTTAAAAACATTTTGAGACAGGGAATGGTTTATTTATTTTCTAGCGGTGTATTTTGTAAAAAGCCAGTACATTTCTGTGTGGTGCAAAACAGTATACCAGACATTTTGGGAGCTGTGAACATTTAAAGTTGCCTGAGGATTTGCTTCTGGGTGATCTGTGTAATATAAGCTGCTCTTTCCTGATATTTGTATTATGAATCCCCAAATCTGCTATTATTCACTGTCAACTGCAAAGGTAGGAAACTCATTGTGATGCAGGTTTAAGAATGGGATCCAAAGGAGACCATGAACATGCTGTCGGAGTTGTCCATTATCTGCCTCTTGCATATGCTAGTTTCAAGTGGTGTCAGGCATTCTGATTCCCAAAGGGCTCAGATTTTGTATGCATTACAGCAAGAAGATAAGCAGTTGACAGAAAGTTGGTGATTTTCAATTATATTTCTCCCCACTGCATTTTTACATATAGACCAATTTCTATCAAATGCCTTATGCTATAAATTACAGAACCAACAACACCATATGTACTGCTGTGTTTTCTGCAAACTCTGAAGGAAAAAACATGTAAGTATTGCATTAGGGCTGCCACTCATTATACAGTCAGTAATTTTGTTTGCTGTAAGCTGTTACACATGGTAGAACTGCATCTGTGGGAGAGACCTTGTCATCTGCCTGTCATTATTCACACAGTTGAGGTACTGGGGGGGCAGTTTATGAACAAGCTCCAGAGTGGGAGATGCCACGTGCTGTGGTTCACCTTCAGAACTGTGCTCTTGTCAGCTCTGCTCCAAAACTGTATCCTTTTAGTGAAACCACGTTTATGGAATAGCAAGAACCAACTTTCTCATTTAGCACAAGACAGTGTAAAGCAAGGCTTGGGAAACCTTTACAGGAAATGAGCTGCATCTAATCCAGTTTGATATAGTAGGCAGCATATTATTAAGCTAAATCACCATGTTTATCCCTTTTTTCTTGTCCCTAAGGCCAGCACTCTTCCTTCTTCCGGGCAAGTTGTGGAAGGTTTTATAATTGGAGGGAAAACTAAACCTTCCCTTTGCCCGCTCCCCTTTTCCGCTTCTGCTGCCTCCCAGGTTTATGCCAGTAGCTCCTGCTGAATAAGATGAGCATGCCATTAAAACCCAGCTCTCTAAAATAATGAACTGGAATAACTTGCCAGGGGCATAGTGTGTTTTGTTAAGATACCATAAACCAAGTCCACAGAGCTCTAGTTTTTGCATTTACTCTCATCAAATGCAAAAGTAAAGAAAGAAAAATGGAACAACTATTAGAAGGCCATCTTAATTTTATTTTGAGGCTTCTCAGCATTAAATTCACTTTTCTTTTTTTTTTTTTGGTCCAATTTTGTTTAGTTTTGGTCATGTTCTGTCATGTTTCTTCTTCTCAAGTGTTGCTGGTCAGCTGAAATGCTAATCAGCTCTCTGTCAGGACAGCTCAAGGATTTGCAATTTATTTTAGCCTGCCACCTGTTGAAAAAAGACTGGATATTCTTTTTCTGCCAGCAGAGGAATCCATTAGTAATACAAAAGCAGCAGCTGCATCACTGCAGGGATGCACAATGGTTACATACATCAGTTACTCTTTATCTGCTTCGAGACATTAGGACAGATTGTTCCCTTTAATTCTCTACCTGGAAGAAAAGAGCCAGAGTCTATACAGTGTTTAAAATAAGCTCTCTTATTTAACTCCTGAAATAGCATTTCCAATACCACAGCACCCTCTTGAAAAATGTTTAAAAAAACAAAAACAACAACAACAACAACAAAAAACAATAAATATTAAAGTTGTACCAGCTAGCATTGGATTAAGACTATGTTCTGTATTACTTCAATTTTAAAGTTGTAAAAACCTTATGTAGAAAGTATAAGTAACACAGTGGTAAATCAGGCAGCTTCTCTAGATACTTTTGAAATCTGAGATTCACTTAGACTGACTTGGCTGAGAATTCAGGTTATGGTCTGAAGCCATAATGGTCTTATTGATGCAGAAAAAGAAGAAACGGCCAACATACTAGTCCTTTCTTTTCATATCCTCTGCTTGTTATATTTTAGTTAGAAACACTGCAAATATAAATGATTGCATTGCATTTCAGTCCTCATTAAAAGGAGGGACAAATAGTAAAAATAAAAGCTGTAAGGTTTATAAGTTGACTATGGGCAAGAAATCTAAAGAATGCTGTGGTCATTTTTTAAGCTTTTTTAAGCTTTTTTTTTTTTTTTTTTCCTTCATTATGCTCTTTTTATGCAGCATCGCTCTGACCTCTGGCAGGATATCCCCTATTGAGACAATGTTTTTGTGATCTGTTAGCCTTCTTTAGTCATTGCCAAGTGATAGGTTTTCAAACACTCCTTCCAGTGATGGAATTTCATATACCCTTTCCCCCTGCTTTTACTCCTTTCAGAAGAAGTACTTTCTGTCCTGGTTACCTGGTAACATCAGCAGTGCATGCAATGTGGTATGTTGAACTAATTGCCTATTAAATAATCGGGAAGGCCAAGATCTAACAGAAAATCATTGTGCACAGTTCATTAACTGCATTTCACGGAACCCAAATCATGCCACAAGATTTTTAAAAACATTTAAGGGATGAATGTTTTCTTCGATAATACTGAATAGCTACAATACAGAGCAGAATGGAGAGATATTCAAAGTAGCAGTTTCTGGGTTTTTCATCCCTTCCCCACCTGAGGGCAGATGTCTGTACAGGTCAGTCATTTCTGTGGGTTAGTTTATCTTCTTGCAATGAATGACTTTACAAAAGACATGGGGAGTGTAGGAGATTATCAGTATCCTAGCATTATATGTAAAAAATGGCCTGCCTGGTGTTCAATGATGATAAACTAGGGAATACTAAATAAGACTGAGGAAAACTCTGCAGATGTCTTTCAGGCAGATTTTAAAATATCTGAGTGGCTTCACAGAAAAACCATGAGAATAATGAAACTATAAGAAAACATGCGTTATGGTAAAGATTCTATACTATACAGTATTTAACTTGCAAAGATTCGGCTAATACTTGCAAGCAATGATAAAGTACTATAAGACAAATCTTTTGTTTATCAAGTAAAGGCATAACAAGGCTGGTTCTGGATGCTACTGATTCTTGGTGCTAGATAAATTTGGGCAAGAAATGGAGTTACTATGCATGGATACACCTGAATGTACTAAAATGTAGACAAAAATGGCCAAAAATGTAAAAAGAGAAATGAGAAGTGATTTGTGTTTGTGGAATCAGTGGAAGCATTGAAGGTTAGAGGGTGAGCAACATTTCGTGTAGTGCAGTGGGTTTAAAGCATTTTAAGTGCTAATTGCATTGGTGGGAATGGGTAAAATACTTAGAAAAAATGAAAGGAGGGATCACCCAAAATAACATTTCAAATGTTGGTCCCTCTGATAATTTCTGACTTCATAACTTGTAGTCAGAACTGTTAATCAAATGCAACTGCATAGACCATCAAAAATGAATACCTGTAGTTAATGGCAAATTAATTAGTTAATGCCAAAATATACTGTCAATTATATGCATAATTTCTTTTGACCATAGTGGGAGTTGCAAACACACAGCTGGGAATGAAATTTGTCCCTTTAACTCTGCATTTTCAACTCTGTCTCCCAGCTGAAGTATGTATTTCTCTGTGTGACTCTCTGCTGCTCAGCTAATGTTTACAAAACACATGACTATATATTCTAGTCTACTTACTGGCTACACAAAAATCTTCCTATAACATTATCTTGTTTCTTTAAATTTTCACCTTTCTCAATTTTTTCACCTTTTTTTTTTTTCCAGTTTTTCTCCTTGAACTTTACACATTTTGTAGCATCACCCAGCACACTGTGCACACGGTTATGTGCATCTTACATGCACATAGCAAAAGATTAGAGATTTGGGTGGTCTACTTTTGTCATTCTGCCAAATAAGCTGTGGAATTTTGATAATAAATGAAATTTAGGGAAAAAATGAGTTTTGATAATAAATTAGTGTCTGTGGGAATACAGAACATTTATCTAGATGCTTGATTTTTTTTTATAGAACTGTAAGACAATCTTGAAAGTTTTTACTTTTTACACTTGAATTTTCAAGATGAAAATTTCTCAAAATAAGCTGTTTGATGTATGATCTATTGCATAAACTTAAAATTTACCATTTTTTTGAGAGAGAAGCAGTGACATCTAGCCATAATACCTTGAGATCTATTTTTAATATTGTTGCCAATTGAATGCTGAATAGCTGCCAGTTATAAAGATCTTTCTTTTTCATGCCATTAGATTATTACTATGTGAATTGAACTTTTTAAAATATAGTTCATAACCTATCATCTCAAGACCTTTTGTTGCTGATACAGCTGTATCAAAAAGTTTTTTTTTCACAGTTCTTTCTGTATTTGTGATTTGGTCACAGCCTTGTTTGCAGTTTCCACAATCTTTTTTAGTATTCAACCAAAAAGCAGGTTGGAGGATTTTTTGCTTGTTAGGAGCAATCAAAAATGCTCTTACTGAAAATGATTTACTTTGAACCTCACTGGAGCCGAGCAATTTAATCTGTGGTCTAGTGGTGGCCTTTCCTGAATGCACTGAAAGATGATGCTATAAAATGGAGTAGTTAAAGATCTCAAAACCTGACTTTTACAGGCTAAAGAGACAAGTGCTTAAGTAAACAGTCCTTTTGAAAAAGTCTGGAGATCCTGGCTTCTGGAACAAGGCTTGCCAATCTGAAAACATAGCATCCCGCACTGGGGAAGCATAGTGCCAGAACATCATCTCCTGGCTCCTTACTGTCCTGGCTCCAGTTCTTAAAACATTGTGAGAGCTCAGAGGTAGGCCAGTAAATTCCACCCAGCTGCCTCAGTGCTTTGTGCTTTGCTAAAATGGACCTTGCAAGAGGGAATTTAGTATCTATTTGAAGACCTCAAGAACTGGGGATGTCACTGTATTTGCTAATTTTTTTCCATACATCCAGTTTAGGTCACTCAAAGTTCACCTTTCTGTTTTTATTATGCTTTCCTCTAATAGAATAAAGGACTTTTTTTTATAACCAGTATTTTCAGTCCATACTTATACTCTGTAGTATGTAGGATATTCCTGAGTCGTCATTTTGGTATGCCAAACAGGCTGAACAAGGAAAATGCTTGCCATAAGGCATTTTCTCCACTATGCTTGTACACATGTATGTATATTTTATATCTCTCCACACTCTGTTTTTCAGTCTCTTTTAATAAATATCATCCAGCATTATAATTATTTACAGTGTTCTGAGTCACGCTAGTTCTGTCTAAGGAGCAAATTCACATAATAACTGCACTTAGTCACTTAATACCTAAGAGATATACAGTCCTTTTAGCCACAGCATTGTCCTGGAAATCCAACTTAAATTGCTTTTCCACTGTGTCCCCTAGATGCTTTTCAGAGTTGCTGTTGTCCATAGTGCACGCAGTCGGTTTTATGGCCTTAATAATTTATTCCTTAGTGCACTGAATGCTATAGTTTTCTAAGCATTGTAGAACACTGTGAGCTCTTTGTTCTTATTGTTAATTTTCTTAACCTATTTTTTTTCATCTGCAAATATAAGAGGAGTGATTCTGCATTTATTTCCAAATAACAAATACTACCAAGCTGAACGGGCCAAAACCTTCCTCTTCTGTTTCCTTTCTCCGGTTTTATTAGGTGGGAAATGCTCAAGACATCTAAGCTTTGATTTGAAACCTGTCAGAATGAACATCAATGAAGTTCTGAAAGAAAAGATGTTAGAAGGAAAGTTTCTGACATTAAAGTGACCCTAAAATATGGTCTCACAAAGATATTGCTTGAAGTGTCTTCTAGAATTGGAAGAAACTTTTGCAATGCCTGCTGTAGGATGCTAACAAGAGCTGTCAGACTTCTTTTATTTGTGTGTTCTTTTCAGATCTATCATACGTCTGCTGGGATTTAGGAAGAGGGAGCAGTTATATACCACATAGAAAATGAAAAATGGATCAAAATCTGCAAAAACCATAACAAGTTTGTGGTTAAGCACTATATAGCCCTTTAGAACCATCTTCAAGATAAAAATTCAGTTGATTTGAGTTGAATTCATTAAAGTGATTCTGATAAATCACTTCCACAAAACCCTTCTTGGAATTTAAAATATTTTTTTTTTTACCTGATAATGTGATGCCAATGTAAAGACTTAGTAGATTTGGTATATTAAGTCTAATTATGATACTAACTTGTGTATGTAGCTTTGATTTCCAAATATAGTGCTTTGCTTTTAGCTAATTTAGTATTAATAACTGTGGATTGCTATGTTTTTACCTTTTGCTTTAGTTAAGTAGTTTAAATCAAATTTATGAGACATAGGATGAGTCACATTTTATTTCAGAACATAAGGGAGACTTGGAATTGTTGATACTGGTCACTTAGACTATCATCTGACTATTTATTTTTACCTGTAATTGAAATGCATTTGGTTTTTATCGTAGACATGTACTCTTTGCGGGATAAATACAAATAGCTAAGTGCGGCCATTTTTAATAAAAACACTAATGACATATAAGAACAAATAATATTTAGATGTGCAATGAAGCATAAAATAATGGTACTAAAAATATAAACACTTAGGAAAAGCATCTGACCCATTATATGTTATGGCCCAGTACTATTTTGTCAGTAGTAAACTTGTGCATTTGTTACTGGGTTCTTCAAATTGTATACCACAAAACACATATCAAGACAGAGGAAGATCAATGGTAAACAAGGACAGAAAATCTACATACTTTGATTTTTCAATTCAGTCTTCTGAATAGAAGTTTCTCTTCTGATAAGATGTGAAGGCAAGTACAAGGTATATTCTTTATATAATTTACTTGAAGTGATACCCTATATAATCTCTTTGTCTGTAATCTTGAGTGACAAATATGGTAGCATAAATGAAAAGGGTTTTTCTTTTTGTCTATATCAATAAAGCAATGCTTGGCCATGCTACAGTAGTTACAGGCAAAGTGGTTTTTACCCATGTCAAATGGGAGAAATGTAGAGTTTATTCAATTATAATGTGCAACAAAGAGATAAATTCAGGTACATTATTTATTACTACATTGATGATGCTTGGGCTCTCATTTGCTCTTTTCCATCCACAATAAATGGCCAGAGAGTTCAGTTTATAAACTACTGAGTACTCTGCTAGCACCAAGCACATACACACTTAAGTGGTATAGTATAACAAAAAGCAGGAAGGATGCTTCATTGTCAAGGTGGGTATTAAAGCGGTCTTTGGTATGTACTCTATTAGGGGAGCTGATGATTCCTGGAATTAATATTTCTGCATTTCTTCTGAATTTAATCTTACCATGAAAATTGAGTAAGATTTATCCCCACAGAATACCTAACACAAGTTCCATCTCAGACATCTAGCTTTCACTGTTTTTCATGTCCTTAAATCCAATCTTAATTCGGTTTCTACTCTAAGAAAGTAGAAAACTGGAGTTAATTTTTGAAATGAACAACTTTGAAATGTACAAGTGAAAATGATCACCCAGAAATTATTCCTGATTTCCTAGTTGTGGAGTCTTAAGCCATCATATTATTTCCTTTTTACCACTGTGCTTAAATCCTGCAGTCCTCATATGCCTTACTGAATGACAAGGGACTATATGCTCCTGTCTCTCCTCAGTATCTTGTTTCTGCTTAAGAGTCCAAAGAATGATCTGCAGAAGTTTGAGTGTTAGATCCTGTGACAGCTCAGAACTAATGAAATTTCAGCTCTTCAGAATTGTCAATGCATTTCTGTGATTGCTATAAAAGTCAGATTGCAGCATTAAAATAAACCACTGAATCTGAAACAGTAATGTAAGATATCATCTCTTGATTAAGAAAGCAAACCATGTTGACTTACTGTCAAATTTTACTATCTTATAAAAGTAGTTTTCAGTTTTCAGCACAGAAGTTATCAAAAATTGCCTATGTGACCTAGAGCTACTCTGTGTTAAAAAAGAAAAATGTGATATATAAAACTATGTTGCAAAATGCATGGTGAGTTTGATGATGTATATCAGATTTTGCAGATAAAGAGCAAAATGTATTGCCCACATTAAAAGTGTTTTTTTTTGTGTGTGTGTGTGTGTTTTTTTTTTTTTTTTTTCCCATATCATTGGTACTGTCATGAGAATTAGTTTTTTTTTTTTTTTAATCAAAAAGTAGATCCCCAAAGTTCTCAGAACATTTCAGGACATAAAGCATAGTGTATGTATGTTAGCATAGTGTATACATGTGTAAACATACACATGTATGTATATATATATATTATTGTAATATTTTGAGAAACAGAAAGACCAAATGACCTAATATGTGTTTCTATAATGATTCATTTGACAGATGCATTAGCAGACCACAGTTTAAGATGACTAATAATGCATACTGGAGTATGTTGTCATTGTGTCTCCATCATTACAAAACCACAGAAATGCCAATGAAAGTAATGACGCTATTTCAGATTCTGATATCATGTATTGTGTGTAACATTTTGTCTGTTCTTCTCTTCTAATTTCATCTGTGTATCAGGGAGACTTTTTTTTCTGAAAAAATTAAGGTAATGTGAAAGGTACCTTACATGCTTCACCTGTTAAAGTAGTTCAACTGAATATTTGAAGTATTTAGAAACTTGTACACATTGGGGAAGAAAGAGGTCAGGGTGGAAGGAAGACAAGCACAGAAGAATGTGTGTGTAAAAGTTCATAAATTAAAGCACTTGTGATTTTCTTTAAAGAAGTTAATGTTTGAATATTCTTGATTTGTAGATGTACCAACACATCACCTAAAATATCAGATAGCAATACTGCTGACTTGGCATTTTCAGGCTAGAACAATAGGAGTGCAGGGACTGTAGGTAGATGTTTAATGGAGTCTGTAGTAATTCCCTTTTGTTGCTTGGAAGAAGCTGGAGTTGCTGCAAGATGTTATGGCATTACTTTGTAATCAACTCCTTCAATATGAGATGGTTATTTTGAGTTCTTGGCACATTGCCATACTAAAATAACATCTGTGAAAGAATACATTTGTATGTTACATTCAACAGAATAATTATCACCTAAAATATATATAATTATTTGAAATTAGCCTATTGGAATTAGAATTACTTACTAAAGTGACTTTGATAACTATAAAGAAATGTCTTTTTTGTGTCTGACTTGCCTAATTTGTATTTATCTACATATCAAAATGTATTTTTTGCCACAACAATGTGAAAATTGGAACAAGATCTTTAAAATACAGTTTTCTAGACATCACTCCTGCAAACAGATAAGTGCTTCCTGTGATTTTGCTCTATGTGTTCATCTTACACGTTAGTGCATTCTTAAGTGTATTTCAGACACTGCTAGATCAGACCTTTAGTTCTCAATTGTCTGTTTTTGTTTGTTTATTGATTGTTTTGTTTATCTTTTTTTTCCCTTGTATTTAAGGAAAAAAAAAGGCAAAGCAGAATGATTTGTATATGTAAATTCAAGTGCTTCTCTCTTTTGCACTTGTTTGTAGATGTATTAATTGCTTAGATGTGCTCTGAAGTGGTTCTCTGGATTTGATGCCAACTGGCGATTGCTTGCTGATATATGCACCCATGATGTATTTGTGTTCCAGCTTCTGCAGTGTCCCACACAAGTCCCACCAGTTACTGCCACCATGGACACCTGGGCCCCTCAGGCTCATGATCCTACTTCAGGCTGGTACACACACACACAGAATAGAAAGCCCCTCACCCAGGAAAATAGTTAGAGATGTAATTTATTAAGAAAACAGAACACGCTTTGCTAATCAGGGAAAGGCATGGCCAGACTAGCATACTCACCAGCCCACTCTTTACATACAACCACTTTTATCCTATTAGGCATTTATTTTTCCACATTAATTCTTCCCCATTTCATCTCAAGGTGATTCAAGGTTTTTTTTTTGTTTGTTTGTTTTTTTTTTTTTTTTTTTTTTTTTTTT
>CM021731.1:30866457-31149411 GCA_011075105.1 Heteronetta atricapilla
ATTTTATCTAAGTGCAGTAATAGCATAAGTATACTTTCATTACCATGTGAAGATCTGATTTATGGTGTTTCTCAGATATAGTAGTTTTGACTCTGGGATTCATCCAAAGGCTGCTGTGATCATAGAACTATAGAATGGTTTGAGCTGGAAGGAACCTTAAAGATCATCTAGTCCCAACAGCTCTGCCATGGACAGGGACACCTTCCACTAGACCAGGTTGCTCAAAGTCCCATTCATCCTGACCTTGAACATGTCCAGAGATGGGGCATCCACAGCTTCTCTAGGCAACATGGAAGAATTTCTTCCTTATCTCTAACCTAAATCTACACTCTATGCTCTTTCTCAGTTTAAAGCCATTCCCCCTTGTCCTATCACTACATGCCCTTTTAAAATGTCTCCCTACATCCTTCTTGTAGGCCCCTTTAGGTACTAGAATCCTGTTACAAAGTCTCCCCAAAGCCTTCTCTTCTCCAGGCTGAACAATCCCAGCCTCTCAGCCTGTCTTTACAGGAGAGGTGCTCCAGCCCTCTCGTCATCCTCATGGCCCTCCTCTGGGCTTGCTCCAATATGTCCATGTGTCCTTTTTGTGTTTGGGGCCTCAGGCCTGGTTACAGTGCTCCAGGTGGGGTCTCACAAGACCAGAGTACAGGGTGACAATCACCTCCCTCAACCTGCTGGCCATGCTTCTTTAGATACAGCCCAGGATACAGTTGGCTTTCTGGGCTGCAAGTACACATTGCTGGATTATGTTGTACTTATTGTCAACCAACACCTCCAGGTCCTTCTCCTCAGGGCTACTCTCAATCCATTCTCCACCCAGAGTGTATCTGTACTTGGGATTGCCCCAACCCAGGTCCAGGACCTTGCACTTGACCTTGTTGAACTTCCTGAGGTTCACACAGGTCTGCTTCTCAAAGTCCCGCTGGATGTCATCCCTTCCCTCCAGCATGTTGACTACACCACATAGCTTGGTGGCATCAGCAAACTTGCTGAGGGTACGCTTGATCCCACTGTCCATGTTGTCAACAAATATGTTAAAAAGCGCTGATCCCTATACCAACCCATGAGGAACACCACTCATTATTGGTCTCCACTTGGACACTGAGCCATTGACCACAACTTTTTGAGTGCAACCATCCAGCCAAGTTCTTACTCACCGAGTGGTCCATCTGTCAAATCCATGTCTCTTCAATTTAGAGATAAAGATGTCATGCAGGACAATGAGTCCAGGTAGATGACATCAATTGTTTTTTCCTTTTCCACCAATGTTATAATGCCATCATAGAAGCCTACCAGATTTGTCAGGCATGATCTTCCCTTAGTGAACCCATGTTGGCTGTCACCTCTTTATTTTCCATGTGCCTTAGCATATTTTCCAGGAGGATCTGTTTCCTGATCTTGGAAAGCACAGGGGTGAGACTGACTGGCCTGTTGTTCCCGTCTTCTTTTGTTTTTTTTTTTTTTTTTTTTCCTTTTTAAAAACAGGGGTTATGTTTCCCCTCTTCCAGTCAGTGGGAACTTCACCATACTGCTGTGACTTCTCAAATACGATGGACAGGGACTTAGCAACTTCATCTGCCTGTTCCCTCAGGACCCATGAAGGAATCTCAACAGGTCTCATGAACTTGTTCACCTTCAGGTTCTTTAGAAGGTCTCAAACCTGATCTATGGTGGTTCTTAATTCTCCCTGTCCCCTGCCTTTGCCTTTTGCAACCTGGGTGATGCAGCCACAACTCTTGCCAGTGAAGACTGGGGAAAACAGTTGTTGAGGTACCTCAGCCTTTTCTATATCCCAGGTAACCAGGTCTCCCATCTCCTTCCAGATAGGGTCCATAATTTCCCTAGTCTTCCTTTTATCACCAACATAAATATAGATTTTTTTTCTTGTTGCCCTTGATGTCTCTGGCCAGATTTAATTCTATTAGGATGTTAGGTGATCTAACCTGATCCCTTGGTGCTTGGACAATTTATCTGTATTTCTCCCAGGTTACCTGTCCTTGCTCCCACCCTCTGTATGCCTCCTTTTTGTGTTTGAGTTTGGCCAGGAGTTCCTCATTCATCCATGCAGGCCTCCTGGCATTTTTGCCTGACTTCCTCTTTGCTGGGGTGCATTGCTCCTGAGTTTGGAGGAGGTGATCCTTGAATATTCACCAGTTTTCTTGGACAGCTCTTCCTTCCAAAGTTTTATCTCACAGTAAGATCAAGCAGAACCCTGAAGAGGCCAAAGCCTGCTCTCCTGAAGCCCAGGGTAGTGAGCTTGCTGTGCGGTACATGTCAACAATGCATGACGCCAGCTGATGAAGCATTAAGAGAGAGTTCTGTTTATTCTGTGGGCCTCTGGGCCTATGTTATGGGTGATAAAGAATATATACATGAAAATTATCAACTGATAATTAGAAGATGATAAACTAAGCTTTCCCAAAAACTTGGGAAAGTGTTCATCTGAAAACTATGGAAACAATGCTTTTGTTGTAAGTAATGAAAAGTATGATAATAGTCATTTATCTTCTGAAATGTTCAGAGTCTACTTCATGAGTAAGCATTCTTGAAAAGCAGCCTTTAAAACTTAGAAAACATTCAAAATGGTGTATGGCAGTTCAAATGTGTAAAAAATGACCATGGATCTCACTAATAGTTAATCTGAAATGTGTAATCTTAAGCCAAAATGCACAAATAACACATTATTCCAAAATGCAGTAGCAAGTTCTTGTAAACATTGAATTGATTTTCTTTTTTCTCCTGTTTGCAGCTGCTAGTCTGATTTGAATTGTTTATTCACAGGATGAAAGAGATGTTTTTAAGCATTCTCAACAGTTGCAAGTGATTGATGTAAGTTAAAAAAAAAAAAAAAAAAAAAAAAAAAAGCTACTCTGATTTAAAGAGAGTTGCTAGGAAACATGCAGTTTGAAGATGAAATCTCCCACTGAGTTTCTCTTTGGCTGTAGAATAGGATGTTATAGGGTGTCCTGAATTACCGATTACGTGAATAAACTGTTAAATTTTTATAAATATAAATACATCTGCCATTAACTTATTGAATACACATGATTCATTCCAATATCTTCATTTAGTGATGAATTACAAGGTATTACTAAACTCAAGAAAATGTGAAAATCAGAAAATGCCAAGAGAGCTATGAAGGTTTTCATAATGTCATTTCATTTTCTGAAACATCAGATGATTTTTTTCTTAGATATGGATCTAATGTATCTGAGATTTAATTTCAAGGTTATGTTCTGAGTACTCAAAGCAATCAGCATACCCATTCTTTTCTTTTTTAAACTTAAAACTGAAACTGCAAGGATAACAACAATTATCATCTTAATTTTATTGGAGAGGTTAGTATATTTTGCCCCTTGAAAGTTGTCAGATGTAGTAACCAAAATGTTCTCTTTATCATATGAAAGAGTACATACTTCTTGTAATTGATATTTATTTGTATTCATGATGATTTTTTCCATGCTAGTTTTAGAGCAGTGGGTGTCTTCAGTGTGCTGTTCTCTGTGATACTCTGTGTTTGGCAGGGGTTTATTGATTTTTGTTAGCTGAAAGTTTCTACCAGGCAATCTATAAACAATATAGCTCTTGCAGCATACTTTCAGAAAAGCATGAGCAATGTCTGTGTAGAATGGCAGCAGTAAGTGATCTTTTTCTTATTTATTACCTTAGAAGAAAGAACAGCCAGGTGCTGATAGAGCAAAACCTGTGAATAGGGACTTGGAGGACTGGCTGCCTGACTCTTTGCTACTGAAATGTTGATTAAGGACAGTGCTTCAGTACAGCTAAGCAATACTATGTTATCTGAAGGTATCTCAAAACAAAACCTTTTTGTAGCTCAATGACTCATGAAAAGTAACTAAGCTGTATTAATAATTAACAGTAAAGCTGAGTTGTTGATCTTGCTACAAATTTCTAAAAAATATGTTTGTATTAGCAGTCAGTACTAAATGACACTTTGTTACAGAGTCATTGATTAACTGCAACATGAGATATGCATGTGACCACTGCAAAACCCTTGTAGGGAAAAGAATCCTTATTTATAATGAATCTGTGAATGCAAATAAGAAAAATAAGACATCTCATTAGTTGCATGAGCTGTCTGAGAGGACAAAATAACAGAAAGTCCAAAGAAAGAGTGAAAAAAATGAAAATGGAAGTGATGAGGTAGAAGGCAAGCAAAGTCCCATAAGGCTCCTTAATTGCTTAATCCAAAAGCAAGAGTACCTACTGAGCAACCGACTGAAGAAATTACTGAGTCTTGAAGTCTGGATTCTTAGATGTGTAAATACAAAAGAAACAGGAGGGTTAAATCCACAGTGTGAATAACTACCAGCACATTTTCCTACGTTAAAAAATAGTGCATTAGAAAATTACAATGAAAAACAGCTTGTAGCAATGAGGTGTGTGGTATCTTCTGTACTTTACATCAGTCTTCTGCAATAGCATATTTTTGTTTCTTCTTATAGGCTTTATGTTTTCTTGATGTGCTGATAAGGTGCTACAGCCGTAGCACCTTAAGCTACTATTGTGCTAGCTTCAAGCACAATAGGCATGGCTCATAACATGTCTAGAGAAGGAATTCATTATCTTCTTTGTGCTTGATTATTTGTGCTTATCAGTTTAGCCTATTTACATACATTAATGAACGGAAGCATTTATTTATTTATTCATTTAACAATATGTAAAAGATAGAAGATTGTCTTATTTATTAGCTATCAAGTTGAAGGGTTTCTTAGCTGGCTTTTGTTCATATGAAATGAAGAAAGTAGCTATACTCTTTAAAAAGAGTGGTATAGAAAATACTAGAAGCACACTTCTGTTGGTGACTCACTGTTTGGACCAATGGTCAACTACTGGGGGCAGCACTGTGGGTTTTGAAAGGCAGAAATTTGAAATTGCATTTACATTTGAACAAATCTGGCAAAAATGAAGAGTATAATTTTAGGAATCAAAGCTGATCAAAAGGAAATGAAGCATTTCTATACAAGCCTTTCTGAATGGAATTAAAGCCACTTATTGACTCTAAGAGATAGACAGCTGTCATCTAAAATCTTCTGTAGACACAGCAGTGCTATAAGAGCAGGGCTGACTTGGAAGTTTACTTACGGTAATCCCAGAGCATTGTAATGAAATAAATCTGTGTAGTGGGAAGGAGCTTGGCTGTCATGACTTTTCTGGTAATAGAGAAGAACAGGAAACACTAGTGGCTACAGTATTGGTTTCAGAATTAGAGCAAGGGTTTGGGGGTAGTGTTTGAGAAGACAGACTTTTGAATAAGATGTAATTCACCTTCTAATGTCACAGTCTAACCTAAAATTCAAAAGCTTGATTGATTACAAAATTAAATTGCAAAGACCAAAATAGTAGATGACAATGGGTGATACAATAAACAATATGTGATGTGCATCATTATTTTATTTAACTTCAAACGTTTGTTGGTAATTCTAAATATTAAGCAAGTAATAAGATTTTTGAGGAGCTACTTATCATAGCAAAAAAAATGCAACCTCTTCTAAGAAAATCAGGATAACAAGCAGTTAGATGCTTTCTAAAATCACTAAAAGAGCCTGAAATAATAATAATAATAAAATACAAAACACTGATTAGGTTGAAGTATTGTGTTGCTCCTAAAAACTTTTGATTATAAGATTCCACTGTGTTAATTTACTAGTAAATTATTGCAATTATGTATATTCATGTTTTGAAAAAGGGTGGAGAACCCAAGATTTCCTCTAGGTTTTTGTATCTATTTATAGTCTAATCTGGACAGAATCTCTACCAATTCTAAAACTTGAATGTGTGTAATTATAATGATATAGCAGGAAAATAGAACTGCAACAAGAATCTTGATTTACCTCTCTTAGCTGTGTGTACCAAGCCAGAGCTCCTAAACACTTTCCTTTGCCCCCTCTCCATCAGTTCTGTACTAGGGATTCCTATCCTACTAGGGAGCCCTGTGCTGAGGTTGGGGGATAATGCAGCTGCCATGCTGAAAGCCTCAGGAAAGGAAGATCTCATTATGGTAAAAGCTGAGGTTTACTGACACAGACAACTTGACAACCTTTCTTCTTCCACACTCTTCCAGTCTTGAAGTATCTATTGTTAATTTTCCAGTATACAACTGCAAGCTGATTCTCTGTTTTTCCCAGCTCCTCCCTTTTCACTTTGTGCTAGTCTAGCTGATAGACAACAGCTAGACTAGCTGTTTATTTCATAGCTGTAAAGCAAGTGGTTTTGCTTCTTAATGAAGGGAAGAGTAAGCAGTGAAGACCTGAAGAAAGCTACAAAGAATAAGGAAGAAAATGCAGACATTTTCCTAAAAGTTTTTTTTTTTTTCTGTTTGATTGTTTTTTGTTTTTGTTTTCTTTGAGAGAGAGAGGGATTAAAGAATCATTGCGATTTCGTAGTATAAAGAGGCAGGTCTTACCTTTTGTCCTGGGAGCACCCGGATCCTAATGAAGCATCATGAGATACTGCAAGACTCCACAGCAGTTCTGGGAGGTCCCCGTGCTCAAAACTGAATGTGCTTTCTATTTGGCAACCAATGTCCCAGTTTTTTCCCACTTCCTCCGGGAGGACCACACTCCAGACAGCTCTCCAGGAGTTTTCTTGAATCTAACAAGGCAAAGGCCCTGTAGTCATGTTTTGGGAAACTGAATTGAAGAATGGATATAAATGTACTAATGAGCATTAGATAGTAATTAAAGTGTACACATTTGCAGTTAAGAGCTTGCTCATTTTATTATATATGTTTAAAATCTCTTATTCATTTGATTAAATTGTGATGTTTTGTTATTAGAAAAAGAGGATAGTATACTTTGCAGGCTAAATGGTGTAGAACCAGGCAAGCAATCATTCGCTCCTTTTACAGGGCGGAAAAGTGAGTCATACTAATGACTTCTTTTGTTAGGGAATGATTTTTACTTAGCCAACAATGTCCTTCTCTCTCTGCAAGGAAGGAAAGGAGAGCTATAAAGCAAAAAAGGCAATGGATGACATCGCATGAGCACTGCAGCTCATGGTGCTGCCTCCACTGGGAGTGCTGCTCCCTCAAATCCTCCTGGGCTCACATTTGGGCAGCTGGGTAGTAGCATCACTTACAGTCACGCTGCTTCAGGCATACAGAGGATAACCCGTGCGCTGTCTCATCTAATAGCAGGCAGTTCTGCTGGAAATCACCAGAGCAGTGTGAAGCAGTCTGACTTCTCATCCACAAGCTGAGATAAATCAGCAGAGATGTGCTGTATATGCAGAACTCACCCAGCTGCAATAAGTGAGAGCAAGGAAAGGATTTTAATCCTGGCAGGGGGGATATTTTGGTATCTGAATAAAATGAGGTATTTATAGCATTCACCAACACAATTTTTATTTACTGAAATTTGAAGCAGTGTTCAGACTACATTTTCTGAGCCAACAGAAAGGCATTTTCACAGAAGAGCTAGGGATTAGAGTAGCTTTCCAGAAAGAACTTTAATTCTGCAAAAGAGAAGGAGGAGGCATCTTCTGTCTGCAGCAGTGCCTGTAACGTCAGAGAGAGCACATGGGTTTACTCTTAGCAGTTTCATCTGTCAATATATTTGAACACAGCTATTATCACCCTGAGTTACTGTGTAATTATTACTGTTCCCAATGGAGTTACTGTTTCGTTGCTGTTTAATTATGTGCGTTATTTCAGAGGGACTGTGCAATTTAATTCATGTCATTGAAATAAATGTTCCAGGAGAGGCAGTGTCATACCACGAGAACCTTCATAGTCAGGATCTAGATACTGGACATGTATACAAAATTGTTTGTCAATGTAACCTACCTCTATCTTTTTGAGGAGTCACACAGACACAGCAGTTCATACATCTCCCATATTAAGATGGATCCCTAAATATGGGGGATATTTAGGGATAGCTGTGAATATCCTTTGTTTAGCAGAGCTGGAGTCTAAAGAAAGTTCAGTGCCTACAGAAGCAAGAGAGTAACATTGGTTAAATTCTGCCACTTGGATCTGCCTACAGGATGCATATGCATTTGTTGCCAATGTAAGAGTGTTTTTCCAGGGAACATTTCTAGATCAATCCTACCTCTTGGGATCACTGTACAGGTATTTTACTTGTTTTGCTGAATAATGTTTTCATGTAACAGACATGATTTTCACAGCTATTAATACAATTTAGACATGCTTATTAAAAAGATTTCAACTCTACAAGAGAACAAGAGTCAGATAAAATGTAGAAGCCATGGTCAGAGTCATCAATACCTGTCATGGGCAACTGGAAAACAATAGCATCAAGACTGCATCCCACAAAAAGTGACAAAGCCATGTTAACATATAAACATGTGCTAGGATGCATTGTACTGAAGGGTATTTAACTACACATGAGCATATTCATGTAATGAAATAGTAACAACATTTATAAACTGAGCAGAGCATGTAATATTTTCACATGCCCAAGATATGACAATATTCTGTCAGGGATGGAAGCCTTGCTTTTTGTTAAAGCCATAACTTAAACTGTGCTATAGTAGAATCGATCAAGAAAATACAGGAGGAGTATGGAAAAGATATGATGGATGTAAAGGGTTATATATGTGTTTTTATATATGTATGGTAAGAAATCCATTAAAGAAAAAGGAAAATTACACACCTCAAACAAGCTGACACATTGCTCTAAAGAAATAGATAACAACCACCAGACAGAAGGAAAAAGCTAGCAAAATATTGCTTGAGAGAAGTAAAAATGTTAAGTATTTAGGAAAATGGTATCTAAAATCTCAAAATATTTAAAAGAAGATCCATGTTTCTTTAGTTTCAATTTAGTATATATACAGGAAGGGAGAAAATAAAGGAAGAAAATTATTTTCTCATAGGGAGAAAAAGCTTTAAATATGACATTGCAATGATCATTATGTTCAGCAGTGAAAAGGAAATGCATAAAAACTAATACTGCCTTTCCATAGGATCATGAGTTGTATGCTAAAAGTTTTAAAGGAATTATACACTAGACAACATAAATGGATCCTTAAAAAGATTCATGTACTTTGGTTTCACTGTATTTTTTTTCTTGCAGACTTTGAAATCATTAATTATAGTGTAGTATTTACTGAGATTGAGGAGGACAGAACCTACGTGTTCCTTGTGTTGTTGCAAACTACATAATACTTTAACATATCTAATATAGTAAAGTGTTGTCACAGAAACGATCTAGATCCAATCCAAGGCATACTTCTGATTTCGGAAGATTGATCTAATAAAGGATGTTCACGACTGACAATTGCTATATTACTTACTATTACCAGACAACCTGAGTATCCTTAAAGAGCATGCTGTCTGAATAGAAGAGATCATTATTTTAATCCAGAAAATTTGATAGTGCATTTATTGTCCAAAAGACTCTATCCTTTAGTATTCTGGTTAGACAGATATTATGGCAAGCTAAATGTGATATGAGATAAAACCTTGTTTCAGAAGTATTTATTCATTTTTATTTCTCTCTCATCAGGTGGTTTTAGTTCTCTGAATACTGGTGTTGCAAGGCAGAATTCCTTTTGAGATAATCTCTGAAAAGAAGATAACCATGTGGCTCTTCATCGGTCATCTTATTACATTCTGTTTCATCTTCTGTGAGAGCGGTCATCTTCACGGTAAGATGACCTTCCTTGTTAATTCATTTAACTATTTTAAGCTCTGCTCATTCCAAGGTCAATTATGCTATTTGTATGGCTTTAGTTCATTTGTGCAGATACAATGAAATACTAAATGTGAATAAGGAAGCTGTAAGGAAGCATACTTACTACAATGGAAGACATCATTAAAATCTTGCAAAAATGAGATATGAACTTTAAATTTGTTATTGTCTATTCTCATTTGGAATACAGAATTATTTTTTTCTCTATAGTCATCCAAGATTATAAAAAATGTATCAACCATCTAGTTGTGCACAGATTATCAACACAATTGGAAGAATGGAAATATGCCCAAAAGAAGATACATAAACAGGAAATTATATAATGTATACATTATCTAAAATTCACAAAATCTGGATTTCCTATCAGCACAGCATAGTGGTAGTTTTCATAACACCACGGGGCAATGCTGCATGTACTGATTTTAATCTGAAATTACAAACAGTAAAACTTTTCATAAATACAGATGCAGGCATAAACATTAAAAATTTCAGGAGCTATATCTCTAATATCTGAAATTACAGAGGTGTTTGCAACTCAAATTTTGGTTCAGTTCTAAAAGATAGAAGGAGCTTTTTGGAAAGTTAAAATTCAGGATTAAAATCTAGTTTCTGTTCCAATCCTTCCAAACAACTTTGAAATTTGTAAAGCCTGTTTCAGACATCGTTGTCAATTTAAATGATGCTGGGTTTTAGTTGCCATCATGAAGTGGATTGTCAGCCTAAATAGAGCTCTCCTCCAGAAAGAGAATGTTTTTCTTATATACATAAGAAACTGCATGGATTGAGATCGGAGCATGTAAAAAGCAAAATAATTAAATTGTGCACACACAAAATGATGACTGAGGCTTGAGAAGTGCAAATATTTTGTACTAATTCTGCAGTTGTTTTCTAATGCATATCAAGGTAGGCTGTAGATCATTCCCTACTTTGTGGGGAAAGTTAGCCATAAAGCTAGTTTTACTGCATGTCATAAAGCATACTGATATGTTTACTTTCATTTTGTTTTGGCTTGTTTTTTTTTTTGTGGGTGGTGGTTCTTACATAATTATGTAATGAGTCTGTAATTGAAATGAGCAGTTCATGATCTTGTTTAATCTGGCCTACCATTTCAGATATCAACTCAATAACACTATCATGAGAACATACTGTTTGTATTATTGAGTCCAAAAATATGTTAATATTTGATGTAAGCACACTACCTCTACGAAGTTACTCTGTAGATCACAGGAGTGCTTATTCACTTAGTGAGAACACTATTTTCTGCTATGAAGGGTTTAAACTTGATTTTTTACTCCAAGTCTGAGTTTACTGGAGGATATACTGACACCTAATAAAAATCAAGACCTTTAAGAAAATTAAATTAAATTAAATTAAATTAAATTAAAAATCAAGATTTATCATCTCTTACAACGTACTTATTAGGTGTTTTAAGAGTTTTGTCTTTGTTACAGTAAGAGGCTTATTGATGGCACCAAAATAAAAAACTAAAATTTACAACTCTAATTTAATACTGGGCTTTTCCTGAAAAAAAAAAAAGGCTGTCAGCTACCACCAGTAACATGACGCTACATGATTTAATTTTAACAAAACTAGTTGGAGGTGCTGGACATTGACTGATAAAAAAGGTGTATGAGTCAACCACTGACAAAAAAAATGTCCAGTTAATCTCTTGATGGTCAGCTATGAATAATCAACTAATGATGAATGCTATTACTTGTGTATTATGTACATTGCAGTTGTGCCCAGAAGCCAGAGATCACAGAATCATAGAATGGTTTGGGTTGGATTGGAAAGGACCTTAAAGATCATCTAGTTCTAACCTCCCTTGCCATGGCAGGGCCACCTTCCACTAGACCAGGTTGCTAAAAGCCCCATCCAACCTCTGGGGCTTGGCATCAGAATGTACCTTGTGCCAGGTGCCTTAGAATGACATTGGAAGATGGTGTGCTATGAGTGTCAAAAGCAAGTGACATAGAAAGAACAAAGATGAGTCTGATGATGTTGAACGTAGTTTGAGTGTGCACTGATATGGCAATATGCATTTTATCTTTCATTTGACTGTAATTGGCTGTGGTAGGTTCGTGTGAGAAAAATAGAAGGCATTTGAATATGGGGAGGTTCTAATAGTGCTGGTTGTAGAAGGCTTTTCAAGTTCAAAGAAAATTCCTAACTTATCTTTTGGTAAGAAATAAATCCAGGGCTTGCATACATTTTTCATCAAAAGCCAAAGAGAAGACTTGCTGCCACCATTAAGGACTACAGCACCATGCTCCAATGTGGAAGATTAATAGTCTTATACAGTCACAGGGAGTTCGTTGTCTGTAGTGCATTATTAAAAGGCTGAGTAGCACTCTGCTGTTGGACCAGTTCTACTTTGCATAAATAATTAAATACCCATTTGAGTTAAGAGAAAGTCTGCTCCTGTCATCTGGGAATTTTAGCGCCCTTTTAGATCACATAAATATGAATCTGCAGTCTTTGCTCTGCTGTAACACTTGAATCTTGCTAGAGGGTTTCTCATTTCAAATGAGTGCTAGAGCTGCTGGTAGTTAGTCTTAGCAAATTTTCTTTTTCAATGAATTTCTTGGCAATGAAATGTCATGGAAACCAGAAAATGCATAGCTACAGTAATCAAGATGAAATAAAAGGGGTTGCTTGAGAATATTCACAAGATGGTTACAAAGGTAAAAATAGCTACTGTAGAGAAAGAAAGAGCACAATTAGAGTGATTAGGTCAAGTTTTAGGAGGTATTCTTCTACATGTGATGCCATCGAGGGGAATGCAATGTCAATAGTAATGGAGAATATGGAAATTGAGGGCAGTTTATGAGTAAAAGATCATGAGTTCTCATTTCAGTGACAAGATAGATCAAGGATCATGGTGAATAAACAAGTTAGCAGGAAAAATATGTTGAGAGCAAAATGTTCAAAAGATTGGTTCAACAGTTTTTAAGAAAACATGGGCTTTCATTTGAAGTATTTTTGGCCCAAGTTGTCTCCTGTAGTCCCGGATGCACAGTTTTAAGGTGATTCTATGTGAGTTGCCTTTGGGCAAACTGATCCATGACCAGAGTCACCAGACAAGGATTTTGCAACTCATGGCTCCTAAACAGACCTACTATATGAACTTCTCTAGAGTCAGGAAACCCATACTTTTCAGAGTCAATGTCCTTTGAGATGTCTCACTATACAGTCTGTCTCAAGTACAAAGACAGCTACCAAAAGTGTTGAGAATGAAAGTATTGAGAATTCATCCTTTGGATAAAACCATGGAAGCTTCCAGGCATAAGTTCTGGAAGTATCTTGGAAGCATGGAGTTAGGAAGCTGAAAACCTGAATGCCACTCTGACTTGAATGTTCAGAATTTGGCCTGCAAGAGTTGCAGTTATTTTGGCACTCTCTAAGCCAAGGATTGTGACCTATTTTCAAACAAATCTTTTTCCTACTACAGGAATTTTACATTTTGTTGTTGTTCCAAAACTGAAATACATGTTTTTTTAGAATTTTGGAGTTTTCTCTGGAACAAGACCCCAGATTTCTGATTTATGACAATCAAAGGCAGAAGTTAAAAATTGTTTAAATGACTAGCCATTTCCCATCAGAGTGGAATGTGCAGTTACTTGAATGAAGCGAAGCAAACATTACATGAATCAGTGCATCAGATGTTTAGACAGAGATCATCTTCTGTTATGAGACAGAAGCAATATTTATTTTCCAGGTAAATTAATATTTGAAATGTAGCCTTGCAGATATAAGTTGATGAAAAAGCCATAAGTAATTTGGTCATTCACTTACTGATATAACAGACAGTTACAGTAAGGGTTGGTTTTCTGAGTGTATTTGAGCAGTGTAAGGCAAAGGAAAGCAGCAAATCATTCCTCAGGGAACATCAAGATGATTGTCAGTCCACTGCCAAAAAAGTTATTTCACGCCTATTACTGCTAGGATCTGACTCTTCTTCTCTTTCCTCTGACATGTGGGCTGTCTCCAACATACTCCTCAGTGGGCTTTGATTTCTTGTTATATTCATATCCTATTGACAAGTCTGGATTTTAGACTTTGCTTTCATCTGTCATATCCTATATAAATCAATGAAACAAACTGTGTCTTCACTCGGGATAATAGATTAGGCCAAAAGAATTAAGAGTCTGATTCAGAAACAGGCTTGTTTTGTTTTATTTTTTTCTCCAAAAGACTAATTAAAAACTGCAGAGGGCTTACATTTAGTTGTGCTTAGTGAGTACTCAATTACATTTGTCTATAGGAGGAATCAACAGCAAAAAACATTACACTGTTCCTCCAATATTTTCTTTCTAATAAAACTTTTGGACTTGAGACTTCATAGTGCCAAGCCACACAGTATCAGATTTTGGGTCAGATCCGGCCTCACAAGGGAGATTTCTATTCTAGGAACTATTTTAGTTTGTGTAAATAAGTTGATTGTTCAAGGGTAAAAATGTCAAAAGCACTTCAGTTATTTAGGAAACCTAATGCCTTATTTTCAAAAGTCACTAGGACCCCAAGCAAACCAGTAAGACATAGGGTTTCTCCATACAAGATAGTTATGTTGATGTATAAATGGGGCTGTGATTAGGCAACATGTTGAATTTTTAAGTACATTGGTATTTCTTATGCACTTGGAAGTCTTGTATGAGGAGATTGTGCAGGGTAGCTACCGCACTACAAGTAGATTTGTAATTTTCTGAGCACTAGCTTTCCCAAAAGACCAAGCTGTTAGATTCTTAAGTAACTTTTGAAATAGCACTTGTGTTTCTAAGGAGGAATCACCTAAATGACTTAAGAATCTGATAGTCAAATTTGAATGCGCTGAAAAGTACTATAATTAGTATTTGTTGGCATTCCTACTGGAAGTGTGAGAAGAAAACTTTATCATTTCATTCTTAGGCATAAGTGGATAAAATTGCTTTTCCAAGGGTTAGAGATTTTCATACTAGAAACTTGCTATAAAAGAGAAACTACATAATAAACTACATGGCTCATTAAGGACTTCACTGACATGTGAAAAGGCTAAAGATAGGAGTAATTCTCCTGCCTTTGTCAGTCTGGACAAGTAGGGGAAGCCTTCCCAAAGACAATCTAACCCTTTCTTATAATATGAAGTGGCACTATGTGAGTAGTTACTTTTTCTGTTTAAGTGCTGACTGGCTACTGGTGATTGATGTCCGTTTAATGTGGGGGCTGGCTTTCATTCGTACCTTTTCTCCATCAAGTAACAGAATCTTCTTTCTAGACTATTAAATACTGCATCATGAGTTTTATGGACATTGACATGTTTTGCTTCAGTACATAAGCTTCCCATAAATGCCAAGTGTAATTTTTCCCACCTGATTATTAGAGAAGTAAAACAAACAAACAAACAAACAAACAAAGCCCTAAACCTTAAATTATATAAAGCTTGTTGTTTTTTTTTTTTTTTTTTTTTTTTTTTCAAATACATGTCATGAACTGAGGTCTGAACTATATATTGTTTAAAGCTCTTCACCACAACATATTGCATTATTCACAATGGCTAAGGAGAGCTTCTTTTTTTCCTTATTAATACACTTAATACCCATTTATCTTGTCTACCATGTCTCCACTTGGGTCTTACAAGATCATTTAATGCTACAGCAGGGTGTTTGACATTTGTAGACACATAATCATAACATGCTCTGTGGTCCTAATGCTCCGAAACCGGAAAGTGCCTTTTTTACCTTCCTGCAAGCCTGGTAGAAATATTTTGTCTCATTCCCAGACTAACATGGTTCTGAGTATGAGTTTCTCAGATAGTAGTAGGTCCTCTTTTCTGTGACTTATTGAAAACAGCAAAAGATATACTTCTAAATATCAAATGGTTTCCAGGCTATAGATATGGAACCTGACGAGTTAGTGATAGTTAAGATAATGAATGAATCCATTGCATTTCTATATCCATTCAAGGTTAATCTAGCTGTGTGCTGTGTCAACAGATCTTTGTCCCTGTCTCATCCCATATGTAATGGGATACAACAGTGTCAGATAGATCAGTACTGATGATAAGGATACTGAATGACTGTCTCGAGCAGACACATTTAGCAATGCTAAATGCTAGAGAAATAGAGAAGTGTACAGGAAGCAGGAGCAGAAGGAGAAGATGTTCAGTGGAATTATAGAATAAAGTTGCTAATGAAAATAATTCAATATTGGTATGCAGTGGGAGTGATGGGATTTCACTTCTTTTAGCTTAATTCTGGCATTGATCTCTGGAAAATATTTTACTGTGATTTGCTATCTATACTCATGTCACAATTTGTGGGTATTTTAGAATCAAGTTGATTCTTATCCAGCACAGAACTTGAGCATGCACTTAACATTGCATTTACAAGTAATCTTGTTTATTTAGATCAACTTATGTTCTTAAATTTTGTGATGAATCATGTTGCTGAAATAATATGAGAAGCCTTTAGTGAACTTTCATTGTTGTCTTATTATTACTGACCTACCATTATTATTTGCCAATATTACTATTTTACCCTTTGTAAAGATGAAGTTAAAGATCTTAATATTTCCAGGAGAAGCTCTTGCAGACATCCCTTAGTAAAACTATTACCATCTTTTGTTGACAATGTTTTCATGACAGTGGAATTAAGCATTTATTCATCAAAAAACTACCTGCTAACCTTCTTACAGTTATCTTCAAAAGTAATTGTTGTATGAACAGTCATTCTGAAAGGAAAATTAATATAGTTTTTTTACATATTTGCTTTTCTTGAAGCAAAATGATAGTTTGTTTGGTGAAATATGTAGGTCTTAAAAAGCGTTCAAATATTTCTCCCTTTATTTTTCAGCAGTCGCTTGGCATTTGGTATTTTGATCTTCTTGTCTTGGAGTCTGGTATTTTTCTCCTATGCAATTGAATAATATATTAAAGAAAAGCATGCACTGTCCAGAAGTGTTTGCAGGATTAGGGCCTTAGGATACTTCCACGGTAGTTTCTGAACTACATACCTATTCATAGGTATATATAGTACTGCATGTTTTGCTAGCATCCCTTCACTACATTTCAGTAATATCTATCATCATTTCCTCTTTCTTTTACACTTGGTATCTTAGACATAGATGTTTTTCTGTTTGAAGTGTGCAAGTTGTTCTTCCTGGGTAAAGCACCTTGTCAGTGGTGCCACATCTGACAGATGTTCCGGAAGCCTGAGTGCATCTACTTTCCATTTAGTTGCCATATAACTACATACTCAACATTTTTAATTGATCACTTTAAATATATAACTTTTTAAAAAATTGTGTGGTAATACTGTATATGAGCCATGACAATTCTGTTCTGAAAGTAAATTTGGGTCATTTTATACATTCCAGAAAGATAAAGCATTTATAACTTTGTAAACAAGAAAAAATATTTTTTTTTAAATAGTTTTACTTCTAAATTAAGAATATTCCACAGCTCCTACATGAAACATAGATTATAACTACCCTGTAAGCCATCGTGAAAAGGCGTATCTTGTAAAAAATGTAGAAAATGAAGATGTGCTTGAAATCTCTCACAGTATGATATCAAATTCAAAAATGAGAGTAAATGTTAATTGTAAATGTTAATTATTTGCTTATTATCATACTAACAACTTGAAGGTGCACTGATAAGCTGATGTCTTAACAAGGTTTAGTGCCCTATCTTTGAATGAGAGCCATTCAAGAAAATCATAGATTAACTGTAAAATTACAATGTACTTTTCCCCTTGAGAATTGTTGTTTTTCTTCCACTTTCCTGTATTTAAATTATATAGCAAATTGACTTCACAAAATGTGAAAGTGAAAAATGGAAAAGACAGGCAGAAGTCTGTACAAAGAAGTTATTAAATGAGTAAATTTCAAGTTCCTTACAAAATAGTGTCTCAGATCACATAGAAAGTAGCTCTCTGTGTACCTGTGGCAACTGGCCCTGAGCAGAAGAAAACAGATTATTTGGATGATGGTGGCTATTCTATATTAACTGTAAAATAATATGTAATTGTTATTAACAGCATCTACTAGTAATCATAGTGGTCGTTGTTTCCCATTTTCCAAATTTTCTTCCATGTGATACACAAATCATGATTAAGATCATCAGCTTTTTGGTTGCCTGCCTGTGTGATATATATCAGCCTTATGTTTCAAATTGCTAAAACTATCATCGAAATTTAATTTATTTAGGCAATTTACTCTAGGCAGTTTGCTGTACTTGCACTTGCTCCTTTAACTACCACTGCCATGGGAAACAATGCACCAGAGGCTAAGTCTCATCTCACCAGTGCTGATCCAGAAAATTCCTGAGTCTCTGAAATTATCCAAAAAAAAAAAAAAAAAAAAGAACAAAAACCACATGACTGAACTGAAGAGTCATTAAAAATTGGTCTGGCTCTGTAAAGCTCAGTACAGAGCAGGAGTGGGATCCTGTATTTCAGCCATACTGTGCCAGATGCTCAGGGTTGCCATTTCCTCAGGTCTGTGAAGCATGATGAGGTTGCTGGGTTAGGTTGTTGCAGACAGTTAATTTCTGCAGAAAAATGATTTGTTTATGGGAAACTGGTTTGTAGTTGGCAGTGTTGTCTATGCATGCTATTTATACATCATATTGCTAAAGTCTCTAAAATTTGTGACTAATTGAACATGTTAACATGTCTATAACCATACTGTGATTCAGGAGAAGCAGTAGTGTGGGCCAGTCTCCCTCTCATTCCCTGGGCTGGTATTTAGGCAGTTAGGTCTTTCTGATAAATAAACTTACCCTGACATGCTGAAGTAGTCTTCACAGAGCAAAACATGAAACAACAGAGTCCCCTGTAGCTCTGAAGAAAGGGAAGTTTATGTGGTCCGGATATCCTTTTTCTCTTTTTTTTTTTTTTTTCTTTTTTTCTGATTTAAATTATAAAATCGAAAATTGCTGAGTCCATATTTTCAGCTTTATCCATACCCTATTGTCATATTTAATCCAAAAATTAAATTCTGCATTAGAAAAGGATTTGGAAAAGCCCTACAGACCTTGCAGTCCCCTGAAGGCAGATGCCAGAGAGATGGTAACTTTACCCCAAGAGACTTTATAGATTAAAACTATACTTCAAGATTTATTATTTATAGATCCAAATGCAGTATCTTTACAGGCAATAAATGATACATAGATACATTGCATCAAAAAAGTGTTTGGAAAGATTGGAAGTGGATTTGATAAATTATCTGGTATGTTAGAAATTATATTCCTATATATATTCATAAGATCACTATTTCAATGCATTTCTGCCTAGGGTTTGTTGGGAAAAAAAAAATGATATTTGTATGGCTTCTATTAGAGATTATTAATTTTTTGCTAAGAAGGAACAGATACACCATTATATATTTGAATATGTGATGATGTAAGGACAATGCTACCTCTTCATGCTTGACCTTCTTCATGTTCTTTGCATGTCTGAGCCCTCCAGAGCAAATAAGAAGCAGAAAGTACAGTTGTACTTCTGGTGTTGCACTGGAGTGGAAGAATAATTTCTTTAGGGTAAAGACTGTTTTTGTAGTACAGTATCAATGTACTGCCTGACCATCTGCTCCCTGACCTTCTATGGAGTTTTCTAGATGCTGCTGCAAAACAAGTAAAGCCAACTGTATCACAACAGGTGTAGGGGTGGGCCATGCCATCGTTGTCCCCTGCTTCCTGAGTCTTACCACTTGAAGACATGGGAGATGAATTGTCGTTAGCTTCTGTTGCTAGTGATAGAGCTGCAGCAACTTCAGAACATTCTGCTCCAGGGGGAGGCTTTATTTTTGGGTTCACTGCCAGCAGGCTCACCTGGGAGACTCCAGGTCATGTTGCACAGCTACAGTCAAGTAAATCCAGACTCTGCTATGGCAAGATTCGTAGCACTTTATTTTAAACATCCATAGGTATCACACATCCATGTGTGATACAAGTTTTCTCTGTGGTTGATGAAGAGAGAATGGGATGAATTACTTGCTGGAAATGCTTATCTAGTCCCCCTAAAGAAAATAAGTATATGACTACTTTGGATGAAATCCCTATCTTTCAAAATTTTGTAAGATAAATTCCAGACATCAATAATCTCACTTTGAATTTGCTACCGTACACAAGCAAATAGACTGAGTAGAAAGAAAAATGAAAGAAGGAATACTTATTCTTGCTATCACTTCATTTATTAAACTTTATCTCCTCTCTGTCATATCATTAAGGTTTGATACACTGGAATGCTGCAAACCCAGAGTATCCATAAGAAAAGCCTTTTAAAGCCTTTTATGTTCCTTGCCACACAGATCAGAAAATAACCCCTAAAAATATATGTGATTTGAGCAATTCATAGCTGAGAACAAGACAAAAGTAAACAATTAGGTTTTATTTACTGTTCCATATTGGGAAAAAAAAATAACCTGTTGTTTAAAAGCTGTTTTCTTCTGTGAAATAAATAAATAAATAAAGGTCACAATGGTCTTTAATAAACTACGTATTTTAACTTCCTTGTCTGGTTGTGCTTACACCCACACAGCAGTTTCCATAATTATCATCAGCTTTGCTTCATGACATTATCCTTAATCTGTGAGTAAAATCGATTTTCAAAATAAATTAGAACCTTGAAGGGACTGAATTAGCTGATAATAAAATTAATTGACTTGCCTGAAAGTGATTTGGATGCTCTCTCTCAACAGAGAAATTATTTGCTATATACTCTAACCTGCTGAAATTGATGTTTTGAGTTCAAGATTATATATTGTCTATGATAGCAGGTTTCTTAATACTATGCAGAATGCAAATAGAAGGCTTCCATTGTACATGAAGAACAACATGAGCAGTTGTGAACAAGTGCTGATAATGCAATTTTTTCTTCATTATTTCATAGTTGAAAGACTGAAGAGGTAGGTAAAATAACAGAACATTAAACTCAGATCTAATATGAGAATTTTCATTAAAATTAGGAAGTTCAACAAGCAGGACTAAAATTTTAAATATTACGTATATATATTTATTTTAAGCATTATTAGACTTCGGAATGGAATTGCTAAAAACTATAAAGTCTTACTCATCTTTTTTTTTTTTTTTTTTTTTTTTTTTGTCAAAAAGACATCTTTTGGCATGATTTGGTATGGTAGATTTGGTAGGATCTACCTAGATCAGGTAGAAATATCAGGTAATCAGTCACTCTTTTTTATATATGTAGTATAAGAAAAATGGATCATTTGCTGGTTGTAAAAGGTGTGAAGTTCATACACTGGGAAAATCAAAGTGAAAAAATCAAAGGCATGTTGCCCTGAATATGAGGAGTATGTACATCTTGCATCAGATCTACAGCAGACTGAGACACAGTCATGGAAATTCTTAGTAATGAGTCATTTCATAAAAATATGTTGTCTCAAGGGGGATTTAAAAAAAAAAAAAAAAGGAAAAATGAATAAGGAATTGTTTGAAAAACAAATAAAACAATTCCGATATTATTTTAATTCTTACCATGTATCTTTTCCACCTCTCAGATCCTCAAATCCCAAGCTGCCCAAGTGCCCATACTTATCCCCATCCATAATCAACCTCCTTCCTGTCTGCAGCAGGCCCACAGATAAAAGAGATAAAGATACAGTGTTTCCACAAGTGTATTATTAAGTGAAGACTTGTAGGCTAAGCCCAAAAGTTACTTGGATAATTTAGGGTATTTTTAGTGGACAGTAACTGCATGCATCTTTTAAAAATCAAGTCAAAATTTATCTGCTATGTTGTTAAATATATGCCAAATTTGTACCAGACATGACTAATTTAGTGTCAGTGTAGTTACAACAGTACATAGAATTAGTAAGTTAACATAGAATTACATTATGAAAATAAATACTGAACTACTGAAATATGTTCTCTAACAACAGCAGACAGTGATTAAGCTATTGGAAATGAAGCATAAAGCATGGAAGTATATGGAGGCTGTATTTAAAATTTTCCAATACCTTTAAAGATAGTAACTATAAGCATAATTTCCATATCAAAGAGGAGATGGACATGAAATATAGGGGAGAAATGTTAGCACAGAGCTGAGAGGCTGCAAGGCCATTTGAGTGGGCAAGTGGTTAGGACATGAGGAAGGATATGAGGCGAACAGAGATCCAAGGAGGACTGATCCATGGATGGTCAGCTACTGATTTATTTTCAATTGTCCTTTCCATGACCTAAGTAAAACAACAGGAGTGCACGTGAGCTGGAAAAACTGTTTGTTTCTCCCTTCTTATGTTAGTGTATACAGTGCAATATTAAGGCATTTCAAAGCTAATTCATTTTTAAAATAATAATATGGAAAAAATGGCATTTCCTAAACTAAATATATAAAGAATTTGGATACACTGAACAGGCCGTTTTATTGTGCCTTCCTTTTCTTACTTCTCATGAAATTTCATGAGGTGACTTGAAAATTACTACCTTAGGTTGTTACTGATTGTTATTTTCAGGTATCATTTTGTTATCTTTTTCTGAGTGATGGATGTTTTATATTACAATTATTCACAGGATTGTGCAAGGAAGTAAAGATGTACTAACACATTTTTGTAACTGATTTTGTAGTAGTCTTTCAGTTGTATGTCTTATTCAAGCAGTGGTCCTTTCAGGTGTTTTGAAAAAGAAGACAACTTTTCTTACTCAAAAGGTGGAATACCCTGCTCCTACTCTGTGCTGTGCTGCCCTGTTCCTCCCTTTGCAGTGGCACAGATTTTCATCAGTGAACAAATACTCCTCACTAACCTTGCAGAAAACTAATCCAGAAAGGTAGAAGTGAATAGATTTCCACTCCCTTTAGTTTCCTAAGTAGTCAGTCAGGCATGAGGTGTGTTACAGAAAAGGCTAGAGGGAAAATGGCACTGCACAGCTAGAGAGTATTGCTTGGAGAAGGGGGACAGGGCTATCTTCCAGTAGCATCGGTACCTACAGTGGATCCATGATCTCATCAGTTACATAGTTTTTCTTGACCCTCACAAAGACCCTGTAATACCTTTTAGCCTTGTTGAAAATTCTGAACCTCATTTACAGAATTCACCAAAGAATGCATTGAATAGTCAGAACTGGATGATAGCTTTTGCTCCGATTTAAAATATAATAAAAATATTTTATTAAAATATAATTTTTATAATTATATTTTAATACTTAATTATTTAAAATATTACAATTTATTAATATCTATATTATTAATCAGTATTCAGAAAATAGGTCAGTAAGGGTCTTTGAGAGGTCATGTAGTCCATCCTCTTGTCTAAAGCAGGACCAGAACAGATAAAATGTGCTTTACTTCTAATCCCTTATTGATCTAGTGCAAACATTTCCTTCTTCTTTTCCCTACTTTTACTTTCCCCATTTTTCTTGTAGGCATAACATCAATCAACTGGTCTTTTCCCTTGTCCTCTTAGTGTCCTCTTTGGTCCCAACCTCCATCACACAGGCATGTTTCTCCACTAAAGTTTGAAAATTTCTTGCTGTTAATTTCTTTCTCTTCTTTTTCTTCTTTATGTTGCTTACATACTACTAGTCTGCATGCAACTTTTGATTGAAAATAAAGGGGTTATTGGTTGCCTCACTTGGCGTGCATGCAATCTGCTCATCTTTTTGCGCTCAGCCAGACATCTGAAACTCGATTCATAATAGATGGCAGCAGAAGTGCCATTACAAAGCATATTTGATAGGTGTGAGAAACAGACATTCACTCAGTATAATTAATAGTGCTGGAAGCATTAAAAATGCATACCATGAAATGCCTAAGTGCTGCTCTGTAACACCATTTGAGTCCTATGGCAGAAACAGTCAGCTGCATATGATACAGCTATTTGCTGCCAGAGGCCATTGTTATTCTATATTCATATTTAAGAACTGCGCAGAAGTTGCTGTCAGGGTTGTGGCTCAGTCATTCAAGGTTCTAAGCAAATACATGATTTCTGCCTTTAGAGTCTGAACTGACTTCTTTTGATCTAGCAATACATAGATTTTTACATAGTGTTGTGCTTTAAAATATCAAAGAAAGCAAGCCATTTTTCAAAAGCTCTGCATTTTTTTCTGGTAGCTCTTCTTTCTTTCTTTTAAAACTTTATCTTCTCATTAAATTCATTTATTTTAAAAATGAAGTTGCCTGACTCCATCTATTACCGCCTAGGAGTGCCTTTTGGATCTGTTCATGTCCCCAAGGGGAAGAGTGCTTTTACCCAGAATTGAACTGGGAAGGGAAGTTAATTTTTTATACAATAGCAGCTTTCTTCTAGTTCTGTAATCCAGAATCTCTCTATGAATGTGAACCTACAAGCAATAAAATACATTCATAAAGATTGTTTTATACATATATGATAATTTAATACTGACATAATTTATATTAATTATATAGATAGATTCTACCTTCTCTTTTATATTTTATAAAACCTGCTTAATTTAATGTAAAAAGTTTTAAAAACAAAGGTAAGAATTTTAAGGGGATAAGTATAATATCATACTTTGATTTAAGGGCTTTCATCTGTTACATTGCCAGTTCATGTGTTCATCTGTGGAGATTTTTTAAATGTAACATTACAAGATGTACTGCTTTTTTGTAGGCAGCATGGATACTAACATTACAAAATGTTAGGATTTTTCCATCCTTAACCATTGATTTGGGAAATTCTTAAGCTAAAAAGATTCAGCTATCTCTAAAGATCATTTTAAGAAAACTATGTTTCTTTTACCTTACAAGATTTTTGCTATCATCTTCCAGAAGGTATCTGGCATCTCCAGGATTTGGAGCAGGGCTCTAAATTGGAATGGAAAGTGAGCCTGGAAGTAGATTACTACTTTGCTTTTCCCATGGATTTGGCTTGCAAGTGTCCAAATTGTAAATCAGTTTAGTCTCAGCAGAGACTTGTGAGAATGACAGCTGTATTGTCTAAAACTTATATCTATAATGAGCATGCACCATCTTGTCACAGTTCCATTCTATACCTAGAATGCATATTTGCTGTTTTCACAGAAAATCAAAGGAAAAAAAAAAAAGGCACAGAGTTACATCCTGGATTTGCTCTGGATTTGCTGAGCAGAATTTTCTCAGACCTTTCCCACCTCTGCTCTTGCTTTTACAGACCCCAAAAGCAGCAGCCTTATACACTGGGAGTAGATAAAGGAAAAGGGAATGCATCAGGAGCAGGCAGAGCCTGCAATCTTTACAACAGCATCATCAAATGGAGGATAAAGATTAAAAAAACACAATAGCTTGTTGCCAAATCTATTTGACATTCACTCACCTTTAACAGCTTAATTTTACAAACTTCAATTATTTTTGGCATGGAACTTTGTATTTTATTTTTTGAGGGAAAAAAGTTAACATACATACCTAAGCTTGACAGGAAGGACAGAATTACATTCTGGAAACAATGCAGTTCTCAGCTGTGATCTCCAACATTAGTTTTTCTTTGTATGTATTTACATACTTTGTATGTATTTTTTCCAAATATATGAAACAACTGGAGCTGATAAGGTTGTAAGATGAGGAACACTTAATGTTTAGATTGCTGTTTTGTGTCTGGACCTGTTTGATGAGAGTTTGTTGGCCTCTGTGAAATAAGCTGGTCTGACTTGCATTTCTAAAGGGTATATCTTCAATTCATAATTGTGTCCATCAAGTCTGGCATAAACTATGGAAAATAATGATGATGCCAGCACAGAAGACAGGGAGGGTAGTTTCACAGGAACATAATTTAATTTACTTTTGTTCTCAGAGAACAGTATTGAAGAGGAAGTCAGCGAAGGAAGGTCAGCACTGCTGTTATTCACACTATTCTGTTTTTCCTGATGCATATAAAACTTGATTTTGTGGTGCTCACTATTTAGCCTTTACATTTTGAATGTGGTAGTTGTGTTGTAAATTCCTCTTCAGTTTGACTACTAAGTGATTAATTTTCAAACTACCTATTTTTCAGAGGAAGGAAACAAAGGTTATGGACCTGTTTTTGAGGAGCAACCCATTGATACCATCTATCCAGAAGAATCTTCAGATGGACAAGTTTCAATGAACTGCAGAGCTCGAGCAATTCCTTTTCCAACTTACAGGTAACCTCCCTTATTTTGATTATCAGGTCTTATTGTGTTTTTTACTCCGTGTTTCAGTTTTTTGTATGAAATGATTGATTGTCTTAACAGGATAAAATGGTAGACTTGCTCTTTTTTCAGTAAGAATCAACCTGGATTAAATTTGCCAAAATGTCTAGACAGTCTTGAAAATATTACAGTCCTGTTGTGTTAAATGTTTTCACCTTTCGAAAGGAATACTGATCCAGATGCAAAACATTAAAAAGTGACCTTTAAAAAGCATTTAAGAGGCAATCTTTCTACCTTAAGATAGGAAAGATAGAGTTCAAGTCCTGGTTCTTCTGGAATCAGAATAGCTTTCCGATCCTAATTTACTCTGAAAGAAAGACTGGTCTTGAACCTGAATATTTTACATCTTATGTTGCTTCTATATCCACCATGTTGTAAAGAGGCAGTCATGAATGTGTAAAATGCACACATATGTCCTCTTTCATGATAATTGTGTTGTAATTAACAGAGCAGTTCTGCTTCATTGTGAGATCTCAGGCCAATAAACTCAATTATCTGCTCTGTTTGTACGTATAAAGAAATGTAGTTGAGGTTGTTATTATTCTGACTAATTTACAACCTAGTCTTGGACAGATAACTGCTGTCATCAAACTAAGGTCAGACGCAATTTCTTGTCAGCAAAAAATACATTTCATTAAATTATCCTATGCTTGGTCCTGATACACACTTATTTGTCTTCCTGAAATTCATTCATGTTTCTAAGACCGAAAAAATAAGTTGAGTCGGATGGCCATTCTTTCAAATCTATTACACAATCAACACAATCATGGTCAAAATGTTGGTATTCTTCTACCAAAACAGCTTAGCTAGTCTACATGGTCTTATATATATATATATATGTTTTATATATATATATAAAAAAACATATATATGTATATATATATATATATACATATGTTTACAGGTTGACTACTTATACAGAATCACCTGTGACTGAAGGATTTGAGGGGTAGCTAGAATACCCCTTTGAATCTGATCTCTGGCTTTAGTATCTTTACAATTTCTACAAGTTTTTCTACATGGTATTTTGCTGTTGCACTTTTTTGTTGTCCCCATGCCTGGAAAGGACTGGAAGCCATGTAGCAGTGTGGAGAGATTAGATAAAATTAAATTCAGAACTTTTCAGATATACATACCCATCACTTCCAGTCCATCCAGGCTCCCACTTTCTGTCTGCAATGCAAGACAAAGCTATTCTCTTTTTCTTTTTTTTCATGATGCCATTATTTCAGTCTGCCTTAATGCATTGTCTTCATTTCTTAGCCCTCTAACAGCTTTTCAGCCAAAATATCCTGTTTTGGAGGTATATAAGTCCTTCCTGACACTTCTGTTGTTTCTGACCATTCATCTTCTTAGTCTTCTCTTCTAAGTTTTTTAATTTACATTTTTTTAAGCATTCATCCAATGTTCTTTCAGTATTTGATGGACCTTTACCGTTGCTAAAGTTCAAATACTAATGTGATTTATGCTCTTTCATTGCAGCATAAGCTGTGCTCCTGACAGTTATTCCTAGGTATTTCTGCACAGGGGATTTATTATTTGTAATACAGATGTGTAGACTATCTCACAGGATTGAACAATGATGCCCATAAAATCCTATCAAAGCTAAATACTATTTATTGCATCTTGAAAAGCGTGCCATTAATTAATTAATTACTTAATTAATTTGGTGGTTTCCTTCAGCTTCCAAATTCTGTATATTTTGGTACAAATTTTCAATAAGGAGGGAACACATAGTGTATAGGCTCTCTTTTTCAAAAAGCAGTGCCTATGCTTAGCTTGGTACAAAAAGCAATCCACACTGCAAGACTTTTATGATCATCAATCTTGCAACTTTTCGCGTTTGTGCTCAGTAAATGTGTAATTCCTTTCAAAGAAGATTGTGGGCACCCCCTTGTGGACACAGTAATAGATACAACTTCTTGCATACCGGTTCACACCCATTGTAATGTAATTTTCTTGAAATCAATAGAAGTCGTTAAGGGCCAGACTTCACCGACCGAGTTTCTCTTGTAGTTTGAAGGGAAAGTTACAGCGCCTCAGGAGACCCACAGCAGAGTTTTACAGTGATTAAGATGGGAGTGTCTAGCAATTTTCTAGATACAGAAGCAGGTGTGACTGTTGTGCTGATGTCACTAGCAGTTTAGGCTTTATGAAACATTTTCATCCCCTATAGCAATTGTGCAAAAAAAGTCCTGAAAATCTCACCTTCGAAAGTGCAGAGAAAGTATATCCTTAGCCAGTTTGGCCTTGCATAGCTGTTTGATGTTTATAATCCCAGTGCTTGGTGATGCCTAGCTCACCAGGTGCCAGCATAAGTGTCTGGTACTACATGGATCAAGTTTTACTGTATGTCACATCTCTGAGAAGGCTGAAACAGACTGAGGATGTTATATTTAAAACACCTATAGAGTTCCCCAAATCTGTGGCTCTTTCTGAGAAAAACTAAAAATATACATAATACTGTATTAATAGCTGCCTGTATAGTTTATCACAATTTATGAATTATTTTTCAAATCATTTTGCTTACTAGGTTTATTTTTGCGTGCCAAATCTTATATCTGGCTTTTCTTTCTTAATAGGTGGAAACTCAACAACTGGGATATTGATTTAACAAAGGATCGCTACAGTATGGTGGGAGGCAGACTTGTTATCAATAATCCAGAGAAATCAAGGGATGCTGGAAAATATGTCTGTATAGTATCAAATATCTTTGGAACTGTCAGAAGCAGTGAAGCAACTCTGAGTTTTGGATGTAAGCCAATATTTACATTTGAAGTAAATAGAAACATAGAAACACAGAAAAATTCGTTACCTCAGAATACCCAATGTTTTACGCTGAAGTGTTTTCTGCTTGCACATGCTGTAGCTGTATTACTCTGTAAAGAATTCTTAAGTGCCTTATTCTCCAGAGGACAACACAGAATAACTTTTATAAACATTTTATTTTGTTTAGTATTCAGCTGACATTCCAACCTTCACAGTGAATTATTATTAAATTACTAGTTGAACTGACTCACAGAACCAGATCTTGAGGTAATAATGCCCAGACTCTTTTAAATTGTGGTAGAGCCAAAGGGGAAATTGTCACTAAAGAATGACACCAGTAGTGTCATGTGGTAGATCAGGCAGTTGTCGCAGTGAAAGCACAAAAGGGATGCTTACAGGAGGAGGGTAGGGCACTTGGTAGTAAAGTGTGCTCCCTGACTGCTGGGCTGGGTGAAGACCCTGCTGGGGGGACATTTCTGTCAACTTCAGATGATCATGAACAAGTATTGTGAATGCCTGCATATGTGCAGACAGACATACACTGTCATCTAATTGATGCATTGTAAAGAACTGAAGCACTGCATGACAATTAATGGAAAATTTTACTGACAGTTTGGGATTTTTTTTATTATTATTACTTGCTTAAAAGTGTTTTTTTTTTTTTCTGGATTTTTTTTCTTTCATAAGAAGACAAAAAAGGAACCCAGTCTCATCTGGTGACTATTCACAAAGCCTCGTGTGCCCTTTAATTCTGACATTAAGTGCTTAGTGTCCCTTGTCTTTCAGCAGTCTTCATCAGCAGAACAGTTTCACTCCTTACGGTTTCACTCCTTACGGTTCACTCCTTACTCCTATCACTTCTTACTGTGATCAGAGATGAAGTGAAAAGTTCTATTTCTGCCACTAATTGTAATACTGTGGGACATTCTTAATATCTCTGAGCTTTCTTAATATCTCAGGAAAGCTCAGGGACTATAAATAGTTGATCTAGTCTTAGTCTGTATTATAGCTGGAGTATATTCTATTGTGAATAGAAGACCAGGTTGTTATTTCTCTCTAATGGGGATAATATAAAAAATCAGTTTACAGGCTATTTTTTGCCATATTCAGTGGTAGAGATATATGGTGTTCTACAAAGCAGCCATCAGTGGTGCCAGTCCTGAACAACCAGTAAGATAAGAGCTATGACAATAGCTGCAGCTACTGAAAAGCAAACAACTACATATAATAGATAAAATGAGTAGAATCAAAACAGTCCCAGGCATATTTTTATGACTAGCAGCTCACAAATTGCATGAGGTTAACACTGGTAGTTAGTGTACTGAACAATTATACTGAACACAACCCTAATATCCAATATTTAAATATTCAAATGATAACAGGGCAAAGAGGGAAAGAATAGAAAAAGAAAAGATACCTGTAAGCTGATAAGTACTAGTGTAAAAATGGTACTGTAATTCTTCTTTACACTGTTGTGTTTCTTCCTTTCTCCTTTTTATGATCATCTGTAAAGAAAAATATTTACTTTGATAATCACTGATAGTTTCAAAAGAATTAAATATAGTTTCTATAGCTAATATGGGAAATAATCTTTAATAGATTTTTTGTTATTTTGCTTGTGCAAACTGACTGAAAAATAGAAACAAACATTTAGAGGAGTTCCAGAAAATCTTAACCATCTGTAAGTGAGCAAGACCTTTTATTTTTGTCATACTGTCAAATTTGCTGAAATTATGGAGCAAAAGTCCCACTCCCATAAGCTTTATGTCAATTAACCCATCTGGGAACACTGTCTGTGGTAGATCTGGATTGGCCTCCAGGAAGAAAAGGAACAATTCTTTTTATCTCCAATGTTTTTTTTTTAACCATTAAAATCTGTTTTTACTGTTACACATGTACTCCTGAGGAAGGAATTTTATCCTGAAGGAATATTTAGTTGCTTTTTGGTGTCTGCTGAGCAAAATCACAAGCTGAAATACCATTCTATTTGTTGAAAAACACTTTCAGAAGAGCAAAATATAGCAAGTTTATAGCAGGGAGGCTTCATGAATGACAATGAAGAGAATTCATACTCTCTATATGTTAGCTATATGCTTCTAAGAGTGAAATAAATATGCTAATTCTTTCATTCTAACTAAAAATGAATGTCTTCCAATTAAGAGTTCATGGAATCAGGTTTATTATAATTATTGAATAATAACTAAGTAATGCTTATGCAAATAAGACATGAAGACCCAATCAGAGTTCAGAGCATTTCATAAGTGGGAAGAAGGTATACAATTACATCTCGATAATTGTATGACATTCCTGCACCTGGCATAGACCATTCTATTTCTGTACCAACAGACATATATTTTACATATACAAATTGCCTAGCTATCTGCTATATTTAAATTTGTGGTGACTGTCCTAAAGTCTCAAAGGTTAGTCAAAGAACGTTGTAAACAAAATGTCTAGATTTGAAATGTAAATTGCAAATAGCTAAAATAAGTAAAAAGCAGTGAAAGGTCTTCCTTTCATCAAACCCCACGCTCTCCAAATGCAAAGTATCAAATTAACAACAGATTTCTTTCTAATGATTGTCATTTATAATTTATTTCCTATTTCTGCAACATTTTAAAAACCAATCTGTTCCAATGAAAGTAGAAATTAATAATAGTGGTAAGTTTCTAAGATGATGAAAATATCTGCAACAAGGAAATAAATGCCTGCAGAAGAGATTAGTCAATATTTTGAAGAGAGAAGTAGTTATGTAGTAAGGTCCATGCTAAAAGATAGAATGGGAATATGCTCAAACTACTATAGGTATGGTATGAATATATGTATTCCAGTCTATGTGAAGAGCTTCTTTGGCTTTGATTACAGAACCTGTCTGGTAAAATTGCTAATTCTTACTAGGTCAGTCTGATATAGTGAATTTCTTCTCTAACAAAGAATAATATTGCAAATAAATTGAGAGCTACTTGTGGAGAACTGAATACATTGTGCTAGGATACAGGGTAAAATTATATTAAATAATCATCAGAAGTCCTTAGAATGGCCCATAACAATGCCTGCCTTGTACTGTCTAATAAAAAGATGCAGATAGTCACTGGAAATATTATATCACCTTCTGGTCAGTTTGAGCAGAAGACAGATGAACATTTCAGAAGCTGGGAGAGGTGTCTTTCCATAGGTGCTTATGTAACACTCCTTGAGTTTTTTTCCATGCATTTGATAAAGCATAATAATATTATGCTTTAATTATAATATAATATGCATATGATTATAGTACATTATGCATATTATACTATGATATTATAATATAAGTAATCAGGATTTTTACAACTTCACTGCATATGGTGACAGAGATTGTTCACAAGAGGCATTGTCTTCTTCAAGGTCTTTATAGTTTAATTTCAGATTGGATACAGAAAATGAGAATGGTAAGAAGAAGCAAAGTACAGTTATTGACCTAGTTAAAGGCTATTAGAAATCTGTTTGTCTTATCATTCCAGATACCATTACTGTTCTCCCATGGTCTGTGGGATAATGGGTAGCTCCACAAAGGATGTGTTTCTTTATCCTTTTACAACAGTCCCTTTACCCATGCTGCAGTTGGTTTAAAAAGTGTCAGTTAAGGTTTCTCCTGAGATCTGAACCACTTCTGTCCCAAAGTTCTGGCACAAAAGATTTCTATTCATTAACTGTTACCAGTCCTTGGCTGCTGCAGTTGTCATGGAGGGCAGTCAGGGTATTTTAGGGAAGCCACATTAAGTTACGTCTCAGTATTAAACTCACATTTTTGAAAATCCAATTAAAAAGTAACCTACAAACCTTTTTCTTTCTTTTCCTGGGATTCCTTCTTCCAATGTACCTCACTTGGCTACTATTAGAGATACAATCTGCACCATTTCTTTCTAGAATTTCTGGTTATGATGACTAAAATACTGTAAAAAATCATTGCACTTAATGACAGAGTTAAAATGAGTAAAACTGGCATAATGCATCCACAGACAGATACCTATCTGCCAGATATTGTTGTATTTCTGTCTTTATCTCTACGGGCTGAAAATATTAAAAAAAAAAAAAAAAAAAAAAAAAAAGTTTTATGGTAGTGAAAAACACAGTTTTCCTCCCACACCTTGTTTTAAACCAGATTTGGATCCCTTTCCACCTGAGGAACGCTATGAGGTTAAAGTGCGAGAAGGTGTTGGAGCAGTGCTTCTTTGTGAGCCCCCTTACCACTACCCAGGTAACTAAGCAGTGATTCATTTTCCGTTGCTTAAGAATTGAAGACAAAAGAATATTTATTTTTAAAAGTTTCCTTTAAGTTTCCTTAAACAGTAACTTCTATGCAGCTTGAGAATCACTGTTTAGGTTAGGTTTTTATTTTGAATATATGGTTGTACATATGTAAAAGACATGGTTGAATTTTCAGACAGTTTTAATTATTGCAAATAATATGACTCAAACTAATCTGGATAACGTAAGGTAGCCTTGGCCTACCACTCAGAGGATTGAGTACATGTCAGTGTGTCATTGTGTCATCCCAGAATTGCTGCTGGCCTTGGATAAAGCCCAGCTGCATTCCACCTAATGAACTCACCTCAACAGAAATGATCGTGGCTCCTGTTAAGATCATGGAACAGCAGTAGGCACCCTCAGAGAGTCATAGATGAGATAATTTAAGCTCTGGAAATGCCTTTCTCTCAGTGTTAGCTGCTGAAGAGCTTTACAGGGATTATGCCCATATCCTCAAACATTTGCAATTCCATCATGAGGGGTGAATTTGGCTGCTAGCATCTCTGTTATCATACGTTGCTTGTCAAACAATATAACATTTTCAGTTTTCATACTTTTTCTAAGTACTACAAGGAGTTGAAGAACTGAGATGTAGTTAAAATATTCCTGGGTTTTGTCCAAACGACAAGACAGACAAGAGCTTCCCAGCTTCTCACTTGGGTCAGGGCAAGACAGCTTCACATCTCCTCTCCACCCCGCTCCAACTCCGGTGGAAAGACTGGGCCCAAGGGGATCAGGTGCCCAGTGGTCTGGCCTCAAGGGAGCAGCACCCTGGTGTCCAGCATAGACATCTAACAGCTGGCTACTGAGACATGTGTATGAGTAAACACTCTTCTATAGCTGCCTTTCCCAAATAAAAGATGTGTTAGCTAGAAATCAGAGTGTGGTAATTCATATGCAGAGAACATTCAACAGTTTAAGTAGCTGATATTACTGTTTTTAATATTAACTAGAAAATGTTTTCCTCCAGATGACCTCAGTTATCGCTGGCTTCTAAATGAGTTCCCAGTATTCATTGCTTTGGACAAACGACGATTTGTGTCCCAGACAAATGGCAATCTCTACATTGCAAATGTAGAAGCATCAGATAAGGGCAATTATTCATGTTTTGTGTCCAGCCCTTCAATAACAAAGAGTGTATTCAGTAAATTTATTCCACTTATTCCACAGACCGATCGTAAGTACTTATTGTAAATACTATGTACATGCAGTGTTCAATTTGTATTTTAGTTTTGCTCATTCATAACTATTTTCAGCTCTGTGAGAAGAATTACGTGGCAAGTCATAATGGCTACTGCACACATGTTCTTTAGTTTTCCACATACAGAAGTCCAAATCATTGCTGTCCACAATGAGAACTCTGTGCAAGAAATCTCCCTGTATTCATTCACAAAATTTCTTTCATATAATTGAGAACTGAGTTTTCTCCATTTCTTTTATGTGATAAGCCCCTGTACTCATCTCAAAATCTTTAATATCTTTTATGGTCTTGGCAATGGTTCAAAAGGGTATGACTGGAAAGAAGAAACTTTGTGTAGATGCCAATAGACAGTTTCAGGATTGGTTTTTTTTTTTTTTTTTTTTTGTTTCTAACAAATCTCCCATGAAAATGGAAAACCCTTCAGGCTGTTAAAATCTGCTATTGAATGGTGACCTAAAGGCTCTGCGTCTCACCATCCGATCTACCTATTCAGTTTTGGTGCTAGATTAGCCTCTGCCATTTCATGAAAATTGCATATTTTGCAAGTGGTAACTGGGTTCTCTTTTGCCACTTTAAACTGTCAATCACTAGTCTTATAAACTGATCATCAGGATTTCAGTGTCTCTTATATTTGTTGGATTTCCCATATTAGAGTAAAGAAGTATGATTGAATTTGGGTGATTACAAATCAGTGATCTTTGTCCGAATTTTCCATGGCCAATACTCACACTGAGATCTTCATCTAGAACTGCAAGAGCAGTCCCACAGAGATCACCAGTAGGTAGATTTGATTACATTACATACCCGTGCCCTCATTAAGATGTATGTAGCTCCTTTGTGCCATTAGCAAGAGAATACTGAGTTTAAATTCACAATAATTCAGAATATTTCATCCAGTAAAAGAATCTGTGAAAAATAGAGGCTTGGGTTTTAGTCTGCCCTGACACAGGACATCATCACACTCCAAATGCTAATAAATGAGTTTTTGTTGAAGTATTGTACTGTAAAAAAATGTTAGACATTACTGTCCAGAGACAATTAGTAGCTGAATAAAATAATTCTTCCTTACTGTGTGCTGCATCATACTTCATAGACATCAAGGCTATCATGCACTCTAATGAAGACTTCTGTCTGGAATTTTAAAAAGGGTTTTCTTGAACTGCGGAAGTTTTAATACATGTGTTTGTTTCTACCATGCATTTTCTGAGAATCTGTTATTTTCATGTCAGGTGCAAAAGTGTATCCTGCTGATATTAAGGTGAAGTTCAAGGACACGTATGCTCTCCTGGGGCAAAATGTGACACTGGAGTGTTTTGCTCTTGGGAAGTAAGTATGTACTAAAGTTATTGTAGAACACTGTTTGCTTTCGTATTTCAGGGAACAAAAATATATGTTTCATCATCAAATACTTTTTGTAGTCTGCAATTTAACAGCCACTTCTAGAACATGCTGATTTGTACTTTACTGTACCTTTTCAAGTCCGGTTCCTGAACTCAGATGGAGTAAATACCTTGAACCTATGCCAGCCACTGCTGAGATAAGCATGTCTGGTGCAGTTCTTAAGATCTTTAATATTCAGTATGAAGATGAAGGACTTTATGAGTGTGAGGCTGAAAACTATAAAGGAAAAGATAAACATCAAGCAAGAGTTTATGTGCAAGGTAGGTAGAAAAATTTTATTCTTCATGATCTATGTTGCTTTTGATTATTTTGGAAGTATCTGTGTTATCACAGTTGATGTCAGTGCTGTCTCATTGCATCATCCTGACCCACGGCTATTTGAGTTAGTAAAACAAAGTCAAAGCCCGTGCATTGAATGTCAAGCATAACATTCATGTATTAATTGAACAACTGCTCAGTTTGCCTGGTTATGGTAGCTGCGTGTACACCTTGACAGCAATGTTTTGTATTAATATAATTATACATAATGGAAATTAATTAATAGATTTAGAGTAATTGAAGTGAAAGAATTGCCAGGAAGAAAAATAGACCATTAGGTTTGTTATGCTTTCTTGTTTCTCCATTTTGTCTTTTCTACCTATCTTAGCTCTGTCTCATATTAGCTATACTCAATTCTTTGTTCTTCCTCTGTCCCTTCCTCTCATGCATTTGGCTAAAAGAGGGACCAAAAACTTTATCTTACATCTACAGAGGAAACATCTCAAGTAATCAGACTCCTTGACTGAGACTTAAACCACAATGGGTGGCATGAAAACATTGTGTAAAACATTTGAATTCACTTCAGAGGAATGCTATCTGATTTCATAGGCAATAAAGAACATCACCTGAATTAAGATCCTCAGTTCAGCACTTGAACTTCATTGGGATAAATCAAAATTGGCATAGGAAGATTGTTACTGCTTGTTTAAAGTTGATAAATTAATTCATTTGCTTAGCAAGAGCAAAGATAATGGGACATTTTCCATATTATTAAGTATATTTTCTGAGCCAAGAGAATATTTCTTAGAAGACCTTTCAGTATCTAATTGTCTTTGCTCAATTTCATGTCATTTAACTACCATTTATATGACATTACTGAATAATTTACATGTTGTATAATCCACAGGTCACTGTAACCGGTAACATATCTCTTGGACATTTCTGAACCATTATTACAATTTCATATTTTCTGCTCATAACAAAAAAAAAAAAAAAAAAAAAAAAAGAGTTGTAGTTATTTGGGGTCTATATGGTAAAAGAAAAACACCTATACTTCGTTCTTTCTTGTGCTGGTATATAGATGCATTGATAAGTTATAATCATGCCTGTTAAGTATCATGGGAAAAGCAGTGGAATTAATAGATCATAATGCTAGTTAAGTACAGATCTGCTGTATTTACAAGGCATCACATTTTGTTTTGTTTTGGTTTGGTTTTTTGTGTGTTTTATTTATTCTTCAGCCTCTCCAGAGTGGGTAGAACATATCAATGACACAGAGAAGGATATAGGCAGTGACCTCTACTGGCCTTGTGTAGCTACAGGCAAGCCTATTCCAACAATTAGATGGTTGAAGAACGGTGCCTCGGTAAGTATACTGCCATAGGTATTGCAGGATTGGTAGGCTGGCTGATGAGAATGATTTTTTGAAGCATGCATTATTAAGGACTAAAAGAAATTGAATTATAATGATACAAATATCTGCTGCTTCCATGTGCATTAAGGATTAAAATCTATTTTTGAAAGTTTTATGTCAGTCTTCTCATCAGTTTTGAAACACATTTTTTCTCACTATTCAATATTCAGCTCTGAATTCTGATCTTGTCTTTTGACCACATATCTGGGGGGTGGATTCTCCTTTTTTCTCTAGTCCTTTATAAATAAATGCTATTTTATTCTCTCTAGATGAAAAATGTCATCAGCTTCTCTCTAAAAATAATCCTTTTTACCACATTAAACATAAATGCATTTTTAAAAATGTAAGATAGAATGGAGTCAGTGCAGACAAGGAGAATCATTTTACAACGATCAGTGCTGTTCCTATATCATGTGCTTTTTCACATTTTTTTTCTAGTCACAGAACACTGCAAAATTCCATTCTTTTAGGTGATGTGAAGTGTAAAGAAGTACTGTTTGATAATTCCAGTTTATTGCTCTGGATTATTTATTTTTTCAACAAAGTAGATTTTCAGTCCAGGCACTTCAACATGTATTTAATATTCCCCGCTGATACTGTGTGATGAGCTACCTAAGAACAGAGTAGAAGACTGCATCCATTGAGCTGTGGTGACACTGATCTTGGTATGCAAACAAAAGAAGACAATGAACTAGAGTTTCTTTGGCTGTGTATTGTAAGAAACAAAACATAGGAGGTTGGAGGAAGAATAGGGATATCACCATCTACCATATGGAGATGGCTTAAACTAGAAAAAAAAAAAAACTATGCTTCTGTAGTTATTGCAAACAAGTAATTTAACAAGTATGTGACAGTCCCCACTGCATTTGGGTTTCACTGACAAAATCTACATACTGGATTGCAGAAAGCAACATGTAATTCTCCAGTAATACATCTGAAGATTATGCTGTGTGTTAATGTTATGATTTCCAAATGGAAAATAGCAAAATTATTTAAATTACATTGAGAATATAGCTTGTTTCTGAATCATATATTTTTAGTTAGGTATTTCATTTAGCACAAAAATTCCTTGTAAAAAATGTGATCTCTATGTATTCAAATAAAACAGTACAAAAAACATGAGCCCTTTAATCTATTATTTTTTCAGATAAATGTTATTTCTTTAATTTTCCACTACTCCATGCACTCCAAGTGACTCATATACAAATTTAAAGCATTTCAAAAGAATTTTCACAAGAAAAAGAATTTTTAACATGGTCTTTCAAAAAAAACAATTGATATCTATTTATAATTTACAAAATGTCCCACCTCATTTTGAGCATTTTTATACACATTTTTTTTTAGAAATAGATCCAAGTACTTTATTTTGATTTACAGAATTTTCTTTTTATATAAAGACAGAGTAACATAGAATGATTTATACTATCTCCTAGAAGAATCACTGGAAAAAATCCTGTCTATTTAGGACTTGCTTTGACCTCTTACTGTTGTAAAAAATATACATACATCATAAAATTTTGAACACTGGGCATGGTGAAACAAGTCTTATGTGCATAAAACGTTTAATTTCTAGTTTCTTATTTCTGTATCAGTAGTGTTTGAATTGGTTTGGTAACAAAGGACTGAAGAATAGATTTGTCTGTCTTGTGCCATTCAGCTGTGATTGTTACAGAAAAATATTGACACTGATTCTTTCTTTCTTTAGAATTAAGAAAGTGAATGTACATTGCCAAAAAGATAGTAGTAGTAGGGATAAAAATAAAAATAAAATCTCATCAGTGCCTTAATGTTATGTGAGGGACTCTCTTCTGAACACAGTCACTGAAAAAAAAGTGAAGAAATGGGAATGGACATTAATTCTTCAGTATATGTTGTCTATATGAATATCTTGTTGTTTTATTGATTCTTTGTTGTAGTTCCGGAAAGGTGAACTAAGAATTCAAAGTCTGACCTTTGAAGATGCTGGCATGTATCAGTGTATAGCAGAAAACACACATGGAATTATTTATGCAAATGCTGAACTGAAGATTGTGGGTCAGTGAGATTATTTGCTCTATATACTACTTCATATTTGAGTCTTATTTGCAGGAATTGCTTGGTAACAAATTACTGTGAGCATGAGGGGAAAGAACGCTCACTGAATCTAGATGAGATGGCGTTTATTTGAGCTCTCTAGTATGGTTTTGACAACATGAGCAATCAAGATAGTAATTTATGGAAATTGTTTATTACTGTGTTTTTTTTTTCTGATATTTGCTTGCTGCTATTACCACACAGAGGAAATGATAGTGCAGAAATTACATGAAGTGCAGAGAGTTGCTGACTACCCTGCTAAGCTTGCAATACATGTTGAGAAGTGTTTTAGCTCACCTACGCTCATTCCTCTGTTGGGAAAAATTTCCTTTTTAAGAAGCTGTGTTGTCAGGCACCAAGCTTTTGTAAATCTTCCTCTTCACTCTTCCCTTTGCTTTTGCCTTCTACAGCTCAATAAGATCAGTTGCAATATTTGTGTGTGACATAGCTGTCCCATTTGATGGCTGGATATATTTATTAATCCATTTTATTTTCCAAAGAATCATCCTTTAATAGGAAGCTAGACTTTCAGATCTAGAGTGCACAGGCTTAAAATAATTTCTGACCTTTTCACTGAAGACATTAGAACAGATGCACTGGCTATTTGACATGGCTTCCATAGGAGATTTCCTTGGAGGAGTTACCCTGTGTTCTTTCCATCTCAAACTCACATCCAGACTTTCCCAAGAGATATATTTGACTTCTCCAACCCATGGCACAATACTTCATCCTTTACTGTTTCTCCATATCCATTTACTCACTACCAGCCTGATTACCCAGAAATGAGCACTTTTTGCATGAGCGTTTTCAAACATCATTGTTGGTAAGAGATTTAAGCAGACTTCTCTGTACTTCCATAATTAACTAAAAGCCATATTTCCCCATGCTTTGCACATATTTGCTGGCATGGTTAATAGTGATGATACACTGAAATACAAAGTAATTAAAAGTATTTTTTTCTCATATTTAGTTACAAATAAAGAAAAAAATAATAAGCAAAATCTGACCTAGGGTACATAAATGTGATGCTTGCTACAGTCATCTCTAATTACAGTTGTACATCTCAGGGAGCATTTATAGATAGCTGTCCAAACAGAAAACTAGAGAGAGAAGGGAACCTGAAAGTTGCTAGATAAGAGTTTAAAACCACTGAAAAGTAAAACAACATATAATTTGAAAGTGTAATTGACTGAGCAACTTCTTACAGAAGTTGGGCTCTTGGAATCTGAATTTTATTAGGACTGATCAAAAGGCCTTTGAAAAGGCCTTTCTTTCTATTGATTTCAGTGGGCTTTAATCTTCTTAGATTAAATTTAGATGGAGGTTTAGAAGTGAACAAAAAGAAACTTCTTCTGTAACACAGTATGTAATTACACAATGATCTTCGCTGTTTCTTTTAGATTACCATCTGCTTCTCACCACATCTTTTTATCATTAATATTTTTCTGAGTGCTCTGAATAATAGACATTTGTATACAATTCAATATTTTTGACATTTATTTTTTTTAATGTTGCAAACAAATTGTGTTCTTCAGAAAAGTCACTAACAGCAGTACTCGTGTTAATTTTTGCTTTCAGCTTCACCTCCTACTTTTGAACTGAACCCTATGAAGAAGAAAATCCTAGCAGCTAAAGGGGGGCGTGTAATCATTGAATGCAAACCTAAAGCTGCTCCTAAGCCAAAATTCTCCTGGAGCAAAGGAACTGAATTGCTTGTAAATGGGAGCCGGTTAGTATTGACCATTAGTGGACACTATGAAACTTAAAACTGCTGTCTTACGTTTGTATTTATTGTACAGGCTAGTCCTCATTTTTGAGGAGTTCATGGGCAGGAAAATGTATAATTTCGGGAAGGTTATATGCCAAAATGTTACTAGCAGTGTGAATCCATAGAGCTAGCAGGGTTTGCAGCTTTATCCGATCTGTTTGGTGTTGTTCACATTTCAAAATTGAATTGTATTACAAAACTGTAAGAAAAATATTTAAATGATTACTAGTAAACAGAAGTACACTCTCTTGCTCCAGTAATGTGAGGTATCTAATCATGCCACAATCTATTTAAATATTTTTGGATTATAGGGGTATTTATAAATGTAGCAGTTAGGGATGAGCTTCCAAGAGATGAGTGTGGTATCTTTTAACTTTCTACAATTCCAATTGAAATTATTTCTTTCTGATATAAATGCTTTATTTCCCTTGCTGTAATTTTTGCACTTTCAATAGCATACGCATCTGGGATGATGGAAGCCTGGAGATTATCAATATCACAAAGCTGGATGAAGGCCGCTACACCTGTTTTGCAGAAAATAACCGAGGAAAAGCTAATAGCACTGGTGTTCTAGAAATGACAGGTAAACCTCTAAATGGCATTAGTTTGCTTTAGGTTTGCTTCCCACAATTGAAAAACACTATTTTTTTTTTGTCCAGCATTGCAGTACTTTTGCAAGCCACTTTATATCTTTTATTTCTAATTTAGTTGCTCTTTTAAAAATGAATTTCACCTTTCAAAATGTATAGCACAGTAGAAACTGGTTAGATGTGCACCATTTCAGAAATTGCGTCTCAGTTTTCAGGGCTTATTAAATTGAGTCTGTTAAATTGACACATTCTGATGCACTCATTCAACTTGGTAGCTTAGGTCAAGCACAAATGTAGGATCATGGCTGGGAGAGAGAAATGGGACTCCTGTTGACCATCTTTAATTTCTTTTTTTTCCTCTGGTGAGGTAAACAAGACTGAGAGAGCATTGCAGTTAAATAAACATGCATTAAATTTGTGCGATAAGAGTGTATAGCCATATAGTTGCACTACTAAATTCCTTTCCCTTACAGATATTAGTATTTACTGGCTGAATACTGACTGAATATCCATAACAATGTATTTTAAATCTGATGTCAAGTAATAAATAGCTGTAGAATTAAGACAGGAAAGATGACATTCATGAACAGTTATGTCTACCAAGTCATACTGATCATAGAAAAGTAATTTATTAAATACATTTTTTAATGTCTGTTCCAGAAGCCATGCTGGATGTGGCAGCTCAATAACACAACACTGATGTACTAATGTAAGAATTAATCTGTATCATCAGATCTGTATCATCAAAAGCATTTTTACGGCTGATTTATTACACTAAGAGGAAGTTAGATCCAGTTAGAGGCTGGTCACTAGTGATGTCCCCCCAGTATTGGGGCCAGTTTTCTTCAATATATTTATCAATGATCTGGATGAGGGCATCAAGTGCACCCTCAGTAAGTTCTCAGACGACATCAGGTTAGGTGTGTTGACCTGCTCTAGGGTAGGAAGGCTCTGCAGAGGGATCTGGATAGGCTGGATCGATAGGTTGAGGTATTGGTTGAATATGAGCCAGCAGTGTGCTCAGATGGCCAAGAAGGCCAACAGCATCCTGACTCATGTCAGAAATAGTGTGGCCAGCAGGATTAGGGAAGTGATTGTCCCTCTGTACTCGGCTCTAGTGAGGCCGTACCTCAAGTACTGTGTTCGATTATGGGCCCCTCACTACAAGAAGGATATCTATGGAGTTTGTCCAAAGAATGGCAGTGAACCTGCTCAAGGGTCTGGAACACGTCTGTTAAGGAGTGGCTGAGGGAACTGGAGTTGTTTACCATAGAGAAAAGGGATCTCAGGGGAAACTTTATTGGTCTCCACAATTACCTTACAGGAGGCTATAGTGAGGTGGGAATTGGGCTTTTCTCCCAAGCTTCAAGTGATTAGACAAAGGAAAATGTCCTCAAGTTGTTCTAGGGGAGGTTTAGGTTGAATATTAGAAAAAAAAAATCTTCACTGAAAGGGTTGTGGAGCATTGAAACAGGCTGCCCAGGGAAGTGATTGAGTCACCATCCCTGGATGCATTCAAAAGATGTGTAGATGGGGTGTGTAGGGACATGGGTTAGTGGTGGACTTGGCAGTGCTAGGTTAACTGTTGGACATGATGAACTTAGAAGTCTTTTCCAACCTGTGATTCTGTGATTCTATTGATTCTATGCTATTTTAAGTCTTTATTTTGATTAATTGTATCTTTTAAATGTTTGCAGTTACTTTTTATCATCTTCTGCAATTTTACATGTCCTAGTATTACCCTCAGCAATTTAATTATCTTGAAAGGTTATGTAAATAACTACCCAGCCCCTTTATAATCCAGTCATACCTTCTAAAATCAAGATGAACATTTGCATAGTAAATCTACACAGTGAAACAATTAAACCATAGCTTTATAAACTCTATAAACCAGGTATTAAAAAGTTCTAAATTTTGGCATATTCTGCTCTGATTCATCTAAAAAGGACTAAGATGCCTCCCTTACATCACAGCAGAAACAGCATATTCAGATGATGTATTTCAAAATTATTTTCACATTGCGGACAATGATGAGTGTTAACTACGAATGCTTTGAAAATGGCATTTCCAAGCACTTTGTGTCACTCATAAAACTTTTCAGACATTTGTTATGACTATAAGAAATTTAAAAGTTAAACTGAAGTTGATAGGCACTGTAAAGTCTGATGACCTTTCCCACATGCTATTTTTTCTTTGCTTCTGGACCACTGTTTCAGCAACTTCTTAGACTGGTAGTTCTTCATGTAAACATTTAGTAACTCACCGACAGTAGAACCAAACACTGAATGTAGAAGCATAATATTAAAGTGCATCAGTTATCCTAAAATGTGTCTATAGCAAGGGTTTTAGAGATCAGATGTTAAAAGGTTGCTCCAAGCACTGAGATACTGAGTAGTTGTGCCATAATCATGGTCTAGGGATTAAGCACTTTTTGGATTACTAGAGTAGGACCTGGCTAAAAGTTTCTCTCCAAGTCAGAGTGACAAGAAATGTTAGGTTTATTGAAGATACTTTTCAGTTACGTGTATAATAGGGTGTAGTGTGTGCTTTGGAGCACACTGAAACCTGGATTCTTAACTGGTGACAATAGCTCTTATGACTATCATCTTCCAGGTTTTGGCACCCACTCTCATAGTTGTGGGAAGTTATTATATGCCATAATGTGAGGAGCAAATATTCAGTGGCTTTTTGTTTCATAATTGTATCTGAGAGAAAAGGAACAAGTATCACAAGTATCCAGTGAGTTTCTTCCAGGATCATGTCACTAATTTGCCATAAATTTGATGCATGTACCAAAATCTCTAGCAAGCATTGAACTCACTGGTTTTTTTTTTGTTTCTGTAATGATAAGAGACATTGCTGAGGGGTGTACAGCTTTCTTCCTTTTATTGTATTAATTTTCTTTCCATGTGTAATTATTTGTATAGTTTGTTATATATTCCTTGTATTGTTTCTCAGCAGAGAAATTAAGATCTCAGTTCCTGCAATGCTTTAATGGAAGTTTGACTCGGCCTGACAACTGAGTAGAACTTTCCGTTTGTGAAAGAGACAGGCTTTTAAACATAAGAAATAGTATAATTAAAACAAGAAATACAACACAGGTCACGTAAGATTCTTAACATGTCTTCTCTCTTCTACCTGAGATATAGTAAGAGAATAAAAATAGCTTTGCATAGTTAGTAATATGATTCAGAGACTGAGCCATAACCATTTTCAAAGGACAGCTAAATACAAGTTAGGCATTTCAGCTGTAGATTTCCTTTGTTCTGTTTAATTTGGTTCTTTCAAATGTAGCTGCATGAATAACATGTAAACTAGAGCTGAGGGAGTGGTTTCATGTATAATCAAACAGTTACAGAGCTGAGCTTTTATTTGCATAAACTCTTATTGGAATTTTCCATGTTTGCTGTTAACTTCACAGAAGCTACAAGGATTACTTTAGCACCACTGAATGTTGATGTCACTGTTGGAGAGAATGCTACCATGCAATGCATTGCATCCCATGATCCCACATTAGACCTGACATTTATTTGGTCTCTAAATGGCTTTGTAATAGATTTTGAGAAAGAACACGAACATTATGAAAGGAATGTTATGGTAAGATACTATATATCTTTATTTAATATGTGAAATACTAGTTTGCTTTATCACAAATATTCCTTTGTATTTTACTTTTTCTATTGTGTTGGTTCAAGTTTGTATAAATACAGTAGACTAAGAACATAATGTAAAATTACTTTAGACACCTTACAGACATGTAGACACTTGCAGGTAGAAACCTGAATTCAGATATCTAAATTAACGTAATTATTTTGATATTTCAGTTAAATGGTGAAGAGTGAATACAACTGGTAAGTAGGTAGCTTGATAGTAAACAGGGTGCAGATTATCTTGGAAAAGCATGCATATACATTCACTTTAACTTGCCCATGTTTTTCTCATCAACATTTCTGGAATTTGGCACAAGGCTGGGCCAGATGGTGGGTAGGAGTCAAACAGTCTATAAACACTGAGCAAGAAGAGTTTGTGTGAAGTCTAAACAAGTTAATACAAAGACACTTATTTTGGCACATAGAAAGAGGAATTATAGACCTTTTGTGTTTGCGTGTATGGTTATCTCTTTACAGTCTTCTGTCAGGCTTATTCAAAATTAATACCTTAAGCAGAAATCCTTTCTGGCTGTGTCTAATGATAATTTATGTAATATTTAACCACAACCTCAGAATGTGTATATGTTTATTCTGTTGTTCTGAGTTTAAATGATATAAAAATACTCAAATTTAGATAGAGATTCTTTTCATGCTCCCAAGAGAAACTTGTATGTGGAGAGAAAAAGTTGTTAACAGTGTCTGTGAGGTCAAGAACTCCAGGGCCTGCAGTCAGTTTCAGCTCTGTCTTCTAACTTATCTGCCTTCTAACAATAGCTCCTATAGAGTCTTTGTCCTAAACCAGCAACATTATTTAATTTTCCATTGACCAAGAGATTTTTTTTTCTGATGTTATTTTAAAATATCTGTTCATCTCCAAGTGAGAAGATATTTCAAGCATAGCTATTTTAGTCTGATTTGGAACAAACCAGTCCTTCAAAGGCCCAGAGCTTACTTAGCCTGCTCATTTGCTGAGTTGTAAGCATCCCTAAGAAGTCACCATGCTCTCTTTCAGTGAGAGAACAAGTCTTTGTCCAAAAAGCCAGTAGAACTCTATGAAGGTCAGCTAGAAAATACTGAAACCCAAAGACATAAATCTCTTTCTGAAATAAAGCTCCTCAAAGTCCATATCCAAACTCAGTAGCAGAGTACTAAGGAATTAGAAAAATGTTATGTTCTGTTTATGTTATGTTTATATCTACAAACTATGTAGATGTACTCTAATACTCTAGCATCATCCAAAAAAATTCCTGCATGTGGCTGTTAGGCCATACTTTTGATGTCTTTATTTCCACATAGGTACTGATCAGTACATAGCAGTACCTTGGAGAAGCTTGAATCACCTCCTAACAGCATTACTTCTTCCCCAGATAAAGGCCAGAATGAGTCTGCATGCTGGTCAAAATAAAAGCTTAAAGAGTAAAGTTTCTATTGAACATATTCTGTATAAAAGGAATCCTTGTAAAAAGAACCATTCCTCATTTTGTGCATTCTCTTTTAGTTGCTTGTTTTTAACCACTTGACAGAAGTTGTGTTACACTAGACAGCAAATCTGACTAAAAGAGTAGATGAAACAATGATTTTGGTGTAAAAGAAAGGTGAAACTGCCTTTACCAAGGACTTTGTAATGTAAAGCCTGAACTTTCTTCATCCATTTGTCATGTGTTGAAGAAAAGTTCTTATACCATTGACATTCACCTCTGAGTTGTCCTTTTAACAATGAAAATAGAAGGAAATATATATCTATTTAGGATTTTTTCTGAAATTTAATCATGATTTTAGGACGCTTTCTACCAAAACAAGTCTAGAGAATGAGGCTGGGGCCAAATACAGGCTTCAGCAAGTGTGTAGGGCATAAATCTCTCTTAAGTTTGACTTAGTATTTAGGTTTCTAGCCAGCTGCTTCATCTTTCAGAGATAGCTCGTGGTCCTGGGTCTCCTGATCCTGAATTATTCCCAGCTCCGCAATATTTTAGCTGATTTACTGAAGCAATTGATTTTAAAAACCAAATTAACCTGTCTTGTTTCTACAGTCTGGAGACAGAGAGAGAGGTGTTTCACTTCGTGTAGGTGTTGAATCTTGTGCTAGATGTAACTTCGCTCTTCCAATAGAATATAGAGATGCTTACTCCATAGTATGCAGAATTAGCTGAGTCATGATCAACTATTAATTCATTTGGACTGTTAAAGCTTAGAACCAAACATCAATTAATTTATTTGTCAGAGTGTAATTCTTTTTTTTTTTTTCCTGAGGGAATCTTCTTAGTTTGTTATATTCCTTTTGCACTTGATCAATACAGGTATAAATAATTGAAGCTGGGGAAGCTTGTTGGTTTGTATTTGTGAGCATTATTTTTGCTTTCAAATGCAAAGTAAGTGAAGATAATTTCTGTTGCTCTTCCACAAGCAACTCACGCTTCATCACTCACGACAGAAGGGGCAGTAGGATTACATTCCAAGTTTGTAGCTGAGATTTGTAGTTATTTCAGGATTCAGCACTTAAGATGGGGTAATTTTTTAAAAATGTAAGTGATTAAATATAAATATTTAAATAGGATGTAATTGAAAGGAATAGGTACTTTCAACATTTCTGTTTCATTTATTACCATTTTCTTACATAAAGTTGTTCTACCCCTTCACCCCACCCTCCCCGCCCTTCTAATATGAGTAAAGGGATTTTCTCCTGCCTACTGCTTACATCTCTTTCGCAATTCTCAGCTGAAGTCACAGGGTGGCAGGTTTGCTCAGGATTTCTCAGACGTAAAGGCACGAGCCTGTTGTGTGTGCATTAGACATCAGCATCCCTAACTCCCATACTGCCACACAACTCTTCACAAACATAAAAGAAAAAATATTCCATCATGAATATTGCAATTACTGGCCATATGATGCATGCCCTCTGCTATAATTTCCTGTTGTTGAAGGATCCTACTCGATCTTTCTGATAATATCACTATTAATTTGTGTTGACAATGCAGATCAACATGTGGAAACTTGATACAGCCACAATATTTCAATTCTGAACATAATATTAGTATTGTTGTCACATACATATAATTGAATGCTAATGAAATTCATGTAAATACCTGCATAAGTCTCTTTTTCTTTAAATGGAAGCATTGGTAACTTCATCATTTGCTGAAGGCAAAACTAATTTGCATTACATTAGTTCTAAAACTCATTTATCAAAACAACATTTGTCAGTGCTGTTTTGATTTCACATGCCCAAGAATGGCAGTGATATTTAGAATGAAAAATATACATACTAACTGGTTAACTTTTGAAGTGTTAAATGGAGTCTACAAAATCTTACTATTAAATTGCTTGCTTTTGACTTTATTGGTTGTTATTTAATTGAGGAACTAGACATTAACATTTCCTTTCGAGTCCTGTACAGATATTGCACTTTAGGTAATCGGGAAACATCTGATGTTTGGTCATTAGTAATTTATAGATCCGGATTTTGTCATGTATATTTAAAGACTGAAAGGCTTTACTTTTAATTCATATTTTAAAATAACGTGCTATCTAACTAAATATATTGCTTTGATTTTCAGTTTATTACCCCAAAAAAATCTCTTTTATATGTGAAAGTGAAAGTGTATAATTCTATTTTTAATATATATTTAGGACACACCAGTTAATTTGTATAGATAGTCAGGAAGAGTAACTCCGTAATTTGACTGGGTCCAGTCTGAAACTTGTACATTCCCTTCCCTTCTCTTCCCTTCCCTTCAGTAATTTCTTTTACAGAAGTTTTGCTAGGCAGTTCCCAGGCCAAGAAAGGTGTCTTTACACGTTCTGGACATTGTGTATCATTGCAACCAAGTAAGAAGCTCTCACTGTTTGAGATGGTGCTGACACTTCATTGTCATGAGTAGCTACTATGCAGGAATTTAGATCTACTGAATCCATATTGGCTCTGAAGTCAAACCTTTGCATTGTGCTCTCCAGTGTTCACAGAGACATGACACAAAGGTGACAAAACATGTTTGACACTGAACTTGCAGGGCTTGTTGCTCCGGCTCTATTTGGCTTTGAAGTCACTTCTGAACCCAAGCTGTCTGTGCATAATTGTGCAACAGTATGGACTGGATGTCTGGATGTCAATGTATTCTCAAAAGCTTTTTTTTTTTTTTTTTTTTTTAATACATATTCAAATATTATTCATCTTACCTTACCCCGCTCTAAAGTGCAGAAAGCTTTGCAGTCTTCAAGGACCACATTCATAATACTCTGACGATGCAAGATGCGTGGCCAGACAGCAACTTTTCATTAAAGTAAAGCACATGTGGAAGGGCCTGTTTCTTTGCTTTGACTGCAAAAGGTGTTTAGTTCAGATACCAAAATCCACACTATCGATGTCTGAAATATGATGAATATGTCTGATATATGATGAATTCTAGATTGGAGACAGCATTTGTCAAAAGGGAAAGTTCTCCAAAACAGAAGTTTTTGTAAACCACAGCGTAAGTTGGACTATAAAATCCTATCAGAGGAGTGTAGCTTAATACCTGCTTGGGTTTTGTAAGTCATAGTTTGAAAAGAATGACGATTCTTTGTCTGGATGTGGTAGACAAAAATGTACTGCTGTATGTCCCTCGCTTTGAGTTTAAAGTCACATATTTTGGCTAGGTTTGGGGAAAGAGCCTTAATAGTAATGTAGCAAGCATGGAATGAAATGGATGGCGTCAGTGGTTATAAGCAAGGAGGAGGAGGAAAGCAGAAGACATAGCGCTGAGGGTGAAGCCAAAAAGCAATTAGCTCTGACAGAAGGCATTGAGGAAACCTATTATTAATCCACAGTGCTATTTCCAGCACAAAAAAAATGTAGTCTATTTAAAGGGATCAAGATATGCCAACTACTGTTCTAGAATTTTAAAAAATAAAAGTACACTGCAAAATCAGTTGACCTTTAATCTTGTGTGCTTGTGAGTCTTCACAAACTGCCAAAACCCATGTATCATCCCTAGTTAGCTAGCTAAACAGGACCTGAAAAAGCCACATGGGTTCAGCACTACACATAGAAATGTAATTGGCTGTTTATTGTGAGTTTTCATCATCAACCATAAGGCTGTGAGCCATGTGTACAAGTGAATAAATATCTAGTCTTTTCTTTTTCCTCTTAGAAGTAAAATAACAGGGCATATTACCACAGGGGTACTGGTACAAAGCATAGTATCCTGAGGCAGTCACAGTGGTATGCTGAATGGGGAAGAATAATGTATTTTTTGGAAATATTTCCCAGTCCACATTTCAGGGGTAGAATTAGCACTGTACTTCCTTTACGTATAAATATAGTTCAGTGAAGGAAGAGATTCTTTAGTGGGAATGGCCCTGTCATCATTATCTTGCTGGTTTTTTTTATTTACCTGTAACTTTTACGCCAGCTGTAGCTTGTAGAGCAAAGTGAGATAAGCTCCTCTGTGAACAAGATTGAGACAGTAGAACTACATTGATGTTGTTGTCCCCATGTCATCTATGATCTCAATATCAAGGAAGTAGTTACAATCACATTTACATTAATATTCACCAACAGCTGTTGGATTTTCTGTAAAGGAACAAGGTAATTCAGCTGAACTCCTTTAAAGTTCATAGTTATAAAAAAAAGTTTAAGTTTTCACTAGCTTTGGAAAAAAGCTGATCTCATCTCCAAGAATCCCATCTCTTCCAAATTACTTCTTAACAATTGTTTTATCATCATACCTCCACTGTGCATTAAAACACGTGAAGGTTTGTGTTTGCAAACCTGACTTAAAAATCTCTGCTTATCAGATTCTTATGGAGTTTTATTATTGCAAAGGGATCATTAGCTTCACAGTAATATACGGTCCTTTACTGTTGCTGAGGGTGTAACAGAAGTGAGTACTCCTTTCAGACAAAAGGCTAGGCTTCTGTAAATGATTTTCAATCATATAGGGTCACGTTCTGATGGCATTTAGTAGTTTTGTGCACTGGCAAAGGTAATTGTCAGAAGGGAACAGTGAATCTCAGAAATAGAGCATACAGTGCTATTTTTGACATCACTATTAAAGCATAAATATAAGGTTTGTATGATGAAAGTCTTTGCTTGAAACTTGGTAAATATCTGAGTGGTGAACCACAGATACACTTGGAACATCCTTGAATATTGCTGTCATAATTTCCAGTCTGTGATTCATTTTTCCCTGTATTAAGGAAGGCATTTTTTAACTTAGCCAAGCTGAGGTTTTTGAAATGAAAACATCCAGTGCATTCATATCTAATTTGTGGACAGAATCTGCTGATGCCCATGCTCTTTATGTGCTTTGTAAGCTCTTCTTTTACCACCAAGAACTTGGGCTTCTGAGGAATGGAAAGCTTTATCACTAACCGTGAAAAGCCCGGATTCAGGAGAGCTTCTGAACCAACATTGTACGATAACATATCTATGGGTTGATGATTTTTTTAATTACATTATGCTTTTCCATGTTTTCTGTCACTTAGATTTTAAAACCAAGTTCCCATAGGGGAAATTATTCTTAGAGCAAGTATATGGGTACATCATTAAGAAATACAATATAGTATGTTAATTCAATTGTTAACATAAGAATTAGGGAGTACTAAGGCTTAAGAATTTGTAATCATTTGTATGAAGTAATAATATGGTAATTCTTAAGTTATGCAGTTTTTGTGAACCTTATTGGTCTGGACAAACTGCTTGTGTTTCTTTGCAGATAAAAGAGCAAGCAATGATCAGAGAGTCACAGGCAGTATGGTCCTCTCTAGGATGACATTTAGTGTTAATATGCTACATGTTTATACAGGTTGAAATAGAGGGTCATTTATCTCTTTTATTAAAAACAACAACAATGATTTAAAACACACACAGAAACTCAAGGGTTTTGAAATTCTGCAACTTCATTGTTGTAATTTTTGGAGGTCAGAAGAACAGGTATCTGCCCTTCTCTACTCCCACAGCAGTACTGACACTCCGAGTGATTTTTCTTCCTGAAAGCTGTTGACAGCATTGTGTAGCCCAGTATAGACAAAAAAAAAGGCTTCCCTGTGGTTAGTCAGCCAGCCAGCCAGCATTCATTTATGCAGTAATCCCCACAGATTTTCAAAGGCTTCTGTCCTTGAAAGCAATACCCCTGGAATTCTCATGAATTAACTAGGGGGCACCCGTACAGAAATGTCATAATTCCAGACTCATCTAATGTCTGGATTCTACATGCACTTTGGAAAATTGTCGTATTAGTTATGACCTATTAGTTAAGACCTGTCATATTAGTTATGAGTGGAAGGTGCAAATATGTATGTGTGTGTGTATCTTAACATGGGCATAGTTTAATAATATCTAAAAGGGAAATGAGCAGAAATAACCTACAGCAGGAGGTTTGGAACTAGATGATCTTTAAAGTACCTTCCAACCCAAGCCATTCTATAATTATATGATAAACCAAGAAAATAAGCATTCATATACCGTATAGTTCAGTGATCCAGTTGATCCATTTAATCACTGCTAAGAACACTCATGTGACCTGGAGCTTAGAAGGGACAGTTCATATTTCAAATAGATTATTAAATATATATATATATATATATGTATTTCTTAACGTAAAATGTGTTTTTCATTCAGAGTAGCTGTGATATGTAGTGTTCTCTGTTCTGCTCCTTGTTTTACAGGTATGTATCTAGTTACCCAGAGGATTCAGAGAAATACAATAATTTCACAAAATTTTATTCATTTTGCATATTTGTACAAGCACAGGTAGCTGAAGATAGTGAACCTTATCTGAAAATATGGTTATATATTTTCCCCAAATATAGCAATTCAGACATCATAAAGATTAGCTCTTTGCATCCTAGAGATTTTCTTCAGAATGTGTAATTTGTAGTTTTGTCAGAGTTTTACCCAAATTGAAGGACTTTTTCCAAAACACAAGATGACAGTAGTCATTATGGGTTGTCCAAAGGCCACAAGGTAATGAAGTATTACATAAGCTTCTACGAGAACTGGAGAAATTTTGCAAAGACTACAGAGATCATCTATTGAATCACGTAACATGGTAATAAAACAATTAAGGCCTAGAGGCCTGTCAGTCTGAACTTGGTGCTGGGGAAGCTCATGGAGCAGATTAGGTTGAGTGCCATCACACAGCACCTACAGGGCAACCTGGTGATCAGACCCAGTCAGCATGGGTTTATCAAAGGCAGCTCTGGTGAGGCCGCACCTTGAATACCGTGTTCAGTTCTAGGCCCCTCAGTACAAGAAGGACATCGAGGTGCGAGAGCATGTCCAGAGAAGGGCGACAAAGCTGGTGAAGGGTCTAGAGAACAAGTCTAACGAGAAGCGGCTGAGGGAACTGGGGTTGTTTAGCTTGGAGAAGAGGAGGCTCGAGGAAGACCTTATTGTACTTTACCATTACCTTAAAGGAGGACATAGCGAGGTGGAGATTGGTCTCTTTTCACATACACCAAGTGGTAAAATGAAAAGAAATAGATTCAAGTTGCACCAGGGGAGGTTTAGGTTGGATATTAGGAGAACTTTCTTCACTGAAAGAGTTATGCAGCATTGGAACAGGCTCCTCAGGGAAGTGATTGAGTCACCATCCCTGGAGGTCTTCAACAAACATGCAAACTTAGAATTTAGTGGCATGGTTTAGTGATGGACTTTGGCACTAGGTTAAAGGTTGGACTTGATGATCTTAGAGGTCTTTTCCAACCTGAATGATTCTATGATTCTGTACTATTAAGTACTTCATCTTTGCCTTAGACTCCCTTGGCTGAGAAATTCCTTCTGTAAAATCATGTTTTATTCTCTTCATATATTACATATTAAAAGCCTGCTAGAAATTCTGATTGAAATTTTAAAACATCATACAGAAATACTTAGGCATTATAAACTCTTATGCTATATTTTGATTAGAACCAACAGATTTTAAATCTTTGACAATGGAGAAGTACTTCCTCTGTTAATTTGCTAGGTGGAAACACCCTCGACACCCCCAAAAACCAACTAACCAAAAAAAAAAAGAACAAAACCCAGAACATTTTATTAGGCAGGTTAAAAACAGAGTCAGCTTTTTCTTGATATATCTGCCTACCTGGGCTAAAGGTTTTCCAAAGGGCATTCAAAAGAGTAAGATCTCCAAAGCGTTATGTGAAGAAATATGAGTTGCTGTTTTATTTTATTTTATTTTATTTTATTTTATTTTATTTTATTTTATTTTATTTTATTTTAATTTTATTTTGTTTTATTTTGGTTTGGTTTGGTTTATTTTATTATTACTATTCTAATGTTCATACTTGATTTTCATTCAAGTAACTAGAAATTATACTGGGAAGGTAAAAGATTAAAGACATCCAGCAATGTGACAGTAAAGCAAGTGTAGTATGTATATTGAGTATGGTGCAAATACTGGCAGCAGTGGCTGCCGGCAGATATTGTGGGGAAGTCAATGGAAAGGGAGTTGGACCAGTGCCTTTTATTTGTCTCTGAGGTTAGGTGGTACAGGAAGGCCAAATTTGCCAAAGTTTCTACTTTCCCAAAGCAGTGTGGAGCAAACCATGTTTCCAGGGATCTCTTATGTGCTAGGTGCCTACGTGTTGGCTAGGGTTCCTTTTGGCATGGGCCAAAATTGTGTATGGGAAGCATGCCAGCAATTGAACAGCATACACAGGTATTTATGGAGCAGAAATGGCATTTCACAATGGAAATACTCTCCTGTAGGAACTTGAGAAGTCTAAGTGGAGTCATCTGTTTTGTTATCACTGGTGGAGGCTTTCAGATCCTTGTGTTAGCCTATTGCTTGTCAATTTAAAGTGGATGGCCTGTGAGATGGAATTAATGAGTCTGAAATTAGACATTGCAGGCTCGCATGGGTGAAGTGTTGGGGAAGGATTAGGGTCTGTGATGATGAGGAGGAAAAGGAGGAGGAAAAAGAGGAGGAGGAGTCTGTGAGCCTCATTGAATAGTAAATTGCTTCCCTGAAACCCTTTGCCATGGAGCTGTGGAGGCTGAGCAAGGGGGACAACATAGCTGGCCCTTGCTTTCCCCAAGTGGGGCAGGTCCAGTGGCAGCAGCCAGTGCTATGTACAGCTCAGGACCAGGGCAGGTCCATAGAGAGAAGGCCAGGCCAGGTCTATAGAGAGAAGGTCAGGCCAAGGTCAAGCTAGGATGGCAGCTGGCCACTCAGGGATGGCTAGGCTGAGCCATAGTGTAGTAAGAGCTGTAGTGTAGCTAGGCTTTGCTTGTAACCTCTCTGTGATAAAAACATTTGTGCTGTTTTAGGTTTGTAAAGGAAGAGCCTCACAGCATTGGTGGCTCTGTTAGTAAGTCTCTATGACACTGATATCATACAAATGTGCATAAATAGCATGTAATGGTATAGAGGAATCATCTGATTGCTGTTTATGAAAAAACAGGCCTGACTAAATCTAATATTCAGACGTGGTCTTAAAATAGTAGAAAATAGGCAATGTCAGCTTCTGCAAAAACACCTACTTAACAGATCTCTTAAGAAAGACGTTTGTTTTTTCATATGTAGTAAAGATCAGCAGCTCTTCAAGAAACACAGGACACTTTCAGCAGCTGTCATATAAATCAAATATATCTTTGAGAGTGATCTGATCTTGAAGTAAGCACTCATTTCTTGGAAATAGCAACCACTGTATATTGGTTGTGAGGTATGTATAGATAGGTATCACTTAGTTATACAGGGATGTTTACCAGCTTCATTAAGTACTGTTTTTTAACAGATTAAATCCAATGGTGAACTGCTTATTAAAAACGTTCAGCTGCGGCATGCAGGAAGATACACGTGCACCGCACAGACAATTGTTGACAATTCTTCAGCTTCAGCTGACCTTGTTGTAAGAGGTAAGGTTCTCCAGGTAAAAGAGAAATGTTTGTTTTTAATCTAGATAAGCAGAATGTGAATTCCTTAAAGTACTGCTCAGGGTACTCATTCTTTTTCCAGACATTTAAATATCTAACTTCAATGTGTGTTTCCCTGGAAATCAATAAAAAGTATACTTTTCTTCTGCTTAAGTAATTTTTAGATAGTTTAATTTGGTGTTTATTATTAAATAGCAAAGTAGATTGTAAGTATCATTTCAATATATTTTATAATATTTTTAAGAAGCCATTTCTGTTTTCTCATAATGCTTTTTTGATTGCATTATTGTGTGTAACAATAAGCCTCCATTAAAAGGATTCCTAGTTTTCAAATGACTGAAACCTGAAGATTTGAAGTCAAGGTTATGACTCCATTGTTAACTCATTCTTCTATCTGTAAGTGTTACTGCAGTCTCAAAATTTAGTATGTGCTCATATGGTACATACCCTACAAAATATGTTGCCATGTGTGGTTTCAGTAGCATGAGTGAATTCATGTCCTTTGGGCTTTTTACTCCATTTGTGCCTCCAGATACAACATGTTCTAAAGTGCTAATGCTCTGTAATGCTGTCAATTCAAAGCAGATATAACTTGTACTTGAGTCTGCACAGCTATCATGTTTTGACCCCATTCCAATTGTACTAACATCTGGATAGTAACTGGAGTATAGCTTGTGCCTTGATTCTGAGTTGTTGCCATCTATGGATGTTGTGCACTTCAATATTTCTGTATTTATTTTTCACTGGGTATTAACAGACAGTGAAAAGTCATCAGTTTGGGGTGAAATGTCAAAGCAAGTGTGATATATGGTGAAATTGCAGAATAAATTGCAGGAAGCTGTGAAGAAAGAGAAGGGTTTGTTCATGTGCCTTAGTATTATGTAAGCAAATCCTTTTACAAAACAAAAAGAGAGATCAGCTGCCTTATCAACCTTCTGATAATCTTTTTAACCCAGTAATTATAAATAGAATCATAACTCTTAGCATATGGTGTTGAAAAAATCAGCATTTGTTTTATGCTCAACTTTCAGGTTTAATATTATGAACACAGTCCTACTTAGTGTTGAGAAATTCTTGTTACTATTTTTGTCAGTGGAAGACTTGGTGTGTTACAGGCTCAGGGTTAAATACCCATATCTGAAGAAATTATAATTTCATTATGATTTCACTACGTTGATAAGAGGCAACAGCACTGTCTGGAAACACATTCCAGAGGTTCCAGAGCACCTCAAGGATAGACACTGTTCATGCAGACACATGAAGATATCTTCTCCATCAACAGGACACTGTAACAGCTTATATGGGTTGTCCTTTTTGACATTAGAGTATTAAAATTGGTGTGTTCAGGAGAATTGATAGTGGTAGTAGTGCACAGAAAACTGAGCTGTCTGTCCCCTGAGTACACCAACAGGCCTTAATGGCCATGATCACCCTCATCTAGGACACCCACCATGGTGGGCCCACAAGCCCTATTTAACCTCAGCCCTTGGCTTTCAGTCCTGGCCTAAGCTGTATTACAGATGTGCCTGCTCCAGCTCTGTCTCTGGAGTCTGGGTGGAGTTCAGACATATGCATTCTTGGATGTATGCTATAGCTTGTCACCTGATTGCCTGTGGTATCCAGGACTGCCTTACCAGCACCAGCTCTGCCCACCATATTCTAACCCTACAGGACTGTCCCCCGTTGTTGAAGGCACAACCCTTCAACAAGGGTTGCGCTTTCCTGAAGGTCCTTGGTGTTTCCTGACACGTGCCAGTCACAGAAACTTTCATAGTGAGGTGAGAAGCTAAGGGAGATCTCTCTCAAAGAAGGAAAGAAAGACCTTCGTACTGATGAGCATTCCCATACTCTTATTTGTTTCAGTTCATTTCATTTGATTCCTTTTTCTTCAGTGTTATGGAGAAAGTAAAGAACTCAAGACCCAAAGATACATTTGGCACATGTATTTAGATGTGGTGTAGGGATCTCATTTCATTCTTATTGTTGAGTTGTTTTTGTTTTGGTTTTCTGTGGTTTCCCTTAACATGCTGCAGATAAATGTATCCTGTTATTTCTTGTTTGGTTGCTCTTTTTTAATGTGCTCTGAGACTTGTTCAATCAGATTGTTGAGTAATTACCTGAGTCATGTTGGCATGTTGTTATCTCTGAAAGTGGAATCAGAATCTACTTCTAAATAGTTCTCATTCATTGTCTCTGTTTTGACATGAATGGTAATGCATATCACATAACTGTGTATCGTATAAAACAGATGGATAATAACAGAACCAGAACAGTCAGTATGAAAAGAATAATCTGAAAATACCTATAGGCTAGTTTGTAAGTAGGTATTAAGCTTTGAGTTAGAGAATTACTGTAAGTTTGCATGTTGTTCCTTCTTAGCACAGCCTACTGAATGTTGTGGCATCTTTTACAGATCAAGATTCCAACACTCACAGATGTGTGTGCCTACACCACTCTCTTCTCTCTAATGAACTTAAAGCAAATATGGATCGAGAATAATTGCTGTTATTTTAACATGGCTATTTTAATGAGTTGTTATGAGCAGAAACGGTATTTGATACCTGAAGAGCATGAGACTGTAAACTGGTTTAGGACAAGTAGCTTTTACGTAGAAGGTTTTAGCTGGGTGTTGGGAAGACAGCAATATGCCATAAAACATATATATTTAGTTCATGAAATTTTGTATTCATTAGAACTACGGATTTTGAAATGCGTCTTTGCAGGTATCAGCCTTTTGAAGAAAAAGAAATTACTCTTCGAAAATATTTTATAGACACTTCTTGATAATCAAGGCTGGAAGAGACAATTTTGTACAAAATATTTTCTTTGACAGCTTCTGTTCTTTGTTGGTGGTCTTTGTAGATTTATTCTGTTATACAGGGTTTGTTTGATTTTACCCGTATAGTTCAAAAAACTGCTTTTGGGCCACTGGGTGGAATGGATTCCACATTTTGGCTTTGATTTTGAGGTTCTTGTTATGGGAAGACTTTAGTAGGCCTTTAGAGAGACAGTGACTACTTTTTCTTTCACTCAATTTATAATGGTTCATAAGTTCAAATCTCATGGTGGGTTTACCCAGTGTGGGATAAGATGAGGGTCCAAGAGAAATGTGAAGAGGTTTATAGAAATGTTTTTTCAAGGTATGACTTCTCTCCAGTATGTCTCAAGATTTTCCGTATAAATTGGAGTTCAGGCCAAAACTGAACAGGCAGAAGTACAGAGTAAGGTTTCCAAAAGGTTATAATTAGGTGGTATTTATAAAGGAAGGTTTTATGTTTGTTGTTTTTGTTGTTGTTGTTGTTTCTTTCTTTTTCTTTTTCTTTTTTTCTGAGTTCATCGCTGTTCAAAAAAGCAGGAAGTTATAAAGTATCCATTTTTCACTTAAGAAATTCTGTTCTCAGTATTACTCGTTATGCAGGATTCATGGAATTTTCATTTGGTAATTTTCCGATGCAAGAACAATTATCCTCCGAATCACTCTATACGATATTAAAATATGTATAAACACATTTTCCATCTATTCTTACATAGAAAGTGAGACCCAAAAGCCTCATAGCTAATAAATGCAAACAGGAAAATTAATAAACTTTCCTTTTTTAGTATATTTAATCTGTGAATTGAATTTTTTCTCAGGTCCTCCAGGCCCTCCTGGAGGTATAAGAGTAGAAGAAATTAGAGACACGGCTGTAGCACTTACGTGGAGTCGTGGAACAGACAATCATAGCCCAATTTCTAAATACACTATCCAGTCAAAAACTTTTCTGTCTGAAGAGTGGAAAGATGCCAAAACAGGTAAGAGTAATGCCAGAAATAATCAAGCCAATAGGTTATTAAATGTTTGATTATTAATCAGAAAATAGCCACTGTAAAAGGAGAATGGGGATGCTATTGATGTCTGCTACAGAGTTTGGGCATTTGGGAGCAGGTACTGTCCTATCAGTGTACTGTCAACATTTTTATTCCCAGCACTAGGAAGTGCACAGAGTGCATTTCAAGGCATACAGAAAACAGGCCAGGCTGTTGTTTTTTGTTTGTTTGTTTTTGTCTCTTTCCTTGTTGCTTGTAATATTCCACATCAGTTATTGGAATTTTAAATATATATATATATTTGCAGGGTACTTCGGATGAAAAAGTTATGTCTTAACTTCTGTATTTGTTATGCAGAAAAATGGCTGAAATTGTATACTTTTTCCTGTGAATAGTCTACTTACCATTTGCATTAAAACCGGCACCTCTAGAGAAAACATAGCTAAGATTATCCTTCTAACCACTGGATGTCATCAGTGTTTCACATAATTGTAGTTGAGGAGACACCTACCTGAACATAGGATGCGCTGACATATATAGAATTTATTTGCAAGACTTAACAAAATATATAAATTGTGAGGATATTTTAATAACACTGGTATCTTTGAATGCTTTATTATGGATAGCATTGCTACAAGCTATATGGAGTGTATTTATCAATACGATTCATTATGACACTGACAAATTATAACTTCAGTTCTTTCCTGTGAAATGAGGGCATCACATACTCAACATTTCTTAATATAAAGAAAATTAATGGTTTCAGCTATTTCCTTTTAATTAAGTAGTCCTTTGAAATTGCAGAGGTATATGTCTAAGAAATAGACATTGACATATTAACCTCAAAATCTGTTACGTTAGTGAGAATTTCTTACATTAAAAAGTTAAAAATAATAGACCTACTGCCTTAAATCATATTTCTCTTCTAGAATGCATAGTATATGTAGTTTCGTTGTATATAATTACCTCCAACAGTCAGCACTAATATGTGGCTTATGGTAAAGTAGTTTGGAAAATAAAATAGGAGGTCCTCCAGTCTATTTCTATCTCTGGTATCTTGTTTAATAATTTATGTAGAATAGATTTCTTTGAAATTTTACAATAAATAATGTAAAAAATTAGAGCTGTTCAAATAATTGGTTATTTATTTCAGTGACTGTTTGCAGGAGGGAGAATCCATTTGGATCAGCCTCCATTTTTTCAGGATAAATTATATTTTATTTTCTATTGATTTTTTTTTTTTAAATAAAGAATATGCCCTTGGGGATAAGCTAGGTTATAGGAATATATAAGAAAAAAAAAACATAAAGAGGGGGTGGCAGCTCTGATATTCCCTCCTTTGTGCTACTGGAACTAGAAACATTTGTGTAGGAGATACAAGTGCAGGATTCAGATCTTCACTCTGGTTTGGAGCAGATGTTTCTGCTCAAAAAACTCTCTTTGCAGGAATATTCCTTATTTGCAGTGTTATAGGCATGACGGGATGCATGTCTCTGCATCTCTGAAATTTTTCTGCTCTGTATAATTAATGAGATAGTCATTGAGACATACAGTCAGAACGTTATCCTGTAGCATGTTGAATGGGATTCACATCTTTGGACAGGGAGGAACATAGATTCTTAAAATTCTTTTTTAAGGAAGCTAGCTTGAAAGATAGAAATGTTTCATTTCTGAAAAGTTAAAACAAACTATTCCAGTGTTTTCAAAATAATTTCTTTTTCATTTGAACCACAATGGCTAATTTTGTTCTATAGATTCCTTCAAAAAATAGCTGAAATCACCATAGTAACCATCACTGAAACCACTGCAAGCCAGCACATTACTTAATTTGTGGGGTCCTCCCAGTTTGGCTCAGTGTTCACTTTTGTATGAAAAAAAACCACGATGATCAGTCCAAATTGACCTCTCATCAGTATTTAGGCTGTCATCTAATGTTGTTAATTTTCAGTGTGTGAAACAAACAAAAAACATACTTTGGCATTACACTTTGAAAATATTGTTATTATTACTACTACTACCATCCTTTCCAAGCCAAATAATTCATCTCAGGTTTCATAATACCAAGTGTGGTTTATGAAAGAAGTATGTTCTACTTCACAGTATGGAAATACATGTAAATAGGTTGTGTAACATTGTTATTCCTGTTTTTTTTTGCAGACATTGCACACATATTGTAATCCAAATCTGCCACCTTTCCAGTGCAGAATATGTTATTTCTCATCTCCCTCTGAACCCAAGACTCTAGTTTGACAAAAAAGCTCTTGGCCTGCATAAAAAATGAAAATCGTCTTTCAGTAGCTGCAGACAGCCACAAAAAGTACCACTACTGTCTGTGAATTATAGACAGAAAGAGAGTCATGAGTTATGCCTCTCATGTATGGTAAAGAAACTCATCCTTATGACAACAGTACATCTTTTTCACAGGAATTATAAGAACTCTTATCCTTGTTAAATTAGAATTAGATAGCAGGTTGTAACACACTCACTTGTAAGGTGCACCAAAATATGACCACATTTTAATAAACCACTCTATCAGTTGATCAGTCCCTATAATTACGCCTGTGCAGCCCTTGTCTATATCATGATTTTTTTATTTTATTATTTGTGCATTACAGATTTCTCCTTGAGTTTTTCTGTAGGTAAAATGAGTTTCTACAACAGTAATATGTAATTAATAAGGATGCCTTCATAATTAAATGCATTTCTTTTGCTAGTTCACACCCAGTCAAAACTTACAAGTCTGTAAAGTTTTATCCAAGATAGTGTCAGAGTTCCCAAGTTCCCAGTCCTTGCCAGGAGTACACATAAAATGTGGTATCCCTCTTGTATAACATTCAGTTGGCTGCGTGTGGTTGCAGAATAGTGGCAGTTTGTGGATTTAAAAACTTCACTGATGACTGAGACTGACCTCATTGTAAAAATGTTGTTTTCTAAAGCAATTTCTCATTTCTTTTAGATCCATCAGATATTGAAGGAAATATGGAGTCTGCTAGAGTGATTGATTTAATTCCATGGATGGAATATGAGTTCCGAATAATAGCAACAAACACTTTGGGAATTGGAGAACCTAGTATGCCATCACAGAGAATTAGAACTGAAGGCGCTCGTACGTAAACAGAAAATGTCATTTTTTTGGTGTGCTTTTTATTTTCACATTTTCCTGTCAATTTTATAATTTTATTTGGTATAAAAAAATCATAAGATGCAAATCCAGAATATATTTTTAGTCACCAGCTACTGTAGATTTTAGTGAGGAAACACCAGACTTTCTAGATATCCTAGTATTACATCTAGTATTAGATCAGACAGGAAAGAAACATCCTGATAAAAACAGAGCATTTGTCTCCATTGTTGAAACAGTCATACTGTATCTTTTAGAGGTACCTCCGCCTCTGTCCTTGAGCTGGTGTACATAAATGCATGCACTTGCCTTGTTTGCAGTGCGATTCACGGCTTAGGAAGGAAAAAAAAAAAAAAAAAAAGATGCATGTTTTTGACAAGGAAAGCCCTTTTGCTGTTTGGTTTATATTATAACTAAAGGACACATGACAGGATGTGTGTCTTACAGTATAACACTATTTTTCTGTGATGGAAGGTTTGGTCTTGTGTCTTCTTATTCCACATGAGAGATGTGACATTATCTGACATAACACATACCCTTATCAATGTAATTGCATATTGTTAAAATCTCTGAGCATATTCAAGAATATCCTTCGGTCTTGGGCAGGTCCTTTATAAAATGGATTCTTAAGAATAAAGAATTAGATGTAATTATTCAAGATAATACGTTCTGTTTGGACTGTACAAAGGAGATAACAGCAGTGCTCTAGGAAATAATGTATCGCTGCTAAAAGATTGTATCCAACAAAGCCTGGGTACCAGTATATCCTCCTCAATACATATTAGCACCCATGCGCAGCCTTGATATATTTACAGCTTTTATAAAGCTGTTGTTCCATAGCTTGAGGACTCAAATGAAAAACTCAAATGAAAAAATGAAAGTGAAAAAAAATACATAAATTTTGCAATTACACCTGCTAGGTCATTGCTTTGATTAGGTAGCATTTTCAAAATAAAATACATTTGCATTGCAAATATCAAAACATTTGTTAATAAAGATTCACATCTGGTCCATTAAAAAACGTGTTGCTTAGGAGGAAGGAAATACAGATTGGTTAGATTAATCTAGACAGGCAAAGAAAATCCACAGAACTTTAACACTTAAATTAAAAGGAAATTACTGTCTATAAAATAGACTGTTAGCATTGCGTGTTTTCTGACTCAGCAGCTGTACTTAAACATGGCCCAGGGATCTAAATGAGAAATCTGGGCATGCTCCTTGGAGTGCTGGGTGCACAACAGACATTTCTGAAATGTCAGAAAGAAGACAGAAAGGTTGTGGGGAGGTGGGGGACTCAGAAGTAGTGAGCATAGTAGTTTCCTGCAGTTTGCACTGCTACATTCATGGAGTTTGTTTTAGCCTCCTTCCACACACCCCCAAAATGGCATATCTGTCACTTTTGTAGCAGGTTGCAATGTTTCTGCATGATGTAGTCTGCTTAGTCTGTCTCATTCCCAGTGCACAGCACCATCATCAGCTATGGCAGACTATGATAGACACTTTTGGTGAAATGAAGCAAAAGGCTTCCTAAGCATCAGACATGACTTCTTGCAATGCCAAAATAAAGTATAAATCTGTAAGAGTTTGCAGATAAACGTCTGAGCCCAAGAGCATTCCCTGCCAGGAGCTGGAATTTGTTATAAGCACCAACAGTAGCATTCAGGTTGCAGTATCAACTTCCAGGGTGCTACAGAACCAGTACTTTGCATTTTCATGTAAACCTGAAGAAGTGAAGAAGTTAAGTATTTTATTGTATAAACAACAATCCATTGGTCTAGGGAGGTGATCATCCCCCTGTACTCGGCTCTGGTGAGGCCGCACCTCGAGTACTGTGTTCAGTTTTGGACCCCTCGCTACAAGAAGGACATCGAGGTGCTTGAGCGAGTCCAGAGAAGGGTGACAAAGCTGGTGAGGGGTCTGGAGAACAAGTCCTATGAGGAGCGGCTGAGGGAGCTGGGCTTGTTCAGCCTGGAGAAGAGGAGGCTCAGGGGTGACCTTATTGCTCTCTACAGGTACCTCAAGGGAGGCTGTAGCGAGGTGGGGGTTGGTCTGTTCTCCCACGTGCCTGGTGACAGGACAAGGGGGAATGGGCTTAAGTTATGCCAGGGGAGTTTTAGGTTAGATGTTAGGAAGAACTTCTTTACCAAAAGGGTTGTTAGACATTGGAATGGGCTGCCCAGGGAAGTGGTGGAGTCACCATCCCTGGAGGTCTTTAAAAGACGTTTAGATGTAGAGCTTAGCGATATGGTTTAGTGGGGACTGTTAGTGTTAGGTTAGAGGTTGGACTCAATGATCTTGAGGTCTCTTCCAACCTAGAAATTCTGTGATTCTGTGATTTTCATACATTGCAGGTATTTTTAACATTTGTTCTGTGTTAAACAGCAGCAAGCAATGCTGTATCTCTTCTGTACTATGTGACCAACTAATGGTGTCTGTTAAACTCTAATGTTATCAATGTCTTTTCCAGTTTTGAAGTCTCTCTTGTAGAACTGTAATTTCACTAGCATTTTTGTTAGCATGCCAAAAATATGTCCTATGGGGAAAAAAATCCTAATAAATTCTACTTGATTAGTCAATAACACCCATTATTTCACAGAGACTTCTTGAAATTCAATTGGTCAAAGCCTGATTTTATGTATTTTAGCTTCTGGATGCATTATAGTAATTTTCTAAGTATTGCTGTCTGAATTTATAACCTGGTATTAATGAAGGGAGAAACCTGGTTTTAATGGAGAGAGAATGAGGAAAACTTTCCTGAAAAAGGCAATTTGTAAGACACTAGACTGTCTCTTTTTCTCTCTCATTTGGCAGCCTGTGTATGTTCTTTGACTACCTAAGCATTCTAGCAAACCTCTGCTTCTAACTTAGCTACAGAGTACTGTACTACAGTACTACTACATTAGCTCTGTACAGTGTGACTGCAGTGTATTTCAGTAATAACAAGGTCAGGTAATAAGTTAATAATTCCAAGAAAAGCTTCCCCTTCAATTATCATGATATGTATATTTGGCTTCATTCTCCACTGATCTATTTTCAGGAAGGCCAGAAAAAAATAATATAAACCATGCACCAAATGCAAAACCATTCAATTTTTAAATTTGTTTTACATTTTTTTCCATTATAAAAACATTAATTTTTTTCTTCTTTCCTGTTTCTTCGTAACTGACCCCAGTAGAAGGCCTCAGCAAACATCTTACTTAAATAGTTGGAGAGCATCCTTGTGGGTTCCTTCTTTGTGGGTCCTCAGGGTATTCTATAATTCTATGATCTTGTGACTTTTTCTGGTTAGTAGGAAAAATGCCTGACCGTGTAAGAATGTTTTAACACAAAGAGCATGTTCATGTCATTAGAACATGTAGCTAATGCATGATCACCAAAGGCAACTTTAATGTACAATAAATAGGATTAAACATTGTTTCCTGTGTTTGCAGTGGTACTGTGTGCGTCCTTCATATTCAGAGACACCAAATAAATACCCCCACACACCAAAGAGGATAGCAATCATCACATTTAGTGGAAAAAAAAGCCTTTAATTAATTAGACAGTTCTTGATAATTGTTTTTTAATGTATCATTGTAGAGACTAATTTTGGAGAAATATCTTTTCCAAAGAGAAAATTTAGTTTTCAGCTGCTTACTGTAGTTAAGAGAATTTAGTAGTTAAGAGAATAACAGCGTCTTAGAGAAATTAAAATACAGGAATGACTTGTAATGGAGCTCTTGAGAGTATCTGTACTGGGTCTGGCTGGGATGTTAACTTTCCCTGCAGCAGCCCATACCACTCTCTTAGAAAGAGCGATTGTGGTGTTCAGCTGCCTAGCATGGTAAAACCACCACAGTATCTTACCTTACCACTCAGCTGTGCATCAATGAAGAATCAACAGGTTGTTGCATCCCACAGTGTGAAATGCAATTAATTAGTAAATGACTGAAGTACTATGCCAGCTTCAATTCTGAATATCTACCCATGCCAATCAAGAAGACATTTGCCACTCATCTGAACTAGGAGTAACAGACAATGCTTCAAAGACGTAACCATGGGTTTAACATTACACATAGTGGGTAAATCCATTGAAACAGATGGAACTAATCACAGTCTGTTAGGGTAAATACATGTTCATACCCTAGGTGCTTGAGCCCTTGGAATGTCAGCATCTGAAGAAACACAAGAACAAAACACTGTGTTTCTCTTAAAGCCTACAAGGAGTGTTGCATTTCTAAATATTACATTAAATATTTAAAGAGAGTATGGCTAAAAAGAAGAATGGTTGATTGCTAACTACAGTTAGAACTGGTATGTTTCCTGTAGCAGTAGCTATACATTAGTCTTGGCAAGACTGCAGGCTCACAGCTATTACAGACTGTCATTATTTTAATTGTGTAGGCCATGTGTGCTCATTGGCTTTGCTGATAAAAAGAGAAATAAATAATACTGTTGGTTTTGTTTGTTTGTTTGTTTGTTTTGGTTCGTAATGACTGCAGATTCTGTATTCATTGTTGTTGTCTCTTCTATTTTTCTAGCTCCTAATGTGGCTCCTTCTGATGTTGGAGGAGGGGGTGGAAGCAATCGAGAGCTGACAATAACATGGATGGTAAGTAACTCACTGAGATGGAATGAAGCATATACCTCCTTGGGTCTGATCTTGCTGTTCATGAGACCCACAGAAGGTTTGTCATTGGCTCCTGTGAGAGCAGGATTTGTATACACACTGTGGGTTTTCAGACTTTTCTCATAAAAATACATAAAAAGAAATGTGGAGTATGATATTTTAAATGTTCATATATTGGACATTTCTAAAACACAGCCTAAAACACTCTCTAAATGTTTTGAAGAGACTGAAATACCAAAAGTACTGGCTATGATATTGCATTGATATAACTGCATTTGAAAATTCTACATATATCTCTCTGAGGCCTCTCTGAGGTTTTTTTCTAAGTTGCAATCTGAATAGCATGCAGATTCTCAAACAAAGTGTAACATCTTAGTTGTGACTTTAATGTGCTGTGTACAGATGTATAGGCCTTATGAAATAAAATAGACATTACCATTCTGTAAGCCCGTCATATTTAATAACTGGATTTTTAAGGAAATTCTCCTATATTTTATGTTTCTCTTATGCTAGTGTGACCAGTAACACAAAACAATTTTGCCTCATGCCACAATTTAGCCATTTGTTGATATCCACACAGTGATACATTTGTTCTTTTTTTCCAAGCCATTCATTTTTCTGTAATGATTACATATTAAGCGAAATAAAGAAAGGGAAATGGGACAGAGATAAAACGTTAAACACCAAAATAACTGAGTAAAATTTTCAAAAAATTAAGATGTTTTCTAAAACCTTTTCCAAGCTAAGTTTAGCTGAGAAAGATTTCTAAGCTTATTCAAGTTTTCTGGAAAAATGAGATCTATATTGCTCTTAAAATATATTGAAAAGTTTATTTCTTAGTTCCACTAACAATAGGTCAAGAAGTAGTGTGTCTAAATTACTGCATTTCAGGTGAAGACACCTGATATTGTGAGTACAGAGAAAAATTGGCTGAGACCAATGAAAAAAAAGAAAATTATAACCAGGAGGAAAGTGACTAATGCAAGAAGTACAAGATCATTTCAGTCCTTCCCATATGCCCAAGCAGATTTATATTCCAATTATTTCTCTTACCTAATGTCATGATTTTACATGTGTTTACATGATTTTACATGTGTTATAATGAGTAACTCATTTAGCTAGACAATTAAAGCATGGCTTCAAATATTTACTTTCCAAAAATCTTCTACTACCATGCGTAGCAAGTGTTTTTGAATGGAGGCATTAGATTTACAGAACCTGTCTGACACGGGGTAGACAGACACCAATCTGTCTGTAAGGCTAAGATAAAGCTGTATATTGATTCCACAAAATGTGCTAACATTTGCATATACTACTTAAAGTAGTCCTTAATTAAGAAGAGAAGGATAAAATGTATGGTAGATTCACATGTTGCTGCCAACCCCCTTTCAGCTCTTGCCATGCCTCATGAGTCATGCAATCAAAGACTTGTTTGGGAAGAAGAACCAAGAAAGAGCTAGGAGTGGCATGTCCATTCCTCATTTTTTCCCTGTTTGCCTTTCCCTCTTCTATTTCATTTTTCAGTTTTTAGTGAATACTACAAACTCTTCAGCTACTTATACCTTATTATGTGAAGTTGTTTGACTCATTCAAATTTTCAAGACTTTCTACAACATAATTTTAAAGGGTTAGTTGTGGCTTTCTAAAGTTTGCTCTGGCTGAAAATCATTCTAGGGCCACTTATCCAGGCTGCTTACTTTGGGTAGGATTCTGTTTGAATTTAGATGGCTGGACACAATGATAGTTTTGAAAGACCAGCTATCAAAGGTGACCCAAGATATGAAATTGTCTACCCTTTGAACTGCAAGGTTGTCTGTGAATCTAAATTTAGATGACATGTGCTCATCACAACTAGACATCAAATATTCATCTCTCTTTTGGCATGACAGATTTCTCAATTTTTATCTGAAGTGCTGCTACACAAGTAACTAAACAGCTTAAGGGCGATAGTTAGTATCTGTTATACTGTTCCAGGATCTTTGCCTTAAGATAAGCTATTTCATCTCTGTGAGGTTTACAGGATGGGAAAATGTAATGCAGGAGGTCTGTTTTGAAAGGATACTTTCAGTCAGCCTTTAGGTGCACTACTGACATGATTTTGGCCACACTATCTTGTAGTTCTGGTTAAGGCACCACAGACTGAGGAGGAATCACTGAATGTAGAGCTTTGGTAAATGAAGTTTTGTTTTATAGCAGATGGTCTTCTGTAATTTTGTATTTTCCAGTATTTCTACATATAGGAAATCAACTGTAGTTTCAAAAAGTAGTTGGATAGATACCTTTAATGGTCATGCTGAAAGTGGAAGTAATTTTCACTTAAACTTCTACCAATTACAAGTTAGATAGGTCTAAACCAGCTAACTGTATCCCCTCCATCGGCACTAAAAAGAGGTAGAATTAATCATTCCTTCACTAGTCTCTTTTCATCAATTGTGTAGGTGGCCTAGATGACCACCTGTAGGTTAATTAATATAATTTAGACCAGCCACTTGAATTTTCTCTCTCTGTTTTGTGCAGGTATCTCTACATGTGCAGATGGACCCAGATGCTTGCATACTGTGTCTGTGTTTCATATCCTCTCTCACTTACTCATTAAGAAAGCTTTTTTTCCTATTTACAGCTGACAACAGTTTAGTACATAATTGTTCTTGGTTTCTTTCTGTAGGCAATAACTTTATGTGTCTTATAGTGAGCATGGATGAGTACTGTACTCATCCACATACATACTAGTAGCAAATGTACTTCTACTACAGACCTGGATAATGAAGGGGCTGGGAGTAAGCTGTAGAAGTAAAACAGAAAAGAAGTAAAACAGAAGAAAATGGAACCTTAGTTTTGTTTGTTTGTTTGTTTTGTTTTGTTTGTTTGTTTACAGCACACTTACTGATGCTTTCTGTATTATTTGTTTTTCTTTAGAGATCTATAGAGATCTTTCTGTTTGACTGACTACAATAATCCATGTTTTATCTTTTGCCTCTTTAGCCTTTGTCAAGGGAATACCACTATGGCAATAACTTTGGTTACATAGTGGCTTTCAAGCCATTTGGTGAGAAAGAATGGAGAAGAGTTACAGTTACTAATCCTGAAATTGGACGGTATGTTCACAAAGATGAATCAATGCCACCTTCAACCCAGTATCAAGTAAAAGTGAAAGCTTTTAACAACAAAGGGGATGGACCATTCAGTCTCACTGCAGTCATTTATTCAGCTCAAGATGGTGAGTAAAAGTTCCAGTTAATTTTCACACTGAGGGCCCAAATCAGTGCTACCAACATAATTAGAGAAATCCAGGTCCCTGTCACTAATGAATATACCAACTATCCTTCAGCAAGCAGGGTATGTCTCAGTCACAAAACACTTGCAGGTCATAATAAAGAACCTCAAACTATACTTTCTGTACAATGGAGAACATTTGGTTGTACTTGCTGTCTTAATGAAGAAGCATTCAAGATTTTTGCACTTCTTGTTAAAAGATTAAAGAATCTTTAAAAAAATAAATTCTCATCTTCATATTTTTTACCTAAAACATTTACATCATTATCTATCAATTTTGTCTCTGTGATTTTAATACATGTGGTTGACATATGTATGTGTTTTTTTTTTCTTTTTAACAGACCACACTAAAGTGTATTATTCTAGTAGGTCAGTATCAGAATTTAGCCCAAAAATTCTAAATTAATGATGGCTCAGTTCTATTTAGTTATATTTGAAGTGTGTTTAGAGTCTAATATAAATTAGCCCTGCTACATTCTTTACTCTGGTTTGGATGCTTGAGCTACCAAGTGAGTAATTTAATGAAAACCTCTTTGACATTTCACTAAAATCTTTTTCTTAGTTCTTGCTGGAATTATTTTACATGCTGTGATCTTTACTATTGAAGTTTAAATGACATTTCTGAACTTAGCAGGAGAGGGAAAGCACTAGGAAGATGGTTTACCTTAAATCAGAAGAAATATATACAATATCGTAATTGCAACATAATCACTGAAGCCTGTTTTTAAAAAATACAGTTTATTAATTTCTGCCAAAACCCCAAATAATTGCTAATATTTTTCTTTCTGTAGAACAGACCCTCTTTCACAAAGTCAGCAGATCCAGACCAAAGAGCCAAGAGGAGGGATATGATAACAAGGCCACATTCTCACACTTTTGACTCTATTCTTTTCTCTGTGTACTTTACAGGAGATTTATGTTCATGCTTCCCATTAGGACTAATGGGAACTTTGCACACAGATCGCCCACACACAGAGAAAAGATAAAGTAGTCCTTTTGTTTCTTATGATAATACAGGATTCAAGCTAGTAACACTTAGCTTTCTGAAGTGATTAATATTAATCCTTTTTATCAGAAAAGCATACCTTAAGATATCATCTTCAACAGCTGCTTCAGCAAAGAATGATTCTTTTTGCAGTTGTCTAAATGAGTTAATAGATTGCTATGGTGTAAAAAAAGCCATATCTACCAAATAACATTTCAGTATCCATCCTTTCTCAGAGACATTATCGACAGCTGACCGATAAGCTCCCATATGTTTATGTTAGGCTTATACTAACCATGTCAGGCATGGGAGTGTGTTTGTATAGCTCTCTAAGTTCAGAGACATGGCAGAGCCTAGTAGTTTCAAAAGGAAGAAGAAGAAAGGTAAATGGGCAGTAGTACCAGTTTCCAGATAAAGAAATCACTTCAGTGGTTGCTGATATTTTAGCACAGAGTTTAGCAAAGTTCAGACACTATTGATAGAAACACTTGTGCACAAATGATGCCAGATGCAGGCAGCAAAAGCAATAGAAGGTCATTGAACCTTCTTTTATTTAATTTCAACCACAGGAAGCACCAAAACTGTCAGATTCATGGTGCTCTAAACCTTACTAGCAATGCTAAACTCTTGTGCAGAGCTATGACCTTCTTTAAGGACTGTATCAAACACAGGAACTGCAGAACAATTTAGAAAGATTTTTTCCAATTGGTATAATAAAAGTTAATCCAAACAGCATTTTGCAGTTTTCTGCTGGCATCAGGACTTGCATAAAGTCACCTCAGTACTTTGTAGCATGCTTGCTGGCATCCAGCTTTAACTTTGTATAATTATACTTTTATAAGAAAATTATGCAATGATCACTATTTTTCAGGGAAGAGGACATACTGGAAGGCACACTTTATTTTTTTTATTGGTAGAATTGCTGAATTAGAAGACTGAAGAAAAGCAGCTGATGTCATCTTTCTGGCTCAGAAAAGACTGCAAAATATTTGTAGAACATAAATGCCAAATATGGATATAAATTACATAGAGTTAATGAATAAGCATAAGCAGATGAATTATTGCCTAGAGTATTGTATCAGCAAAATCCCTGTCAGTTAGAACTTTTCAATATGAAACATTTTGGCAAATTCTGTAATTGAAAAAATAAAGAGTCTGACACTGATTTGGAACTGGATGAGATGATCACATCTATTCCACCTGTACCCCTATACCTCTGAAATAATAAGGGATTTTGCTAGTCAGAAATCACAACCTCTCCAAGACAGTAGTGGGATTTTAAAGAAATATATAGTATTCCATACTGATATGTATAAATATGCATGCATACTTATATATAACAACAGCATTTCTATTAAACAGTGTGTTTTGTAATGTATCTGTGTCTAGTTATAATTGTAGACATCTTTATTCACTTTCATGATTGTGGAATTTCTGCATTTCCACATATTTTAAGCCAAGTTCTGTGTCTGACAGCTACTAGTCATACCTTCTGTTGCAGAGTAATGATTGCTAGCTGTGAGTGCACGGACCTCTTGCTTATCTAAATGCCTGTCATTGTGAAAACAATTTTGCAATAATGTATCATTTTTAATTACACATTTGCATTATTAGCAGACAATGAAAGACAATTACAAAAGGTAACTTTGCATATAAGATTATTTTGTTGCCCTGGATAATTTTCACAAGAGATGTACTTGATTTTTCCTTAACAGTGGCTGTTTTGATGCATAGTTGACTTGATGCCCGGTTGGAAGATTAAGTATATGAAAGCTTTCCTCAGCTCAGGCTGCCATGCCTGTCTGTTGCAACTTGTTTAAAAAGATTTGCAAAAGAGAATTGTTCTTAGCTTGGAAAAAAATCTCTTTTGTAGACATTGCTAAGTTTATGAGTTTTCAAATTCCTTACCTTACTTAAAATGAAAGCAACAGTAAAATTAACAGCTTTGTATAGTTAACTTAGTACTTAGTTTTCTGAGCCCTGAATAAAAATATGTCACATTATAGTGACCTGTATTCTACATTGGTTGGTGTCCAAAAGTAAGAAAACAAACAAAATCAACTGTCTGATGAATGGCTGATAGAAGGGTGCTCTTGGATTATTTCATGAGTATATTCAGATTTATATGCCCCACTAGCCAGCTCTGTATCTAATATCTAGTCTCATAAAAACTTTGTGTCATTGTGATTAAATGATGTACACATTAATAGCGTGTAGCTAGCTTAAAAATATTTCATATATATGTTTTAATCTGTCAACTGCTGTCCAATTTAGTAAAAGATCACTGGATGCTTCAGTCAGTTCTTTATCAAAGCCAGGTTTTAATTTACACAAATTTCAGAATGGAGTCTGTTGAAGCATAAAAATACATAGTCTGAGCCAAGTAATAGGAACATCGCTTTGTTTTTATAGAGCCCTTTCCCATACAGATCATCACTGAATTTAAAATTTACTCATGTTAAAGCAGATTGAAGACTAACACTGATATCAAGAAAATAATACAAAATACTGAAGTGAGAGAAGCCCCTCAATGTGAATATAACAATATCACTGGATGAGATTGGATATTTAACATTTTGTCTTCCAGCTCCAACTGAGGTACCCACAGATGTGAGCGTAAAAGTTTTGTCATCTTCTGAAATTTCTGTTTCTTGGCACCATGTTTCTGAGAAATCTGTGGAAGGATATCAGGTGAGTTTAGAGGTGACACTGCATGTTTTCTCATTAATTGAATTTCAGTAATTAAATGCAAGAATAATTCCCATTGTAACATTCTAGCTCTTAGAGTTCACATCTGTTTAGTTATTGTTTGCTGTCCAGATTTCACATCTTGAGAAACGGATTATTTTTGGTGCTATGTACTTAATTACTAAGACATTAACTGGTGTGCACCCACTGATCATCTGAAAAAAGTCATTATTTCACAAACAAATGTTGTCTGTTTATGTTACACAACTGAATGCCTATCTCTACCTTCTCAAAACATGATAAAATTAAATTTTGGGTATAATTGTCAACACAGACATGAAATTGTAAGTCATGGCCCATTTAAATTATCAGCAGTTATTAATATAATTCACCCACAAATCCTTTAGTAAGTGTGACTAGGTGACAAATTCCCAGAATCCAATAAAACAGATACAATGCTATTGTGCAAGATAGTATTTTGTTCATGGTTTCTATTCTCCACATCAGAAAGAGTTTCAAGGCATGTTTTTCTAGTCCAGAACTACTGGTACCACTGGTAAAAATTGTTCATGTCTTTGTACAAAGATGAAAACAGCCACAGGGTGGGTGCAACTAGAAACAACCATGTAGCTCTCCAGCAGGGAAGTCTTACATCATCCGTGCACAGTGGATGCTGATGAACTCTGCAGTGTACAGCCGGCTTACTTGGGCTGCATTCCAGAAAAGGGATTTGGGCATTAGTTTGTTAGTGATTTGGTTTGATATTTAAGTTGTCAGCTGCTTAATGGTAGACTCCGTGTTCCAAAATGAACATAGATGAATGCAGAGTAACCTCACAGAATGTATCCTTGTGACAGAAGTATATGAATAAATTTCTTTTAATTACTAGTACTCGGTTCCATATTTCATTATATATATTTTTGTCTCCATGAGATATATGTAATAGTTAGGGGTTATTGTAATAACATACAGATCATAGTGAAGATCTCAATATGAACTAGCACAGTGTCCCATATAAAATGTGATTCTACATAGTGCACACATAATGCTTAAAATTATAAGCAGAGGACACTGGGGTTTGTAATAAAGACACTGACATCAATGGTAACTCTTAATTTACTAAAGTGGTTTGGCGTTACATATGGGTTGTGCAAGTAGGATCTAATAGAAGATTAAGTTGTAATTGAGAGCAGGGTAGAGAACATAGTTCTGTGCACTCAGACCAGTCATGTAGCAGTGTTGCACTGCCAAGTTGGACAGTATTTGCAGGAAATAGGCAAGAAGCTTTATGCTGGGAGTATCTAGAACAGACATTGGGCAGACACACACCAGGGGACTTGTGGAAGTGTGGATTTCCACACTTCCAGCAGCAACAAGAAGGGCTGGGAGAACACCGGAAAGACTGAGGTTGCAGTACTGATAGAGCATGGCAATGGATGTTGAGGGTTGTGATGGGGAGTGGGGCAGGAAGTATGGAGGCATGCTGAGTATGAATGGGGAATGAACATGGCAGGAGAACATTCTCATATGTGTTTCTGACCACATTTTTATTTTACGTTAGTTTACCTAAAGCCAGCTGGCTTTAGAATTGCTGTCAGGAGAGATCAGGGGAAGAAGAGAGGGAAGAGTGTTCATTGGGAAAGAATAAGAGACAGGAGAGACTGAATATAATTGCAGTGGCAAAGAAGCATGGAGGACCTCTGGGTTAGGAAGAGGATAACTGCACTTCTGAAGAAAGGTGGAATGTGTGGAGAGTTCTGTTACACAGAATACAGATGTAAGGGATGCGGCCTGGAGTACTTATTCATCCACTCATTCCTAGAGAAGTATTACACTTCCATAAATCCAGTGTGAGCTGATTGTTTGAATATGTACAATGAGCAGTGGTATTAGACTCTTGAGTTTCTTGTCTTTTTTTTCTCTTTTTTTAAACTAAGTTTTTTTAGTTATCACTGTGAAAAAAATGTTAATATCTGACACAGCAATAAGCAGACTAATAGGCATGAATTACTGTCCCATGGAGCTCAGTAATGTGTTCATTCTGAGATCCTTTTCCCTAGAACAATAATAAGCCTCATTCTAGCAGAGGGTAGAGCAGCAAAGGGTGAGCCTGTGCTTCTAGAGAAAAAAAAAAAAAAAAAAAAAAAAAAGTCATATGTTCCTGAAGATCAGATATGCCATCCCCATCAGCCCTGAAGGAACCAGTGTTACAGAGCAGAAATAGAGAAGGCTTTTCTGGAAGGTCAAGGCTATAGGTTACCTTTGTGAAGTTATGATATGAGTTGTGGAGAAAAGAGCACAGATTAGGTCAAACTGCATTATAAAATTAAAAGGAATATGTCTGGAAGACTCTGTTCATATAGGCATCAGGAAATTTTTCAATATTTATTTTCTAATTATTGCTCAGCTCTAACACTTGTTAGCAAAGTCCTTCATTCACCAGAACACTTTTTCAGTTTCACTTTGGTCTTTATTATTACCTGAAAATGGCATAACTGACCTCTTAACTGCTAGAGCTAAAGAGCTGGGAGTATTCTGAGAAAAATGTCTGGAGGTATTTCACCTGTGACATGATGCTTTTCACACTAGGAGGAGTCAGATTTTTTTGACACTAATGCATACTGTCAGAATGACTGCCCTCATGGTGATGAGTGTGAGCTGATGCATTTTGCCATTACAGGGGAGTGTCCTCAGCTCACACTTAAGTGTTAAAATATGAAAATTATCTCCATCCATACAGAGAATTTCAGATTTATGAGTTCTTGCAATATCCTGCTAAAAGCCACAGCTCTTCAGTGCATGCAATACCAAAGACACTATATATTTCCTGCTATTTCTATGCAATAGATGTTCATTTTACTAAACACATTTATGGCTATTCACTGCCATTGCTCCTCTTACTGAAATATGTCATTAGCATTCTCTCTTATTATGAATAGAGTGTCTCTTTTATGTCCCTCCTATGTAAAACTTCCATGAATATGAAAGATGTTATTCCATGACACTTAGAGAAACACCTTCTGATATATTTCAGTATATTAAAATTTGAATAAATAAGAGGATAGAGTAGGATAGTGGTTTTTCCCGATTTCAACACAGGCAGCAGCTCAAGCTCATGATGTCTGAGGCATTCCCTTTCCACAGATCACTGTATGACCCCTTTGTTGGTTTTGGCTTAACCGCTTCAACAAACTGCAGAGCTGAGGTGAAATACTCTCACTTGTCCCCTGAGGATTCATGGTCTACCCTAACAAGGTAAATGCAGAGCACCAGAAAAAAATAAAAATAAAAAAATAAAAGACTGTTTGAGATTTTTATCCAAGCTCTGAAATTAAAAAAAAAAAAAAAAAGAGAGAGCAAAATGGGAAAATGTGGATTCTTGTAGCAATGGGGCATATCATTCTAGATACCACTTCCAAAGAGGCAAGAGAGTGAAAAGGAGATTTCAAAGTATTTTAAGAGACTTTTAGAGTATATGTGAGAAAAGAAACCCAAGAATAAGGTAAAGAACACAGTATTTTTCTTAGCTTTCAAGAGAATCATCTTATTTCAAATTTTGATTTTCCAAGATCAGTTACAATAATCCAAATAGATGTGATTCACACTCTAGGAGTAGTTAAATCCACAACATCACAGCCAAGAACAATATTATTTGGGATTTAGATTTAATTTATATTACTTCTGCCTGAAACATAATATACTCTTGGTGTAATTTACATTTTCATTCATTGTTCTCACTTGTCTTGTTTGATGCTGTACATTACTTATTATGTTGTTGGCATTACTGTAGTGTAAATGAACAGGAGGATTGTAGGAAGCTTTGCAAGTCACACGTATTCAAAGGCTTCTAGCATATGCCCTATGTTTAACAAAAGCTTCTAATATAGGGTATATGTAGTGTTGTCATCTTTAGGTAAAGCAAATAATTAAATGGAATAGAACATACTGAAAATGAATGAATTAGACTTCAACAACCAGTTATCTATAGCAAAGCTGCGATTGGTCCTATTGTAACTAATACATTTTTGGCTACCTAGAACTTTACAGATATCGCTTTGCTTGTTTGAATTTTGAGACAGAGATAGATCTTACGTCCTCTAGTTCTTGCTGTACAGACCCTCTAGTGCTTGAGTTACTTAAAGTTAATGGCTAATGGCACACAGCTGTTGCTTTCCACAACAGCAATTTATCTACAGCAGTTTGTTAATTATAATAATATAAAAACAATTCTGAGTTGAAGATCGTAGTCAGGATTTCAGCTAAAATGATTGTGATGTTTTAGGGTCCCATGCTAGTTTGAAATCATTAATCAAAAGCAGAGGTTGCCACTGTTCCAGAGAAACTTGCAGAATGGAGTGTACACACATTCCTCACTCACTTCAGGGAAAAGACTGTTCCCTCAGTAAGAAAGCCACCTTGTTAAGTAGGAATTTCATGAGTGGAAGTTCCTAAATTACAGTAAACCAAAATTTTGGATGCTAGTGAATTACATTTCCAAAACACTGTGCAGGACATATATTTGCAGAGCTAAAAATTACCTGCTCATGTCTGCTCAAAGGCAGATACACATGCCATATTTAAAAATGGGAGTCAATTATAGTTATCACAGTATGAATAATTTCTAATGATGGTGAGCAAGATTAAGGCAACAAACACTGACAAGAGACTCCAGGATTTGAATGAGAGTAACCTCTGTTTAGTGATAGTAGCTGTTACAGTATCCAGCACAGTAGTTTTACAGTAGGGGAAGAGAAATCCTCTACTGCATTTCTCCTCATTCAGCTACAATACACACTCTGAGGTAAAACAAAGAAATAGTTTTATTAAATATTTAAATTTCAATAAGCAAAAATAAAGCCTTGCCAAATAAAAGACTATTTTTTAAAGAGGAGAACGGCAATGCTAATGCCTTGACAAACTATCTGCTCTACTAACATACACCTCAACTGAAGTTTCAGAGGAGAAAACTAACATCAGCGCAATAGAAGGTTAAAGCCGTTGCTATTTAAAAGACAAAATATGAGCATACCTGATGTCACTAATGAAATCTTACAAAGCAAATTTTTTCGTAGAGCCTGAAATTACCAACAGCATTAGCCTCTTAGTAAGAAGACTTTAAAAGTTCTCATGTAGCATACTCTAAAATCATTATGAAGACAGGCAGAGCAGAGCAGGAATTCTGAGAACAAAAATACTCAAAGCCAAAATATAATGGGAACAGCTTTTCAGTCTCTAAGGTTAGTTTAATAATTTATTCTTATGCCTACAGTTATAAAAAAGACAAAGCCCAGAAGGTACAGTGTTTTACTCTCATTTGCATCTCATAAGGCTATGCAGAATAGCACCCTGCGTGTATGGCAGTCCATGTGGAATAGCATCAATTCATTAGTAAATCTTTTGTTTTGAATTTCTGTTTTGTAATTGTGTCTGAAACTTAAACTGAGATATTTGTATCAGTAGCTTTTAAAGAGGTGCATTTTAGGTGCTTCTGAATCAATACTGCTTTTGAAAACCAAGGTTCCTTTTTTTTTGTCTGTTTAAATATGGATTTTAAAAGCTAATCTCAAATAGCAACTTGTGAAACTGTGGTCAAAATGAGGCCATAAAGACTCAATATGGCCTGCTCTTTGGTTCAGTCTTTGTGTTTGTATCTGTCAAGGTTATTTTCATACAATATACCTGAGGCAACATACAGCTTTTGTAAGAGAAAATACTTAATTCCAGGGATAACATAATACTACATCTGTTTTCTAGGTTAGGGGTTTTTGTTGTGGTTGTTTTATTTCGTGGGTTTTTTATTAATCTCTCAATTGAATCTTTGTGGCCAAGCTGAAGTGCCCTCATATATTGATAAAAGCAGATTTTTTTAAGTGCCCTTACAGTTCTTTAAAAATATGTCTTACTCAAAGGAAGAACTTTTGATGTAGTACATGATAAAACTTTGAAGTCTAAGGGCCAATTTGGCAGAAGAGCTGCTGTGCACATAGCTCACAGAGAAAAAGTTAAGACGTAGATATCAGTTTAGGTTCAATTATTTTTGAAGCAAGGCTTCTTTGGAAAACTTCTTAATCATTGGAAGAAACAGAAGAAAAGGTGTTTATTCATTAGAATCTGTCTTAGTTATGCTTCTCGGATTGGGTCCAAGTATGTCAAGAAGGTAGTATGGCCTGGTTCATATTTACTGAAGAAATGTATAATGAATTAAGATAAAGTGGAGCAATTACTTGGAAAAAAAAAATCTCACAGGATTTCTATGTACAGTTAATTGACTACAGATTTTCAGGTGTTGTAAATCCACACTGATGGTTTTCTCGCATTTACGGGTTCTTTCTCATCTACTTTGACAAATGTCATATTGTATTTTGCAATCTGATTGAATTTGTCCAGAGAACTTTAGAAAATGATTAGGTATTTATATCTAGATACACACATACATAATATGACTGACTTCATTTTTCTAAATATAAGTACAAAAGGAATAGATTTATTAAAAATTTCACACAAAATATCATGAAATCAGTAGCTGAGTGTAATCTACTCTGCCGTGTAGAAAAACAATATTAAAGTTCAGAGTAAAATGCTCAAAAACCAGATCAGCAAGAAAATAGCCACATTCTCTGAAGGCAGTATCCATTTCTCAGACTTGTAATGACTTAGCTGAAAACAAGTTCACTGTGAAAAGCTTCACAGGTATCATCTGATTTAGTTTCTCTTTCTTTATGTCTATATACAGCTTGGCTAAAATCATAGCCTGGAGAAGGAGTTCCATGCTGTTTCTGCTAAATGTCTTTTAGCTCACTTATTACACAGATTATGTAGTGTAGAAATACCTAGCATACATCATTTTTGATAAAGTTTCCTTATAACAAAATATGCTAAGTTTAATCATTCAATTTGATTGCTTACAGATTCGTTACTGGGCTGCTCATGATAAAGAAGCAGCTGCACAGCGGGTACAAGTAAGCAATCAAGAATACTCAACCAAACTAGAAAACTTGAAGCCGAATACACGCTACCACGTAGATGTTTCTGCCTTCAATAGTGCTGGCTATGGACCTCCCAGTAGAACCATTGATATTATTACTAGGAAAGCACGTAAGTAAATGGAGCATTAGGTTATTTATAATGTTGTGTACTTCATTATTGCATGTTCTATCATGTCTCTCATGTCCTCAAACTTGGTTTCTCACTCACATGCCTTGTGTTCTTCCTTTATGTGGTATTGGTATGAAAATTTCTACCAAGGCTCTCCTTCCTCACTTTTGTTTCCATGTACAATGTGGCTATCTTACAAAAGGCAGTAAGGAGACGCAGGTTTTAAGCTCATAGGATAATTCAGGGTGGAAGTGACTCAGAAGATCCAACCTCCTGCTCAGAGCATGGTCAGCTGCAAGCTTAGACCAGGGTGCACAGGGTTGGGTCTTGAAAACATCTAGAGATGGAGACTGCAGAACTCTGCAGATTATCGGTGTCTTTCTTGTACTGGGGCTCAAAGCCGGGCATGATATTCCAAGTCTCCCCTTAGTGTGGGCTAGGGTAGCAGGACAAGGGGTACTGATTCTAAGCTAAAAGAGGGTAGATTTAGATTGGATGTAAGGAAGAAATTTTTCACAACGGGAGTGGTGAAACAATGGAACAGGTTGCCCAGAGAAATTGTGGATGGCCCATGTTCAAAGTCAGGTTGGACAGGTCTAGTGAAACCTGGTCTAGTGAAAGATGTCTCTGCCCATGGCAGGGGGGATTGGACTAGATGATCTTTAAGGTCCCTTCCAACCCAAACCATTCTGTGCTTCTATGGTTCTAAGGGGTGAACATTCAAACCAAACTTGGGCAGCTATCCTCTGGCTTTCTGTTTAATCAGTAGGGGGAAGGATTGTATTCTGACTATTAAATTATGACTAATTGACTTTTTCATTAATGGTATTGATAGCCAGGATCAGGCACTTTTGAAAACTGGGCGATCCGAATCACAGTCTTGAATTTTACATGCCAGGTTTCTGATTATAGCTCCTGATTTATTAATAATACCTAGCACTGACTTATTGTGTAAAGTATGATTAATACTTTCTGCAGTGAGGTGCTTTGATTACTACTGAGTTAAATGTTTTAGAACTGCCTTTAAATGGTTAATTAAACATTAGATGTCAATGAATAAATACCTCTTAAGCCACATTTCAGGGAGGTCCTGAACATAGTTCCGTGGCAGCAGACACACATGGTCAGCAACATAGTAAAGGGTAGTGCTGGCCACTTCATTCTGACAACTCAGAAAGGCAAACCCACAAAGCAGACACTTCACAAGCCATATAAAAATTGCCTGGCTGGAGCTGCAGCATTTCGTTCCAGGAAAGAGATTACCCTTTATCTATATGAAGATGGTCATAATTTTCCTTTTAACATTTTTATATATCAATACAAATGTAATTGAACGTTTATGAAATCTTGTTTATGTGCACACAATACATATGTTGCTTTTCAGCTCCAAGCCAACGTCCAAGAATTATCAGTTCTGTAAGATCTGGTTCAAGGTACATCATCACCTGGGATCATGTGAAGGCAATGTCAAATGAGTCTGCAGTTGAAGGATACAAAGTATGATCTATGAAAATTATTTCTATCTTTGTATATCCTACGTGAACTGTATTTTGTAAACAGTGATGCATTTTGATACCTAATTGGACTTGGTCCCCCAGGACATACTGTCACATTTGTCACAGTTGAACAGCACTGAGTAGATAACACTTTTTTTTTTTTCTTTTATAAAAATGCTAATAAGTTTTATGTCAGAAAACCCAACTGAGAAGTGAGATTTTTATTTTATGTTCTTTGCCATCCTCCATTATTATCCTCCATCATTCAAGTACATATTCTGAAAGGAGAGGCTGAAACTATATTTCAAAAGGTGGTATAATTTTATAACAGAGAAAACAATGAGAAAACATTCTGTCTAGATTCACCTTATGTAAAGATGGAAAAAGTAGTATTTGTGTTTTGAGATATATAGGTTTCATTCATAAATAAAAACCTAAAACTTTTTAATTCACTCACTGTGCATATATAACTGTGTTTTTGTGGAAATGTAGCATTTCAGTAACTATAAGTACTCTGACTTTCCTAGGTGTTATATAGGCCAGATGGACAACATGAAGGCAAGTTGTTTTCAACTGGAAAACACACAATAGAGGTCCCAGTCCCCAGAGATGGTGAATATGTTGTTGAGGTCCGAGCACACAGTGAAGGAGGAGATGGAGAAGTAGCTCAAATTAAAATTTCAGGTGAGCTGAAAGAGCTGAAAGAAATTCCTTTTTTCCTTCCCATGCTCCTTGGAAATCTTAGAATAAATACTTTCCTCTTGTACACTATCTAGAGATAAGCACACCAGCTCTTCAACACTGATGACTGACTGCACTGATAATTATGGTTTATCTCAAAATCTTGCTGACAACTGATAATACACACAGGATGCTTCAGCAGCAGCCCAGCTCAGTCTTGGATGTACTGCCAATCTTCCAAATATCACTGTTTCTACTGGTGCCACCAGATAGGCTGCCAGTTTTAGTAGTGTACTGCAAGCACAACTACCCAGTACAGGCCTCAGACTCAAGAAGTCTGCTTGCAGTAATCCTATTGCTCCTGGTATCTGTTAACCTCTGCATCTGATTCCTTTGTCAACTGCCTTGAAGAGGAGAGAAAGTAACAGAAAAGTAAGTGGTCCACAGTGGTCCACAGACCACTTGCTAGGGGAATTCCACTTCTCAGGGGAGAAGGGAAGCTGTAAAACATACAGATGAATAAGCAATGAGAAATACAAAGTGCTCAACTTCGGAGTGGTTTGGATGATTAGTAAAGAGGTTGGATGAGGCTGATTCAACTTGTGCTCAGTATTGATTGCAAATACAAGGTCAGACACGGTCTGCACATCTCTTTCCTGTTAGTTTTGTAATTTAAATAGTGCCTTAGCACAGGTTACAGGTCAATAATTGTGTTTTGAAATTTGCTGGTGAGTGAATTCTTAATCCATTTAGCATACACTCTACTAATTGTATCTTTTTTCATGAAAATGTCAAGCATTTTATAAAAGCCATAATAAATTGCATTATATTATCATACTCCTTGGGAATCACTTCACATTTTATGAGTTGTAAAAAAGTTGAAGCAGCTGTTATCTTTTGGACATGTATTATTAGGTCATCTTTGTATCACACATATATTATTATCTACTATGAGTGTGGTGGAAAGACCTCATAGGTTGCAAACTGGAAGTAGAACCATCATGCCAGCACAATGTTGAGCCCAAGCTATTAAGTATTGACAGTAAGGCCTGCCCCAAACCCTCCTCCACACAGATAGCACCTCTCCTTTGTTAGCACCTCTAGAAGAGTTAGTGCTCTATAAATGAGAGTTTTGCATTGCTCTGTGTTCCACACTGCAGACAAGTTTTGAGATGCAACTTCTCCTATTATGCCAGGTGGTTAGGGAGGGACTGTATGTACCTCAGAGAGCAGAGTTTGCTGGAGTCAATTTAGGAAAGAAGACTGAAAAGAAGACAAAAGACAGGGCAGTCTCTTTGGTATATGCAGTGTATAGAGAAATGGCCAAGAATTTCACACAATTTCTGTAATCAAACAATGCTTTTTCTAAAGAGCAGGAAGAAGTGCAGCTTTAATACCTACATGTGGGAAATTCTGTCTGCTAATTTTTATTAGCAGGCAATTTTCCAGTAGTGTGAGATGGTTTAGAATAATTACCCAAAAAGGATAATTATTGAGAATTATGTTACAAAATGGTGAGAATATTTTAAGTAATTATGATTTTTTCTTGGAAATGTGCAGAGGAGAAGACCTGGCTTCCTAGAAATGTGTGTTCTGTTGGTCAGCAGGACAGAATGGAACTTAAATATTTAGGGAAAGCAAAGCGTGAGGCATCTTACCTAATTCAGAGAGGACCACTGCCTTTAGGCATCTGATTCCAAAATTTACAAGCCAAATTAATTTCATATATAAGTGACTGAGGAGAATTATGAAACTAGAACAGGGATTCAAAATAGCCTGGATGCTGAGTAGGACTGACCAAATCCTAAACAAACTGGAAGCATGCACCAAAGAGAGATGAATGTCTAGAATACCTGTGTGTCTTCCAAATTGGTGTTTTGCTGCTATTCATTTTGTATCAAATCCAAAGTCATCCAACTCATACATGTGAGTTAGGTATCTATGTTTCCATTAAATCAGTCATCCTCTAGGGTGTAATTCAGATGTTTAAACATTCAGAAACTTAAACAAAGCTTGTAGCATTTGACATTCCCTAAATTACCAGGGACAACCACATAATGCTGGCAGGCATTACAGGATCTACAGGAGACTGAGGTCTAGAGAAGGTCTACAGAAAATGCAGATCTACATCTTACAGATCAGCAACTGGAGGCCAGGCAGGAAGTGAGAAGGAGTTTTTGACCTGTATTTCAGGCATGTGAATTGCACTTTTTATGCAAACCGTGTTCTTGGTTTGTGTGGCTGCTACTGCTGTGCTAGGCTACAGTGTTGTCAGTGTGTTGTAGATGTGCATTGACTGAGATATGTCTTTCACTGGTTTAAGTACAAGAACATCTAGTTCAGGAACCCTAACTGGCCCTAAGGCCTGAAGGTATTAAAGCTACATAACTTTTCTAACAAAGAAAAGTTACATTTGAAAGTCAAATATAAAAGAATGTTATTTCTAGCACCTTGTCTAAGGCAGTTTGTTTGTTTGTTTGTTTTTTTATGTTTTACTCCTCTTTGTCATAGAAAACCCAGGCTTAGGCTGAAGAGGGAGGAAAAACATCCTGACAACTTTGCTCTAACTCATCCCCTTCCTAAGAGATACACAGTTTTTGTTGAGTATTATATAAAGGAAGTCCATCAAACACAGCCAGCTTACATGCATTTCTTTTTAGTGAGCATCTTGAAATGGAAGTGCTTTTCATGAAATCAGTCACTGCATTTATGCTGAGCTGCATTTCATCATATCACTATAATCACTATGAACTAGTAGTGAACTGTCATATTTTATTGACCAGTGCCTGTTGTACAGTTAGGGATATGGAGATGCTTTTCAAGACCATTATCATAAATTCATGAGCTACACAATTTTGGATTCATTCTTAAGATACCGCAACCAGCTGAAGATTGGCACTACTTGTTTAACCAAAGGAGTCAGTTCCACTGGCTAATAATAGGCTTATCTGTTTTCTCTGAAACATATGAATGGCTGAGATATTTTTTTTGTCTCTTTTATGCTTTTGGACTGCAGTGCTTTCTCATAATGCTAGTATTAATGCAATCAAAGCAATCTTGCAGTCAGTCAGAACTAAAACCATATGGTACTTTGTTCTTTTCTCACTTCATGAGTGTAACTGCACTGGCCTCAGTAATTAACTGGCAGTTAAATTATACCAGGGAAAGGAAAAATAGAAGCAAGCTCTCAAATCTTAAAATTTCATCCATGAGGGAGGAGTGTAACTTCTTATTTAGGAAAATACTGTGAAAAGAAATGAAGATACCATACACTTTCACCTTCAAATATGAAATCAGGTTAATGTTTCAATTTAAATAGCAACATGGACAAAAATGTATTTATATATTGTATATGCTTGCAGCAAGAGAACAAAATTACAGCCTCTCTGTTTACACTACTTACATATATATATATATATGTATATTTGTATGTATATATGAATTACATTTGCCATAGGCATATTTTATGATCCTGGAAAAATAGTTACTTTGAAGTATGCAGCTTTTTCAAAGCAAAATGCAAATTTTTACCCATAGAAACTCATACAAACATTTTAATTATTTTATCTTTTCATTTCTTTTTTATTATGATTTAGCCAGGAATATTAATATTTATTGCACATGTTATTATCAAGTAAATAAGGTAATCATTAATTTTTCATGTAGAATGGCCAAAATCTTTTGATCATAGTTTGAAAATGTCCCTCTGTTGCAGTAATAAGAAAACTAAGAGGAGAAAACCAGTGAAAATAATGAGAAAATATTTTAAAAATAATGAGAAATTATTTTAAAAATAATGAGAAATGCTTATGAAAAGAGGCCTCTACCTACCTGCATATTGCATGTCAGTGCTGTGTTACTGATCTTGGAACTATTATGCATAAGGTTCTACTAAATTAAGAATATACATCCAAAAAAACTCTCCTCTAAGAGAATTGTAGTTTTCATGGTGCACCTGACAGTTTTCTCATGACCTGAAAATTAAGTAGTAAATACTCAGAACAACCTCTAACGTGGTACATAAATCTGCCTAAAGCAACTTGTTTGGTTTTCTCTTTTTTCTCTTGATTTTCTCTTCATCATGACATTTCATTTCATCACAGTTCTAATTTATTAGTGGGGTCCACTTTCAAACATTACTTTAAGAATTAATAATTGGTAACTTCCTGTGTTGCAATATATTGAGTGCTAGAACAAGCATTAGAACAAGACATATTTTACTTAATTTCTTCACTTTTTCTTGCATTTAAACTCAACAGTAGGCACTGTGAAAATGTTTTCTTATCTGGTTATATTTTTAGTATGCATGATCCTATGATAATCCCAATGCTGTTAATTTTGTCATTTATGTTTATTTACATGGGAAAGTCTGAATACATGGGAAGTGCGAATGCAAGAAAATTTCATTTTTAATTGTAATGCTCATAACTAAGCTGTGCAGTGGCAGTTGAAAGGCTTTATAACTGGAAATTAGGTGTGTGTACAGAGATTTAAAACTCAACAGTTTCTAGAAAACAATAACACATGAAACAAAAGCCGTATAGGTTATTCATTTTCAGAACCATGCTAACAAGACAGTAGTTGCTACATATCAGAAAACACAAAAAGTGGCTACTGTCTTTTAAAGGACCTTACAACTTCCTCCCATGCATTTCTTTCATCTTCAGTCTGAGTTGCTACATGCCCAACTGTGAGCTTGGGAACTCTCTGCAAATTCCCAACTGATGCCTATTGCTTGGTCACATGTGCTTGGGAACTCTACAATGCCTTTCAACATTAGCAAAAAAAAAAAAAAAGAAATTTACCTCAACTTGAGACACTTTGTTACATGTTTTAACTCATTTCAGGTCAGAGATTTTTCTAGCAAGAATGCTATAGAAAGATGTTTTCTATAGCATTTTTCTATGTTTGTAACTGTCACAGAAAACATATATTTTTAAACTGTTGTTGGATCTCAAAAATTAAGGCTTCTAAAGGTTCCAAACGATGTTCAAGAAAGATACTAAAAAACTACAGAGAAAGTCAGGTGAGGGCACTTCACAGGATGAGGAGTGCAAGAGAGGCAAGGAATCTTCAGCCAGGCTAAGGGTGGTTAGTAAAGTAGTCATGAATAGTAAGGAAAGTAAGTCGGAAAATATTATTCACTTTTCTTCACAGTGTGAGAACAAAGGTACACAGTGAAAGCAGGCAGCAGGTTGAAAACTATCCAAGTAATACTCTTTTATATGGCATAAAATTAAATTGTGCAACTTCCCGTGTCAGGGTGTTGCCCAGGACAGACTTGATAGATACTTGTTCCATCACTGCTTTATTTAAAACAATGTCCTATATCCAACCTTTGACTGAGGAGCTACTGACTGACAGAAGTAGCAAAGAATATGAGATTAAAGTTGTATTCTGTGTGCAATGAATTCATTTTTCTTTCTGCTGCATTTGTTACAGACCACTGTTGGAGTCCTGAATGGGACAGGCCTTTCTTCTGACTCACTGAGGCTGACCCTATACTCCCAGCTTCAGTAAAATGTACTATGAAATGCCTGAAAAATATTTAGTTGACAGAAAAAGGATTAGTTCTTCTTCAGAAATCCTTTCTTAGTTCTTCTTCAGAAATCCTTTCATACTCTTTTTACTGTTCTCAGCAGTTTGGATGTTACTCACCAATCAATGTCTGACTTCTAAGATGAGAAGAAAAATAAATTGTGCTTCACTGTGTTATGAATACCTTTTTTGAAAAAAAAAATGGCAAGATTTTGGCTGCCACTGTTTCACTAGGGCCATCAATTCATTCATGAATTAAAGGTATAGCATTCAAATTCAATTTGGCTGAGTTTTTCTAGTTCATTATTTTATTTCCTTATTGAGATATATTTTAAGCTTTCTCGTTAGATCTACACAGGAACACTATACTCCATCTCTTTTATGAAACAAATTGCTTGTTATTTTATGTTTGATGTGCCATTAGAAGAAGGTGGAGGAAATCTGAAAGTTCAATATGTATTTTAACTTTTTTTCCTTAAATGTAGCAACATAGCAAAAGATAGAAATCACAGAAAAAAAATCACATAGCCAAGAGTGAATGCCAAGATTAGTATTTTGCTTTAATATAGTAATTCCTTTGATGCATAATGATTTAATTTTATACAAATGCGTATTCTACTTTTACTTCTTCATATGGCAACTATTGAACTATATTTATACAGTAGTTTTAATTGCTTTGAGAAATCAAAGGTAGCCAACTGGTGTTTGGAGTGGTTTAAAGTAATCTTTGGAGAACTCATCTCATTATTTTTTTCTCCTTAATAATCCCAGCAGGATAGCAGAGGCGATCACAGGGATCAAGGGATGAAGAAGGGAATGCTTTCTAGCCATAACCAATTCTTACATGTTTTAATTTTTAGTAGCAAGCAGTAGAACTGCGTTATTCAAATCCTTGTGGTATTTTTTAAGTTCAGTGGTTAACAGTCTATCATACTTCTCAGTTTTGTGTACCTAACCTAGACAGACTACTTTTTTTTTTCTCAGTGAGCAGAATGATTCAGAAGTCCTAGGTTAGACATCATCTCTAACACATCTTTTGATAAAGCTTCTCTTGTGTAACAGAAACCAGTGATTCTCTGACAGATGCCATTAGTGATTTTTTTTGCTAGTTACTTCACTGGCAAAGTCCAACTGACTTCAGAAAACCTTTTTGGTAATAAGGAAGGCACACATCTCTTTAGTTTAGTATTAAGGAAGTACCACTGAGTCCAGTTCCTTTAATAAAAACTAAGGTTGTATTGTTCGGTGACGAAAGGCAATCTAACAGAAGTGCATAATAGTATAAAGAACAAAGATGATAGATCCAAAGTCTAGATGATGTCAGATGATATCACACAGGGCAGTGGCCTGAAATTGCAATTTGGGAAGTTTAGACTAGACATTAAGAAAAATTTCACCAAGAAGTGAAATTTCAGCACTGAGATGGGCCACCCAGAGAGCATGTGCTTTTTTCATCTTTGGAGGTTTTTGTGTCTCAGCTAGGCAAAGCTGGGACTGGGGGCATCCAGTGTTGGTGACAGGCTTGATATGTGTGGGAAGTCAGACTAGATCACCCCATATGAACCTTCCAACCAGGCATTTTGTGCTCCTGTGAACTGTGTAACTTCTGAACTTCAGATCTATTGATGGTACATTAAATGATGTTTCATTAGAAGTACAGTTTGTTCCGTGATTATTTGGCAGCTTTGAATTAATGTATAAATAGATTGATTTGTTACTACAGCTATAAAGCCTAGATAAAAGTCACATATTTGCTAAGTCAAACTTACCCTTTAAGTTCTGGTGACCATATAGGAAAAATTTCTATGTATTTTTGCCTTCTTTTCATAGCTGTATTAAGTAGTACATCTTATTACATATTGAAATGCTCCATGCCCTTTTCACAATACTTGAAGGACTTAGATGTCAGATTGTTTTTGCCTTTAAAGGTTAATGCCATATATTTTACTTTCACCATGTTTTAAAGCCTGTTCATAGAAACAATAGATGGAGAACTGAAGGCAGAATCGTCTTAGAACTAGGCATTATAAGAGTGCTACCAAGGTACCTGGCCGGTTTATGTGCCTGTTCAACACAATTATATTAAGCCACTGGGGAAGGGAAAGGGGAATATTAATTCTGTCAACATAGGAAGTGTCAGTAGGATCTTTCATCTAACCTCATGTGAATATTTCTGAGTATCAAATTCCATGTTTGTGTCTTTTAGCTATAGAGGTGTTGAATTAGGAACTCTTTCAGGAGAGAAATTCCAACAGAAGGTCAATTAAAAACTTTCATCCCAAAAGCATGACAATTTGCTCAGCCTCAGAAGTTTTGTTTCATTATTTTTATAGACTAAATTCACCACAGAAGTTTGAACTGAAGAGGTGTTATGCTTACAGCTTGTATAAGTCTCAATGTCTAGTCAATTCTGAATTATCTGCAGCTATATCCACCGCTGTCAACATCACTACAACACCACTTGGATGACAGGGCACCAAGAAGGTTCCTCTGTAAAAGTAAGAGTACATATAAAAGAGTGTAAATATTAGTCAACTTAAATGTCTTTTTTTTTCCCAGTTTATGCTATCTGCTTGGTATTTAAATGATGCACACTGGGAAAGAATTGGTAGAGCTGGTACATTGGACTAACTATTGGACTAACTTTTTTTTTTTTTGTTGGGGGGGAGGTTGGTCAGGGGAGCCTTGCCCACCACAGACAGTAGGGGCTTGGTAGCCTCACCTTCACCACCCACACCTTGCTCCACCTCACAGTCCTCTCCTGTCTGTTTCCAGAGGCTCTGTGAGGGAGGCCTCATTTTAGTGCTACTGCCTTCTGCTTTACCTCTATTTTTATCAAGTGGTGTGCGGTGATGGAACTTACCTATATGTGAAGACTGGATAGCATATGGCCAAATTCGTGAGCGTTATACCTCTGTCATACTGTATGTGCTGTGCGAGTCTTGTTGCAGGAGGGACATGCAGGGAGGCCTCTCCCTGCCGTGAGGTGAGCACCGTCATCCAGCCCACTGAGACTGGGCCTGGCTGCATCTGTAGAGGCTGAGAGCCTCTTTACCTTGTGATATGTGAGCATGGCTGCAAGGCTGAAAGGTGAAGACTTCTAAGACAGGTTTTAAAAGTACCTCAGTATTTATACATGCTACATCTGTTTCCAAGAACATGGAAAATTCCAAAACTGGAACATTTTCCCACCAATACCACCATTTTGCACCTGAAGTTCCTGCTGTTCACACATTTTACCATATGGTTGTATAAATGTGAGCTATTTGCAAGTGAAAAGGAGTGACTTATCTGGTATATGCTTGGGATACATTTATTTGCAAAAGCATTCACAAATTCTTGTTTTCTTGAATAAGAAGGAGCAAGTTCCTCACTCAGAAATCCCCAGACATACCACTTCACCAAAGATCTGCCCGTTTTCTTCTTTTCAGGACTACAATGAAACTTTCTCTTTTAGCCTCCCATTTTTTTTCCTGAAATATTAGCCCTTTCTGATTAAAAATCTGTCGCGAGTCACTCAGAGGAAGATCAATTTCCTCTTGGTGGTTATCAACCATAATTTCTGAGGCAGTGCAGAACATATCAGTGTGGAACATTCACAGCCAAGTGTTTTGCCACACCAGAGAATTGGTGTAATTACAAATGAGCTTTTCTATATGGACAAGCTATGAAAACTTGTTCCAAGCTCCTCTTGCTGCTTCAGCAGTTTCCAGCAGCAAACACCTCTTCTTAGCCGAACACATGATTCAGCCTTACATGGTCTGGCAGTAATGCTGGTGCTTCTGGGGAGCCAATTTGTCAGGAGTGATTGCTCACAATGGAGAGACAGAGCAGATGCTGAGAGGTATAACAAGCCTTTATGTCACAGAAACTGTCCCAAAACTCACAAAATGTGCGTGAACTACAGATAGAACTTTTGCTTGGGTCACAAACGGGCCTCCACAGATTTTTCTTGCTATTATTTGCTGAGTGTACCACTTTAAAAATACTTTTTAATAATGCTACCATTTGTTTCTTCTACTTAACTATCCATGCAAAATAGTCTGTAATGAGCATTACAGATATGAATGGGAAGAGGACTCTGATAAATAATTCACATTTATTGAAATTTACTAATAGTCTGCCAACTGCATATTATCTAATTTTCCTCAGAGTCTAATGCATCTTTTCATGTTGGCAGCCCAGGTCTCCAGCAGAGCCAGAGTCAATAGAAAAGAAGCCCATGCAGCTGCCAGTGGGCACTGCCAGCAAGCCAGGTGACATTGCCAGAGCAAAACAAAAAGTTTGCTTGGCTCTGGCATACAGCTTCTTAAGAAGGATAAAAAAGACTAACACTGGGTGGATAAACCACCCAGACCACCAGCAGTCCTTTAAACATGTTTTTAATGCTCTGTCTCTTGTTCTTGTAATAGTTTTAAAACTGTTCTGGAGCTACACAGAAAACATTAGCACAGCACAGAGCACAGGCAAATGCACAGACAGCATTATTGCCAGCATACGCATCTACTCTGCTGCAAAACTATAATTCACAGGGCTGTGAATTATTCTGTAGAGCCTTTCTTGAAATGTTCATGGCATAAACAAGAGGTAAAATTCCTCATACCTAAATAAAGGTATTCCTAGACAAAGGAAAGTTGGACTTATGAGTTAGCAATGCTGACATTGATACTAGATAAACATATTCTAATTAGTTCTGTTATTTTCTATTTCCATAAATAGGGATAGAAGAATTTTAACCATGCTTCCTGATATTTCCCACACATTTATTTTATGCATTTTAACCTAAAAAAATGTATTTTTTTCCTTCCCAGTTTACTGTCAAACCTGGGTAAATATGAAAATACTCAGAAAACAGATATTGATGAAGCCTAGTAGATGCTAAAGAAACTAATGAACAGCTTTCAGAAGATCTGAACAGGCAAAAATCCCCTTTTTTTCCAGTTGGCTTAGTTATTTCTCAGAGAAGTGGACATGCTTAGTTGCAAGTAAGGAGAAACAGAATATGAGAAGGATTTGAATTTACCTTTCTTAAAGTAAAAAGGAGTAATATGGAAATAGGTAGTTCTGTTGGACAATGCATCTTGGGCACTGGACCAGATGGAGAATATTACTTACAGGAAAATGAATGGGAGTTCTTTCAGAAAGAAAGAATTTTGAAAATGGGCACAAAGGCACACTCATTTCTTAAATATCAAGAATAAAACTTTTTTTTCTGCTAAAAACTTAAATTAATTATGAATCATATGAAATATCAGTTCTGTTAAGAAGGATTTCTTTTTCCTTACTCACTCTTCATAAATTTATGATAGCTTCTGTCATGCTGCACCTACTCTATCATCAGATAGTCAGTCTGCATCTACATGTACAGCTGAGATACTCACTTTGAAATCACACTCCTCAAACTAGAACAGTCATGTAGACCTTCCCAGAGATGCTCAGTTCCTGGAAACTAAGAAAACTGATGTAATTTAATACAAATGAAGTCTTGAACAATCATTCCTGACAACAAAAGGGGAGTAAGAGTTTTGCCACAACAGGATCAGCTCATTATTAGCCAAGGAACAGCTTGAAGTTTGTGTACGTTGGCAGGACAGACGCTTTCTCACTGAGAAAGAGAAGTTATTTATGCATGACAGTTTCACAGATGACCAGTAACTAATTTCCTGGTTTGCAGACCTGATGAAAATAAGATTTCTAAATAGTCCTCTACATTTTTTTACAGTCCAGTATAAAAAGGATACTAATGTTGGGAAAAGCACCAGAAATGCCTTATCTTTAAGATAAGTAACATTTAAATAAATTAATTACATATTTTTAGTATCAAGTCATTGCAAAGTCTTGGGAAATATATAGGTCTGAATTGTTTTAATGCTTGTTTCATTTAGGCATTACATGAATTTCATTCCTTTTGAATGTAATTGGAAACATGTTGCCCATTGTTCAGGATGCCAGTAAAATTTGAGATCTCCAATCATGTCAAAAATTTCATCCTAAACTTTTAATGACTGAGATGGCAATGCAGAATATAAAACAAAAATGGAAAGCTGTGGATGAGTGGGACTTTACTGGGAGTTCCTGTGATATGTAAAGGTCTTGCTGAAGGCAAACCTGGCCAGCAGTAGTTCTCTTCATTTACTCAGGTAAACAGCCATTCATGAGAAAGTTATCCCTAAAAGCTGCTGAGAACAGAAGGCAGAAAAAAAGTTATGATAACAGTACATCACATACAAATTGTATTCAATTTTAAGCTATGTTCTTGGTATATGTTTCTGTAGATAGTTTAGTCCTTCAAAATATCAACTACAGAAACTCTATAGCAGATGGCAGTAAGGCCTTCATGGGAATATAGGAAGAAAACAAGTTTTCACAACAAATGTTTAGGGTTACTAGGAAAAAATAATGCATTTAAGGTATGTGTTTCATGTTTATTTGAAAGAAATGAGGAATCTTGATCTGTTGTCCACACATAGTGGGTATTAGGAGTGGTAATTAGGTCATGTGATACTCATTTGGTTTTGGCCTCTATTTTGGTGGCTGTAGCTTGCAATAGCATGCAGGTTGGAGACATAAGATACTGGTTGAGAGTACAGAACAAACATGACACTGAGGGGAGAATGAAGTCTTATATGTTAAATATACCCATCTTATACCTGGGTAGACTTCAGGAGAAGTTCAATAATCATTCTGTTTTTATTTACATCCACATGTTTATCTCTGCATATTCACTAAGTCTTAATCTGGCATTTCTCTAGTTTTTAAAAGGTTGTTAAAACTGACAGATCAAAACTGCTTTACTCTATTGTGCAGAATTAAAACCTGTGGTTTGTACTCAGGCAAAACTTATATTAATTTTCATTCATGAGCTACGGGGGTATATGGGCTGTCATGCAGTGGTGAATAATATTTCAGGTAAAGTATGGGTCCTGACATGTGGGTCATTAATCTAAAAAGAATAAAAGAAAAAAAAAAAAAAAGAGAAGAATGGCTTAATGTGCATTTATCGTCCTAATGTTCTGCAGATGTGCTGTCTGAGGGTAGGATTTGCTTCACAGTGGAAAGCTGTTGTAAGTATCCCTGTACCAGTGCCTAAACCTTGAAGAAACTGCTGCAATAGGGTGAACTGCCAACTTTTAATTCTGGTGACAGTGAATGTGTCTCAGGGGAAGACTTGTTATTCCTTTCTCTTTGTAGAATAGTTACATGCAAATAGAAATTTCCTTGTACTTGCTCGTCATCAAGCTTCACTCAGAAAACTTTTCTTCATGTTTTCTTTCATCAGAAGCATTCAAAATGGGACTTCAGTTGTGTCTTTCCAACTGCGTTTTCCTGTTTTGATAAAGGCAGAATACATTTTTGTGGATATTCTTAAATCCAGAATCTAGAATTTATTTTCTGTGGCTACTATTTATTCATTAAAAATGACTACTTTGATATTTGTGGATGGAAACTACAAGAGATTCAGATGTCTTATAAATCACTAAAAGTACAGATAAATATACCCCCATAATTTCACAACTGCCAAAATGTGCAGTTGTTATGCATGAGAATATATTTGAACATACGTTTGTGTATGTCTTCAGCATAAACCTCCTCCATTTATGGATACCTAAAAAACAATCTTTCAATATTTTCCTTCATTTTATCTTTTACTGAGCTGTACTTTGTACAGCTGAATTGAGGCAACAGAGAAGGATTGGTTGGTCTCTTGTCTTGGTTTTCTGAATGCTTGGGTATCAGAAAGTCCTTCAGAAGAAATGCTGATTTCAGAAAGGAACCCTACAGTATTAGGGTAAAGGTGGGAGTGGGAGCAGAGTTTTAGAGGTTAGAAACAAGAGAAGGCTGAGGGTGGAGTTTAGCATGGGGACAGGGAAGAGAGTGGAGTAGCAGAATGCCATCCTTTGAGTGAGGAGCGGAGCCAGGAGCGGTTAGATGGACATGGAGGGTGGAGAAGAGGAGGAATACAGCTGAATTTGAAAACAAATTATCTGGGTAAAGCTGTAAAATACTGGATTCATGGCAGAGATGTTGTGGACTTTCTTCCTGGCTGGACAGTAGAGAAACCAGGATGATACGAAAATACTTGTTCCCACTTCCTGTGGCAGAAAAAAAGAAGGGGAATAGTTGGTTCCACCTCAGAGGCTGTTTTCTGAGGTTTTTTTTCTGCTACAGTTTGCATAGAGTTTCAGCCATGGTCAGGAGACACCTTCAGGCCTTTCAGTCTGCCTTTCTAGTACCTCTTAAATTCACTGCTGAAGGCCTCCTGTAAACAAGTCAGGCCTTCTTTGGCTACTGGCCTATGGTCCCCTTTCTGTTAAATGACTTGCACCATGAATCTTGCATATCTTGCGTGGTACGTGGCAACATCATAAGCATCCTTCCATTCCTGGGTTGGGGAGGGTGTACACAGATTCTGGCTGAAAGGTGTCTTTAGACCCAGCTTTTTTCAGTGATACACATACAATATGTATATCTGGTGGAACATAATTCTTCCCACCATACCAATTGTCAGGAATTAGTTGGGAAGTACTGTAATAAGCCAATTGTAAGGAAAGAAGTCTTGGTGCTCTAGTTTGAGTTTCCAACTGGCTTCCAACTAGCTTTCCAAACAATTGCCTGAAATAGTCCATTACTTGGAATGGGGTTGTTTGAAGCCAAATGAGGAGAGGAGATAGTGCTATAAACATGGGAAAGTGCAGATGAAGACTCAAGACTCAATTTTTTTATTAGAAAGAGCAGTCAGGCACTGGAACGGGTTGCCCAGGAAGGTGGTGGTGTCACCGTCCCTGGGGGAGTTGAACAAAAGGTTGGACATGGTGCTTAGGGACATGGTTTAATGGGTGATATTGGTGGTATGGTAATGGTTGGACCAGATGATCTTGAAGGTCTTTTCCAACCTTAATTGTTCTATGATTTTATGAATTAAATGATGGTGCAAAAGAGGAAAAGCTCTCTCCAGTACAAAGATTAAGACTGTATGTGATCATCCTTAGTTGGGGCTTGTTTGGGGGCAAAGCTTTCATCCTGGGCTTGCACATAGTACAAGTATAGTACATCACAGAAGACACTGATTAGAAGGAAGTCAAACCTATACTGTGTCGAGACATTTCATGAAAATCTCATCAGAAACAAAATCCCTGCAATTATGTATGCAGGACCACAAATGAATAATATCACTTTCAAATATCTACAACTGACTGATGAGCTGGTAAATCCTAGAGTTTTCTGTTTTGGACTTAGCCCACATACTTTATGAAAACCGTTTTTGTTATCAGTCAGTTTCATTTCCATCTAGTTTCCTTACTTTCTCCTCATTATTGTGGGTAGGAAATACCATGAGAAATAAATGCTTGAGGGAACTTACTGGTATTTATTTGGCCAAATTCTCACTTCAAAACTGCATTTTTTTCACACTCTGTCTTGTTTTGCTAATTTATAATTAGTTAAGTGCTTTACTAATAGGAGGTTTGAGAATGAAGAATTAAGCTCTTTACTTATACTGAAAGATGCAAAAACTTCACAGGCAGCCCCGTGAAACCTACTGATCTGTCCTTCTGGCTGCCTGCAAGAAGTTGGAGAAAATGATGTGACTTATGTGGCTGTGCAAGATGTGCCTGACAAGAAGATGTGAATGCTGTTTTGGGACTTTCTAGGAGATAATGCTTGAAATTTGGTGTACTGTACCTGTCGTTAGCAAAATTAGGACTACCTGCTGAAATCTGTGCTGCTTGTTTCACATGTTACCTTTTCAGTCTTTGTCCTCATTCAGAGGAACATTGGCTGAGGAGCCATCCAGCAGGTAGGTTCCAGCAGTGGCTCAGTATTGTTGCCACCAGTTGCAAACACTTCTCTCCTTAGTGTGTGTTCAACAATAACATGAACTAGGTTCCACCTTTCTGGTATGACAGAATAGCCCATTCTCCAACATCTTTGGCCCATGACCGGGACTAACAGCCAGGCTGACATTCATTATCAATTTGGCTGGGTTATTTTGTCACATACATGCTTCTTAACGAGGAACTGGTCCACAGCAACGCAAGACATTTAACATGATAGAAATTCTTATGCCTGATTGCCAGAGCAAGTCAAGTGAAGCTTGTAAGCTGTCAATTAATATTTTTTGTCTTAAAATATTTGTTTAAGAAAGACCCTTATGACTTTAACAGACACTAATGTGTAAATGCCACACTGCTAGAAGTCAGCCATCTGGATTTTGTAATCTATATGGTAAACAAATGGACCAGGCTCTTTGACATCTCTCAGATTATTGCTGATCATAATAACATTAACATTTCCAAAGGTGTCTCTTTGCTTTGTCACATTTCAAAGACTCCATTAATTTTGTTTTCAAGTGTTTAAATATTTATTTTGACCTTTTACCTCCTGGTATAACCTCCTGGCTTGTTGGACCATCCAAATCAAAATACACTGATGTGTTCTGAATGGCCTTGCTGCTTGTATAAACACGCTGCATAAACAACTCTTGCAGAACAAAAGACCGAGTCCTCGTCTGTACTGAGAAAGTCTCTTTGTCCATTTCAGATTATGCATACAGGTAGGAGCTGTGTTGAGATATGCCAGCTGGTTTTCTGGCCTTCTTACCCTGCATTCTTGCTTGCATCCAAGGTTGCTTCTCCACGCTGTGAGTAATGCTGAAGTAAAATAACACTGTGCTGTTATCTGTTCAATGTGCAGGTGCCACTGCTGGAGTACCGACTCTGCTTCTGGGCCTGGTGCTTCCTACCCTCGGTGTCCTTGCCTACTCGGGATTCTGAATGTAGATGGATTTATCTTGTCCTCAACTGAAGACAAGGGACTCCCCTTGAAGATGAGGACTGCAACTCTCGATTCCTGTGGCACCATCCTAAGCCAAATAAATTACACTTTAAAATAAATCGCCCTACCAATTTCCTATGGACTTTAAGAGGACTGAGGCATCCAGGAACTACTTGATTAAGTAAATCAACTTTTGAAAGGATAAGAAATATTTTTAACTTGTTCCAATATGCCTTATAAAACACTTATGCTGATCTGTGACAGTTGCATGATTCAGTCCAATGGGGCAAGTTACAATGTTAAAACCCAATAACATAGGCTGTACAGTGAAAGTAAAATCACCATACGTAGGTGCTTTAACTTGAATAACAAATTGTGAAATATAATAGAGATTGAAATGTTGATTGTATGTGATAAATGTAAGAGTACTACGTCTGTCTGTACTATCCTATATGTTTTGTGTACTGCATATTTTTGAATGGCCCCATCATCATTTATTGGGATTACTGGTTTTTAGAGACACAGTCAAAGCAAAAACATTTTGTTTATTTTTACAGCTATATTTCTTGAGGCTATTGGATACAATTTGAAGGACCTGAAATAAAAGTCAGTTACAAGGAATTTATTATTTTAAATATGTTCAGAATACCTGAGACACTCGTAGCATGGTCAACTTAAATGAATTTACCTGTACTTTACTGACACTGGATTTACCATATTCTTTTTTTAAAACAATTCTGTTGAAAATTCTGTTATGGTCATTGTTCCTGATTTTAGGAGTGAAATGTCAGCTTTCAGGGAAGCAGCATAATATATTGCTTTTGATTTAATATTATTACTATTATTATTAAGATAGCAGTGTAACAGTTAGGAGACTGTAGATGGAGTCCATGCTAAAATCATCTAAATGGACCACGAAATGGTAGGAAACTTATGTTATTTTTTAAAGTGAAAAGATTTAAAATAGAAAAAAGAAAAAGATATACAATAAATGGCAAAAACAGAGTAGCACAGTAAAAAATATATTATATTTACATTTCTATGCTGCAGATACCAGATGTTACCTTCCTGTAGTGAAGTGTACATTTGGGAGAATTATATGCTTTTTCAAGAATTTGATATTATTCTAATGTTCATAGTGTTGTAAATAAGAGTTTTAAAGTTTTGAGACTGTTCCCCTATTTGATGGAGTACTAATGATCCAACTGTGTGTTAATACATGAGAGTCAGATCCCAACTGTTAGTTGAATTTAAATGTTTACTATGGCCTTTGCAAAATGGGAGCTCTATTAGAGATGGAGAATGTTTTTGTTCTGACTGTATCCAGGGTGTTTCAGTAGTTTTTTTTTTATATTTTGTTTTGTTCTGTTTTGTTTGTTTTTAAAGAAATGCACATTCCTTACATTTTCCATGGTGTGCTGGGAATTAGAGTGTGAATGTTGAAGAAACACAGTGATATTGAATCAGCTGGCTCAAGTAATAGTGCAATGTCTGATGCTTCAAGAATTATAAGCTTTGAATCATATTTTATTAGCACAACCTTGCTGGCTACTTAGAAATAGATTTTATCTTTTTAGAACTGATACTGTAGAGGTCCATAATAATAATATTTACATGAAGCAAGAGTAGGTCTATTAATAATTTACACCCCTTTCTTTAATTTGTATAATTTTGTACTATATATTTACATGTAAAAGTGTAGAGTCTTCATTAAGGAATATCAATAATATTGTTTTAGTTTAATTTTAAATATTTGTTACAAGATGAAAATTTTTTAAATAGGTGAAAGTGATAACTTCCCTATAGAGGAATGTCAAAGTGTCAAGCACTACTGAGTTTCATAAATTGTATAATTATTTGAAAGAGAAATGAGCTGTCTTCATACATGAATAACTAATACGCTGTAAGCCTTCTGTACAAAAAAAAAAAAAAAATAATGAGTTTTATTGTATTTCATTTGGTTTGGTTCTTTTGCAGTATGACTCATTTTTATATTATCTACAACCACAACTAAATACTTTGCCAAATGCATGATGGCCTTTTACTTTTCTAATACATCGTGTAAAAAGCAGCAGTGGTTAGTTTTTGCATGAAAATGACCTGGGAGGGAAATACACTTTTTTTTTATTATTATTTTTTTTTTTAATTAGCAACACAGATGAGGTAGGTCTCACATACTGATCAGATAGTTCAAGGTTCTTCATTGTTTCACATAATTGTATAAATTTGACTGGGACCTTCAGTTTCAAATTGTTGTCAAGAATAACTAACTGATGTATCACCTGCTTTAAAATGCAAGGTTCTTAATTAAAATTTATATAGATAGACATATTTGTTGTTTCTTTATATTTCAGGAAACTTGGTATTACTATTATTTGATACTGATGAATATTGAACTGTTTTTTTTTTAGTTACTTTTTATCTTTTTTTTTTTTCACAAGAGTAGAGCAGGACTGTGTTTTGTCCTTTTTATGAATGAAAAGTAAATTACAATTAAATAAATGTATTAATGTTACTCAAGATATAATAACTGTCTTTTGAATTGGAGCTTTCTAATTTTATAATAATGTCATCTGTAACAGTAAAGGTCTGGATGGGATGAGGTCTTGTGTATCCCTCCCCTGCCTTCTTGTGAATTTTGCAGGAGATATGAGACTTTCTGGAGTAAGGGTAGTTATTTTACTTTGGTTGTAGGTGATACAGAAAGATTTTCCTGACTTCAGTGGCTGAGAATCTTCTGAGAGCTTTTCAGCATTTTTGGAGGGAAGAGTTAAACAAGCAGAGTATTTTTTCAGGTCATGTTTTCAACCTCAGTAGATATGTCACAAAGAAAAATGCCTGAAATGGGAAAACTTTGTATTGATTCATGCTTTGTGCGATCACAATTTCCAAGAGCTCACATCAAAAATAGCTGGCTGAGAGACTGCCAGCCTTTGAGGGATCACCTTCATGTCCTAAACTGCACAAAATGTACCACAATAGAAGTTTATCTGTTGGTGAAACTGATGATCATACTGCAGAACTTGGTTGCATCTACCTTCAGACATACCAAATGAGAAGAGTTGAAGACTGAATGTGTTTCATAGAATCATAGAATTGTTTAGGTTGGAAAAGACCTTTATGCTCTGCACCTAAAAGACTGTCTAGTCAACTAGAGCAGACATCGGACATGAGGAAGAAAGAGTTTATAAGTGGTTTGTCTAACTACATTTTGGACTTTTGATCTTGGTCTCTAAAAGAAATAAGGTTTTGAGTCTCTATCTACCTGCTAATAATGCTGAACCTATTGGACAGTAGCAGACAACTTAAACAGCTATCATACTAAAGAAATTCATAGTCTGAGTAGAAGGCAGAGACTTAAATTAGAGCTTTGCGTCAAAAGGGGCTGCAACTGAAGCTGACATTACCTGTTTTGTCTGACCTGCTGGAAGCCCAGCCAGCAAACACCTCACTGCCAGGTAGGGCTCAGCTCGCCCTGCTCCTGGCAGAGGAAAACTGAGATCACTGCAGTGCTTGGGCAAGAAGGGGAAGAATGGGGCATAGAACAAACATCTGTAAGAGAAAAGGCTTCATTATTTCCACTCTTCAAAGAACAACCTTTGTTTGTTTGTGAGACTTCTTTGTTTCCAGACTTTGGAGCCTCTAGCTACAGAAGATTATAAGAAATATGCCTTTAAATACTAGATATCTGGCTGAAGACCAGATCTTCCAGTCTTGATTTGCCCCAGCATTATATTAAGCTACATTTCCTATTGGAATTAAAATAGCAAACATCAGGTAATACCCAAATACGTATTGGTACAGATCTTGAAGTAGTTCCAAATGCTATTGTTTGGAGATTTTTTTTATTTAAATACGTCACTGAAATGTCAATCTTTCAGGTTATGACAATATAGATTAAGCAAATTCTGATGGCAGCAGCATGCATTTCATACCTTTTAGCACTTGTACATGCTCCATTTTACATACAATGTCCAGTGGAAAATTTTCACCATGTTAGGACATTGGCACTGTGTGGGAACAACCTGCCTTCCACACAGAGCAGAGACATTTTCAGAGAAGATTTCCCCTCCTTGTTTCTTCCAGAGACAATTCATTTTTCTTTAACTTTTCTGCCAGTAGTTTCTTTTGCTTTGTCATTTTAGCATTCCTTTTATTCTTAAAAACAGAAGAAAGGACAGAGAGCATGAATATCCACATGAATAGATACTCAGAAGTAATGTTCATATCTCAAACACCACTGTCTTTTCTTTCCTTGACAGGTTAATAAGCTTTTTTATTTTTTATTTTTATTTTTTTCCTTAATGTGGATGCAGATTAACCAAGCCTATTCTAACAGATGTTTTGAAAAAGCATATGAAAAGCATCTCCTTCACCTTAGTTGACCTTGACTCTTGTCTATTCTCTTGATTAATGTCTGGCATGCATGCAGCTCTGTTGACATAGTGTTAGCTAGTGTTATGTGGGAAAGTAGAATAATTATGCTGGCAAAATGTCTGTCACAAGTGCCCTATACCCACTAGGATGAGACATTCAACAATGTGGCAGCAAAGGCACCGTGTTGAAGATGGGTTCCCATCAGGAGGTTCACCTTGAGATGGTTGGGAGGGACTGTACAGGTGGACATCTCCAACTGCAGCCATGCCAGGTGCCCTGGAGTATAACCTGCCCTGAACATTGCTAATGGATGAGGGCAGAAAAGAGAAAAATAAAGACCTGCCTGACTTCTCTCTCGTCCCCATCCTACTCTACATTCAGCACTAATGATTTTCAAAGACAATTCTTCCCTGCAACCACATGAAGTATCTACATTTATAGCACAGTTATCTTATCTTACATTAGATGAGTAAATAGGTCAGACAAATTATTCCCCTGCCCACTGACTATTGAGACCTAACTCTAAATCATAGCTATCTAATTGTGGAGAAGATAAACCCCAACCCAGCCGCATTACAACGTGCAATGTCAGCCACTGGTAAAAAGGTAATGCTTGACAGGGAATACAAAGACTGCTTATTTCTGATTCCCATGGGGAGAAAGATATAAAATCATGGACTCTCCAGAGGAATTCAGACCAGGGGATTGATCTTGCTCCAGCAGCTCCTTCCTAGCAGCCACTCTGCGGTACCGGTAGCTGGGACACACTTGTGGACACAGTGACTGCTTCGTGCTACTAAACATAATGCATGGGACTGCTCTCCAGCACTGAGCCTGTCAGGATTTACCTAACTGGGTCACCATGCTAATGGGACAGTTCGACCTCACGCAGCACGGTAAAACCTCAAAGCGGTAGGGGGACATGCACAGGGCTTTAAGGCATGGCCATGTGTGACAAGACCTTTGCTGATCCACCTCTTACACCTTGTGATTAAACTCGTCATTTGTCTTGTGAGTCCATGTTTAGCCAATAATATTAATGAAATCATATATAGCATTCTCTGCTGTTTTCATCAGTGTAGGAAGTTTTTGCCATAAAAGTTGAGGCGTATGCTTCTGTCAGACCTCCTCAATGGCAGCACTCTGAAGCAATTAATTACAGACCTTAATTTAACTGTATTCTGGCAGAACACGCTAATGCGTAACAGACACCCTGTGTATTGACCTCTAGCTCAAAGAGCTGTTGAAAAGCAGTACACTCACCACAAAGCTCCTCTCTGCGTGCCCTGCCAGAACACCACAGTACCACTGCAGGCCCCCAAGATGCGTGCTAAGGCCAAGATGATGCCTCTTCTGGCACTGAACTCCGAGGCATGTCAGCCAAATTCAGTTTGGTTTGATTTCCAGTGAAGAGTAGGTGATGGAATGATGCAAAAGGTTATATTTGTAAATGTGAGCCTTGTACAGGTACATAAATGCATGCACTGGGTTTGTAACAGGATCTGACAAATATGTGCAAAAACATACATGCAAACAAACATAAAAAGCTCTGCAGTTTTTGTGGCAGCTTTCATATGTACAGCTTAAACTTTCTGGTGCCAGAGCCAAGAAAAAGCATGCAAAATTATTTGACTTGGTTCTGCTCCACAGTTATCTATCATCAGCTTACAACACCGACTTTTCTGTGGTGTTGCAGATGTGATGACTTAGAGAGTGGAACAGGAGAAAAGAAGGGACAATGGGAGAAATCAATAATTTAAACTCTTAAGACTGAGCCAGACATGTGCTAACACAAATGACCTAGAAAACAGAATAGATACTCTCTTTCAGTAACTGTGTTAGCATACAGCACAGTAACACTCTCCTTTGGGGGTTACTGATTCCAGGATGTAGGAAAACAGGATTTATTTATAGAAAGAGCATAAGTGCTGACTTGATCTTTTTTTTTAGTCAGTAAACTGAGCAAGCTACATGCCTCCACTACGACAGGAACACAGGGTCACAAAGGGCATGAACTCAGTTAACACAATTTATTTCCCTACCTCAGTTGTTCCGGAATATCATTGCTGGGCTGTGATAACCTGATGGCTTCTGACCAATGTTCGCTCCTGCACTCCTCAGGCAAATGCAAACTAAAATGGGTATTCCCAAGATCAAAAATATTGGGTCTCCTTGCCTTTGTTTCTTTGTCTTTCTTTCTTAGTCTGTCTTCCTTTTTCTCTTTTTTTCTCTCTTCTTCCTCTCTTCAGTTTCTCAAAAACAGAACTAGGAACTTTAAGAGTGGTAGTATAAAGTTTTCAGCAAAGAATACCATCCTCAGTAAAACATAAAACAGTCTTTTTTTTTTTTTTTTTTCAGTAAAACAAAGTCATTTTCTAGCTGTGTATTCAAGAGATTTTGCAAAGCACTCAATTTCCCGGAAAGTTCTGACATAAGAACAAGGTGAAAACAGTGTAACTTTTATTTTTGTCAAGCACTACATAGGCTTCTTCCAAGAGCTTTGAATCAGATTTGGAGGATCAAGGATATATTCCAGTGCTTTAAAAAGACTTGGCATCAGAATCATGGCTGTCTTAAAAGATTTGAAACAACGTGCTTTGAAAGTTAAGTAAAAATTTATGTGTTTTGCATTATGTGGTGACTAACACAATTTCTCATCAAATTTCATGGTGTAACTGATATATTGCAGGATGCCAGCATTTATTCTGACATACAGCATAGCAAAACAGGGGGAAAACACATAAATCTGGCTTCACATTGGATGACAGGCTATTTCATTCACGAAGGATTTGCTCACCACAGCCAACTTTACTCCAGCCCATCTCAGTACCTCCATTACCATTACCATGGGAAACAAGCCAGGCCTGTTTCCGACCCTTCAAAGATCTGTTCAGCCTTCAAACAGTCTGATCACCCCCTGTTGATCCCCGTTGCTCTCCACTGAGATTGAAGTTCACCTAGCAGAGCTGTATTCCTCTCTGAACCTAGGTAGGATCCATCTGGGCCACTGCTGACCAGATGAGGTCTCCCTAGAGATGACCATCGCCATCTTCATTGGGAGTGGAGTTATTCTGACATTTATGGAACCCCCTTTTTCAGAAGTCTTCACTTCCAACTGTGCAATGACTAGAAAATCGGGTATTTTACAAGGTAACTCCATATTATATGAGTTGCTGATAAAGGTTTTCAAGAAATGAGAAAACTGAACTGGAGATAATGGTCACACATATCCCTGTAGGAAAGAAATTCTTTCCTGTTAGAGCATCTATTCAGAAACTACCCTTAGTGAGCATGCAAGTATTTCATCTGGCAACAGTCACTACTGGATGCCTGTGCTTGTTACTTGCCATTACACAGTTATCAGGGCTATGCTCCTTCCAATTGAATTAGATGTGAGGATGTAGGTTGGGTGACTCCTACAAATCACAGCTCCATTGAGTGTCTCTACCTCCAGTGAGTACAAAGGGCAGCTGAGGGAGAGCAGCAGCTTAAGAAAGGTGGCCAACATACAGTCTTCTGTGTGAGATTTTGAAATGCTGGAAAACTTAGATTAAACACCAGTGAAAACCTGGGGGATGTCTGTTCAAGAGAAATTAAGTTTGAATCACCCTCACCAAGATGGAACTCAGGGCAACCAAAGTGAAGGAGTTAGTACTGTGAAATATGCCACTGGAGAAATAACAGAGAAGTAGAAAGATTATTTCTAATGATATCATTAAAATCAAAGTGTTGTTGACAGTATTAGCTTCTCAGAAATTAATGAACTAGAACCTACTGTGAGAATAATTGCATATAAAGTACAATAATAATGATGTTATGCCAGAAGCTGTGATGTCTACTCAGAATTCATTTACAAAATCAAAACTTGAAGGAAGTCAATTCCATTTATGACCTCTAAAAAATGCAAGTAAATACAGGATGCAAAAATCTCATGAGAAAGTACACTTGTAAAGCTACATGTACAACCCTGAGTCTAGAAGATCTTTTCCTGAAATTACAAATATATGATCAGTACTTGAAGCATTCACTCCTCATGTTTATTTCTGAAAGGTGCTGATATGGTTTCCGATTTCCATATTCCTGGTCTACTGACTATTAATTTTTCATCAGTCTAGGATTCTCTGATGATTTCTTGGGATAAATATAAAAAAGAAGTTATCTCCTTGTATAGTTCTTCCCATTACAGGATTCTCCATGAATACATCAACAAAGGACCAAGAATACATACAAGGACCCAGCAGGCTGCAGCAGGGCTGTGCCCCAGCTCCCCACAGCCCTGCCCTGCCCACGCATGGGCCCCTCTCAGCCAGGCCCACCCATGGGCCCACAGCCCGGCCTGGCCACAGCCTGGCCCTGTCTCCAGAGAGGTGCCCGGCAGCTGGCCTGGGGCTGCCCCAGTGCTCCCCACTGCCCTGCTTCCTGCCTGCCTGGGAAATAGCGGTACTGTGCCTTGTATAACAGTGACACAGCATGGGATGGGGAGTGGAGAAGAGCTCCATGAAAATGAGATCTGTCTGACTGCCTAATGAGTGGCTTTTTGTTTGTTTGTTTGTTTGTTTGTTTTTAATTGTGGATGGCTTTAATTGAGCAGGAGATTTTGGAAGAATGACAGATGGGAAAGAAGAGCGTATCTCAAGATAGCCATCTCTCAGCAAACTCTGCAGACTTGTTCAGAAACATGCTAGATCTATTTCCTTTGAAGATTTCATCTCTTTTCGTGAGCCAACCTCTACAGAGAAGGATAAAAGGAGAAAATGCAGAGTGAGCCATTCCCAGTCCAAAAAGGATTTTTCTTCGCAGTGGGCCATACCTGGTTGGGAAGGGATCCAGGGATCTGCTGAGGCTGTCAAACCAGGCATTGCACACTACCACTGCCCTAGGGCTTGGGGTGAGCACAGGCAGCCTTGCCATACTAAGTCTCAGTAACTGTACGGCTGCTCTTGTGATCATGGGCAAGGAAGAAAGCTCTCCAGTACATCATGCCAACTATGTTTTCTGCTGGTGATGCTGTGAACAATGTGAGAAAGCAGTAACAAGTACTTCTGAAAGATATTATCCCCTTCTGCATCAAAACTAGTGTTATGAATTAAGCTTGCAGAACTGCAAAAAGTCAGGGGAGAGCAGGCCCCAGCCTTTCCCAAACAGGGCTGCTGGGTACAGATCTGTTGATGCAGCAAATGCTGGGCAGCTGGGCAGTACCTTCAGCTGGCCTGTGTTCAATACAATTAGCCATAGGGTGTGGGTGGATGGTAATTATAATTGCAGGGCTATATTAAGCAGATATTTCTGTTGACAAATATCTGGATTGCTAGTGGTTGGTGTTTTGGCCTTCTTCCTCAATATCTAGTTACTTGTCTCTAGCTCCTAATCTCCTATAAGATACATCAACAGGACCTGTAAGTTTTATGTAGCAACAAAAACCATGAAGCAGTCCAAGAATGTCAGCTAAAGAGATCATGGCTTTTTGCAGGGAGTGAGCTCAGTTATGGGGACTCTGCTCCCAGGTTTGTTGCAGAGCTCCTATAGACCTTGCTCTTCCATGAGCTGTTCATACCTGCCCTTCTTAGGATTGCCAACTTCGATTGTGTTTTGGTTGGTTTGCTTCAATGATTATGTATGTAGTCCACTATCTCCAGGCTACTAGTGTCTCCTTTTGGTCACAGACTTTGAAATGATCTCTTTCAGAGTCTTTAGGCATTTTGAAGATGTGACTGTCCGGTAGCAAACTGTCAAATACATATATATCTTTGCATCAGAGCAGTTGATGGTATTTCTATTGGTTTTATTAACTACAAGCTGAATTCTTCTGAAGTCTAGAAATGGGGGTTGTCGTTCATTTTATGTAGTGTTCAAAAATTGAGAGTTTCTGTGTGTTCAATTTGCTTAAAGAGCTGTGTAAAGGGCTTAAATGGTAGTTATTCCAAGTATGCAATTATTCATCTTCTCTATGGTATAACTGCAAGCAAAATCTAGATAATGCAAATGTGCACATGGTTAAGGGCACATGAAAAAAGCATTATGTGGATTTGTGAAGATACCCATTAAAGTATCCATCTGTTAGTTTTTTTGACTGCCTTTGGCTCATAATAGGAAGCCCCCATTAATTTCCTTTATAAAGTGTGTGCTCAACAAGAAATTAAAAGTAATTCATGTTAAAAAGCAAAACAAAACAAAAAAAAAGGCATGAAAACAAGTAATATACACAGAATGAAGATGTTTGGAAAAAAAAAAAAAAAAAGCCTTCAATTATGGTGCTAATGTTTCAGTCCATTAAGCATCAAAAATTAATTTTCTGGAATGAGGTATTAAAATTACCTCTCGTTAGAAGCTGATGATTGCCAGATGTTAATAAACTATTCCTAAATGATTATCATTAGGTATAATAATGACTAAGCTCACAAAGTGTTTTGCATGTGCCTGTAAACCACAGCATGTAGAGCAATGCCTCTATGTCCTTTTTTAAATGATAATGCATGATGTAAAAAAAAGGTTGCTCTCTACTAATTAGAAAAAGGAAAAAAAAAAAAAAAAAAAAAAAAAAAAAAAAAAAAAAACTCACTCCGGCCCAGAATAGTCCAAGAGCTATAATGCTCTTTTTGCTGTACTTGGTAGTCAGTGTTCTACCTACAGGTAGATTCATTTCATGGCTAAGCTGACAAAAAAGATCAACCTTTGTGTTCATTTGGCGTAACAACACACATTTTTTATATTTATTAATTATATTATCTATGTTAAAAAATCCCCAAGACAACACAAAACCTGATCTTGCCTAAAGGTATTTATTACAGGTGCTGATTAAAAATATTACAGACTTAAGCTGAGATTGTTTCTGGAGAATGCCTACCACAGAGGTATAAAAGAATTACTTTCTACTCTAAAATATTTGTTTTATAATGTTGTGATATTTTTATATATCTCCTGCCTTCTGTTCCTCATTACAGTAATGTCTCAATTTGTGCATTCAAAGTACTTGCTGGGTAACTTCAAAAGCCACAAAGGAGTTCCTAAGCTTTCATTTATTTTGTAGTGAGTGCTGTACTCCTCAGTAATATGGAGGGGTAGGATACCCTGAACTAGCTTTCCCTCCAGTAATGTGTATTAGGGGAGTTCATTTGTCAAATCCTTGTCTATCTGAAATTTCATTGAACTCTATAGAGCAGACTTTCATTCCAGGTGGATTCAGTCTAGCCAAAAGCCAAGGGAATTGTAATCCCAGTTAAAATCTCATGCAGTCTTCACAGAGAAATCTGCAGGGCTGGGGAAAGCCTTTGCCCTCCCAGGCAGAGCTGAGATTTGCTGTGTAACTCTTCTGTGCCCCTCCCTGGCTACAATTTAGTGGAATGCAAAAGGCTAGGACTGCACATCAGGGAATGAGGTAAGAGTGAAACGTCCAGTTGCTATTGCTAGTGGGGGAGAATAGGGTTGGTTTGTCATCTGTTTGTGCAGACAGGGACAGGCACAGCTCTCCTAGGAATGGTCCATGCATAATGGTCCCTTGGAAGCTCTTCCTCGAAGGAATCAGGCTCACTCGGTGGGGTTGTGTAGGCAAAGAAGCCTACAAAGTAAGGAATATGTTCACAGGAGGAAAGATGGGTGCTAGGTCCTGATTTCACCTCACTGGGGCTACTGTCCCCCAGACACAGGCACCAGAGATAGCTTTGCACATCCACAAGGACACTGACCTCAGGGAATGATTTTCACCAGCTCAAAACCTCCTTATCTTGGTAGTTCAGTGCCTTTGAGTTCTGCTCAGAGATTTTCTCTTATGCATGATTCATGGGATTTAGCAGCTAAACATTGTTACGGTAAGCATTAGAGCATGTACGGAAAAAAAATATTTTTCTCTACCACTTAGCTTAGTTTGCAGTGTTTTAAATCAGCTAACAGTAAGTTTTTAGCTGGACAAATTTCTTAAACCACTGAATTAATTTCAGTGCTATATTTTCTGTTTACTTGTCTCTTGCCATGTAAAATTTCTTCCCTTATTCTTTCTTTGGATGAAGTACAACTGGCTGAGCTTAGCACATATGCTAAACACCTGAGCAACTTGACCAACTTGTTTAAATCCAGTCCTCAGAGTCAAAAACTCTAAACAGTCTAAAAGCATCACTCTTCCTCCAGAGAAATCTGGGACAGTAACAGCAAAATATGGAGGTAGTTCCCTATGCTTGTCCCCTTGGAGGTGGCTTTTCCCCTCCAAGGAGTCTTAGAGGGCATCCTGCCCTGGTACTGGCTAAAAGAGCTACTTTTCCTGCATGGTTCTTTCCCTCCTCTTTGTCTTTTCTCCAAATATTCCCTCCTACTGTAGTTCCCTGCTACCTAATTGAATGTACAGGATTGAATTAGTGGTCCAGAAAACTGATGGATGGGAAGAAAGCTTCCCAGCTGAGAAAGGAGCTGCCGGGAGCCAAAGTTCTTGTGAAAGACAGTGCTTTCCTCGGCCAAAATTGCTCGCTTCCCTCTAGCTAGGCAGACACATCCTCTGCACCTCAGGGTCCCATTAGCTAAAAGCCAGCTTTCCCTGATGTGACACTTTGGGGACCCGGGAGTTTGAACAAGGCCTCCAAGTGGCTCATTAGCTCGAGGGATGATGTCAGCAGCCTTCTGTTCATGCTTACTGACAGAAACTAGACACCTCCTGACTGAAGTAACAGCTCAGCAATGTTTTTTTGAAGATATCAGTGGCGCCTAACTGGTGGGATCAGGCACCTACATACCTTTGAGATACATGGTCAAGGAGATTAAGTGACTTGCCCACAGTCACACAGGAAATCTATGGCAGAGCCAGGAACTGAAACCACCTCTCAAATGACTTAACCACAAGATTATCATTCTTCCATGTATAAAATTATTAATTCTGATGCTTGTCAGGAAGCCTGAGGCACAGGATGGGTACTTATTAATTGGAGCCAGACACATAAACATTCGCATTGATTTATGTATTCATATATTTAAAACTGGATGAAAGAACTATCTGGTATCTCATTTTGGATCTCACTTTAGTCACTCTTCTCCTGGTTTACATAGAGCTGAGGGTGCGCTGGAAAGCGACCAGATTTCCCCCGTATATGGAACACTTGCTCATGGGTCTATACATGCAGTAGGACTCATTACAAGTTGGGAAGGTTGGTTTCACTATGTATCATCCCAGTCCATCTTTCAGATATAGACATTGTTGTCACACGTTCCTGGCCAGGACTTGTTTCTTCACTAAGCCAATGTGCCAACATTGTATTTTTGCTAGTCTGAGTTCAGCTCAATTGCTCGTAATACCTGCGGTTCTTTCATTATTCTTTGTTCCCTTGAGAAATGAAAAAAATAAAATATCCAGGGAAGATGGAGGGCACTGACACTGCCAAGGTTTAGATACTGGACTGGGATGCCTATGTTAGGAAATGAGTCTCCCTATCCACCTTTCAGAGTTGGTGGAAGAGGGTAACTTCTCTGGGGGTGACTCAGAGAGGAGCCTAGTTTATGGGCTCTGACTTGCCCACTGGGGGAGACGCTCTGTCTGCACTGACTATCAGGAGAGTCCAGGGAGGCAAGGCTGGCAAATGTAGACATTTAGGCATTTAAATTCATGTGCTTTGACTACATTCCTCACACCCTGCACACCTCCTACTTATGCCTGAGGTAGAGTGGGGAGGACCATGGAAACTGGATGTTATACTCTGAGCTGATATGTTGCCAGAGGAGGGATAAGCAAGTATGATTAAACTCACCTGTAATTATGCTAATGTGAATAACCAAAGGTATATTCTAGTTCTGGTGTCAAGAACAGGAGGATGGCCAAGGCTTTTGTGGCATCTAACAGAGCTTTCCCCATTGAGTCCCAGCAAGCAAACCAGATGGGCCCACCAACACACTGGGCAGGGGAAGGTGGTGGTGGTAGGGGCACTGCTGAATCAGAAAGCTTTGAGGAAAGCAGGCTCCAGGAGTGGTGGGACCAGAGCTTAATTTACAGCTTAGGCTACAGGGACTGTAAACCTCTGTCAGCAGCATTTCAGTGTGTTATGTATACCCTCTGTACAACTACTCCGTAGTTGTGCCTAACCACATGGAGAACATCTGACCAGCCACCAGGAGTTTTAAGTGGCCTGTGTGTAACATGTCACTAAAATATCCTGGGGCAAAATATTTTGGGGTTAGGTTATACTTTGGTCAGATTATAAGAATCAGATAATTAGGTTTTGTAAACCAGGTTGGTGTCTTAACTCATGTAACTTGATAACCAGCTACATATCTGGGTGTTTCTTATTAGTGTTTTACAGTAGTATGTGGGCACTTCCCCATCTGCAGTGTATTTCACTCTGCAACAATTCAGCGATGTATGGAAATAGTATCATTACTGTGATAAGGGCCTGGAAGACTTAAGCACTGGAAGGCACCAGAACAGGTTGCCCAGATAAGCTGTGTTCAAGGCCAGGATGGGGCTTTGGGCAACCTGGTCTGGTGGGAGGTGTCCCTCCCTGCCTATGTGTGGTCTTTGAGGTCCCTTCCAACCCAAACCATTCTATGACTTAGATTCGACCAAACAAAAGCATGAATATATTATTTATTGTTCTTCTCCACTACACAGAAAGCTAAGCTGTCAAAAAGTGCCTCTTATATATGTACTGTACTGTGCATATAGTATCTCTTCTATCTGAAGGTTGCCAAAAAAATACAACTGGTTTGTGGTTCAGCATTTGTATTATTTGAATAACACTATGTGATTTAGCATGGCAAACACAAGCATGATATGTTGAAGACTGAACAGTGGGTATACACATAATATGAAATAGTGACCAAAGAAAATATATTTAATCATCATTCCCATTCGGAGCTACTGTAATCTTGCCTTTTCTGTATCTTTCACTATTGCTGGAGTTTCTGTTATATATAGTCACAGTCACATAATAGTGCTGTTGGTCTCACTGGAAATTACTGTCCCTTCTGAAATTTAGGCTACTTACAGAGAATCCTAGCTTTTGATTTCTGTTATAGACATATTTTCATCTACCTGTTTTGTGATACTGCCTGCAAACACCTATATTTTCAGATAAAGAAAGTACATCTAGATACTCAACCTTAAACAAAAACAAAACACCTGTGCAGGTGTTTTAAAAACATGTGTTTTTTTCCCCAGCAAGTTTTCCCCATTTCTCAAATAGAGTAAGTCTCACACCTAGGTGGTATGCCCAGATAATTGGCAGTGTGCACTCTGTGGGGCCCTGTGCTCTGAGGCAGTATCTCTACAACCCTCACTTTTGGAGAAGTTTCTAAATGAGCTGTTCAGAAAGGTGGGGATGGTAAGGGTTTGAATTAGGGAACTGTTTCTGAAGTTGAAGAGCCCAGTTCTTAATGGTGAGGTTGGAGGCTAGATTCAGGAATAATAAGTCCATGAGAGATGGGATGGACAGAAGCATTAGGTTGTGGTCTAGGGGTTTAGCACCAATGCTGTGGGACAGGAAGAAGCTGAAATACTGGAGAAGTGGACAGTGGCCACTGGGGAAGGGCACAGGCAAAGGTGTCCTTTTCTGTTCAGAATAACTTTAACCTTGTTCAGGACCTTGAATGTCTAACCTTCTCTCAATCTGCTATTGAAATCATTTTATTCTAGGTCTACTTCTTTAACCAATCTATCCAGTTCAGTGACTACACACTTTTTTCTTTTTTTTTAAATACCCTCCTCATTTCCTGATCTATTTGCAAAGTCCTTTGGTTTTTCTGTGTGTGTTTGTGCATGTCTTTTCTCTTTTTCCTTGCCTTTCCTTTTCTCCTCCATTCCTTGTATTTCCCTTATAAGCATCAACACTCTGTGCTTATCCTTGCTTGGCTGCTGCCCAAGATGTTGCCATCAGAATACATCTGTAGAATAAGTGGTGAGTTTTTTTTCTTAAAGGAATGTAAACATCCAATAAGTTGTTATGGGTTTTGCCCACAGAATCCAAGCAGATTATTGTTCATACTTGTTTTATTTTATTTAATTTGTTGTTGGAAATGTTTGGGGTTTGTTTGTTTTTGCAGATAACTACTGTGAGCCCCAGAGAATGAGTATGACAATGTGAGAAGCAGTTTTGGGTTACTTCAGGCAAAACTCCAGGGCTGCTGAGGAAGTCCTGAAGATGGCAAACAAGTCAAGGCAGGCTGACCACTTCGGTGTAGCTGCCCACAAAGGTGTCACAACAGCCTCAGGCATGTGGATAGACTAAGTTTGGTGTATTCTTCCACAGAGATTTCCATGAACTTGAGTCAGTCTGCTACCATGGACTGTATTAATGATGGAAAGAATGGCTTGCCTACCCAAAAGTTGCCAAATAAGGAGAAAAAAAAAAAATCCTTAAATTCTGTTATTGGTGTCTTGATTGCAGGTTCCCTGTGAGGAGAGGAGCAGAAGGTAAGGGAGGGAAGCAGAGGGCACTGTAGGGGCTTTGGCCACAACCTTATTCTTAATCCAAAGGAATCATTTGTGCAGCTGTGGGTGCTCCAGGCTTGTTCAGCTTCCAGAAACACAACAAAACAAGTGTGCAATTTCTTGCTGTGATTTTTGAGCTGTAAGGGTGGTTCAAGGGCTGTACATCATGGCATGGCAACATGACTGAACCTTTGCATTGTGCCACAGGCTGTCCACACTAAATTATATTTTCATTTAGAGCTGCAGATGTAAATGATATGGTCACCTGGCCTGGAGCGTCAAAGAGAAGCAGCTGAAGGCCAGCCATGTCATCCACAGTGTGCCAGTGGCTTCAGAAAATGTCTGGTTAATGACAGTGGTCTGAAGGCTGGACTGGGCTTTGACACTGATACCTCAATTGACAGCACACTACTGAGTTCATGCTGAGTCCCCTGCATGCATGCAGAGTAATCCTCCCACCACCTACAGCTGTGAACCTTCAAGTGTTCTCTACAGAATATACTTTCTTGGCTAATTGAAAATACTTTTGCATGAGAATCAAACAAGAAGCACTTCTGTGGGAAACAGCTCTCTTCTATCTTAACAATGCTGTTCGTAGGGCTTGGATAATTGATAATTATGGAGAATGGGGTGGTGTTATGTCTTTTCTCAGAGGCACTTAGGGTTGGACTGGGAATAAATGCCCATAGAGAACACTTGATTAGAAAACTATGAGAAGAATTTTGCTCTTCTCTAGCTACAGCCATACCCTTCTAGGAGAAGAGCCAACTTCTTAAATTTCTGTTGACAAGTTGGGGAAATATAGATGTGTAATTTAGTGCTTTGGGTAATACATTGAAATGCGGGAGAAGTGGGGAAGAGAACCCTCCAACAACATGCACAAAGGTCAAACTTGCTACAGGTCTTTCTCCTCCACTGACAAGAAATAATGTTGTGTTAGGAATATGTTTGTTTCCAACTTGTTGTTGACATAGAACGTGATTGTTTTACTTTTGCTGGTGCCTTAGGGTGAATCAAAGATTGCAACACATCAGGTAGACAGCAAAAACAGGCAGTGACTAAACAAGGAGGTATCTGGACCTCTAGACTATAGAAAGGAAAATCTAGACCACCTCAGGAAGGCACTCACATTTCCTACTCAAAGAAGGATTCCTGCCCTCAAAAATTTATGCTTTATGTCTCAAGTTTTACATTTCAAGTAGGGACTGGGAGGGAGCAAACCTTTAGTACATGGTAGGCATAGAGGTGCACCTGAATCTTTGCCACCTTTTGGCACTGGATGGCCTGCTTCAGGGCTACCTTCAACTCCTCTGTCCACAGTGCAGGAAGACCTTCATGGTCACAACAGGGGCTATGGTCAACAGGGCCAAAAGTGCTGAGGCTGTCTCCATGCTGGTGGTACTAGCTTGCTCTTCAGACAGGATAAAGAGCAGCAGCCTCCCTTAGAAGGTGTGTCTGGATAATTCCTGTCTCCCAAGGGAACAGTCTAACCACCAGACAGTAATATATTCCCAAGAGGAGGTCAGGGAAAGAGATGTGTCCCAGTCCTCCTGTCAAACACCAGCCCTGTCTGACAGGAACTCAGGAGATGTGGGGCAGGAAAAACAAGTGAAATGGTGCCCGGTCCTGTAGCTAGAGACCCCAGTGGAGGGCAGCCCTCTAGCCAGGGTTCAGGCAGTTGTACTCCTCTCATAGGGATCTCCTTCCACTGCAGAGGAGCAGGCAGGCACCCAGCTGGCAGTGTACTCGGTTTTATAGCTCTTTTCTGCAGGAGCTGTACATGAGGGAAACTGGCAGCAAGACCCACTTCTTCTGGCCCACAACACAAAATGGTAATTACAGAATGGAAAGAGCTGCTCTTCACACGTGGCCAGTGCCAAACCTATTTCCTACTACATCAGGGAGCTCCCCAAGAGAGACCTGTGCTCTCCTCCACACCCAGCCAAGCCCAGATCATTGAGAAATTTTCCATACAACCAGAGAGCACCTGCAGAGCTGCATGATTCCTCCCGGGAAGGGGATTTGCCTAAATTGGGTCCGATAGCGGGGCCAGGCCAGGACATCGCACAGGTGAGTAACTGTGACAAAGAGAGGGGCAGGAAGGGGTGGCCCTAAGGGCTCTGTCATTTCTGTCCCTAAGGACCTGTGCTGTCCTGGGATGACCTCTGAACAGTTTCTGATCTCTGCTCACAGATGGGTTATCAGACATCTTTTTTCGGGTGGTGACATAGCTCCTGTGGGATTTGTGGAGTCATGGGCCATCCTGCTTTTCTGCTAGCTGGGGCAGGAGGGGGAGGCAGGTGTGGAGTAGGGGGGCTGGGTGCCCAAGGACATGTTTGTGCAGCTGAGCAGGCAGAAGCTGAAGGTCTGCAATGCTTCCTGAGCAAAGAAATGGTGTAATGGTGTCCTCATATGCTTGAGCATCGTGGCAGTATTTGGGCTGCCCTGTGCCTCCTTGGTGCTGTCACAAGCTCTGCTGTCTCTAGGTGGACCTGGGCTGCCCAGCAAGCTTTTCTTGCTTTATATCCAGGCACACGGCCAGCCTGAGCCTCAGTGGGGTGGGCTCATAAGAAGCTAACGGGGACTCAGCACCACAGCTCTTGTGCTGCTGTCACTGTGGATACAATCCGAAAGGCAATATTTTAGCTTGTAGGATGCAGTTTATCAGAACTATGTTTTCCCTGTTCAACATTTCAGTATTTGGAAATTCAGATTGCTGTCTCTCTCAGCTGGATGGTGTGCACGACTGATTGCCCAGGCAGTAAGGAAGAAAGAGCTTAAAAAAGGAGGAAAAAACAAAGATATCAGTGCATTGTATTTAATGTTCTACATTATTTACTAGTGAAAGATGATTGTCTGCATGGAAGGATGTCAGACATTGTATGGGACTTGTAAGAGATCTGCTTCCCCTGACATAGCATCAAGTGGTTAAAATCAAAAAATGAAATGCAGTGGCTGTGGTACTGAGTTCAAACAGTAACAGCAACCTAACAACTCCCCCTCCTGGGGTCTAACCTGCCTGGAAATAGAAATAATCTGAAATAAACAATGGTTAATTTAATATGCACCTGGGTGGTAAGTGCTTCAGCTTCAGAACTTGCAGGTCACTATTTATACCAAAATTTATACTAAAACCTCTAGAGAGTAATGGACATAAGTGTTTTTTGCTGTTGTTGTTTTGTTTTGTTTTGTTTTTAATTCAGCTCAGGAATATTGTTGCCTTACTTGTCTTGGTAGGGTTGGGCCCACAGGCATTACAGAAATGTAGTTTACTCAGGTAAATTGACTCCTTCAGACATATTTATGAAGACCATCCATCTTGAAAGAATTTTAAAGTATTTTCAGCACTACATTTAGTTTCCAGTTGACAATATGAAAAATGTGATATCCTATAATTTTTCTAAGCCATTCTTCATTTTCATTCTTGTGGTTTCAGGATCTGTGTATAATATGACACTTGTTACTGTGATTTATGGCTTTAGGTGAACAATATGCTGTATGTGGTGTTAATTGCACTGGATGCAATCCAGAGACATTAAAATGCTCATCTTCCCTCCTTTGTGCTAATAAGCTTTGATTTCTAACCTGTCAGCAGGGATTATTTATTAGGGAATCGTGTTTGTGATTCTACATAGTAGCTCAAGTGTCAACACTGTCATCCTAGCACCCTTTATTCCCTCATCCCCAACATTTTTCACACAAAAGAAAAGTTGCTGTGTGCTGACTTGGCTTAGGCACCATCTGAATGTATGCTCTGCTCAGTAAGGGTATAAGGGAAACAAATATAAGAGTTTAGGAACAGATATTAAAAACAAACAACTGGTCAACTTTTGGAAATGCATAATAATACTCTTGGTCACAGAGTGAGATGTTAAGTATTTTATTTGGAGTAGATGGAGTCGTTTTGGCTAAAGGTTTGAGCAGAGGTAAGAAATCCAGAACTCCTGATATCTAATATTAGCTCTAAAAGAGTTTCCTTGTTTTTACAGTGGTCAATTAATCTCCTCACAAAGGTTTCCCATTTCCCAAGTAGGGCTAAATGCTTCTTATTTGTCTCAGATAAGAATTGGCTAATTGGTTATCTTCCACACAAGAAAAGTACTATATAAAGCTAAGTACCACCTTTCATGAGAAGTCTGCATTTTGTTGATGATTATTTATAGTCAACAAGCTTTGACTTTTTCTGATCAATTTGGCCATTACCTTACCAAACTCTATCTAATGTTTATGAGTACAAAATTCTATCAAATAGTGAAACAAGAAAATATGTTCTCTGAGAAGAAACTAAAACTTACATTAACATGTTAATGTGGTAACATTTTTAAAAAAAAAAAAAAAAAGATGATAAGCAGACAGCACATGTAGGAAATGTAACAAATGCAAATTCAGCTGTGAAGTGCTTCATATGATAGGCATTTGGTATCTCCAAATGCAGTATGTTCTGCTACAGATTTAACTGGAAAAACAAGAATAAAAGTATGAATAATCAAGGCAGCCGCATCAGTGTTACACCCGGATCCTTATATTGTAGCTGGTATAATTTCTTATTTATTTTTAATTATCTAGTTAATCTGGAAAGTCTTCCCATTTTTGGAAACCCTTAATGTTTATGTTTCCTATATGTTTTCATTTTTTTAAAACTATGTAGTTATAATGTTGTATTGATACATTTTTTTTAAATTTAATTGCCATGCTTGTTTTGAATTAAAATTAACCTGTCTGCACTTAATAACACAAACAATTAAATATTCTCAGTAAGATTCTCACTATGCCAGCTGAGCATCCTCAGAAGATTTTTTTATTTTAATTGCTTTATGTGTTGCTTTTAATTACATTCCTTTCCCAAGCGATTATAACCTCATACAGGCCCCATTCCTGCAAGCTATCCTGGCACAGAAGCAGAGGCAGAACAGTGATGGGAAGGACTGCTGGGAAAAAAGGCATAGCCTTTCAGTCAAAACAGAGGGATGCCAGGAAAGCTGTAGGTCTTGTAAAGGTTTCTCTTTAGTGAAAAAGCCAGAGAAAAAATCAAATAGTTTTGGAGACATGAGGATGTAGTAGCCTGTAGATACAGACTTGGAGAATGCTGGGAGTTGGCAAGAGAATCTCCTGGAGCACCAGAACAAGGTATAAAGTACAGAAAGGGTCTTCCTTTTGGAAGAAAAACCATAGAGTGCCTTGGGGCTGGGCCACCCAAATTCATCTTTTAGCACCACAGGGTTTGAGCTTGAGTGTTGCTTGAGGAGAGAAGTACAAAGGCTGCATGGTGCCCCCAGGGGAGACTTTTCAGAGAGGAGCTGTAATCCTCAGGAAGCACTGGTGCATGGTGCCAGATGCAAGGCCATGGTCTCTGGAGAAAGAGAAGTTGGTAGGGAAAAATCCAACACTGGTCACCCAGAAAGAGGTGTCTGTCTTTTAGGAAGGAAGAAGACTGATGAAGGAATACATTTCCCATCCACAATGTAAAATGTCTGTTACAGTGGGGAGTTTGCACCAAATTTCAGCAACTAAAGGAACAAATTTTTGAAGAAACCGTGCCAGGACTACAAGTGCTATGAAACTTTGAAGACTTTGTTTAGCAGGAAGAAGACAGAATTTTGGAGTTCTGGCCTCCAGAGTGCTTATTTTTAATGATCTCCCTCATGCAGGCCTCAAACACAGTACATCTGTAGTGTCTTAGTGTGCAACAAAACCTTTTAGGTTACAAGAGTTTGGAGACACAGCTGTAACTATAGACAACATCTGCAAACGTTGATTGATTACTAACCAACACAGATGATGAATGTATGTTGTCCTGCTGACTGTAGCTAATAAACTAAATATAGACTGCTTTAAAACTGTAGATTTGCTCATGGCTTGGACTGGCATACACTTCGTTGGATTAAGAGCTGGCTGGATGGCCGGGCCCAGAGAGTTGTGGTAAATGGAGTCAAATCCAGTTGGAGGCCGGTCACTAGTGGAGTCCGCCAGGGCTCGGTACTGGGGCCAGTCCTCTTTAACATCTTTATCGATGATCTGGATGAGGGGATCGAGTGCACCCTCAGTAAGTTTGCAGACGACACCGAGTTAAGTGAGTGTGTCAATCTGCTCGAGGGTAGGAAGGCTCTGCAGGAGGATCTGGATAGGCTGGACCAATGGGCCAAGGCCAACTGTATGAAGTTCAATAAGGCCAAGTATCGGGTCCTGCACCTGGGGCACAACAACCCCAAACAGAGCTACAGGCTGGGAGATGTGTGGTTAGAAAGCTGCCTGGCAGAGAAGAACCTGGGAGTATTGGTTGATAGTTGGCTGAATATGAGCCAGCAGTGTGTTCAGGCAGCTAAGAAGGCCAACAGCATCCTGGCTTGTATAAGAAACAGTGTGGCCAGCAGGTCCAGGGAAGTGATTGTCCCCCTGTACTCAGCTCTGGTGAGGCCGCACCTTGAGTACTGTGTTCAGTTTTGGGCCCCTCATTAGAAAAAGGACATGGAGGTGCTTCTGTGAGTCCAGAGAAGGGCTATGAAGCTGGTGAAGGGTCTGGAGAACAAGTCTTACGAGGAGTGGCTGAGGGAGCTGGGACTATTTAGCCTGGAGAAGAGGAGACTCAAGGACAGCCTTATCGCAGGTACCTCAAAGGAGGCTGTAGCGAGATGGTGGTTGGTCTATTCTCCCATGTGCCTGGTGACAGGACAAGGGGGAATGGGTTAAAATTGTGCCAGGGGAGGTTTAGGTTGGATATTAGGAAAAACTTCTTTACTGAAAGGGTTGTTAGTTACTGGAATAGGCTGCCCAGGGAAGTCGTTGAGTCACCATCCCTGGAGGTCTTTAAAAGATATTTAGATGTTGAGCTTAGGGATATGGTTTAGTGGAGGACTTGTTAGCATTAGGTCAGAGGTTGGACTTGATCTTGGAGGTCTCTTCCAACCTAGACTATTCTGTGATTCTGATTCTGTGATTTTCTTTACCAAGTGATAAAATGGCCTCAGGTTGCACTGGGGGTGGTTTAGAACTTTCTTTACTGAAAGAGTTGTGTGGCATTGGAGTAGGCTGCCCAGGGAAGTGGTTGACTCACCATCCCTGGAGGTCTTCAAGAAACATGTAAACTTAGAATTTAGTAGCATGGTTTAGTGATGGACTTTGGCACTAGGTTAAAGGTTGGACTAGAAGATCTTAGAGGTGTTTTCCAACCTGAGTGATTCTATGATTTCAGAGTTAGGTGGGACTGTACCAACTTACTGGCTGTCAACATACATAGGCCAAACTACTTCAGCATGCCTTTCCTGCACTGGTCTTTATTTCTCCAGCTAGGATGGAAGATTGAAACACCTTCAGTGGCAGAACTGTGCATCTTACTTCATATCTGAGTGTCTTAATTTTAGTTACTCAATCTTGTTATATATTTACCATCTAAAATGCAAATGCTTCTATTATCTTTTTTGGTGTATAAACAGAAATAACGGGTCCAAGCATGAGATTTAATTAAAAATACTTATTTGGATGTCCTTGAATGTACACTATTCATGTTTTTTAGGTTTTGTTTGGTTGGTTGGTTTGGTTTGGTTGTTGTTGTTGCTTTTTTCCTAGGAATCAGAACTAGACAGCAATATCTGGTAGAAAGTTGTTTCATTTTAAGGAAAGTTGCATTTCTGACAAGATTGCATGATTCTGTGATGCTAGGCCTTATAAAAATGAAATATGCAATAAAATCATAGATATAAATGAAATGATAATTGACTATAATAATTGTTTGAAACAATATATTATTTTTAATAATTCCAGTTGGGATTTCTACTAATTTCAGTTAAACATTGGCTAACTTAAAGAGTTAATTTCACATTCAGCACAAATACAGTGGTGGAATCAGGATCAGCCTCACATTAGGAATGCATGATTAGTAAGGAATATGGTAATATGACCCTTAAATCCTTGACTTGGTTATTGATTTCCAAAATACAGTCACCCCTTCTATAACAGTAATCTAATTTTTTTATGCCAAGGTTAATGACATTACATTAGGTGTACACAAGCACATATTGTTCAAATGAATGCAGCTATCATACAATCCAGATTTCTCCCGTCACCTCCTTTTTTAACAGCCATAGTCATAACTGATTACTTTTGTAATATTTTTGAAGCAAAGATACCTCACAAGGACTAATGAGCTTAGCTGAATGCAAATAGAAAATAACATAAAGGAGGAAATTATACGTATTTCAATTCTGTGTTTCTTTAATTCTTCCTTTGACTTTTAACAGATGAAAAATTGCTTTTACAAGGTGAGGTGGTGTTGCCTTTATGGAAATAATTCTTGGAGGACCTCTTTGGAGTAATTTGGCCACATTTAATCAAGTTTTTCAAGGTGTGCTGTCAGCATTGTGATCTCCACCTCAGGTCTAGTGTCTAGAAGGTAAAAAGAAACAGAAATGAGCTGTGTTTTCTCCTTCTGCAGCGGCTTTCCCTCTCCAAAGTGTCTCCCACTGCTGTCGCTTCAATGAAGAGGCTGACATTTGGCAACTTTTGACTTCTTCATGGACTCGGTGCATCTCCTAAAGGAAAGATTAACAAAAGTAAGTGCAGAGCTGCTGTACAATATTAGAAATGGGGAAACAAATTTTATTTTTTATAATCGCCTGCCATGAGAAACAAAAACTGTAGCACATGAACCTAGCTGTGTTCATAGGGCCCTCAATGCAATATAGCTCTGAAAATTAAGGTAATTACATCTATTCCATATCCAAAGGAGAGGGATTGCTCAGGATCCCATCGTTGGAACAGGATGTGAGGGCCAAGGGTCTTGTAGTAAAGATGGGTTGTTTTTCTGGATGAGTGAACACCAATAGATTGAGGAGGTAGAGGAGAATTGTCCTTATCACAAGATATTTCATAGAATGAATATTGAAATCTGTCTTCTCCTTAAGTGTTGCTGTAATATTGACACAAGAATGCATTACTAGTTCTTTCTTATAATATACTAATACAACTTAAAAACCAAACTGCTTGAGTGGACATAGATGAAAAGTGTAGGTATGAACAAAGGTATCTGTATTATGCAATAGCAACATATGTACATCTACAAAGAAGCTCTTTATCTGTTCTCCCCATTCGTTTTGCCCTTCACCATTGCTACTAGATATGTGTGTTTCTTTACACAGCAATATGAGGAGGAAAGGTGCTGAGTCACTGCACCCTTCAGGTTTGTGCTGCTGCAAGCTCAAAAATGAAGATAATAAAAGTGCAGTAATATTGAGTACAAGCAGCAGAAGCTTGAAAGCCAATATGTGCCAAAAATATGACAGTAGTAACTAATTCAGAGAGCAAGTTAAGTTTCTGTGTCAAATCACGTATTTAGCATATATTAATGTGAAGAGATCCAAAGCAAAGAAAAGCAAGTCCACCTGCGTCCACTTGTGTATGAGTTATTTTTGTGATCTTCTGAATACAAATGTCCTTAACCCACATAAAAATAATAAGGATGGGAGATCTTAGGTTTATAGCATTTGCTCTGTGCAGTAGTTTAGATTTTTAATTTTCCTCATTTGACTATGATTCCCAGACTGAAAAATTTTCCCCTTGTAAATAATTCACGTTCTCTTCCTGTGACTGCAAAACAAGCCTGCTTTTCCACCTTCCAGCACTGATGTGTAAAGTACAGTATGTAAAACAGTGCCCAAATGAAAAGATTTATTAAAATCATTGCTATGAGAAACCTGAAATGCTGTGGGTACTATTTCTTTGTTGTAAATGGCCTTTCACAACTTTGTTTTGAAGATACTTTTCTTCCAATACAAGTTGTCCTCAAGTTCAGTAAAAGAGCACAGAACACATGAAGAATGTGAATAATTTTGACCAATAATTTAAACTCAATGGGAGTGGAGTATTTGCACAAGTTTGCTTTTTTTTTTTTTTTTTTAAATATAATTTCTGAGACCAATTCTATCCATACCCTTGTTGAATGTACTTTGCCCCAGAATACTTTGCCCCATAATATCATACCTGCCTCTGCTTTGCACAATGCAGAGTGCCCATTAGCATAGAGTGCTATACAGCCCAATGGTACCACACTCCCAGCCAAGACCCACTAGTGTCCATCTGTCACACACATCCCATAAGATATCATGCAGCCTACACAAGAGTTACTCCCTGATGCTCTCTTTCTAGTTATCTGGAATTATTCAGAGAGGAAATCAACAGACTCCAGTGGTGGGGGAGCCTCAAAAATGGCACTTGGTGGTGGAGGTGCAAGGAGTGGTGTGTTTCTTTGTGGGGTGGGGGCATTCCCAGTCAGCCCTAGAGAGTCCTATGAAGGCATCTCAGGCTGTGTGTTCACAGCTCCCCTGGCCATGCCACCAGTCTTGCTCCAGCTCTTGCTCTCATATGGGGACCGAAGGGATGGAAGATACTGTAGAGAGGGCCTGATGGATGTTATAGTTGCAACCTCTGAATCAACATGGAAAAGCATTTGAAATTTCTCAGTAGAAGTGATCAAAGTCACTTGTAGGAACTCTTTCTGAGGACTTGTCAGAGAGAAGGGGGAGATGACTGGACAGATCAAGCCTTGAGGGTGTGTCTCTTTACTGTGTGAAACAAAAAGCAAAACCAATCAAAACAAACAAATCACAACCTTTCCACTAAATATTCAGGAAACTAGTGCATTAGTTGGTGTCTGATAACCTGTAAACAAGAGAAATGTCTCCAAGTCTACAAAACACCACGTGGTAGTAAAAAAGGGCATTTCCAATGCCAAATTTTAGCACCTTCACCTTGAGGAAGGAGCAAGTCCTACAGCAGGCAGAAGTGCTGCAGAGGTGCTGTGAAGATCACAGGTTGGTGAGCAATGGGTTATTGCAGTGGGGATGTAGCAGCAGCAAGCTTTTGAGAAGCACTGGCAGTAGCACTGAAGGGATGGATGGTAGGTAACGAAGTAGCAACAGAGCATTGGTTTGGTGGTTGAGCTAAAGCCATGGAGGACAAATTTAGAGCCAGACCTACAGCATAGGCCCTGTGACTAAGAAATAGTTGTAATGGCGTTAGCTGGAATAGGTACCGTGCAGTTGGCATGTTGGAGGGAAGGGTTGTCATCCAGAGACACCTGGGTTTGAGAGGTGGGTCTGTGTGAAAAACACACATTTAAGCAAGGCCAAGTGCAAGGTCCTGCACAACATAATCCTAAACATGAATACAAACTGGGTGACTAATGGATTGAGAGCAGCCTTGTGGAGAAGGGCTTGGGGATATTGGTGGATGAAAAACTGTTAATGTGTGCTCATAGCCCAGAAATCCAACTATATCCTGGTCTGCATCAAACGAAATGTGACCAGAAGGCCAAGGGAGGTGATTCTTCCCCTCTTCTTTGCTCTCATGAGACCCCACCTGCAGTACTGTGTTCAGCTCTGGAACCTCCCATATAAGAAAGACACGGACCTGGTGGAGTTAGTCCAGAGCAGGGCCATGAGGATGATCAGAGGCCTGGAGCACCTTTCCTAAGCCAAAAAAGGCTGAGAAAGCTGGGGTTATTTAACCTAGAGTAGAGAAGGCTGTAGGGAGACCATACAGTGGTCTTCCAGGAACTAAAGGGGGCCTACAGGAAAACTGGGGAGGGACTCTTTGTCAGGGAGTGGAGTGATAGGACAAGAGGGAATGCCTTTAAACTAAAAGAGGGTAGATTTAGATTAGATTTAACAAAGAAATTATTCACTATGAGGGGGGTGAGGCACTGGCATGGGCTGCCCAGAGAAGCTATGAATGCCCCATCCCTGGAGGTGTTAAAGGCCAGGCTGGGTGGGGCTTTGGGCAACTTGGTCTGGTGGGACCATGGAACCATGGCAGGGGGTTGGAACTAGGTGCTTGTACGGTCCCTTCCAATCCAAACCATTCTATATTTCTAAGTAACAGACATCACATTTTTCATATCCTTAGAAAAAAAGAGATCTACTTGCTAATCCTCCAGGCCCAGGCAATTTGCTGTGAGTGGTGTATAAGCAGGTAAGCTAGCTACCTCTTCAGTCAGCTGAAAGTAGCATTTCAGAACTTTTGCAACACACCTTGGGACAGCAGTAGTTTCATCTGGTGCAAATTGTTCAGATTTTCGAATCTGATTTTTAAGTTATTATTCTTCCACAACTCCCATGGGGACAAAAAAAAAAAAAACCCCCCCCCCCCAAAAAAAAAAAAAAAAACCTGTTTGCTTAAACCTTTCTTTCTAAATCCATTATTTGCCACCCAGAAAATATAGCTTGCTCTTGAGTCCCCTAATTTGATTTGTTTCCTACATTTGAGCAGAGATAGGAAGCACTTCAGTGTTTTCAATGAGTTTCTAGAAAAATGAACTAGGCACATTTGCTGTCTGCCACTGCCTGCCATACTTTCAGCAGCAAGGATATTAAAGCTTTTATCCTAGTGCTTGCAAAAGTAGACCCCAGCCATACATTTAACTCTGAGTAGACAGGGATTTGCCCACATGCAGTTATTGGGAAAAACTGGGGCATACATTATAACAGATCTCTGACAAGACCTCCAATGCTGATGTTAATTGAATGGTTTTTTTAGGATATATTTTCAATCTTGTTTCTCTCCACTTGTCTAACTTTCAATACTCCTGAGAACAGGGAGATGACAAGAATTAATGCCTGTTTGCATTAACCCTAACTTTATTGTCACTTAATTAACCATGATTAATGTCAGGAGGCAAAGGAGAAACGTCAAGCTATTTTCAACAGTTCTGTACTGATGAGTTCAGAAAAACAAGTAGTGGCATTACAGTGTTGATTATAATAAAACCCAGCCAAGAGATGCATTGTTTTGATTGCAAGGTTTATTCTTCAGCCTCTGACAGCATCCTGGTAAAATGCCAGTGACTGTAAACCCTAGAAACCTCACTTAAGAAGCATGAACCAAAAATACAAATGCTACCCCTGAAAGTTAAAAATAAATGAGCAAATATTATTCTGAATTACTCAATAGTTGTGAATCTGTGTAAACTGCATTTGGGTAGTATATTCTCAGCTATTCTAGGGAAACAGAATTGCCCAGTTTTATATTTTCACTATTCTTTATTAATCTCCCAAACTCAATACACGGTTCTGATCCACTGCCAACAGTAAATCCATAGGCTGATTAGGATTCCTACTAGGTCTAGCAAAGCAGACCCAACATCTGTAGGCTAGTGGGAAGAGTAATAGATGTGGTAGGCCTGGCATTTTAACTAAGTTACTAAAAACAGCTAAGCTCTCTAAGACCTCTTTTTCAAATCATTACAAGGGGAAAAAGTGAAAGAAATGAAAACCAAATTAAGATTGGTATTGTAACTTTCCTGACTTCTTCACTAGGAAATGTAGGATTTGAGACAGCAGTGTGAGTTCATAGTGGCTGTCATGTGTCAGGTGATGATCTAACCCAAAGAATTAGGGTAAGGGAGTGATTTGAAAATAAGCAGAAAAATTATGAATTATTTTCTCCAATGGATGTGACTGTATAATCTTTCTAAAGGTTGAAGTGAAAGCATATACATCTGCTCGCTTTTTGCTAGAAGGGAAAGTTTGTTTTATTTTCTTGTTGCCTCTGTGATAGGGAAGCTCCATGAAGTGCCTCTTACTCCCTTCTCCTCACATACCATTGGGGAAAAAAAAAAAAAATCTAAGAAATGAGCACATGCAAGTAGCACAAGGCAATGGTTGGGTGGGATTCCTCCCACTTTCCCCTCCTTTCTAAAAGAGACTTTGCCTTTGTATGTGCTCCTCCCTTCCGTGGCAGGGAGGAAACCTTAGCTCATAGCTCCTGACTAGCAAAGGAGGAATGGAAAATATGACACAAAATGGAAGAGATGTCAATGAAAAAGAGGAGGGAAAATGAGCTGGGGAGAAGAAGAAATGGACATATTGAAGACTGGAGCAAGGACAGATGGGTACTGGTACAGGAAAAGGCAAAATAATTACAGGAAAAGTAAGTGAAACCATTAAAATTGAGAAATAAGGACAACAAAATAAAAAAGAAATGGGAAAAGTTTGAGAGGGTAAAGGAAAACAGATTTGTAGGTCTCATTTCTGGATCTGTGCTTCTTCATTTTTGGACTTTGAAAATATATCCTTTTTTTTTTTTTTTTTTCCTTTTTCACCTTACGTTTTTAGGACTCTCTAGGTGGTCTTGCAAGTGTATTGAGAACTGACTTTTCAAAAACAAATTTTGTTTATGGAGAAGACATTTTTACACACACATAGTACATTTGAATTTTCATTTTATAGATAGTCAAGGCAGCAAAAACAGACCAACTAATCAGGAAGGCTGATCTGGTCTAGCCAGCAAAACCAGCAGTTTGTGCTCTTCTTTTGTTCTTATTTGGTCAAATTATTTCATATACAAAGGGATACTGTTCTGCTTAAGACCTACACTGAGAACAATATTCCTGCCATGAATATGTCCTTCGAGGAATTTTCTTGTTTACTCAAGAGCTCTAGCTTTCAAAAAGCTTTTCCCTGCCCATTCATTTCAATTGAAGTTTCATGTAAGGAAATAAAACCTTTTATGCCACAGTTGAAGTGATAGGAAACAGCTGAGGAAAGAAAACTGTCATGGGTGACCACTAACTGATGTCACTCTCCAGAAGCATTCAGCAGAGCAATCATTTTAGGGAGCAACAATTTGCAAGCAGCACCATGTTTTCACTGGACTCCAACCTTGCCATCTGTAATATCTAGCTATGGTCTTTGGTTGTGAAGTCTAGTGTCCTTGGTGGGTTTCAGTGGAGTCCATTAGGCTAGTTACATAGGCTTTCAGAGCATTTCAATCTCAGCCACATAATTATAATGTGCTTTGTCATCTGGCCAGCCTGGGGAGACTATTTAGTGTGAGTCATATGAATTAGAACTTGATATTTCATACTATCATTGGTGGTTTTCAAACAAACTTCTTCCTCTCCTTCTTTCTCTCTTTCTCTTCAAATACATTGTCAACTGTTTTCTGTTTTTCTGAAATGAAGGAGATAAAGCAGTCTGTCATCCCCCTCTCAGTCCCCATTCTGGATGTGGAAATCATTGCACAACATGCAGGAGTGAAAAGGTGTCACTGAAGTATGTGATGTGTCTGTGTGCAATGGTTAAATGCAAAAGAATGACATTTTATTGCTTACTTAGCATTTATTTAACTATTTCTAAAGCTATATCCTGGGTAAAATGATTTCTGATTTAATAACAGGAATGGTATTATAAAATTTTAAACACAAATTTTAAACAATTGTGTTGCTGTAAAAATGTCCTTTCTTTCTTCAATAAGTGACATAAATGAAATGTTGTGCATTCAAGAGTCTGAAATAACAAAATGAGGTCTAAAAATCTAAAATTTAGCTTTAGATAAGAAGTAAAATTATTTCCATTGGTAATTTTATTCTGCAGAGCAAATCTCCCCAAGATATTCACAGCCTCATCCTCATTTTTCTTTCCAAAATAAATCAAACCCTGTTCTCAAGAACCCTAGAGCCATATGGTCAGTCACACCACTGACCAAAAAAGACAGCAGGCTGGATTTCATTGAGGGCTAATAAACATAGTGGAAGATAAAGTGTAATGCTAGCTCTGTGTCATAACAGGTCTGCATCTAAACCCACCCAAAATGTGACATAGTGAAATGGAGAAAAACACTTAAGATTTTCTGTTTCACCTTCCAAACGTACTTCCATGTGTGAACCATATTGAAAAAAGTACAATGCTTTCTCTGGGATCTCTGAATATTTATTTTAGTGTGCTGCCAAAGCAGGGCCTGTCATGAGGGTTCCCAGAGTGGTTGTTATGAGGGGCAGGAACAACAGTTGTGAACAGGCACACGGCCACTGGTTGAAGACACATAAATACCTAAATATGGAAGATGGAACTACATATCAGTGACTAGGCAAAGCAATCCTTTGATCCAGTGTACTTAATTTTTATTCTGTGGCAATTAAATTTAGATTTTTTTCGCAGTTCAGTGTCCTAGAAGCATGTTAGGGAGATGGCCAGGTGTACCAGGAAAGGAGAGGGAAGTTAGAAACTGCTGAGGGTTTGCAATTATTGAAACCCAATTGAAATATAAAGCATTGGTCAAATGCCAAGCATAATAGATGTACTATTGCCTTCAGGGCTCATCTCAGATGTATAACCCTGATCCTGAAGGTTTTCTTTTAATTTCTGATTCCTTTTTTTTTTTTTTTTTACTGTCTCAAGCTTCCTTAAATGGAAATCAGTGAACTGGATTTGATGTGAATGAATACAATTACTATACTTGTTCCTTTGACTGTACAAATACTATTTATTTCTGCTTCATGGTCCACTCTACATAGCTCCTCACAAGTTCTTTGTTTCTGATTCAGACTGTGCCTTTATCAAAACTGTCTGCCATATAAAAATGTGGCTTTTTGCTGGGCCTCATCCAAAGGCCACTGAAGTCAAAGGGTTCATGAAAGGTTCAGAGTCAATTATCCTTACTACTACAGCCAGCCATGTTCTTTTCATGTAGTATGTTCTACACTTATAGTGCTGTTTTCTTTTGCCAATATTAAAACAAAAGCTCCATCACAGTGCAGTGAAATATGTTTAATATTCAGATTTCGATTTTCCTTTTTATAAATAACAGTTTTTTAATGGCATTCCTTATCTTGCTGGGATGGTGTGTGAATCCAATGAGTCTAATGACAAATTGTGGAGCGTAAATGGAACATTAGTTCTCTATGTCAATGAGCAATGTTTTGCTGCTTAAATAAATATTAGTGAAATGTATCCTTGATTTACTGAGTTTGTACTTAAATAGATGACTAGTGTTCTGACAGTGTAAAAAATGTCCAAAGCATTCTCTTGTGTGGCATATGGGAAACTAGCAGAGAGTGGCATTTAGGGCAAATAGTTAAATATGTTTCGTTCATCTACACCCTTAGATTTTATTTTTTGAAACAGAATTCTAAAAATATTGATTTAAACTTCTTTGAATCAGTAAAGTGAGATCTCCCATGCAAGATTATTTTCATCTTTTTATGCTTTGCATTTAAGCCTAAAAATACCATCTGCTGAATTTTGGGTTGCTGTTGAATCTCCCTATTCATCTTTGCACTCTTCAGCTCTTCAGCTCCCATATGTTACAAGCCATCGTTTAAAAAAAAATGTCCTTAATAAATTAAACAAATGGACTGTGCTTCCCACTGCTGCATTTGAAGGAAGCCCTTCAAGCTTCTCCAAATCACTCGTATTCCACACTGGCTTAAAAGGTTATGGGAAATAGTAGGACTAAGAAATAGTAGCTCTGAATGTCGCCAGACCAGATATCCAGGGGATACCAGTTCTGCAACACAGTACCACCAGCTGCTGTGAGTTTGCCAGAAACAGCAAGCAGAGGACATCGAAAAGTCTGATCTGCCTGGGGAACAGAGATCTCCACATGCTGATCCTGGGTTTGCCTGTATATCCTTGGGCTCCCACTAAAGTCTTCCCTTTTAAACAAACAGAAATACCACCAGTTCCAAGTTTTTGACATTTTAAAAACATTTTCATCCTTTTTCTGTAGAAGTCTATAAACCTCCAAACAGTTTAATCTGCTTACTAGCCTTTAATTACACTAACTGCCAATAGATTCTATTACTAGTCCAAAGAAAATAGTGGCTGTTGTGTATTTTTTCACTGTGATTGATGAAGCATATTTGTGTAACATTAGGTCATATTTGTCAGAGTCTAACTTTTTAGTTGGCAACTACACCATTAATTAGCAATATTGCTGATAACCTCTATTTTGTATAACCAGCAAGTTGTTTTTCCGTACAAGCTGGCAGTGGAAAATAAGAAAAAGATATTTCCATGGTGCCACATGTCTGGAGTCAGAATAATCACAGAAATACACACTACAATATTCTCTGTGATTGCTATCTGTAAACCAGGCTTTATTTCTTGATAGACATTATTTTCTTAGGTGTTCTTATTGTGGCTTCCTTCCTTTTCAGTCTTACACTAGTCTACTTTAAATGTTACATTTCTGTTTTGGATGCTGCCTGAGTCCATAGTCAGGCCAGTAGCATATTCCTGAGCTTGCACATTTCCTACTCCTTACTGTAATACCCTGTTTTCAGCTACTTACAACTCTTCCAAACTTTCTCCATTTGCAATGAAATTCCATCTAATTACTATTTTGCTAAAGAATATTTCAGCTAAGGATCTACTGCTGTCTTTGAGCATGAGGTATGGGTTAAAAATGTTTTTTACCCCACTCAAAACTGCATAGCATCTTTTATTTTGAATACTTCCATGTTTTAACTTCTAGAGCTGGAACATGAAGTTTCACAAAAGGATAAATCTTGTATCAGGAATGTCTCATTTACAGTCACTATGAAAATTCACATTTGGCCATATGACATCCCTTTGAAAAACTGTCGTTCAAAAACTCTCAGTAGAAACTGGTTTGCTTTCACCAATTAAAGTTTCCAGAGATGAGACTTCTCCTTGCCCAAGCTCCCTGAGCACACCCATGGATGTAGCAGCTCTAAGAGTGCATATGCTGCTTACCTTGACATTAGTCATTCTGCACTGCATTTCCAAACCTGAAACATGGAAAAAATACAAAGTCCATGTCTCAGCAGAGCTGTGTGAAACTAGGTCACAAAAGTCTGTGAAGCATGTACGTGCTGCAGTGATAATCACTGAAATACAGCTCTTGAGGGTGTGGATAATCCTACTTTCACAGTACAGCTTCATCTGTGGAGAAGAAAGACAGATTGGGCTGTAAAAAGAAAAATGAAGAAAATAAAACTGTATGTTGTTACTTATTAATTGAGTACAGTCAGGTTTTTTTACACTGAGAAATGACCTGTGAAAAGCAAGAACATAAGCATTTAATGAAAGATGGCATCCTTGGGCACATGCACTGCCTTGTTGCCCAAAAGTTGTGCGGACATTAAGTCATGCATTTTCTAACTCCTGTGTTCTTAATAATGAAGTTTAACCTTGTCTCTTTTGTGTATCCTGCAACTGATAGGTGGGGAAGGATGTCTTTGTAGTTGAGTGCTGACCTAGGACTTGGAGACATTAGACTCATTTCCAGATTCCACCACATATTTTCTGTAAAAACTAAATTTGTAAAATGAGCATAATAAAAAAGTCAGTTATTTGCCCATTATCTATCACATCTATTTGACATTTTTCTTTTCAAAACATTTGGTGAAGTTCTTGTCTCTTACTCAGTATTTGCCAGCCTCAGTTGAGGCCTCTAACTGTCATTTTAAGAGAAATAATGACTTGGTAAGAGCTGTTCAGAGCTTGCTGAAACTAAACAAATCTTTTCCAGTGGCATTTGTGGTGGCTGTGGGAGTTTATCTCTGAGCAAACTCCTAAGAACTGCATCTCTTAGAACTGCTAAAAATCACATGAACGTGAAAGGCTGGTCTTTTTATCTCAAGATGTATTTAACAGGTTTGAACTAAATGAGACATGCAGTCATCAGTGGCTTGATAGAATCTTCTGAGAGGCAAAATATGCTCGGGACATTTTCAAGGGCTGCAAGGTTGGCTGCTAACCCTTGGGATCTTGCCTTCCCTTCAGTGAGAGACAGGTGAGGTACCAGGTGGAATGTGGTAGGATATGCAAGTGGCACCAGGAGCCTGGGTTTAGGCAGCTGAACTGGGCTCTGTGTTTCTAAGATAGGACCAATAGCATTTAATATGGATTTACTATGTGATAGCATTTAATATGGATTATTTTATGTGTTTCCATTGTAATATTTACCAATGCAGTACTCTAATTGCATTTTACCTACAAATGCAATAAAATGATAAGAAATCATGAAATGAAAGACAATGTTAAATACTTCTTTTCATTTATTAGGTTTCTTATAAAGTATGATGGTAGAAGTTAATGGAACTGTCACTAATTGTCATTGATAGGCAGTTCTTATTTGCTGTAAATGTATCTTTGTATTTTATCCAAGGATTATAGATCATTTTAGTAGCAGAAAGGTACATTCAATTTCTGCATAAATTCTTCTCAATGAGAGGTACATTTAAGAGGATTAAAAATATCTAGTCCCTCTAAGCGGTGAGTGAGCTCTGAGTGAGCACTGCAAACTAGTGGACGTATTGCTCCAAGTTTAAGGAATTAACATGGTACCATAATAATGTGCAATCTGCTGGGGCTTTCTGATATAGTAGTAAGTGTAGACTTTTGTCAATGAAAATCCTTCAGAAAACTACTGCAGTCCTGGAGAAGAATGGTTTATTGAACCTCTCAAATTTAAGGTTGGGAACCTAAATTAAACAGAAGTTTCTTCTCGGTTAATAAGTATTTTCTAATGTTTACCAAAATCCCAACTTCACCAATTCCAGTTGTAAAAGTTAGAGCAGATGGATAACAGAACAAGAACAGCATGGACAAGGCAAAAACTGTTATGCAGAGATCCATATTACTCTGTGTGACTTTCAGCAAAATTCCCCTGTAATTTCATCTTGTGCTTGGAAATCATACTTCTGACAGACACGTCAGAAAGGCTTTCTTGTAACTTGCAGCACAACAGTTACTTTGTAAGATACTTTTTAACCTGAAAGCAATTATATTAAATCATTGAACAAAGAGAGGGAGATATGTTTTGATTAGGTACACAGCCTTCCTCTGGCATATTTCAGGACCTGTAGTCTAACAGATGACACTGTAATCAACACAGTCATCCTTCTCTTAGGCTGCCTGAGGAACTCTGCATCCTTGTTTTTGGTCACATGACATTTTCATGAACCACTATTTGTTTTCTTTGTCTTAGGGATTTTTTTTTGCTTAGCTCCTCTTACAAGTGTTTCGTTATATTTCCTCAGGTACGTGGCCAAGAAACCACCATCAGCTCTCCTGGCCAGGCAAAGAGAGAGCAGATGGTGACCAGGGTGGCAGGCAGGAGTCTTCGCAGAGGCATTGCCAAGGTGGGTGGTATTGCTCCGTCCCAGCTGGAGCTCCTCCAGCCCCAGAGCTCATGCTGGCTCTGCACTGCAGTGCATGACTCCCCATGGGCATTTCAGTGCATTCTGGTAGCAGCACCTGTGTGCTTAGCGTGGTGGGGAAAATGCCTATGGATGCCTGATTTGTTGGTTTTCTCTGCTTTTTGTCAAATGATCTTTGAACTTTGAGACAAAACTTATTTTAGGCTAATGCAGAGGAGAATACCATCTACATCTCACACCATTTTGATTTTTTTTACCAACTAAGAAACATATTTAAGATGCAGTTCATGCTCAGAAGCCTTTGATCAATTCCTGTAAGTGGTAGATTTAATTGATATGAATTCTTTTTAAAAATAGTAGATCCTTTTCAAAATGTTGAGCAGGAGAAAGTGCAGAGGTGTGCCTATAGCAAGGAAAGCTAATACACACAAATTATCTCTGTGACCTAGAATCTAAGCAAAAAGGGAAATTTAGGCTGAGGTTCTAGTATGGAATTAGATTCCTTCTAAGTTAATAATGCCATACTTTCTATTGCTGAAGTGTTTTTTGTTGTTTTTGTTTTTATGATTTTATTGTAAACATTTATTTCAAAAAAAATAAAATACATTTGAAACAGGATACCCTTTTTGGGAGATACATAGTACAGTAAAGAGAGTGATCCATAGGAATTGACTGCCACTCATGGTGTATCTGTTACATGCACTGTAAAAATGTTCCCTTCCATGGAAGTCACAGCAATACTTTGGACCACAGGATGAAAAAATATTAGGCAATATCCTTGATTTTTAGTATACGGTTCAGCCCTGGTGACAGGAGTTCTTTTTCTTTTAATAAAAAGATGTGTTCTTTGTTATTCTTTGACTGTATTACAGCAGCAATGTAGTGTAACGCATAGATGACAATAGGTCTCTGATGAGAGGGAGGCAACCCTGGCTACACATATAGACTGGGGGACGAGAGGCTGGAGAGCAGCCCTGCAGAAAGGGACCTGGTCAACAGCAAGCTGAATATGAGCCAGCAGTGTTCCATGGAAGCCAAAATGGCCAAATGTACCCTGGGGTGCATCAAGAATGGCACATGGTTGAGGGAGGTATTTGTGCCTCTGCACTGGTGCAGCCTCACTATGAGTAAGTACTGTGTGCAGTTCTGGGCACCACAGTATAAAAAGGACATAGAACTATCAGAGTGTCCAAAGGAGGGCTACAAAGATGGTGCAGGGTCTGGAGGGGAAGACCTATGAAGAGTGGCTGAGGCCCCTTGGTTTGCTCAGCCCAGAGCAGAGCAGGCTGAGGGGAGGCCTCATGGTGGCCTGCAGCTCCCTCAGAAGGGGAGCGGAGGGGCAGGCGCTGAGCTCTGCTCTCTGGGGACAGCGACGGGACCCAGGGGAACGGCATGGAGCTGGGACAGGGGAGGGTCAGGCTGGGGGTTAGGGAAAGGTTCTGCACACAGAGGGTGGTCAGGCACTGGGACAGGCTCCCCAGGGAAGTGGTCATGGCACTGTTCTGTTCAAGGAGTTCAAGAAGTGTTTGGACAATACTCTCAGACATAAGGTCTGATTTTTGGGTGGTCCTATGTGGATCCAGGAGTTGGACTCAATGATCCTTCTGGGTCCCTTCGAACTTGGCATATTCTGTGATTCTATGAGAAAAATTCCTCTGCTGCTCCACTTGGGATTGGTCTGGATGCATGGAGTCCTGTTGACTTCAGCAATGAGCAATCTTGTACCTCCATGTTGGGTGGTTTTCTGCTGGGACTTGGCTGTGCTGAGACACCTCCTGTAAGCCCTTCTGAGGGTTTCTCATGCTGTAAACCTCCAGACATACCTCCTCCATCTGCATTCACTTTCTGCTTTATGTAAGCTGCTTTTGTAGAAGCAAAAGGGGCAGAAAGGATGAGGTTTGCCAGCACAAACAGCAGCCCGTCTTTCATCTTTCAGGGCACAGCCCTTGGGGAGAGCAGCGCGGCAGTGTGCCATGCCAACAGAGCCCCAGGAGGGTTTACGTTCTGGGGAGAAAGCATGCCTCTGTCGTTCCCCATTGTGAAGGAGGGGCACACAGGTTCCCTCTCTCTTGATCCTGGGGACAGCCTGGGCCTGCCTGCTTCCTGCCATTGCTGATTTTCCATTCGCACAAGCTTCATGTTCCCCTTTAAAGCCTTTTGTCCCCAGGGCATGCCGAGGAAACCCTCCCTGATACCTGCAAGCCTGCAAGGGCTCCCGAGCAGGGAGAGATACATGTGGAGAGGACACAAAGGGCTCTTTTTCCATCCACCTCCACCCAAAGGGCAGGAGAACGTCAGGCTGACGTTCCTAAATACCTCATTGAAATTCTACATTAAATCTAGAAACTAAGAAGCCCAGACTTGCTCCTGACAAAATCAAGGCTCAGTCCCTGCAAACGATAAAAGGAAAAACAGCAATCCCTGAACAGGTGTCCATTTTGATTTCCCAAATGAATCTAAAGGTGCAAACTACATTTGACAGTTTTTCAACTGAAACTAATATTCACTTCAGCTTATGTCTGAATTATTTAAAATGCGATAACATTCCTTTGCTCTATTGTATTCAGACATTCAAAATCCCTGCAAAATATTTATTTTGGATAGTCCCTATATCCAATTCCTCTTTTTATCAATAGAACAACATTTATGGAGGTCAGGCTGCCAACTTTGCCAGACAGACGCCCTTTGCATTCAAAAGAAAACATGATTCATCAGAGGATCAGGATTTCAACTGCAAATTAAACTTTTCTTTGATAGGCCGAGAGATACGAGTCAATAAGGGAAAACTTTTGATAGCTGGAAAGGAATGTATACTTTGAGGCTGCCAATATTCAGTTCTGATCACTAATACCTTACCTGATGGAAGATTTTTTTTTTTTTATTTGCTTTATCTAATTATATCCCAGGGGCAACTTTTACAAAGAAATTGAAAGAGAATTATAACCAGTTGTGCTGTGTAAAGGTGTCAGCTTATTTTTGTTCTCTTTTTTGAGACCATGAGCACCTTTTAAAGTACTTGTGCAGAACACAGGACAAAAGTGCTCTGATCAAAAATTAGCATTCTCTAGATAACACATACAATTAGTATTAAGCATATTAAGAACAATAATAACGATGATGACAAAAGCAGTGATAAACTTTCTGTGGCTTGTTAACTTTCAATGCACAAGCCTGTCACATGTGAAAATAGACTCGCTCTAACAGCTGCAGTGCCCAGCGCAGTAGGAAAAGGGAGTTCTATGCTGGAAGAAGAATCCATAGGATCCAATGGTCCTTATTTTCCAGAGCTGTAACTCTTAGTATTTGCTGCAGATATCCCACAAAGCTATTTCTTGTTTCTAAGTAGTACCATTGAAAGTACGTAATGTATTTTTCATCACGTACCCTTTTAATGGTAATTAAATATCACAACCCTACCTTGCAACTAATTGCAATGGCCTTGTTATTTTTGGTTTTGCCTGACTATGATTTCAAACCAATGATCATTAGTAATAATAATAGTCCTCTACCCTTTTATCATACCTTACATCTGCGGGACTCCATGTTAAGCATTACTGTGTGCATTACACCAGTGCTTACACTGAGTCACAGAGGTTAATTAACTAATTAAAGTTCTCAAGGCACGTCAGTGGCAGAATGAGGAACAACGACCAACAGTCATGAGTGCTGCTTTCCCTGGCCTGGATATTCAGACAGTTCTTGCTAAAGGGTTAGCCAGACTTTAAAATGCCATTAATCATTAAAAGCTGGACTTCTTTATCAGAGGATTATTTGTGTGGGAAGGGAAGGAGGGACTCATTTCATTGCTAGAATGAAGCTGAATGTGAGGCTAATGGAAAGAAAAGCTCCTGCTTGTCTGAGTCACACTGCTTGAAGGCAGTGGGTGTTGCGGAGGGCTGGTAGTATTTGTTAAGGAATCTCAGAATATTTTGTTTGTAAAACCAGCCTGAACAGTTATGTCCTGAAATTCAAAGTTCCCAAACAGTACAAAATCAGGTCCAGTTACATTTTACTAATCTCACGGATGTCCTCTGAAAAGAACTTGGGAATAGAGCAGCTCTTAGTAAGCAGGTTGCAAAAAGATCATGTTCATCTAACTTTTGCCTTAGACAAGATTGCCAGTTTCGGACCTTGTTGTAGTCAGCAGTGAATGGCTGCTTGCTTAAATGCACAGCCATGTAAATTCTACTGTTGTACAGATAAAGAAATCTTGGAAGTTTTAAAGTACGATTGCCACAGAAAAAAAAAAAAAAAAAAAAAAAAAAAAGGCGTTTTCTATGTCTCTACTCTTCCCTACCACCATGCCATTTTATTTTAACATAAGAGCCTTTGACAGAAGCTGTTTATGCTGCTTCGTATTCTCATGGGATGGAGACCAGCATCAGTGAATTTAAATTGGCATTTTATGCTGATGGTATATTAATATGTATGATATAGCAGGGACTTCAGTTTTTAATACAGCTTGAATCATTATTAATTTTGGTAAATTTTCTGGCTTTAAAATGAACTGTAATAAATTTGAAGCCATGCCTCTGCATAGACCAGATAACACGCTTGCCATATAGATTTTCCCATTTAAGCTGATAGGCTAAATTCTCCCAAATCTCAGTTTACGTATCCCCTGTTTCTTTTTAAAAAGAAAACCCTGATAGTAAAATATCAGATTAATATATAACATTTTTCTGTGTCTTGATCTATTTTAATACATAATCAAGGGCCAAATCCAGCTAATCTCACTTAGGTGGGGAGCCCCTTAGCAGTTAATAACAGACTCGTATACTAAATTATATGTTATTGATCTGATTCTTCTGTGATACAAGCAGAACCTGATGCAGCTATAATACAACTAGAGGGTGAAGGGAGGTACCATAAGTACATCTGAGTGTGCTGAATGGGACTATACCAACAGGCATGAAGAAAGAACACGTTCATCCTTTCTAAAAGCACAGCCGATTCTGAGGACTTTTATCTGATGTCACTCAAGCATCTGGCTGCTCAGCAGTTCTAAAACTCAGGCTTCTTTCTTGAAAAACAGTGTAGATAAAAAGGTAGTGATGAGGCAATATGGCAGGTAGGAGCTATATTAACATTTTGACAAAACACTCTGTAACAAGACTATCAGGCTGTACATGTCAATCCTCAGCGCAGGAGTAGGTAGTCATTAGAAAGGTGGGTTAGTACAGCAGAATTAATGTTCATGAATCCGCGATGATAGGCAGCTTAGGACCATGTAGATTTGACTTGTCCAAATAGGCTTTAAAGGTGTCATCTCTGATCTTTCAGGTCTGAGTCTCTCACAAAACTAATGAGTAGAAAATGTTTGTCAAATTCAAAATATAACAAAAGTTTCCCAGCATCAGAAAGTTAATTCCCAGCATCAGAAAGTTAATTCTCTTTTTATTTCCTATTGTGGCCTCATTAGGACTGAAACTATTAAACCATGAAGTAGCAATCTGCTAATTCAGCACCTTTGGCTCTTCCAGGAACATGAGAAATCGACATCTCTGAACAGTGTCCCATGAGATGTTAAGCTGGACTGCACTCCCTCAAGTGCTAGGATAAATAGACAAAGGAGTTTCACTGTGCCTTTATCTGTACAGTTTTATCTGGGGTATTAAACCTATCTCTCAGTTTGGTGTTCTGAGGAAAGGAGATGTGGCATCAGTGAATCGTATCCACCTACAAGTTGAAAAATCATAAACTGGAGCAGGTTCTGTCTGTTTTTAGTGGGGCTGGTGAATGAGAGAAGCTGATAAAAAGAATAATGTACTAAATACGTTTTTAGAATACCTGGTCAAGGTGGTCCTTCACACTAGACAAGTATAATAAATTTTAATTATAAATAAAATAAAATACAAGCCATTCAGATGGTCTAAGTTTACTTTTGGAATAAAGAATTGTATTTATTTTAATTCAGGCCTATTAGTAAGTAATTTGTGAAAATGTAGCTTTAGGAAAATAGGACTGAGGAAAAATAAAGCAAAACAAATCCCAGACTGGAAAAATTACAAAATCCAACAGCATGTTTTCTCACTACTCATAATATATATATATATATATTATGCTGGTATTATAATATATATATATATATATAATTTTGGTATTTGAAAAGATTTACTGCTGTGAATCATTATTCCGTCTTATTTGTACTGTCAAATACAAACACGAGACATGAATGTTTTAAGTCTCTAATGGAGGAAGTGAAGTATATCTAGGAATTGCGTTTGCTAGAGCACTAAAATATTTCATTATACGAGGAAATATTTCTATTTTAGCAGTTCATTCTTTGTGTTAACATAAATTGAGTCTCAGAGGGACTGGCCTTGAGGTGAATTAAATATTTGGAGTGAGTATCTCAAATTTTGTATGTGAGGAACACTGATAAAGCATTACCGGGTCATTGTTTAACCTGTTTTGTACATGGAGACAACAGGTATGAGAGTTGAAGAGGACACTCCAAGGCTGCATTTTCAAAGTACATAAAGGACAGTAAGTGTAGCAAAGAAATCAATGACATGAAAGAAGCATAAGCATACTCTTTTCTTACAAGCTCCTTTAAAGCTCCCTATGAACACTGAGGTATTAATTGTTCATTTCCCTTCTGTTTCTGTGGCTTCTATATTTTCAATCTGCTTTTTGTACTGCATCTGATAGGAAGCTAGTAACACTATAACAGTGTGTGGATTCCTGTCTTCCCATGCACTGATTATAATTATATTTTAGCTACCATTTAGAATGGTCTCTTTCATTATTTTCTTGTCTTCTTTGAATTACTAATAGCTTTTTCCAGTCTATGTCTTGTTAAAATGCATAAAGTATCGTGAATTCTCTGCACACATTTCTCAGACTGCTCACCTGGCTTAGACTAAGGCCAGCCACATTCTGGTGGCAATGGTATTTAAATTTAATTTCAAAGGCTTAAATTCACGGATTTACATAAGAGTTCTGAAAATCCTGCCAAAAAAAATCCTACATTTTTTCTCTTCAGATGGTCATATTTCACTCTGAGCTTTTCATATATGCTTTTGAACATGGTTTACTTTCCTCCCTTACCAGTATAAGTGCAAGCTAATACTACAAAATGTACAGGTAAAGGAAGTTTTCTGTGCAATATAACACTGGACATGCAGAAGTCAGAAAGCTGAGGTTAGGAACTGAGGTTCTGCTTCTTTCTCAGTTTACAACATACTTGATTTTACTGACGTTGGGCAAGGGGACTGTTTTTCCATCTTTGATTTGTAAGCTGTTTTCCTGCTTGCAAAGGAAGCCCTAAGGACAGTTATCATGTGTTTGATTGTTGACCAAGCACTGCCTGTTTGAGTGCAGGAGGACTTCACACTGCTCGGGAGGTACCAGCATTGAGAAGGCAATTCCCTTCCGAATCAGTTTGGGCTCTGTCCTCTGATCTGACAATCATGAGAGAGTGGTTCTGTCCAGTGCTGGTAGCTGCTGTGGTTTTATAATGTGAAAAGGCATCCACTTTGAGTTTTTTGTGAGCTAATGGATGCTAAAATAGACAGAAAGTGTCTGGTGTCTGCATACCCTTAGGGAGTATCTCTGTGCTGAGAGGAGGTGTCTGCAGCAGGTGAGTGGATTGTGGATTGGCTCTTCAGGGACAAATTTAGAAACTGGGACATCTTGGGCTTGCAGCAGTTGGGCTGGGAAAGGGAGATTAGGTGGAAATGCCTGTGGCAAGACTCCCATATTCCTTTACATTTATCCCCACTGATACTGCCTTTTGCTTAGGCTTCACCCAATGCTCCTGCTGTGGTTTGAAGGACAGCATGTGCAACAGAGCCTGGGCTGGGCAGCAAGCAGTCTGCATTAAGCTTTTTACCAGATAGCCGAGCAACAACCCAGCTGGGTGCAGAAATGTGTTACAGGCCTGACAAATGTGAGGTTAACATGCCAGCAGACCTGTTTTCTCTCAGTCTGGGTCTCACCTCTTCTTGCTCTTTCTTTACTTATTTCTTGCCTCATTAAAAAAAAAAAAAAAAAAAAAAAAAAAAAAAAAAAGCTTTCCTTTAATACTGAAGAATGGGGAAAAAGAGAGAGAGAGAACAAAGGAAAAGCACTACGACAATCCCAGAGCAAGTGTATTGATCTATTTTGTCCTATAGGTTAAGTGTGGGATCTTGTCCTGCCTTTGCTAGTGGAGTTTGCAGAGATTTAAAGAAATATGTATTCCCATACTGGCTTTCAGCTTAGGAGAAGCTTTGTCATTAGTCTCCTAAGGAGAAGGAGACCCCAATTCCCTGCTTTGACACTTCCTGTTTATGTAAGCCATTTTGACCCAGAACCTAAAGAATTTTAGTTATCTACCTCCTTGTCTGTAAAATAGAGGTAACAACACTTACCTCTCTCAGAGGTTTAGTGTTTAACTGTCCCATTAAGAACATGTGGAAAAGCCACCTTTTAGTGCTCATGCAGTCTTTGTAATGCTGGACTCTGAACGAAAATCTGCCCCAAAATAGCTGTCCAGCTTCTGGGGATGTTCCTCCTGCTTAATTCCATACAGTTAAGTTCTCAAAGTGCTTAACAGGCATGCTCAGGAATATTTGGCTTTTATAGCAGCAGGAAGCTTGACTTTCACATCACGCACAGTCTCACCACTGCCCATCTCCCACCCTCTGCAAGGCTCAGTCCTCAGGGGGAGACCTCAGAGCAAATCCATGAACAGAAGGATTTCCTTCCAGACCTTGTGTTGGAAGGTGCAGACTATTCTTTGCCTACCCTAAGGAGTGGAGCCTAAAAATGATGGCTTTGCTAGAGATCTGCATTATATAGGGGCTTTAAGCAAATGCCATGAATTCTGCGGGGCAGCATTAGCAGCAAGTAAAGTGAAAAGTGAGCAGTAGTTACCTGGATTGCTTAAGGCCATGCAGTGGATAAAAGAGGCACGTCCAACACCCAGACCTCCCTCCTTCATGCTTTTTAAGTCCTGCTCTCATTTTTCTAGTGGTCGAAGTTGATTGGTGACACATTTGATGTCAAACATAATTAAACATAGACTGTATAGTATTTCTGCCAATGAACAATTATAGATCACATGTTTTCTGTGTAAAAACTTCCTTACTGTATGTCTGCAGGGTTTTTTTTTTTTTTTTTTTTGAAGTTTCTCTCCTTGGTGATGAATAACAGGCTTCAGGAAAAAAAAAAAAAAAAAAGTGAGCTTTCAGACTCAATTTTGACCTCTCATCTTAAGGACACTTCCTCAACCTCTCTTAGCATGCTGCAGTGATAGACTGTGGTGCAGCAAGATTGCCTGCTAACCTGAAAATAAAGAAAAACATTACCTTCCGAGGTGATTCTCTCTACCTTCCGAGGTGATTCTCTCTAACCAAACATGAATTAATGAACTAACTAACTATATGCTTATAATCTTTTCCCTAAAATGCAATGACATTCATTCTTTCCAGACTCCAGATGATAACAAGTTTTAATAGCAAATGGTCAGGTCTAAATCCTGCCCTCAGAGTGATGTTGCTGAGTCCTCCTGGCAATTAATATAGTTACAGGGTGGTTTTTTTTAGCATGAATGGGAGAAGAATCTTCCTTTGAAATCCTACAGATGAATAATAGGGCAAAATGATTATGAAAATGAGGAGGAAAAAAGGCAAAAACATACGCCTTATTCCCACATACATGACTTGGAAGTTTTTCCCCATTGAGTTCAACAGTCAGGAGTATTCCAGCCTACCTTCAGGATTTCAGAGCATAATTCTTATCTCAGGATTCTTTCATCAGAAGATTTGGAAGCAGCTTTACACTTTAAACTGCAGATCGTCTTAGGATGAGGCAAGAGCTATGGGCTGAAACAGCCCTTGATTTTGTACTTGAAATAGCTCTTCCTCCTCTCTCTCTGATGCCCAGGAGCAGCAGGCAGCAGTGCTGATAAAGGGCTCCATCAGCAGCACTTACCCCACTAAATCCTTCCTCAAAATGTGTGTGCATGTGGGTGTGTGCTTGTGTCCAACTACGTGTGACTAGGAGAGCAGGTGATTTCATATTTCAGATGGCTTTTGCTGCTTTGCCCGATAGAGCAGAGGGGTGGGAGCTGTTGGAGGAGCATAGAGTTAAAAGAAGCTGAAAGGCTGGCATATCTGTTATTATTTGTGCATCTTGAAAGCGGAATTGTGACTGCCCTGGAGACAAGCCACTGCACGAGGTTTATTTTATCCATGCCTGGGTGCACTCCCAGGGTGAACAGCAGAGCTCTGCAGAACTGTTGCAGCTGTGGGTAATGTCTCCGAAGCATCACTGTTCCCATGCTCCTCAGACTCTCCCCATCTCAGGAAATCTGCATTTCCCCCTTGGATGGTCACAGCCTAGCCAGGACTGGAAAGGCTGTATGAAACCTGGAGCGTTGGGTGCTGAGACCTCGGATGAGCAGACAAGGTTATAATTAAGTGTTCTATTTGAGTGCAGTTTAGGAAGGTATGGGGTTGTGTTTTCATTTCCCAATTACACAGGAACTAATAGGACTAATCGTAGCAACAGCCCCATGTAAGCGCATCAGTAATGTTTGTACGTATTCACCCATGTGTACCCATTTTTGTGGAGGTCTGGTATGCAGGCAGCTGTAACCTTTAGATGGGTTTTGTACATTTGTCTGTATTACAGGTTGCTGCAGTGGAAAATTACTTTTGATATAAACCCAGTCACCTGTGCTGTCATCTGTGCTGACATCTTGGCAAAGAAAGATAGTTTCCTACTCTAGCACGAACAGAGAAAGGTCATAACCGCTTGGAACCATTTTACCAGCGTGATGACATTTCACCAATGCCCAATGTGAGCTAGTAAGGACAGGATTTTTTAAAAAAGCAACGGCTTCCTAAATATTCATTTATTTAATTACCTAAGTAAAAAGAAATCTCAAGGCTGGGAGGCTCAAACCTGGCTCTCCAGCTTTGGCTGCATTCATACTGGTGAAAAAAATGGGCCAGGGACACGGAAGGGCTCACATGCTCACTCCTGAGCTCTCAGCCCCAAAGCAGGGTGGTCACCCCGTAACTATCTGCTGGGCTCAGCCCCCACAATGTCTGAGCCACGTGTGCCCGAGCGCTGAGTGTCCATGCTGCTGCCTCTGTACAGACCCGAGCCTCTGGGCCACATGCAAGGAGATGAAGAAAATATATTGGGACATTTGAAAAGAAGGGTTGGTATAAACAAATACTGGGTGCAAATATTCAATTGCAAAGACAGATGAAGAAAGTACTATTTTTCAGTCATTTTCTCCAACATTCACAATGAGACTGATTCTGCCCCTGTGAGAAATGCAATTAAAATCAATGGAAATACCAGATCATCAAAAGCCAGTATGAATAGCTTAATTAGTTACTCAGAGTGTCTGATTTCCTTCTTGGCGTGAGAGAGGCAATTCTGATCTGCAGTGAAATGCTGTATAATGTGTATAAATGTTGTATAATGTGTTAGAGTGCATTTTCCCCAAGCTGAGACTATTTGATGGTGCCGTTCATTTATTTGACAGACATGGTAAAAATGCAGGTGGAACTGTGAGTTTGTGTGTGGCAGGTCAGAAATAGTAGGTTGCTGCTCAGTAATGTTTGGGTCTGAAGATACTCTCTGAGGTATTGCCAGTTGTTGCTGTTTAAAATTGCTGAGAAACTTCTGTTAAGCAAATTATGGGTAGGTGTAGCTGAGATTTGTGGTCCCAAATAGGGTGCTAGGGGCAAGGATGTGCAGGGATTTCCGTCTTGCTTAGGGACAAAGGATGAGTGCTTGCCTCTTGCCTTTCCCACTTGTCTTCGCAGTCATGGAACAGAGCCATTCATGACTGGTCTGCAGAGTCCCCCTGGCTTTGCTGGAGGCTTTGCTGAAGCTTTGCTGCCTCAGTAGTCCTCAGGTCCAGAAAATACCTGATGGTCTGGGCCCAGGCAGGTGTCTGCAGGCCAAGCATGATGTCCTTTCCAACACGGATGGTGCCTGACCCGCACGTGAAGGATCCCGATGAAGAAGCGCTCCGAAGACCCTTTCCCGCTCTCTGCTGGGAGGTTTGCCACGGGGCTGGGGGGCAGTAACCCGGCCCCGTGTTTTCAATAGTGGAGTTATGTGGGGAATGTGTTAGGGGTCTCATGTTTCAGTGTATGTTGTGGGCTGTGCGGCAATGAAGGGGTAGGATCCAGCCTGGCTATTGATCCTGACTATGCGTTTCCAGATTTTGCTGTGTTCTAGCTTTTCTTAGGATGAAAGTGTTGTTTACACATATGTTGTTGTTTAAGGGAGCTCCACAAGCAATTTTCTTATCCCGACCGTATTTTTTTTCGGTGCGGTAACAAAGGGAGCATTCGTACGGGGGGGGACTCGTGCTTCCCGTGCCCTCCTGCGTAACCCAGACCAGGAGCACAGAAGAGAAGCGAGCGGGAGAAATGCGATAGAGACCCGTCCGCACGTACAACGGTAAAAGAGCCGGAGCGTCTCGAGGCTTTGGCAGCTCCCTGCCCGACCCGACCTACAGCGACCCGCGGGGGGATGCGGGTGGGGATCTGCGTGCGGGTCCCCGCAGCCCCCCTCCCCGTGCCCCGCCGGCCGGGATGCGCGGAGGTGGCGGGGCGGCGGCGGCGGGGAGCGGGAGCCGAGGCGGGGGGACGCGGGGGGAGCCTCGGGCGAGCCTCGCTGGGCGCTGCCGCCCGCCTCCCCCGGCACGGCCCCGCTCCTCCGCCCGCCCCTCGCCGCCGCCGCCCGCCCGCCCGCCGGGAGCGGCCCGGCGAAAGTTGGCCGCGGCCGGGACGCGCCATGGGCTTCGACCCGGAGCGCTTCGCGGCGCCGGTGGCGGCGGAGCTGCAGTGCAAACTGTGCGGCAGGGTGCTGGAGGAGCCGTTGGCCACGCCGTGCGGCCACGTCTTCTGCGCCGGCTGCCTGCTGCCCTGGGCGGCTCGGCGGGGGCGCTGCCCGCTGCGCTGCCGCCCGCTGGCGCCCGCCGACCTGCGCCCGGTGCTGCCGCTCCGCAGCCTGGTGCAGAAGCTGGAGGTCAAGTGCGACTACAGCCCGCGGGGCTGCCGCCGCGTCCTGCGGCTGCGGGAGCTGCCCGCACACCTCGCGGCGTGCCGCTACGGGCCCCCGGCAGCGCGGCCCCCCGGCCCGGAGGAGGGCGGCCCCCCTGGGGCCCCCCGGCCGGCCGAGGGGCACCAGCGCCCGCGGGCGCTGCGGGGAGGCGGCCCGGAGCCGAGGCCGGGACCGGGGCCGGAGCCGAGGAGGGAGGCCGTGAGCTGGAGCAGGAGGGAGAAGGCGCTGCTGGCGCAGCTGTGGGCGCTGCAGAGCGAGGTGCGGCTCACGGCGCTGCGCTACCAGGCGAAGTTCGGCCAGTACATGAGCCACATCAGCAGCATCACCCGCAACCTGACGGGCGGCCGGCGCGGCGGGGTGAGTGCCGACCCGACCCTCCCGGCTCCCCTCCGGCAGCGGGGCTCGCCCCGGACTCAATTTCGTTCACCCCGACCCTCCTAGAGGGATGCCGGTGGCCGGGTGCCAGGACGAGCCCTGGGTGTCCCCTGCTGCCCGCGGGGATGGAGCCCCCAGCCCCGAGCCGGCCACGCTTCTGCCCGGTGCCAGCGGGGGCAGCGGCGGGAGCGGCCCCGGCGCGGTGCGGGGCAGCGGCGGCTGTCGCCTGCGGGAACCGGGAGGGAGAGGAGGAGGAGGAGGAGGAGGGGGATTGGCTCCTCGGCTGGCAGCTCGCAGGCACGGCTCCGGCTTCACCGGAGGGGGACCCGGTGGCCGCTCAGCTGGCTTCGGCTGGGGCGCGGAGCCGGCTTGGGACTTCTGCTGGAGCAGCCGAGAAGTCTCCTAAAAAACTGGAGGCTAAAATCCTTGGAAACTTCGCAAAAGACAGGGAAAGGACAGCAAAGTGTGTTTCTTGTGGGGAGAAGCGGATTGCGGGGAAGAGCTCAGTGCTTGGCGCTTTCCATCACTCCGGTGGCACTGCTCAGGCTAAAGGTGGAGAGGGAATGTTTGCAGGACACCTGTGGGACACGGCTTCTCGCGGCATCGAGACACCTTGTGTCTGAAGACCTCAACACTTCAATCTTTTTGAATATTTTTTTCCCTCATTTCCCTGGGGTACATTACTGCAGGTGTGCTTCGTCTCCGGGAGGATGCGCTAAGGTCACACGAAGGGGGCAGCAGGGGACGCTAAGGAGTGTGAGGAAAAGCAGCGAGGGCAGAAAGGCGACGGGGGATTATTGGGGTGTCCAGAGGGGGGCTGGCAGGGGGCTGTTCCCTCCGGGTCGCCGCCGAGCATCCCTCTGCCATCGCTGGGCACCGCCGGCAGGGGCCGCTGCCCGCACTGCGGCTCGGAGACCGGCCGGGGGCGAGGGCAGCGGGCGTCGGGGGGCGGGCGGGAGGGCTGGAAGCAGGGTCCCGGTGTGGGGCAGATGCACCCTGCTGCCACAGAACGCCTCGCCGTTAATAAAACTCGGCCTTCAGTGTCTGGTGTTGTGTTCTGAATGTTTTGTTGGGTATCGTCATTTGGGTGTCACAGCTGTATCATTTAGGGCAAACATGACAGTGTTGGGTAAATACACCCTTTTCGTGGGGAATATGGCTCCTGAAATGTAACTATTATCATATGTGAACTACATAAAATAAACTAACTTGCTGTGCTGAACCCCCCTCCCCCCTCTTTTTTTTCCTTACATTTATTTCTTCTCTTGGTTACTCTCTTTAGAAAAAGAGTTTACCCATTCCACTGAAGGAAAGGGCTTCTTTCTCCTTTTCATTTTTAAATTTGACTCCATCACTGTTTTTGATCACTTTATATTTTGTGCCTTGTTTACCAAAACAAAACAACCCCCCCCCCTTTTTTTTTTTTACAGAAATGTTTCTTGGACTGTTCCATTTGGAGAGGAAAGTGAGAAGCTAGGATAAAAAGTTGGGCTTTATTTTCTGTGTATATTTTTCCTGAAAGCTGCAACAAAACTGTACTGATATGGCTGGCTTTTGGGTCTGAAAATTATTATGTTGTGGATTTTAATCTATATAAACGCATATAGGGATTTTGTAGAGATTGCAGACATTTGGAGCACTGATTTCTTTTTTTTTTTTTCTTTTTTTTAGCAGTGCACAGTGCAGAGCATTCCTCCCATCCAAAGCCTGCACTTTTTTTCTGTTCAGCACTTAAAATAGTCAGGTGCTTTGGCTACCAGTTACACTTCAGTGGTGCATGTCTTCCCTTTGCTTTTTTCCAGTGTCTTTAGTTCTCTTTTCAGCCAAATTTGCTTTTGAGCCCTGTCTTACATGTTCTTCAACTAAAAGTCTTTGCACATTAAGACAAAAGTCTTTGCACATTTCATTTCATTTAAGTTTTTTTGTTTTGATTTTTTTAAAGACAATATGCTTTAACAGTTTTTCACCTTTTTCTTCATAGGCAGAACCCAAACCATTAACAATCATGCTACACAGAGAAAATGATACTTTGGGATTCAATATTATAGGAGGACGACCCAATCAGGTAATGAGAAAAGTACATGTAGGTTACTTTTTGACCACATTTTGTGTTGTTATGTACACTGTTAGTCATAAAAAAGTCACTTCAATGACAGTAAGTGTGGAATCAGCTCCAAAGATATAAGTACTGTGTATTATCAGGTATAATTATATTAATTGTTTGGAAGAGGTAATCTTATGAGAATTGGATTATTCTCACTTTCAGGAAAGGTGTTCCCATTGTTCTTGCCTTCAGACTTTAGGCTGATCTGCACTAAGTTCCCATGTGAGTAATATGTATTCATGGAAACTGTTGAATGGAAATCTCTGGGACTACTTACAAGAGTAATTGTTGCAGGATTAAGCCATTGGAATTTTTGGAAACTGCTAGCTTTTTTTTTTTCATTTAAAGGAAAGATGAAGATTTGATTTTGTAGCTCAGATAGTTTAAGCACATGTCCTGCTCTCACATGCCTGCTTTCAATTTTTCTTTCTTTGTGAACTGAAATACAGTTTTCATCGATCTCATATCTTAAATGAATCTGGTCACAAATCATCAGTCTAGTTTTAGAAGGTTCATTAAAAACCGTAGAATATGAACAAGGATCACTACCCCTCCCTTCCCCCCTCCCTCCACGAATATGCATAAGAATATTCAGGGATTTTTTAACTTCATCCTTCCAAAAGCATTAATCAGGACTGTCATTACATATGAAGGGTATAGAAACCTGTTAAACTGGAAAATTAATAGTTGATTAAAAGGGCTAGGTAATAATTATGCACTGATCAGGTTCTCGTTAAGTGGGAGAACTATGACCTGCTGCTATTATTGGGGAGGGGAATGGGACCCTGTATATTAGTTTGGCAATCTTGCTCTCAAACTATATTTAGCGGTGCCGAAGAGTCTGTTCCCATTAGCCTAAGAAGTTCAGTCTGCACTGCAAAAATGCTATTCCTTGTGGGTAAATGCACTTATCAAATGTGTGTTACAAAGAAATTGTTGCACATAAAGAAACAAGAGTTTCTTAGATTTTCTAATGGATGGATGAGACAACAGGCACTATAAGATAAAATGCACACGCTTAGATTATATTCATACTTTTAATATACCAGTAACAAAGTCCATACAATCTTTATTTGGATAGTATTGGATTGACTTCTGTTATCTACAGCAGTGGTAAAACAGCAGGGAAAAGGAAGCATGGTGTTCAGCTTTCTTGGGATGTCAGCTGAGTTTCTCTGAAGTACTCACGTGCGAACAATGCATACTGGAAATGTTCTAGATATTACAAACTGTTAGGCTTTATGAATGAGTATTATGAATATTCTGAAAGTTTAAGGGGTAAATGATAACTGTATGAGGGTTTCTAGTGCTGTTCTGGAGAGTATGGCTGACTGTAGATAAGAAAGTGGTCATGCTCTACCATTATCTAACACAATTGGAGACAGAAGGTGATGGAGCTGTGAGGAGCTGGATCTAGGTCTCAGGGTTTTCTGGGTCTTTGATGCTGAATTCAGAAGTTCTGTTTTGTTTTCATTGTGGTACATGTGAATACTACACACATTTGATCAGTAGGTATCAGTATAAGCTCTGATTCATCATGACTAGGGCAAAAGGAAATAACAAGAAGAAAGGGTCGGGTAGGCTCAAATAATGAAAATAAAAAACTGCTCAAAAAAAAAAAAATCCACACACAACAAAACAAACAAACAAACACCTGGGTCAGGAATTGTTCAGTAATAAGGCAAAAAGAGTTGGTGAAGGCAATCTGTATATTCAAGTTGTTCAGGGAAAAAGTGCCCATTGGTGAAACATTGGCTTATGCAGGGGAAGAGCAGAACACTGTCATCATTGCATTAGTCCTGTAGGTGGGAATGTGCTTTTTCACCACATATTATTGGTGTTTTACATGTACAATGCAGATTTTTCCTTCTTGAAAAAGGAGAATCTTTGTGTCTTGGTGACACATGCTTTCCATTTGATGTGTTTCATTTAAGTCCATTGTAGGTTTTCCCACCGTTCACCTTCTACCTGAAGGGCAATAAAAGAGGAAAGGAAAAACTCACCCCAAGTTTGTCTTATTTAGTCAGGAAAGGTCTTATTTCATGGATGTGTGTGTGTTTCTGGAAGGTGGTTCATTATTCTGATAGAGCAAGGCTACTTTGAGGCCCGCTTTTGTCCTGGGCCTAGCTCTGGCTGGCGGAGGCTGGCCTCCCTTACTTCTGAAGACACCTCAGGAAAGCCACTCAGGCATGACTGCCGGCTCCTGCAGTAGCCCAGGGACTCAGCTAAAGGGTAGATAAACCATTAGCCTCCATATCTTCCCCCAGCCCCTGCCTTGCAGCCTGTGAGCTGTGTGAGGAGATGCCAAACTGCTGTATGCCATGTGGTAAATTTTCTCAGTAGGACTTGTAGACAGCAGTGTGTACTGCCAATGGGGACCACAAATAAGACTGAAGTATCCTTTTTCTTACTGGGTCATACACTGGTCTCTAAAAGGGCAGTGAAATTTCTTATGAAAAACACACACAATTTTATGTGGGTGAAGGTACTGTAATCTGGCCTTCAATTTTCTTAAGAAAGAAACAGACCCTATCCTTCTTACATTTTAGCTAATGGCTATTAGGTTTCTTTTGTCTCACTGCTTACTTGGGAATTCAGTGGAGTCTGTTTCTCCACCATTCCAAAATATTTCTGAAACTGTTAAAAAAAAAAATCCCTTTTGCATCTTACCTAAGACCAATGAGTTTCACTGACTAAGGAAAATAATACCTATGAAATCATAGTCTGACCAGCATCATGTTGAACAAATATCTATTAACCTGAAATCTACTGGACCAAGTCTCCATAGGACAGCTACCATATACTGTAAAGCATATTTTACATTGGCTCCCATGTTTTGTAATGGATTTACCTTTTTTTTTTTAATGGAAAAAATAGTATTATTTCCCCACAAGTGTATAGGACATATTCCTAGAAACCTGTACACATACGAATCATACTGGTGGTCAGGAATTCACCAGTAACAGAAGGAAAATAAGCATCATATCAACTGCTGTCCAAAGCATAAATGATTTGAAAGAAGATTTCTTTTTTTGCTCACTAGGTCATTATTTGTATGAATACTTTAAAATACTTATAGTAGGTAGTGTCTGCTTTGAATTATTCTTTTATTAATATTGACTTAATACTTTAAAAAATGTTTTAATCTCTCATGTGACCTGTGCAACAATATCAGGTATAGTTCAGCTGTAGTAAATAATTTATCTGCTTCAAATTTGACCTTCATGTCAGTTGTACTTAGAAATGTGTAGAGATCAACTGGAAGTGGGTTCTCTTTTTGTCCACAGCTGATCTGTATAGATTTCACAGCTGAGCAAGTTCTCAGTCTCCCATGTGAATAGGATTTATGAGGTTAACCAGTTCCAACCAAATCCTATCACTGTTACATGCCAGCTAACTAATGTCACTTTGTTCCTTGGGGCTTATTTCCAAATGCAGGAAAACATTAACAGGCAGCAGTACTGCAGGATCACTTTCCTTCCTGACAGAAACACTTGGGCATCCTTTTTAATGAATATCTTCCTCTACGCATTTACGTAGTAGTCTCTGTCTGCTGTGAAGTGAAAGGTCTGCTTTAAATATTTTAGCTAGGATCTGATTACTCTTGCACCCTGTGTCTCATTTAGACTAAAATAACCAGAAGTAAATGGATAATCTTATAAAAAATGCTGGAATACTTCATTAATTCTGTCCTTTTGATTAATGACTATTTCATGTTAAGCAAGTTTAAAAAAAAATCCCAAGGAGCTTAATTCTCAGCTAGAAAAGCAAGTCGCATATTTCAGGTGGATTTGCATTGTTCATTGCTGCTGGTTGTAGTACATCTAATTTCATGTACTAATGTGGTCCTTTTTGCAACTTCCATCTCTCCTGGCACAGAACAATCAGGAGGAATCTGCTGAGGGAATTTATGTGTCAAAAATTCTGGAAAATGGACCTGCAGACAAAGCAGAAGGCCTGCAAATTCACGACAAAATTATTGAGGTAAGAAAAAAACCCTCGTGGATTAGTCTGTTATATTATCAGATTAATCAAGGATTTGATGTTTTTTACACTTAGTATGCTGTAAGTTTGTTCTGTTGCCATGTCTAAATGTGATTCGTGTACACTGAACTGCTCAATCATTTGCCAGATGTGAAGACTGGTGGTTTTTTCTAACAACTAATACATGTATTGGTCTCAGGATTAAGCTGATATAAGTGATGCTGAAATAGCAAGCAGGAGAGGCAATATGCATTTATTTTAGGTAACTTGAGAAAAAAGGCTAAATGACTGTTTAAATTCATTTTAGTGAAATTGGTTTTGCCTTTTTTTGGGGGGGTTGCTGTTGTGACTATGCAGCTCTACAGAAGATGCACTGATGAGCAGCGTTGTGAAACTTCTTGAGCAATTAGAGAAAGTTCTTCCTGCTATATGATCATAAGTAGATCATCCGTGGTTCTCACAAAGACCAATATAGCTGTTTCCCAGCATGTAATATGCCGGCATGGAAATTTTAAAGTCTATTCTTGTGTTGTATGCAGTTTTTCTCATAAAAGAAAAACAATTATCGTTTGAAAAAAAAAAAAAAAGAAGAAAAAATTCAGTCTGAAGAAAAGGCTGCTGCCTAGCCTACATCTGTAACCATAATTAGCCTTGTAAAAGGCGTTAAAAGAGCAGTTTGAAGTAGTGACCAAAATAGATTCCTTACAGTGCTGTCAAACTGGCATTTCACATCTCAGCTCTAATACAACTCTCTTAATGACAGCATGTAACAGTAGCTGCTAGGTTTGTTTAGGATACACCACTTTAGCCTTGGGTTTAGAGGAGGCTTAGAAGCATTGTGTGAACTTGCCAGTTGGACGGGGTTCCAAACAAAGGTACGTGAAACAAGTGGATTGGGAGAGAAATGCAGAGTGCTGCTGCTGGCATCTGGCATTATTTCGTTGTTAAGGCCTAGAAACAGAAGCCAAGATCGTTTGAATGCTGGCTTTGCTCTTAATTTTGGGAGCCTGGAGCAGTATGTGAAACCAAATTATTCAATTTTCTTGGAAAAAGAAAGCTCATGCTCTTCACTGGCAGATATATGCATCTCTAGTAGAAACGAAACTGGCTGAGCATAACTGAACTTGCAACCTAATTCCTATCTCCCCAAGATACACAAAAAGCTTAGTATCCATTTTTTTTTGTAACAACAGCCCTATACTGAAAAAAGTCTTTCTTCTGAGACTCCTGTTTCACTTAACCACACTGTACATTCCAGAAACTGACCTAATACAGAGTTTTATGCATTTCCTCATCATTTCCTGCCTTCATTTATTATTTAATTATAGTCCCTTAATTTTTAAAACAAAATTGAGTGGTTTTGCAGGAAGGAAAAATAAATTTACTGTTTATTTTTTACCAGCATTTATTAAACTTAATGTAATTTCTCAAAATGCCACTACATACTTGATTTTTGTTGATTTTTGGTTGCATAAAATCATGCTGTTATTTAGATTGCTACTGAGAGCATATACATTTTAGTTCCATGTGAAGCTACAGACCCAATGTAACATTTGTATTCATACAGCACTGAACTGGTCATAATTTTCACCATATTAATATACAGCATCTTTGTATATACTTTTTTTTGTATTTAGACAAGCATGTAGAAGTGTTCAGGGTTAGGTCAAACATTTTAATAAATGTTTTATTGCTTCAAAATTTGCTAAACTAAAATAAAAATTAAAAAAAAGGAAGGGGAAGGGCAATGCTAAGACTTTCTAAATGAAATGCAAGCAGATAACTATTCCTCCATGCTAGACCTAGGCCAGTGGAAGCAGCTGGAGTCAAAAGGTTGAATTTTACCTGGTCTGTATGTAGCTGTTGATGCCTTCTTGCACCAGCATGCCCTGCCAGCCCTGATGTGTTTTTTTGGGAAGAATCAATACAAATGTTTCTGCTGTGAGGAAATAAGTCGGACAGCTGGTGTAATTGTTTCAAAAAATGTTGGCAGACACACATAATTTGGGTTTTGGTGAGTCAAAATGTGTGTCAGCTTGGGTGAAAAGTTGATAGCAAGTGGGACTTACTATTGCTTTTGCTTCACTTATTTGGTGATCTGATCTAATGGGTGATATTTCATGAGACTATTTCTTGGTAATCAAGAGCAGAAGGAGCCAACATTTTTGGAAGAGCCTTTGATAGCTGCAGTCAGCAGTGTGATGCCCCGGGTGTTTCTAGTAATGCGTTAACTAATGGGATAATGGACAGAACTATCCCATTAGATTGGAAGAAAGTCTGTTCTCAAGGCATGTTGCTAAATAAAGAAGGTAATTTGTTTCAGTGCTTTATCAGATGTTGAACAAATGTTAACTACATGTGGTTGACAAGAGTGAGTTTTGTGCCTTTAAGATGACCATCTTGTGGGTAACCTAGTGCAGCAAATGACTCTGGCAGCTGGACTTGTGAGCGAAGTCTGGCAGATACAAGCATTGTGGTCTTTTATTTCATATACATCATTACCTAATCCAACAACTTTGCCAAATAATTGTTATGATATGCCAAATAATTATTTGAAGGGGTGCCAAGGACAGAAATCAGATTTCTTCCTTAAGGTATTTGTTGTAAGTGTAAAAATACATGACCTAAGTTCATGGAGGTTTTTGAAGTCACTGTGCCCAGAATATGGGCAGTAGAGTCTCTTCAATGCATTCGTCTGAAAAATGTTGGTGTTTGTGTGGGCTTTACTTTCAGGTGAGCATATTTGGTGCTTGAGGACCTGAAAACTGGACCAGATGCCTGTGGGATGGCAGGTTGGTGGTGGGTGAGGGTGACAGAGGTGAAGGGTGACAGCCTTAGGTAACCTGTGTTAAGGGGCTGCAGCTCTTCCCAGGGTACTGTCACAGGACCCTCACTGATCATTTTCACTGTTCTGCTGAGGAACAGAGGATTTCAGGCCTCAGCACAGCTTTTTCCTCTTCACTCAAAGCTAATTTCTGTGAGAAGAGACTTGTTTACACTGAGTGAAGTTGGCCTGGGACAGTGACATGAACCAGCAGCACTTGAGAGATGTGTTCTTTCAAGAACCTTCTTACATGTCAAAAATGATCATTATTTGTTCATTGAGGACAAACTTTTCTCACTAATTACTTTCATATAGCACATTCCTCCAGATGTTAGGGTATTCTGCTGCTTTCAAAAGTTTTTATCCAAAAACTAGCTCCCCGAATTAACAAGGTGCAGCATGTGTTCCAGGACTAAATCCTGATCACACGCTATAAAAAGAATCTCATAAAACACGATGCAGCATTGATATTTATGAATCCCAACATGAAAGCCTCAGTTATAAGCAGTGGTATAATGCCAGCAGACCTCTGTCTTTAAGACCCCTTTGTCTTCTTCCATTCCACCCTGCCTATAAATGCCAAGAGGAGGGGAGAAGCAGCAGCCATGCACGAGACTGTCTATTAGTCTGTGCTGGTTCAAAGAGTTCTGGGAGAAAATAAAAAAGCACCCTTCTCTCTCCTGGAATTTTAGGATGGATCACAGCTATACAGCTGTGCATCATTTCATCTCCCCCTCGCTGCATGCAAATCTTTCCTACTGAATAAGCTGTTTGTCTTTGCTAATGCTAGTAGCCATCTCAAGGCAATACAAAGCAGCTATGATCCTTGGCAAAGCTGCTGATACACAGAAGTGTTTTACCTGATGCTTTTATTATATATATTTATAGTTGTGAGCAGTAACACTGGAACTGGCTCTTTCTGCATGGAGGAAAATTTTACTCTCTCACTTTGCTTCACGTAAGTTTAGCTTCACATAAGAACAGCACCACTTGGCCAGAGCTCCTGATGTCCTGTGGGTAATCACTAGTTAATGCTTTTGGAAGAGCATCAGAAAAGTGCAGGCACTGAGTGATGATTTCCCTGGGGGGCTTACAGTCATGTGAAAGCTTCTATTCGGAAATAGTTCTTTACACTTGGTGTTGCTTTTTTTTTTTTCTTTTTCTTTTTAACTATATATATGATATTACATTTTATAGAAACTGATACATAGTCTCTGGTTTTGAGCCCAGCTTTAGAAAAATACCAGTGACCAATTTTCTTAAATCCTCTTTCATTGTGCAAGTCACAGTGTCTTGCAAAATACCATTGTATTACTAAAGTGAGCCATGCTGATATTTTATCTTTTCACATCAATGTTGCACAAAAAAATACATGACCAAGACAGAATTTGCAACCTAGATGGAATTCCTGAATTTGTTAACAAGAACACAACAGTATTTCATGAATCTGGGGGAAAAGAGCAACTCTTAATTCACACTGTGTAGGAGACAAAGCCCCATAGTCATGTCTGAACTTTCTGTTGTAAATTTGCCAAATAACAAAACAGCAGTGAAAAACCTATGTGCATGTAAGAGGGTTTAGGATGAAGACCAAACTATTTATATGAGGAACTATAAGCACATAATCATCTGGAACACTCAAGATTTTTATTTTTTTGTTCTGTTCCTTGCACTGTAAGGCAAAGGCTTCTGTTATTATACTCTCAAATGAAATGAGAACATTGGCCCTTATGCATTTTAGTCAGTTGATTCTTATTAATTCCTTGACTGAGAAACAGGCATGATGGAAAAGAGAGGAAAAAAAAAAAAAAAAACACATTTTTAGTCTGGGATTTTTAAATCTTTTTGAAAAGTGAGATGGATGCATATGTATTACAACTATATTTTGTTTATGCAGCCTGAGCTCCATAAGTGTACAATAAATTAGGCTTCATCTCTTATTCCATGTTTGCCTTTGTTCTTTAACTTTTTTGGAGAGTACACACACAATGGCTTTCAAGCGCATGTCAGCAAAGCCAGTTTCAATAAAGACGAAGTCTTGAGGCTTATCCTGGCAGAAGCAGCTTACATCTGCAAAGCGCCTACACAGAAACTTTTTAACTATTGCCAGACTGCTGACTGTGCTGTGTGTCAGCCGTGTGATGTTTTATCTTCTGCATGTTTCTGTCATTACACTCACTATGTTGCTCAAGCAAAATCTTTGATACTAGCCATGTTTATTTAGCTAGGAATCTCCACTTTCAGATTATGTCTGTAGAAGTAGTGAGCTTAGAAACTGTCTTGCTGGGATCAGAGCCAGTAGATTGAGGATGGCGTTGAACCAAAGATGCATATAATGTGACCAGGAAGATCTGGGTGGTAGCTGAGGAGCATTTCACATAGATAATTTCAGTGGAGCGGATTTCAGCATATCTAAATATGCCAACATGGCCTTAGGTATGTTAAGTTCTCTTAAATCCTTAACAAATTCATGATGTCTGGCACCTACATTCATTAGATGCCTACTAATTAGTCTGAAAGATACTTGGCGTAATAAATCAGTGCATCAAGGCATAGAAATGCCTGTAGCTTCTTTTTACCTCTCACTCATCTGTTGAAACAGAGATTTTGGGACACCTGAATTCGTTCAACTGTGAGTACTTCTCTAAGAAATGTGAGATCTGGGTCATGGGCTCTGCCCTGCTTGCAAAGGATTGAACTTCCATGCCCAGGTAATTACTCTCATTAATAGGGCAGAGGCTATCCTGTGTGAGGCCAGCCCCCACCCACCCCTTCAAACTGAGCTAGATGCTGACAGGTATTTGTGAGTTAGGGTTATTCAGTGGTAATCTAGTAAGAAATGGCTGCTCGTTCTAGGGAGCTGTATGTGGAATACTGGCTCTGCCCCTCTCTAGGGGAGTGCTGGTAAATGAGAGTTTTCTTCTGTTTTGTGTGATGTCAGGTTTGTGTGGCATATTCTTGAATTATACTTGCATTTCTGACTTCACAGTATATTCTCTTTGAGAAAAGAAGGTAGCAAATGATGTTAACCAGGATGTTCTTCAATTATGACACTTTCCTAGACATGGAAGATTTGGGTTCCATGACTGAATACCAGACTTTGTGTCTTTGATGCGTCCAGTCTCTTTTCAGTTGTGCCAAGGGACAGGATGAGAGGCAATGGGCACAAACTGAAACATAGGAAGTTCCGACTGAATATGAGAGCACACTTCTATACTACAAGGGTGACAGAACACTGCAACAGGTTCCTTCTCTAGAAATATTCAAAATCTGACTGAATGTGATCCTGTGCAATGTGCTCTAGGTAACCTTGCCTGACAGGGGCTGGGCTGGATGATCTTCAGAGGTTCTGTCCAGTCTCAGCCATTCTGTGATTCTGTTTTGTGTTCAGATATGCATGTTCTCATACATGTTCTCATAGTGCTTATATCTAAAAACGAAAAAGTGAAAGTGCCAAACATGGTTGGAATGTGACATCTAGACAAACTCTCCAGAAAGTTATTAGCAGAATTGGTGTATCCAATGTGCCATATCATCATTTTCAGGAAGTATGTTCAGCCAATGGTTTGTTAGTCGTAGCTACTTTGAGATGCAGATAGCTGGTGTGCTGCACCTTTGTACGTGCTTGGATGCTTCCCTGCAAGGGGCTCCCAGTAAACAAAGAAAAGGAGATACTGGGGTGGCTGGAACATGGCAAGGGGCAGTATTTCTGCAATGTGACTTGGTATGAAAGGGGACGAGAGAGCAAGCTAAGGGGAAGCTGTGAACATCGTGATTTACTTTTTGTGTGTGTGTGTGTGTGCTACTTCTACCATGCTGGGCCTTGGTCTAGGTGGCTTAAACCTGATAGAAAGGCTTTGGGAGTTTGCATGCACATCAGCATGCCTAACTCGCCGTCTCCAACAAGATATTTCTGTCTTGGGCTGATTGTGGTGGGTCTCTCCAGCAGCTGGATGACCACATGAACAGAAGAAGAATGAAGAAGAGTACACAAGGAAGAAGAACAGGAAAAAGTGAGCATTACAATTACAGAGGACAAAGCAGCAAACTTACATTTTCACAGGAGTATTTTTGAGTGCCTGTCCATAAATAGGCAGTGTGCAAGAAGTGAAGGGGATATAGAAAATGTGGTTAACCAGATTGTGGAGTAGGATCATGTATATGTGCACCCACAGTCTGACAGGGAAATAAGGTGGAACAGTGCTGGAGCAAGACTGCTAACTGTACTGTGTCTGCAGAGTGAGGCAGTAGCCAAATTGGCAAGTCAGCTGTGCTGTTTAAGTAGGAAGGATTCTGGTTAACCTGTGGAAGAGCTGACTAATATAACACCATCTACGGGATCTTGCTGCCATGCACCATAGATCCCTAGGCATTGTGTGAAAGCCTGTTCACACCCATCTTCTTCATAAAGTGTCTAATCCCACCCTGAAGGATGATGTGTCAGAAACCTGGCAAGTTGAAACTCAGCGTTTTCCTAGATGTCCTGTTTGAGCTTGTCTTTGCAGCACGTCATCTTTCTCTTCCTTCCTTCCCATTATTTTTTTTAAGCTTTAAGGTAAACCTTCCATAAAAATGGATATTTAACATACTGCTTCACCCAGCAGCAGCAGCAATGTAGTTTTATAGTCAGCTGGGGTAGTAGGTTTAGAGTAAATTCTTGTGTATATGAGGACTTAGAGGTGTTCATGACCACTTTCAGGAATGCATTAAACAACATAACTAACATCTGTCACGTGCTGCTTTCATCCTCTTCCCAGGAAGAGAAGGGAATGTGCAGAGGAGTGTTTTGTTTAGGAATTTTTCAAATGATTTCATATACACACATGTTGGTGTCTATTTATGTTAGGGAAGACAAGGTCATAGAAATGTATCTTTATGTTTGTTCCTGAAGGTGCAAGGTTCTCTGATGAAGTCTAGTGGTATTTTGTCTTTGCTCTGGGCATGATCTTGGACAAGCCCTGAAGAAGTGCTTTCCCTTCCATTGGCAAGTTGTATCTCTGTAACAGGCAGTTCAACTGGGCTTCAGGTGTGATTGTGGATTGTTGTATTGGTCTTGGACCTTTAGTATGTCTTGTAGATATGGTGGACTTGACTCCTGATGTGGAGCTGAAATATCATAACCTGATGAACACCATCCAAAAGGCTTCAGAGGGTGACAGGCATTTTCTGGTAACTTTCTTTAACCGTGTTAATTGTGTTATAAAAAAGTCATAAGTTTCACAGCACTTCAGGATGGATCAAGGGGGCTATCCTCACCTATACACTTGTATGGTGAGGACTAGTTGGAATAATTGATGGTAAGCCAAGCTATGAAAAACTCTAAAGTTTGAGACCATGCTGAGTTTCTTGCTCAGAACTGAAGGAATTGAAAGAAAGCCATGTCTCCCACAGCACATTCTGCTGGCACCCCAGAAGCTCTTGATATTTTTCAGAAAGTGAAAAGAGCTTTCTTTAGCCTTTCATAAAGGTTGTTCTTTATTGTGGTTGAGACAACAGTTAGAGGATATGACAGCTTACATATGTCATATGAATGCAGTGTTCTATCCTCTTAAGTCACTGAATTGATAGTTGAAATCCAAAGGCTATATGCTCCAAGAGCTTTGATCTCATCTGCCCTTTTTCTTAATCAGCTAATTATATTTGTAGGGAGTTGCTAATCACTGTTCTCTGTAATTGGAGGCTGAGTGAGAAAAGCCATTAGTATCTGCTAGCGCAGAAATGTTTAAAATGAAGTCATTATTCATGGCTTCACTTAAAATTAATAACCTAATTTTTGAGGAGCTGTGAAATGGGAGCATGCTCATCCTTAGAACTTGTGAAAAGGAGTAGTGGGAGGCGTGTACAACATTGTGCTTTTCAAATGCTTTGAAAATTGAAGTGACAATGTAAAGAAGGCTGTTGTTTGGAAGCTGCTTCTCTCCAAAATGCAAAATTCTGTAGCATTTAAGACAGTAATGGAAAAACTAATTTTCAAGTTGGCAAGAGCAGATGTGGTCTCTTCACCATCAAAGGCAATGCTAAGTAAAATCAAATATACTAAGCTAAGTACATTTGTTACTAATACACAGACATTTTACTAAATGTTTGTCTTGTCTGGAATTGCAAATCTAATGTAATTTTATGACTTTATATGTAGACCCAACTTGATTGAATCACTGCTGCAGGAAAGGAGTGCAGAATGACTCAACACTGTTTCTTCATTCCAAATAATTTTGGAAGGCATTTTCTGTATAAAATGTTCTTGACAATATAAGTCATGTCTGCTGTGTTTATTTACATAGCAAGTCTACATGTTATTTACAGAATGATATGATTTACATAATGTCTTCTTTAAGGAATGTGTTTTTCCCAATCTTCTTACTTTAAAAGACAAACGGTAGGATGAAGGGGGAAACTGTGGAAAATGTAAAAACAAGAAGAAAATAGCAGGATGTCAAAAGTTAAGAACTAGAACATGAAAACCAAATTTGAAAATTGCTGTATTCTGCACCTATCAAATAGTTCAGCTTCTCTAAAATATGAATTTCTGTCTACATTTGGTTATCTAATGCAGGAGAACATCCAAAATAGGTTGATGCAGAACGTGAGTTTTTCCCTTCATCTATTGCTCTCTGACTATTTGGAGCATCCACAGTTTGAGAGATGTGGTAGCTCAGAGCTTGCCCATCTGTTTCTGAGTACAGTTTTTCAATCTTGCATTAGTTTCTTTAAGCATGCTGATCAAGTGGGTTAGTATCTGAAGTTCTTCCAGCAGCTTGCAGGAAGAAGACATTCTATTTTAAACGGAAGGGATTTGCTGTCTTGCATGAATTAAAACATCTGGATCCCTACATTTCTCTGTTACAGTTAGATTGCATTGGTCTAGTCTTTGGCACATGGCAAGTATGGAGCCATATGGTCTTCGTGCTGTCAGCAAGCCTTTTCAGCACATACCTTAGCTTACTCCCCAGCCTTCTCTGAATGGTAGCTGCTACTGCAGCTGGAAAGATAAATGTTCCAAGAGCTTTCAGGCTGTTGTGTCATTCTTCTTGGAATGGATTAGTTATGTTTTTGAGTGGTACAATGTGCAAGTCTAGAGCAGAAAGCTGACTCCTTCATTTCCCATGCAGTGGTCAGAGCCCTAATCTAAATTGGACACCTACTGTTACTGCCAGATGTGTAGCAGCACTTTCTGACTTACACTTTTTGTCCCTTGCATCTTGTTTTCTTGTCTCTGTGAAATCTCTGAGTGCTTGGCACAACTTTTAAATATGCTCTAGATGTATGCTTAAATGGAAAGCTGACTGTTTTGAGAATTGTCTTAGCTGGAATTTACGTTCTGGTGACCAACCGAATGATGATAAAATCATAATAAACTTGCTAGGCTTTTTTTTTTTTTTTTTTGAATTTTAAACAGGAACCTTTCCTTATGAGAGTATGTATGATTTATTCTAAAAATACAAGGATTTTTCCTATCTACTTCTATTATCAAGTATTTCAGAATACTTAAGGAGTTATGGTTTTTAATGTTTAATACTCTTAGTAAGGTCTCTCTCTTTTTTGATTTCATAAAGAGTAGGAAGAGTATGAGGGACTCAGAACGTCTCTATTTTGGAGTCATAAAAAGAACATTTTAAAAACAAAAATGGTTCATATTTTAGTTTTCTTTTGTAGAAGAAAGAACTCATTATTGCTGGAGTTTCTCATTAAATGTATTTTGACCATTATTTTCAGCCTTCTTTTCTGAGTGACAAGTACTGTATCATTTTTTTTAAAGTGTGGGTTTTTGTTATTGCTGTATTTTTTTTCCCTTCTCACTGCTATGAAGTAATGGAAATCTAAAGAATTAGTACTCACCACTTAATGTTCAGAGTTTGTCTTTTAATTATCACAGACCATGGACAATATTAGAAAGATTAAAGAAAACATTGACATTTCAAAACAATTCAGAAAATGAAGTATTCAGAAAATGCTGTTGACAACTTAGCAGAGCAAGTTATGAACAAAGCTTAAATGTGATTGCTTACACTCACTCCTGTCTTACTCCTGTTGGAGTCCTGGTGTATGTTAACTGCGCCAGCAGAGTGGCAGTAACAAACACTAGGGAGTTTCAGTACAAAATGAACTGTATATGTATACAGTTGTATACATATATGTATAAAGTGACTCCTTTTCTATTTGTATTTGTTTGTTTGTTTGTTTGTTTTCCCATTTGTCTTTCATCTTTATGTTGTGCTTGTTGTGATTTTTTTTTTTTTAAGTTCTGTTGTTCAAGCATCTGCCTCAGTGTATTCTTAGAAGAGCATGTCATATAGGAAACAGTTTATACTAGCCATTGAAGTTATTAATGTGAAAACCATTGAGTTATTACTTGTTATAATGGTTAGAGTGAATGCTTTGAATTTTGAGATCTGGTTTGTTCTAGTGATAGGTTTCCTTCTTAAATGAAAGATTTGGGAAAAACTTGTTGAGCTTAGTCCAGATGACCTCATGTCTACCTGGAGCCCTTGTGCCACTATTTCCTACTGGCTGGCTTTGTGGTGGACTTGTAATCTTTTCTAACGAGCTTGTTGAAATGGAAGCTTTTAGGCTTTCTTGCAATTATGATTTGCAGTTACCTTTACAGTGTAAGAATTGGGGGTGGAAAGGAATCAGATTGTCAGTGTTAATACTTTCAATGAGATAAATACCCATGAAACATAAACCATTAGGTTAATAGGAAATGTGTGTGTTTTAATGTAGATTTTTATCAGAAAAAAAAAAAAAAAAAAAGTTCATTTCCTTTTCCAGATGTCCTTGTTTTTGACAAATTAAAAATTTAGATATCTGTGCTTCAGATCCTAGTCTCTTAATCAATGGGGCAGATGCACAGGCAGTGTAATTTGAGTGATTTTTAGCTGCTATGTACAAGATGCCTTCCTTTCCTCTTCATTTATATGCTTTAGAAACACAACATATCTCTTCCTGCCAACTGGAGTTGCTAATTTGTGTGCAAGCTCTGTCACCTTGCTTCTCTGTCATCTCAAGGTACCTGTTGCCTGACTGTGCTACATCAAGCTACTATGTATCTGCTCTAAAAGGAGAAACCTAAATTCCATATCCAGCTGCTAAGTTGTTGCTTTGTTTCATCCACTTAACCTCTAACAGCTCATTTTATCTCTAATGGAGTGTATAGTGAAAATGTATGCTAGACTCTCACAAAATAGTGGGCTCTAATTATAAATTATATGTACTATCACTGATTTTTTTTTTTTTTCTGGTTTTAAGTGAGCTGAGTATTCCCCAAGCTAATGCATTATACATCTTTATCGTTAAGTGGTTGGCTAAGCCAAACATCGTGCTCAATGTTCTTTTGAGACAGTGTCTTCACAGTATTATACTGCTGCTACAGAGGTTTCTGATCAGAGCACCCAATCTTGCGTAATGATGAACTCATGGTACTAAGTAGGAGAACAATAAAAGTGAGGTAAACATGCCTGTGCCAAGCCAGCTGCCTGATATTTCTTTTTTTTCTTTTTTCTTTTTTTTTTTCTTTTTAATACTGATGATGCGTTCAGCAGTATACAGAACCCAGAAGAAAAAAAAAAAAAAAAAAAGAAAGAAAGAAAAAAAAAGAAATGCCAATTTGCTGTCAGAGGATCTAGAGCCCATGGGAGCATTTAAGATGAGATTCATCTTGCCTAATGCTAAATCTCTAAAAGCTTTCTCATTCTGTAAGTATTAAAGATGAGTTAGCCACATATTTTTAGCAAAGGTGATTAGTTCAGTCTCAGATACTTTACATATAGACAGCTGAATTAGGATGAAGTTCATCTGACTCTCCAAAGAAGAAAGTGATAGTGGCACATCTTAATATTTTCAGCAGTTTCCTATGAATCAACTTTTTCTATTTTTGAGTTTGGATCACTGGGATAAAAAGCCACTTTGTGCCAAGCTCTTCACTGTAATGCCAGAACAAAGCTTATTGAATCTTGTGTTATCCAAGAGTGAATAGAGTTTAAGAAGAAAGAAGGGAATATGTTTCATTCACCTTCTTACATTACATTTCTCATCGGTCCAATATTCTGTTCTTCTGGAATTACATATTCCACTAATTTAAGCGGGAGCTGGAATATACAAGAAATTGGCTTCCATATTCATAATCTGTGAAATACCAGCTTAAGTAAAAAAATAAAAAATAATAATTAAAAAAAAAGTACAAAACTGGAATCTGTCAATCATGATGTGATACTGCTATTTGATATGGCCTGCTCCAATTCTTTAGTCTTATTGACTCTCTAGAAATTGTATTTTTCATCAAAAGAACAAAACAAAATACACATGCAACAAGCCTTATTCCATGTTTCAGGTATTTTGAATGTTGTTACTTTATCTGCCAGGAATTAGCATGAGAAACGATTCAACTTGAAATGCCCCAGTAAGCCCTGGCTATATAGAGATTAGCTTTGAAATCATTTAACATATGGTTTCATGTCATGTCCAGTCTCATTAATCTCTGTATCTTTTAGGTTTTGATTAAAGTAAACTCAAGTATTAAAAAGCAATCTATATCCCCAAAGACAGTGATCAGTGTAACACTGGTTTAGTGGAAGAAATCATGCAAACAGCTGTGTCAGCTGAGAGACTTGCCTAGATCTCAATTTCTTTTTAGAGTTCAGTGAACCATTATCTTGGCAGTTTCTGGAGGAATATGAGTAGCTGTTCTTGGAACCTGGGTGATGAGTTTTAGCAAGTGAAGATACAGATGTGTGTTTGAGATGGTGTAGCCATCCATCCATCCAAGCAGTGGAGCACTGCTCCAGTTTTCTTCAGTCTTCAGAGATGTGGAGTTTGTTCAGAGAAACAGACTGTACAAAGACTGAGAAGCTGGGGAAGGTCTTCTGGCAAGAGAACAGCATGAATTATCTCATTGCTCAAAGAAAGAAATTTTAATCTGCACTTTTGTTGTTTTTGGATGTAGTGTTTTATATGGGGAACATAAGGGAAGGCAGGCAGTATCTTTTATCAAACAAACTCAGATGGTTGTGAAAGATGGGCAAGCTTTTGGGCAAAACATGCTCTCAATAAATCTGGCATAAGGGAGTTGGAAATAAAAGCTTGTGAGTTGTGTGTGTGTGTTTGATTTGTTTTTGATGTTTATTTGTTAATTTACCAGGTCTGATTCAAAACCAAGAGATGGACGGATTATTTCCTGTGAAATATTCTTTTCCTGTTCTTGGTCATCTTTATTGATATCTGTCTGAGATTATTCCAATTCTTCATGGTTGGGTGTTTCCACTCACAATTTCAACAGGGACATTTGTGCATTGGATGAGCATATCAGGTTTTAAGATGCACACGTGTGATTAATTGATTCTAAGGATGCCTCTGTGGGGAGGCATTAAAAGCTGCAGTTGGAAGGATATGTTGGCTGTAGAAATACCTTGAAAGCTTTTACTTTTGAATCTGAATTGTTTTTAAGTCTCCATTTGGTATTTATTGGTCTACGGCAGGCTTACGTCTGGTTCTGAATCTGGTGAAGTTTGGGAGATAGGGTGCTGTTTAAATGCTAGCAGGGTTTTTTTTTTTCTAAGATATATACATAAAATAGATGGTTAGCTCTTAGAAAGCTATAGTACTTTTGCCTACATCAACTGTAGAAAAGTACTTCTAGAGAAAAAAAAAACAAAACAAACAAAAAACAAACAAACAAAAAAACTTATCCCTATCAAATTATTCTCATGCATGTATTTATAAAATTAAAAAGAAAAAATGTTCTGTATGCCTGCTATGTAGGACTGTAGTGTATCCGTTTCTCTTGCTAGTAGTAATGAACTAGTGCTGAGAGGCTACAATGGAGATAGGGAGCATCGTTGCAGCAGATGTAAAAATACCAGTTTAAAGCATAATCCTTACTTCATGAACTAACCATCTAAATAAATGAGTCAGACTAAAGGAAAGCGACAAACATCTAATGTTCAGAATGGTGGTTTTCAAATGCCATTTGAAATCCTGAATTTCTTACAAAACTTCCCACTAATGAGTATTTTATTATTTTATTTGATACAGTGAAAATAATAATGTGCTAGCAGGTCAGGCACAAAGGAATAGTGTAAAAAGAACATATGAAGTTTTATCTATTCCACAGACTTTTCCGGTCTTTTTTTTTTTTTTTTTTTTTTTTTTTTTTTTTTCTCCCAGGGTTTTTTGAATTATGCATTCTGGATATCACTTAACTTTCCCTTGCAGCCGTTTTCCAACTTTGGATATTATATGACCATAAAGCTGTGCTTTTGGGAGGAGATTAAGTTTTTCTTATAATTTGTGAGCTGTGTCTTCCTGTGTTCAGAAAGCAGTTAGCACAGTTTGAGAAACTATTGCTTTACATTTGAGGAGTTGGAAGTGATTAAGCAATAAAAGCTGCTGTGAGGAACAAACTAGTCTCTTTTCTCATTGTCTAAAACTGTGATCACTTAGAGGGAATTTTTTCAAATGCAGATTGTTTCTATGACTACTACAACACATCTTTCAGTCTCCAGCTAAGGCACTGTAAACTATACTTGCATTAAGATCATTCATCAAGGTGAAGAAAGTGAAGGCTGATTGCTTTTTTCCTCCCTTACTCTGAACTGCATGACACAGGATATTGTTAAGGCATGGTAGGAAAAAAGCAAAGGCAGGCTTCTGTTTGCATACTCACTCCTTCCTGCAGAAGTTCTTCAAGCAGTTGTGAGCTCTTTAAACTGACTTGTAGGATTCTGGTAAATCAAAATTTGAGATCTTATTGCTCAAAACTGAGTGTGATGATTGATTTTGTGTGTTTTTTGCTGGTGGTGGTTGGCTGTTTGTTTCAGCTATCCAAGGGACTGATGCTGACAAGTGCAGTCATTGTCCATACAAATAGTGACACTTTTTTTTTTTCATGCAGATGACTCAATTCATGTAGAAGAGTAGTAAACAGTAGGAATCAATGGTATTACATTTAGGACACAATTGCAACATTAGATCCGTATCTAGGTTCCGAGGCTGTCCACTGCTTTTGCTTTGGGTGTGCTGGGGGGCAGATAAGACTTGGTGTGGCAGAATAAATACAGCTGTGTTGCTGTGGCTGTTGTACGAGCTCCCAGAAGCTCTTCCAGGAGGGAATGGTGTTTTCTCTCTGTCCTGGTTCCATGTGCTCCCTTCTTCTGCTGTTTGTCCTGCCAAGGAAACAGTAGTGCCTGTGCTGTTACTGCCACATATCAGTGGGATGTGTGAAGAGGCAAAGTGCAGTGGAGGTTTATGTCCATGATGAATCAAAAACAACTCTGGTCTTCAGAAACCATTGACTGACCAGACAAACTTGGTATTAAATAAGAATACTGTGCTTGTCAGAATACAGGTGGTGCATGGATCTGTGTGCATGTGTTCTGTGATTGTAAATGGCTTCTTTGAAGAAGCTGCTCTTAACTAGGCTCAGTAATATTATAGACACCCCTTAAACGTATGCTTGAATGATCTAAACCAAAGGTGTTCTCAATAATGGCTTGTTGAAAGAAAGGGGGAATCCCTGAAGACCTGTCCCAGACTACTTAGCTGGGAACTGCACACAAAAAGACCAATTGATTTCAGTGCTGCGTGCAGCCCATGTACAGAGAGTGCATGCAATTTCCTAATGCTACAGGTCAGTACTGATCTTTGGAAAGTTTTGCTAGAGTATCTCTAAATTTTGGTGTTTGGGACTTAGACAGCAAAACAAACTACAGTAATGTCAGTAGAAAGTATGTATCTTGAAGTAAATTATACATATTTTAACTTTTTTAATAATTCATGTATATTCCTTTAATGATCTCTGAATATATGGTAAATAGCTGCTTATATAGCTTTCCAAAATTACCTCTGAACTGATGAAGTTCAGTCAGGTGTAAATCTTCACATGTAGTTCTAAAGTTTATGAAGAAAAGCTTCTGAGTCAGATTTGCATAATAGATCAGTTTAAAAAAAAAAAAACACTGGTGCGTTACCTCAAGTAATATTATTTAGTTAAACACAAATGTTCAATACTAATTGAATGCCTTGAGCAAATGCAAAGAATGGGCTTGTATTGTGTACTTGTGTACTGATTCAGCCATCACTAACTGCATGCACTTCAGTCACAGTTGGGAGCCTTATTTTACAACAATTGAAAATATAAGAAAGAAAACAAACAAAAATAAATACTTTCCTACTGGTTTCAATTGTATCCAAGAAATTGAGTTTAGAGTGAGTTTTTCCAGGTTTACTCATCTTTTCAAACAGTTAGGTGTCAAAAGTACATTGGCCCCCCAACAGGTGTATAATCATTGCTCTACGCACTAGGAGTTGCACTTGAAAATGAGATAAAAATCACATAGTTCGTCTGCATCTGTACTGTGCCAAATGTAGCTGAAGATTATAATTGTGTTTGGTGTGTGAAGGAGTGGTACTAGCTCTTATTCTGTCCTTAGAATTGCATTTTTGGAGGCTATGCTTGTCTCTTCTTTGACGGAGCAGGACCTAGGGTAAGTTCTGAACAGAGGAAACGCTCCACAAGCCTCAGCAGCTACTGGGAAGTTGGTGGAAGGGCTCATGGTGTGGGAAAGGATGGGAGGTGAGGTGGGAGCAGGCTGAACTTAAGGAGCTGAAATACTGCAGTAGGTATGGAGTCTTTACTATGTGAGGCCTGCAAGAGAAGAGAAATTGTTGGGGGAAAAAAAGGGGGTTTCAACTGGTAGAACCTGTGGTTTTGGGAAAGGGATGCATTTTAGGGTTAACAAGACTCGAGTGGTGAATGAGTAGAAAAACTAGGGTAGAAGAATTTGGGGCATTGTAGTTTCTTCTGACAACAGTCTTGTAAAGTTTTTACATTAAGGATTTTTGAAGTTCAATTTCAAACATGTTTTAATTTCTTTTTCTACACTAGTGAATTTTCGTCTTTCCCAGCAATAAGTTAGTTAATACCTAAGCTAAAGACATGTATTTTAGCATTTTGAAGTTGTAGATTTTTGTTGAATAGGCATGTTATGCTTTTACCTAAAAGTACTTACTTTTACTGTAGGCTATCACTTTACAGAGTCACATTTGGCTATCTTCATGGTAAGTAGGCTACATATTTTTGTCCCTTTTCATATACTCACAATTTGGAGTAGAAAACAAAACTTGGGCTTTCCTGTCTCTCCAACAAGGAAGGTATTTCTAACTGGAAGATCTTTCAACTACTACAATATAAAAGGAAGTCAAAAAAGTGTGCATGGTTTTTTCTTCCTTGCCTATCTGTATTTTAACTCAGGACAGCTAAGCAAGTACACTTTTGCTAATTCAGTATCAAGGGTGCCAGTGATCTCATACATGAGAAAAATCCACAAGTTGTTTCATAGAAGTGACTCAAAGAATTGTAAAAGCTCTCAAGTGCGATATATGGCATAGGAGTAGTTTCTATGGAATGTAACTTTTAAATGAATGTGTCAGGAACTCAGTTCATTGATTGCAGTTGTACTGAGAAGGCACAACCAACTGTATTCACTTTGGTTCCACAGCTCTTCTCAAAATCTGTGTATCTTGGAACAATGGTTGGCAACACAAATATAAACTGGTGAAGTCAGTGAGCACTGAATTGAATAAGCTAAATCTCCAGATAGAAACTTTTTCCTTTGTACCTCACATTTTAATCTCAAATCTTACTCCAGGAAATACATCTTACTTGATTTTTGAGAATACAGAAAACATTTTCATTATTTCCTTGTAAGATTATGCTGCAAATATCTTGAACTCAATGTTCTTTTTACACATCTGCAACCACTTGTGCTTTTTTCATACAATTCTCAGATCACTGCCTAGTAATGGCAGTTAGTTGAACTAAAGAAATAGTGACACTTTAATTATATCTGCTTTCATCTCCTGGAAGTTAACTGTTCTCCACCACCCTGCTCATGCATCTTGCATCTCTTCTCATGTTCTTGATGCAGAAGCCTTCTGCTCTCATAGCTGCCTGGGGTCATCTGAAAGCAATCAGTCTTTTCTTTTGATGTTGTGAGATTTTTTTTCTTTTATTTTCTACTGTTTGATAATGCTGTTCAAGGAGATACTAAACATTAAAGGAAGAGTAAAGACAGGTCAACAACATCTTGTGTGAAGACTGGGAAAGGGGAAGGTAGCAGAGACTGTGCTGGGCTTGCAGTGGAGTGAGGGACTCCTGTGGACTGGAGCAGTTGGGCGTTCTGCACTTCTGTTATCTGCAGCTTTTATGCAGTGAACTAATGAGTTTAATTTTTGTTATCTGCTTATCTTCTGTGAGCTCAATTGCTTGGCAAAGGCTTTTGTTTTACTCCATATTAACTGCTGTTGGGGTTTTGCATTGCAAACATGACATTTATTAATGTTTTACATTATTCATTTGTTTTGTCCCCAGTCTCATAAGTTAAGTTGAAGCATAAGAAGCAAAAAGGGTTTTATAACACTGCCAGGTTGAGGTGTCTTAGTTACTGATAACATTTGAGTATTACTCTTAACATAAAGGCAAATTGGAGGAAAACGTTATAGCCTGTTTCCTGTAAATTAATTTACAGATTATTCGTCTGAAGAAAACCTGACTGAAACAGTTCAATGCCCACACCAATGGAGCTGATAAGTGGTGGTTTTGGTGTTTTTTATACTTTCTGACAGAAATGTCCAGATTATCCAGGAAAATAAATGTAAAAATTTATTCGCATTGCAAACATCTGTATCTTCAAAATGACTATTTATAAGATCTCGCTAATTAGAAGCATAATTTAAAATGTATGAAAAAGACCAGCATACTATGGTTTAAGCTGTTTTCTTCTTTCTTTAAATTCCCATGCAAAACAATTAAGATAGAATCATGGCCAAGGGCACTTACAAGTGCTTTCAGGTCATAATATCCCTTGGGAATGCAAGAGTTGATATCTCCCAGTTTATACAACTGGGAAATATTGAAGTACAATAAGCTAGAGCTGAGAAAAGCTATCCAACCTGTGAAAGCTGTGGAATGTAAAACAGGTCTGCCATATTGTAAGTGGGACTGAACAGCACATCATGTCATCCTTGAGGCCTTGGGGATGTCAGGCCCTCATGGCAGAAGTTTTCATACAGACCCTCTCCACTGTTAGGACGTCTGTTAGTTTAACACTGTTGTGTGCTTCACAAAGGCAAAGGAATGGGCTTGTTACTGGCCTGCTATGTCCAGGCATGGAGTACAATTCACTTGGTAAACCTACACATGGAAATGCCAAAATGGCACGGGAGGCTATGATGTAACTTAAACTGTCCTGAGACTCTGCTGCTGATTAAGTATTGTTGATCTTCATGTCAGATCAGGGCTTTCACTCCATGCATTTTGTACTTGAAGAACATAGACAGTTTTCTGCAACAAGATATACACATTATGATGCACTGCTCACATTCATCATGACCATGACTTGCCCGTAATGCAGACATGCCTCCCAACATGCTTTTTTTGTTTGTTTGTTTGTTTGTTCAATAATGCTAGCTGCTGGTGTTGTTTAATAATATTTAATTACTGTTTGTTGATCCTGTCAAGAAGTTTCCTTGGGCTAGTGCAGACATTTATAATCCAACTATTTAATACTGGCTCATCGCAGATTAGAATTTTGAAAATATTGGAAGAGGATGGAGAATCCAAGTAATAATACATAATAGTTATAATGTTTAATCAATCTGTGCATCTTAATTTACATATGTTACCTGAAAAGCAAATGTACACTGACACTGACTAGCAATGACAAAAATTGGGTTCAGTTCCTAGAGGTCCTTTGAAAATTGTTGAATAACTGACTTTTCTGGGTGGGAACATCTGAAATTCTGGGAGGCAAAGCTATGCTGTTTAGGTGTTCAGTGAATCAGATCTACCCACTGATTAAAAATGTGTTAGTAAATGGTTTTAACAAAATAGTTTTTGGAGAGCAGATCAGGAGAACTAATGCTCACTAGCAAGAGCAATTCCCAGGTGACCTCAGTTGCCTCCCCTCCCACTCCTGTGCTGAGTCAGTATTGGGTCTCCTGCGGCAGTACCTCCAGCATCTATATGGTTTGCCTGAAATTACTTCTCATTCCCAGGTTGTTGTGGAGCACAGGAGTCCCACTGGTTGGCAGGTTCATCTGTTGCCCCTGTTGATCTGTTGCTGTCAGTTCTGGGGACTATGCAGTTTATCCCCGGCTTAAATAGCTGCTCTCAGTCTGCAGAGGAGGTTGAGCAGTTAGCTGTTGCCTACTGCCCCTTAGCCTTGCCTGTGGTTGTGGCATATACTGCTTTTGGAGTTGGACAAAGGCTGTAGCAATTCCCAGGATCCTTACCCACAAACAGAAAATTTCTTGAATGATTGTTTTTAATTTTTATTTATTTATTTTGTGGAAATATATATAAAGAAAAATCCCCTTCTTGGAGTCCATCTATGCTTTTGCTACCACAGTGCTGAAAAATAGCAAAGAATGCTATACGGTGCATCTAGGTTGACTTGCTTATCTTAGTCATGATGTTTACAGGTGCATTGCCCACACATTCTGCAGTGTAATCAAAACATTTATGTTTACATGAACCTTTAAACTTAGATAGCCTTAACAGATATGCTTCCAAAATTTCACAGCTCATTCATGTCAAGAAAACCTGTTTAGGTCTGAGTAATTGTTCCTGTCCAGTTAACTGTTATTCACCAGCAAATACCAACAAAATGACTGTTCTCCTTTGAACCTAATTGCTTGGCATTACTTGGCATTATATTATCAAGGTGGAACAGCTCTGCCTTTGGCTGCAAACAATATATAACTTTTAAAACATTTTTTTTACTTTCTTTTTCAGAGAAATTACAAGAACTTTATGGTGTTTTGTAGGAAAATATACACTCATATATGAGGTATTATACACATATACCCCTCATGCATGCCCTGTGTTATGTACATTTTATACACATTTTATAGTATATATTCACATGGATATCTCACGTAAAATGACTGAAAGCTATGCAAGATAAATCATATCACCATTCATTGCTTATATTCTGGCCTGACAATGGGGACGAGTTTTAACACTGACAATGGCTGCTGTGAGGCTTCGCTGTGTGTGCTTAGCATCACATTTGGTGGCACACCTCTAATCTTCTACACATGTAACTCTTAAAACCAAGTAAGTGTAGTTACAATCTTAGGATATGAACAATCTCATTGTTAAGTACTTCTGTTAAGTACTTCTGTTGGTTTGTTTTTTATCTTCCTCACAAAACTGGAGCCCCAAGCATCAGGAATACACATGATCTTGTAATGATGTATTATGTTAAAAGTGGAAGAATGAAGGTTAAGAAAAATGAAGAAAAAAAAAATGAAAAATCTATGAAAACCAACAAGGACCAAAGTAAAAGCTTTAATTCCAAATCAAATATGAATATCCATTCTTTCCATTTAGAAACAGAAGTATCTAGTTCTTTCTCCTGTGTATTGGGAAACTGGAAGTGTTATAGACTTCCTTCAATTTTCACTTGAAATATATATTTTTATAATCTGTACTACTTCTTGGTCAGTTTATCAAGGCTTTGAGTCAAGTGGATGTTCATTAAAAATATTTCTGGAAATAAATAATAAAATCCTCTTCAGCAATTAAATCTGAATACATTATAGTTTTGTAGTTGATTGCAAAGGACATTGGGCAAAACTGGCCAGAAAAGAGCTGGTATATTTAAAGTATATAAGGAAATAGCACACAGAAAAATCTCAACATATATATACATGTATCTTCTTTATAGATGAGAAGGAGAGAAAAGTAGATCCAACTCTTAGTTGCAATGTGGTTTTACAAATTTAAGTGATAAAGCTTATAGCAACGGTGATTAAGCCTTATCTCTCTATATTAATCATTATAGCGAGAAAAATGTTTTTTATAAAAATCTTTTAAATATAAATTAGTATCAGTCTTTTGTATGAGTATCATTTATAACATATTTATTGACTTTCATATTTATAACTTATTTAAATGATTTATAATATTGTGAATGATTCAGAAGGCTATTAATGGTGCTTTTGTCTTGTAAAATGAGCCAAAAATCATGCATCTGAAATGTTTTCTTTTTTCCCTTTAAAATGTCATGAGAATAGACAATAGGCTGGACTGAAGCAATACAGCCTGGAGCTAGACAGATGGAATCCTGTGTTTAAGGATAAAACTAAAGGTTATTATCCACCTTATCCTTGCTTTTCCTGTACCAGAGAGCACAAATAAGACATTTTGAAGCCCTCTTCAATCTATCGAATGGTGGCAGCCATTCATCAGGATCTTACCTTTTACTTGTAACAATAACGATCTTGCAATACAGTAAGGAAATTCATAGTTTGATGCTTGTGCTTTTGGGTTGACTTTAATTAACTGTGCCAGATTGCTGGGTCAAAAGTTAGAGTGCCTGCATACTTTTCTGTAAACCTAAGATAACGTCATTCTGATCTTTCTTTTTGTGTTATCTGAATAGCGTGATTAATTTTCTGATAATGCAACAAAGGGAAAATGCTGGAATCTTTTACACAAAATGACATCTTGTAGCTGCCTGCAAGTAAGAATGTGGTTTGAGTTAAGTTCCTAATTAACACACAAAAAAATCTGTTTTTCTCCTGGAATATCTCTTCTTTCATCTAAATATGTGTGGAGGCTGCCTTTATCAAGAAACTTTCTTTAACAAGAAAGTTTCCGTTTCATGACTTATTTGGGAGGATAAGGCCCTTGTTGTCAGCAGGGAAGCCTAAAACTTTGCTTTTATTAAAGTGTTTCTCAAACTTGAGTCCTTCAAAGAAAATACTGTTTCACTGTGCAGCTAGTGAACCTCTGGAGTAGTCAGCAACATATTTCAGACTGAAATAATAGCTGCTATAGTCAATATCTCAGAATTTTCTCTGTTTTGGAATGGACAAAACATCTACAGACACACTAAAATGTTACTTAAATTTATTTGCTTGGAAAAAAAAAACACTCAACTTCTAGACAGTTATATTTAAACTGACAGATATGATTGTAATCCAGCTGAAAGGCGTTGCGGGCTGCTCCTGTTTGTCAGTGGTCATTGAATTCATGTTTTGAAATGCAAAATTTGGTCTGTGGTCCACAACTGTATTTTGAGGACAAACACTGTCTCCCTGTAGTAAACAATATAAAATACTTCCCAGTAATCCTGCAGTTGAGTGAAGCAGGATGACTGGGTTTTAGTAAGGAAAGTCTGTGGAGATTTTGGATTTTGCAAATTCACGTCTCTGATTCTTTCATGGTCTCATTGCTATCTTTCTCTTGCTGTATTTCTGGAGAAAGGCTATGAACACTTCTGCCTGTCCCCAAACAACTTTGTAATGAATGGACAGTGTCTGCTGTCTAAAAGTCAAATGAGTTATCTCTCTGCCAAGTTTGCTTGTGTTTGAGATGTATATTCTTGATGGCAGAAGGATTTCCTCTGTTCCTTGATACCGTCTAACTTTGCCTTTTGTCTTTGATCAGTGGTTTTAGGGGAGGTGTCTTTTTTTTTTTTTTTTTTTTTCTCCATCCTGGAAAGATAAATTTTCTTCAAGCTCACTATTAATCTGGTGCTTTCAGGGTGGAGGAAGCATAGTCTTTGAAATCACCCTTCATAAATTAAACCTTAATATCTCATAAATACAAGCATTAGTCACAATTGGATCCAAATTCTAGTTTGGACAGATTGTTTTTTATCTGTGTTATTTTTCCCTGGGTGCAGAGTTCTTCCCTGTTTCCCCACACTGCATTGTTTTGTGGATCCACTTAATCTGTTGAGTGAAGAAAATTTTGAATTTCTACACCAAACTATAAATTTTTGTTAGCGTATCACCTAGTATAAAAGATTGTTTATGCTTTATCTCCCTCAGTTCTTGATTATTGAAGTGGATTTATTTACACATTTAAATTTCTTACACACATAGCTCTACTCATCCTGTTCCAAATATCTTCCTTAAAGTAACACTTGCTTTTTCAGAACATAAAGGAAAACTGCTCTATTCTCATTTCCTTCATTAAAATACTTCTTACATATTGCAAAGGAAGGTGTGAATTTCAGCTGAAATGAACACAGGTTATTACTTTTACTTTTTCTTTAATCTGTAGCACCTTGTTTTGCAAATGGTGACTAATTATATTCACCTCCTTAACAGACTTCCCTAATAAGATAGAAAAAGGAGGAAAATAAATCAATTCATTGACTTGCTTTTCATTTAGTGGCACATTGATCTAAACATTTGATTAGTAAAGATCAGTTTTGGGTGAGGATAAAGGAAATTCTCAAGTTAACATGGAACTGAGAATTCCTTCAAGAAAAGGATTATTTCATCATGTAATTCTCTGCCCCTTTTTCCCTCCCCATAATATTCTTGGTAAGTGTTAGGAAACGTTCGAAACCTTATTTTCTTGGTAGGCATGCCTGGCACTCCTTTCTGAAGAGCACTGTTCAATTATCTGGTTTTATTGTCAGAATTCCAAAGAGCTCATTTGTGTTTTAGGTTTTAGTTCCTACATAGGTAATGGGGTGTGTGTTTTTGGGTGGCGGTGTCACTTGACTGTCAAAACAATGAAAGACTACTCTGGACAGGTTACTTTTTTTTTTTTTTTTTCCATAACCTAGCAAAGATCACATGGGGCTCAATCCTGATTGCACTGATGCTAATGCCAAAGGCTTTGACTAGAATATGACCAAAGTTACATTCCAGCACGGCATGTAACCGTCATCATGAAAAGATTTAGTATATTTAATTTCACTTGATGCAAATTGAAAACAACAGATTAATGGATTTAGGATTTACATTCCTTCAAAGACTGTAAATTCTATGGTGAGTCTCTCCCCAGTAGAAGCTGGGAGGGTGTATGGGGGAAAGTAAGCCTTTGCTTTTCTCCTACCTTCTTCCTTCAGTTCTGGGTACTGATCAGTTGCAGCAAGGACGTTGAGCCTGATAGGCTTCAGTCAGCATATTTGTTGTGGGACAATTCTGTGTTTGGTAGGGTTTTGGGCAAATCACGGTCTTTAGCAGTCAATCTCCCAATGATGACCAGGGTGTATCTGTGCCTGACGTCCTACTGTAGCAGCCTGACTTCCTGCTCCAGCTTTTCCTCAACTGTGTTGGCATATTTAAACCCAAAAATCTGTTTTCCTTCTGTAACCCTATGATAAACTTGAAACAAATGGCTTTTCTATAAGCCACTGTTTCCAGTGCCAAAGGATTAAATTTTCCTTGTTAACCTCACAGGATGTCTAGGTGGGTGTGGTTTTTTTTCTGTTTTTTGTTTTCAGTTGGGCTTAAAAAATCAGTTTTATTTCTTGGGAAAATACCCAAAAGAATGAAAAATTTTTGTTCTCTTCCTTGCTACCATATTTGGTGTAGACTGCTTTTTAAGGTTCAATAGTGAAGATAACCTATTCTAAGAATTATTTTTTCTGGATGAGGTTCTTGTTTTGCATAGTGTCTGTTTTTTGTTTAAATAGTGTCTAAAGCCTATTTCAGATAAAATCAGGTATGGTGACTTCCTTTGGTTGGGAAGGCTACGTGCAAATTATCCATTATGTTCAGCTAAGCCCAATGTGCCTGTACAAAGAGTTTTGAAATGTAAGTGCTCTTACATCTCTACCACCCATCTCTAAAACTTTGACTGCTGCTACTGGTGTTGAAGTGGACTGTTTAGTCAAAACAAAGGAATTTTGCCTGGCAATAACTGGAGAATGAAAAGCAGCAGCAAAGATTTATTATATATTAGATTTGTTGTTTAGAAGCCAACTTTGAAAGAATCTTAGTGGATTTTGTTCAGTGTTTGCTAACTTCAGTACTTTCATTAAGGCTGATTTTTCACTGATGTCACTCCCCAGAATTACAGCGAACAGAGATCAGCCATAGGGACTGTCATCATACAGCACTAACCATTATGGAAGATGCACCAAAAAAGCTTTTCAATGCCCAGCATCTGTATAAGTAGTGCATTTTACTTGCATAGCTGGCTTCTTGTTAATTCTCTTACAGAGAATGATAGGAAAAAAGTAATGGCACCGATTAGAGATGAAGCTGATGTGACTTAGTGTCTTGTTAATTTATCTTAAAATGACAAAAAAAAAAAAAATCCTCCAAAGTTGTTTATAAACCATGCTTTTTTATTAATTGAAAACATTATCTTTCTCCATTCCAAAAAACATGAATGCCTGTTACATTATTCTCCCTGTTGACATGCTAGGTTAAAAATCGCTGTATACAGTACAGTGAAATGTTAATATCAAGATCTAGATGGATGATAGGATTTCTGTATTACAGAAGGAAGAGTATAATTTGTCTGTATTGGGATATCTTAGCTGTCATGTCCTGTTAATTGATGTATGAAAGATGGTTTGATAAGCAAGTACCTAGAGCAGAAACAGTAAAACATAATTGAGAGAAGTGGATATTTTTAGGGGTGTATATCGTAGTTCACTAAACTGTTACTGCGAACATCTGTTAGAGATTTCAACATTACCTTCTGTAGGCTTTCAGAATGGCTCAGTAGCCAAATATGTTACCAGATTTATAATATTTTCTGAAGTTTAAAAACAGTATATTGACATATTCTAGGCAATAATGAATAGCAGCCTACATAAGTTGAAGGGTACTCCAGCTTTCATTTCTTAAAATAAATTTTAGTGATTTTATTTATAAGGAAGGTAACGCTTACTATATGAAGATATAGTGAAGTTATGGTCTATTTCCATCAAATCTCAAGCTAAACTCTATTTGCCTTCAATTGGAAAAGGGACCAGTTTTTCTTTGGGAGCCTGGAGGGAAACTTCTTGAAAGTCGTCATTGGTTTAGGGTTGTATTTCGCAGTTCATAGAATCTACTGAAATCAGAGATGGTTACTTTAACCCTATGACAGATGGAGCCAGGATGTCTGTGCCATCAAAGAGAGCAAAAATGAAATGTGAGTGAGCACAGAAGTCAGTAAATATGAGAGTAATGGGAATGGGCATGCTGGGAGGGTAAGGAAGGATATATTGCTGTCACTTTTTTCAACCATCAGCTTTGAAGCCAGCTACTGGTCTGTGTAAGTGACCTCTCCAGCCTAAGCTGGAAAAGGTTAGAGGGTTATATAAATGCAGTGCTCTATATAAACCTCTCAGGGACACCTATCCAGAGTGTTTTTCACAATGACAGGACAGATATGCTCCTTTAAGAGGATGGACTAGATGATCTGAATTGATTTTTACTTCTGAAGATATTTTTACAGCTTAACCTTGGTTATGCAATGGAGTTGTCAATATACTTTGAGTGTTTCCTCTCTCTTCTGCCATTAAGTATAGTCAACTGGATTAAAAAAAAAAAAAAAAAGTCTTGATAAAATACATCATTAAATTCTGCATCTTTGAAAGGCTGAATATTGCTCGTTGTTAGAAAGATGAGGCAGTTAAGATGGTGATGGACGGGACTAAGGCTGTCAGGTTATAAGATCCGTCTCCAATAGTTAAAAGGATATTAAAACTAATTACCTAGTCTGTGATACTCCCATTACAAAGCTGTTCCAGAGATAGTCTTCTAGTTTCCAAACTAAGTTACTTTATAGCCTTTCAGTCAGCATTATCCTTTGGATAAATAACTTGTCTTTCTAGGGTTTATTGCTGCAAAGCTTTCAAGGCTTTTTTTTTTTTTTTAACCCTCAGAGCTATCATTTTGTTCAGTACACCAAACAAAACAAGGCAAGTTCTCTCTCTCTCTTTTTTTTTTTTTTTTTTTCTCCTTGCAAAACTGAGAACTTGGGCCTGGTCTCTCTAGGCAAGGAAATTGGACTAAGATAAAGTAGTGATGGATTAGAAAAATCAGAAACTACAACAAGCTGAATGAGGTGTACTGGAGACTGTCTTGTTGGTATCAAGTAAAGGCTGCCATAAGATCTACTCCACTTTCTGCGCTCTGGTGTTTGGAAGAGACAGAAGGTTGTGAGTCTTTTCATGGGTAGTTACTGACATCCATGTAATGTAACCTCCCAGCAGAGTGTGCTTCTTTCCCTCCTGCTGATTCTGTGGTGTTCAATAACCTCCAGCTGTCCTCAGTTAGTGCAGAAGATTAGTGAAATGAATGTAATGAATCTAAAAATTGCAACTGTTGACGGTCACCGTGAATTTGTAATACCATGTGGTAGAACTTGTGGTTGTGTGAATTTAGGTTTCTTTTCCAAATTTTTATTTTGATTTTTTTTACACAAATTATGATAATAGAAGAAAGGTTGAAAATTCAAGTGACTGGGGGTTAAGAAAATGTCAGAATTAAGTTTTGTGCATGAACAAGCTGTGTAATTTGGCCTTCAGTTATAGGAGTAGAGTTGTGAGATTTGGGAGGAGAGGGATTGTGTCTCTTTTCTTCCCCCCTCAAATAGTAGTATTTTGCAGAGTTGGACAGAATGTACTGGATTTCACTTTGCTTTGAAGAAACAATGATATTGGAGAACTACTGCATGGGAGAGCTTCCCCCTCCCCCCCCCGCCCCCCTTTATTTTTTTTGAGCAGTTATTGGTCTGTGTTTGTATCTGAGTATTTGCTTGGTAATTTCATACCACAACTTAATATGACATCAAATAGGCTTTGAGAAGCATAAGAGGGTGGTTATTCAAACTACTAAAGCTGGTATTTGATGGATTGTATCTTAACTTGACTGTCCATTTTCTTAGTTTGTTTGCTTCCAGGCACCATCTTCAGTTCACTTGTTGAGGAATTGCTTGCTTGGAGATCTGTGGAGCTTCTTGAGGGGATGCTGCCTGCCAGTGTAGCACTTAAGGTGGGGTGTATGCCAGCCACCATCAACAGGTGTCAGTGCACTGGATCTGTTCTTTAGAGTCAGCTGTTCCTTTCCAGTTTTTCTGTTCAGGATCTGCATTAACAGACGGCTATGTTTGTAGAGAATGAAAAGGCAAATTTCTTAGAGAGATCTGGTAAAGGAGGAACGTGACTGGCAGCAAGCAAGAGGTTAGGCTGCCTGGAAATACTTGCTAAGGAAAAATTTTCTCCCTCCCTGACATCAGATATTAAAGATATGCAGTGAACATATGCTTGTCCCTGTCCACATCCTCTGTCCTTCCCAGTATAAGAATGTGCTTAGCAATGTAGGTCCCCTCCCAGGCCTCTCCCCTCCTGCTCTGAGGACTAAAAGTACTAACAGGACTCATCAGGCAGGCTGCAGCTGGATTTCAGCTGTCCATTTCCACTTGCTTGGCTGTTGCCAGCGATATCTTGATTAACATATGAGTGCTGGCTAAAATTACAGCTTCCACATTTAATTAAAATTGATTACTACTTCAAGAGCTATTTAATAAAAGAATAAAAAAAAAAGGGAGCTAGAAGGTTTTGCTAAACTACATGGCTTTCATATAGACAGCCTTGCTCATGATGAGCAGAGACATTGTTCTCTGTAAGCTGGAGCTTGAGGGTTTTATTTTTCTTTTCAGCCTATCAGTTTTGAACCTTTAAAGTCAGACTGAATGAATGTTTATTTTTCTTGTAGAACTTCACATCTCTTGTACTAAACAAACATATTAAACTTGAGGCTATTTCACATGGTGAACTTCTTGAATTATCAGCAGAGCAGTATGAAAGATCTTTACTCCTGTCCTGATAACAGTGATAGATGTGAGACCCTAATGAAATGCCTATTATCTATCTTCCTCTTTTTGTCAAGGTAATAGAGTGTCCCAGGTCAATTCTGAAAGTTAAGAACAAAGCAAAAAGTAATTAGCTATTCATTACTTGTGCTTGAAAAAATAATTTGTGATATTTTTTTGACAGAAGAAAAATGTATTTAAAAACAATGCTCAGGATACAAGACCAGTTGCCATATATCATATTAATTGTTTTGGGTGAGGAAACTGATGGGGAATATAAACTTGTTTTTTGTGCATGTCTGTATGTGTACAGTTATTTTACAGAAAGATATATTGCCACTTTATCTTCCATGAATCATAGGTTTATAAAAAAAAATTAAAAAGTTTGATTGCCAGAAGAGCAGTGAAGTGAGGAACTGACTATTGAATTAATTAAAGTTTGTACTAGAAGACTTATTAAGAAACAGCTAGTGTATCTCTTTAAATTCAGTGCAAAGCTAGTGGTAACAGTATGTTGAAAAAAGCTAAAAATCCAGCCAAGTAATGCTTAAGGTAACAAAATGCAAAATGTGTTCATGCATAATAACAATAGCTCTACAGGACTCAATTTTCCTCTATCCTTTACATGCCATAATCTGCCTGTTGTTTTTCAGTGGAACTGTGAAAATTATTCCCCAAATCCATTTTATTTCAGTTCCAAATAAGAGATTTTGAAAACTGGAGGATAAGCAGTGTCATCTTTTCAACCTCCTTCATTAAATAGCTTTCATTTTGTGGATCTCTCAAAGAACCAAAGTGATGTGAGAATAAATATATTAAGAGGGACCAATTTAAATAATACGTAGCTGTGCTGATTTCTTAAAAAGCTAGAGGTGCTTGTGAAGAAATATTCCCCTTAAGTGATTTGCTACATATACTGTCTGGTATATGTTTATCTATTTTCTCCTATCAAGATCATTTCTTCATCTCTGAATCCATTTTATCACAGCTAATCATTACAAAACTGGAGTTTTTATGAAAATGAGGTATGATAATCTGGTTCACAAGGAGCAGGTGAGACCACACCTTCTGAACATGAAGAACTAATAACTTGTGTAGGGATACACTGATAAAAGGCAAACATGCCTTTACGTGTTTAGATTTAAGGGTATGGATGGTATTTGAACTCTGAACATTTCCCACCACCTGAGCTGGATACTGCCTCTCAGTTGAAATATGGCAAAGTAAGACAAACGATGGCTTGAATTAACTAATTCTACTTTGTGTTGTAACCCAGCAGGTGACTCTTATGTCTCAGCTCTGTGTTAAGCTGTTCTGCAATAGCCAGACCATACCAGAGGAAGGGGATGAATATGTCTTATGTAAGCAGTGAGTGATTTTTAGAGACCTTTTGTTTGCTGTGGACAATAGAGGCTTATCTTCAACAGCTACCTGTCAGGCTTTGTTGTCTATTGTAATCATTGTCACTTTTCTTTTCCTTACATGAGCTTCTTAAGTCATTTTATGCATAACTGTGAAGACAAGTTGTTAAAGTGGGGCGCTCCAAATGGAGCTACCCTAAGACAGATAAAAACATCACTGGTATTCCAGTCTTACTGGACTGCGTTTGAGTTTTTCCTTCCAGTGTTGGAAGAAATCTCCTTCATGAGTACGATGTGGATTAGTGTTGTGGATCTGCCCCCGAAGAGAAGAGAGGATTTGTGTCTTGCGGTGTCTGAGGGTGCTTTGCCAAACATTCAGATGGTGTCACTTTGCAGTCTATTACTGTGTCACTTCACATTTGATAACTGTGAGGGGAAGGGGGGAAGTGTCCTGGACTCATAAAACTTCAATAGCTTTAGCAGCATGAAAAAAGTCAGAAATTAAATTTCTGAGACACTTCTAACTCTTCCGAAGCTCTGCCCCTGTAAGAAAGATTACTCTGTTGGGGAGTTCTGCATATTGCATTCACACATCTTTAAGTCAGTTCAGCAGTGCTGCAGCTGTGTCTGAGGAACTCTCTCTGAAGGTGAAATTAAGTCCTTTTCTGTCTGAAAACTTAGGCGTGTCAGGGATCTGTCATTATTTCCCAGAGATGCAAGAACAACTTTTCCTGGTGACAAAATTCTGGCCCCCTAGAGCTTTCCTGTTTTGTTTGTTTGTTTGTTTGTTTTGGTGGGATGTTAGTTATAGTAAAACTTTGTGGATATGGTACAGTAGTAATTGTTCTGAAGAGGGTTCCGAGGAAGGGAAAATAACTAGCTATAAAGTGCTGTGAAGGGCACTTTCACAAAACTTCCAATGGTCTGGGTAGCACACAAACTGTAATTAAAACCAACAGATGAATCCCTTGGATACTGTTGTGGCATGCACAACATTACATAAATACACCACCTAATAAATTGGGTGTGGGAGTATGGGAGTAAGATCTGGGGAGGGAAAAAAAAAAAAAAAAAAGGAATTCACAGGGGGAGGGGATGTGGAGATGGGTTATTTGACATACAAGCAATGTGCTAATGAGGAGCTAAAATCTCCATAGGTTCTGCCCCTTCTTTCTACTAGTGAATTCATGCCTGTGGCAATAATTTGAGAGATCCTGGGATCTTAGCCCGAGAGTGAGCTGCCTTTTCCTGTTCTCCCATTGCTGACTGTATTTGTGTGCCCTTTGCTATAAAGGGGGTGAGGAGCCCTGCTGTATCTTGGATCTTTCCACACATTGGTTTTGTATGTGGATATTGTCAAAGTGTTCTGCTACTTTGGCAACATCCTCATAACTCAGTGACCAATTCTTCTTCAGCTCTGATTGTATGGGTAATCAGTTTATCGGTACACCTATAGAAAAGTTTGAATTTATATCTTTTGGAGTTGATCACTGACCACTTTTTTCCTTAGGACTAATCCAGTTCTTTAATCATTTGCCAGAGGATGTTTTAGGCACTCGTCATGCCAATTTTTAATAACACCCTTATTCTTTACTTGTGACAGCAAGTATGTCTATCTTTATTAGTCATGAAAAAGTTAGGAACATCCTAGCAATTAATTCTTTCTAATATGCAACCTCTCTGAGTGTACATACTCAGCCTAAATACTATACAAGCTGGAAAAAGACATCAAGAAATTGATAATAGAGTAGCATAGTTGTTAGCAAAACCTATCTAGAAATAAGTGGGTTTGTTGGTTGTTTTTGTAGCATTGTCAGCATAACAGAATCCTGTACCACCACTATCTCTAGTGTTATTTAAATCCAGCAGTCTCCTAAGCTGTTGTTCCAATTTAGCATGATGAACAAGATAAGACGCAAACAAAAGATTTTGTACCAAGAAAACAAACATGTACATATGTATCTTTGCTACATGAGGGCTTGGATAAATTCCCTCTCACTATTACAAAATCATGACTCTATCAATTTATTTTCAACCCTTGAAGTAAAGAGTTGAAAAATGTCTTTGCTGTTCTAAATCACTTTGTGCATGTGTGTGTCTGTGTGTGTGTGCAAACAATTTATTGTGTTGCTGATCAAAAAAAAAGGCGGGGATGGGGAAGGCAAAATCTGGATTCATCAAGTGTAGCAGTCAAAAGTCCAGAGTTTCTGCACTATGGCCAAAGGAGCTTAAAGTTCAGCTTTTAGGTACCACTGCACAGAGAAGCAATGGTTTGAATACAAAAGGAATTAATGATAAAAGTACTAAAGAGTGGAAAGGAGCACACGTAGTCAGCAGTGACATAGCACATTCCTCATACTGAGCCTGTCCTAAAGTCAGGAAGTACATTGTTTCTTGTTTACTCTGTGCCTTTTGCAGGAATTCGTAATCAAATATTTTTAATATATATATTTTTTAACTTCTGCTAGTGATGTTAGCTAAATCTGAAGTGCAACTGGTTCATCTTCCATCATTGCTTTGAATCTTTCTGTGAAAAAAAACTTCCAGGTAAAGACAGTGACATGTTGTTCCTGTGCTTTAGCCACAAAAAGTGCTTTCCAACTTGAATAATGAAAAATGATGTCTATGACTTGATGTTATTGTTCAAAAATTAGGAGATATCAGCAGGTGCTTGAAGTCTGCTGCGGTTTGTTGGTTTTCTCATTTTCCTAAGCTTAGGAGCTTTAGCAGAGTGTTTGTCTGCCAGGACTTTGACCCTGCCCTGCACCATCCTCCCTCCTGTTGCTTCATTTAATACCTGTTACCTCACTCTCTTCAATAACACCAGTACCATAATGTTATTTTCTGTAGTATTCTGACCTCATACTGGAAAATGTCTATTAATCTCTTAATTATGTCCTACCAGCTGCTAAATCACTGCAATTTAGGATCTTGCTAAGCCCTGATGCTTTACACTCCCTCTGGACTCCATTGTCTCATTGACCTCTTCTGAAGGTGCTGGCTTCTTTCCCACTCCTCCCTCTTTAAATGTCCTGTCATCAATCCTCCTTATTCTTCTTACTGCTAGTAACATAGATATATTTTGACATTATTTTTAAAAAGCAATTGATACATCTACAACAAAAAACTGAAGATCTGCAGAGTATGATAGCCTGCATGCTGCGTTTGTGCTGATTTTATGTTTGGTTTCCACTGTGATATTAGCGGTATCTCACAGCTAGGTGCATGAAGCAGTGTTTCTGCCCGTTCATGAGCAAGGAGTCTTTTTTCCTTTTGTATTTTTTCAAGATGTTCCCAGTAGTTTTTCAACACCCACTAGTTAAACAGCTTAACTTTTACTGACCATTGTAGGGGAGTGATGAAAGAGTACCCCAAGATGTGAGCTTGGAGTTCCTGGAGCTGTGGGAACAATTGCATGGTTTTGCCCACCTTAGGGCCTGCAGTCTGACTATATGTGCTTGTGGAACTTAGAAGTAACACAGGTGATCCTAGCTGGAGTGTGTCAGCTCAGGATGCCCTCCTTCTGGTGTGGAAATGGATGAGATTTTCCATCTCTGGTCTGTTGCTGGGAGCCATTAGTTGTTGCTTCCCCCAAAGTGGTGAGTAGGGGTAAAGTTGTACAGTCAGTCCCTGGGCTTAGTTGGGAAAAATGACAGCTATCAGCTGACAGGCAATTAAAGCCACCTCCTAGATGTAGTTGTGGTCCATACCTGCATATCATTGCTAGAAGGATGTGTTCTTCTCTTATGTGACAGACCTCAAAGTGAGACAGGAGCAAGATGAAGATAATCCATGAAACAAAGTTATTTTTAATCTCATCAGTTCATGGTTTGGCTGTGGTGAAAAGAAAACATGTATATGTTTGCACAGTAAGAGAGTGCCAGAGACGGAGCTAGGATGTGCTGAAGACCTGTGGTGGTGGTGGGTATTTAAAACAAACAAGACTCCAACTTTTCATGTACTTGAGTATGGATAGGCACTGTGTCAGTAGTGTGATAGCCAGTCACACTGATGCTCCTTTTTCCTGGGAGGCCAAGGCTGAGGTGACCATCAGGCAGGCATCACACCAAGGTGGGCACAGTCACTTCTGTGACTGCAGCTGAGAGAGCTGTTTCCCCTCGGTGAGTGGGATGGGCTGGAGCCAGGCTCGTTGTGTTGGGCAGTTTGAGAGGAGCCTGGGGGTAGCAGCAGGAAGGGTTGTTGAGGACAAGGCAGCTCATGTTGCAGAGGATGTATGTGTGGCTGCATCTGTCCATACAGCACAGAATTCAGAATGTTTTTAGAAGTAACTTTTGTTTGTGGAATTATTCATAGGGTCACAGAAACATGACATACTTCTTTCTCCTGTCCCCTACATGTGCAACTGGTCTCTGGCCACAACCGCAGCGATGAGCATTCCAGGTACTGATGGCTGTGGGATGAGAGAATGGGATGTGGCAGGACTGTGGGTTCAGATCTGATCCCTTCTCCTCACTAAATGACATCTGTATGTGAAAGTGTTTGCTTCCAGTACATAACCACATACAGTAGTCTAAATATTCTTTTAGCATTTGAGCATCCTCTGCTGCTGCTTCCTGCTTATTCCCTATTCTGTTTTTCAGACAGTCCTTTAGAGTAGTACTGCTTGGATACTGTAGAAGGAAATACTACATGGACACAAAAGCTGATGAGAAAGATCAGATATTTCTATAGCATTTGTGACTTTACAGGTTATTCTACCTTGAACCTATCTACCTCTGTCTTCTGAGGGCTTACCTACCCACCCCCATTATTGCCCATAGCTCAGTGGTAATCCAGCTTCCTATCATCCTCTCACCCTTTCACAAAAAAGCTTAGTGAACTTTAGGAAACACAAACTAAAAACTTTTTTTTTTTTTTTTTTAAAAAAGAATCCAGTTTCTGTCTTATGACTTTTTGTTCTTTTCCCTTTAAAGTCTTTTGAAATCAATAGAGGTGATCATACAAAGAAACACTTTCTACTTGCAGTGACCTGTTTTTTTTTCCCCAAATCTCAGTGAACCGCTTAAATGTTATTCCCCAGAACAATATAGCAATAAATCTTCCACTCCTTCAGCATCTACCACGCAAAATTTTCATTGTGCTGGAGTGAAATAACAAAAGGTCCCTGCACAACAAGTCAGTGTTTTTTTTCTCCTGGCACAGTTTGGAGACAAACAGGATGCGGGGGGCTTGCTTTCTTCAGCAAATGTGCAAAACGAAGCTGCTAGGCTGTTCATTAGAGATAAAGATCTTCTCACAGGTTTTACTTCCCAGACAACCTTCTGAGGGAGGATTGTGCTGTTTAGGCTGGGGACAGCAGGGCCGCAGCTCCAGGCTGTGGTTGAGAGGTCTCTCCATTGAGTCGTGGGCCTCCAACCAGCAATGGCCTTTTCTCTGTACCAGGTCTGGCCTGGGAAGGTCTGCTGGTTAGCCAACATGGGAGGTGAGGACTAGGGGAGGGAGGCAAAATGGTATGTTGTATGCCAGAAAGTTCATGCTTTTAGGGACCAGACAGGCAAGAGCTGCTCTGCTCAAGCTGCCTTTACTTGGAATGAATGTGGGTGCACATTAGGCCTTGTGTAACCTAGGTCACCTCATTTGGCAATGAAATAGCTGAGCATTCACGTTTTTTGCAATGCTATCCTGTGCTTTAATCATTTTTCATCATCCTTCCTTTCATTACTGGCCAAATCTGTAGCTTAATTCCCTCTTGCAGTATTTCTAGTTCACTTTTAATATATATATATATTTTTCCCTGTGAGTGTGAATCAATGGCCTCGTATAGGCTTTAAGGTTCTTGCTGCAGTCATCTTATAGCTTAAATGATTATCCCTGCTACTACATCTATTTATGTTTTTAGTCATACGTTGTGCAATGTGCCCAAGTCCTTCACATACGTGCTAAGTCCTGTATGGGGTATAATGTTGCCTGTGTGGACTCCAGAACAGCAGTAGTCTGGGCCCTTCATCTCCTCACCCATACTTGGCTTGCTGGCACTACTGTAACTTCTGCCTGGGTTATCTTTTGAACTATTCAAATTTGGATGCTTTGTGAAAATCTGTTTCTTACTCTTATCACCATGATACTTCACAGAGGTGGATATACAAAAACCACCCAATTAAGAATAAAAGTAATGTTGATAAATGCTCTTTCTAATAATCTTTAAGAATCAATGTCTCTCTTTTTTTTTTTTTTTTTTTTTTTTTTTTTAAGAAAACAGTGTATAATGAGAGTTTTGAAATGGGGTTTCTTTAACATAATTAACTTGGAGGCTTGTCTTCTGTAATTATTTAAAAAAAAAAAATCCCAAATCATTTTGCAGCTAATAGTATTGACTTCTACATACTCATAGGTTGAAAGAAGGGAAAAAGTTCCATAACCTGTATAAATTGAAAAGAAACATGGGCCATTTAGAGGGAGAAATGGTAAATCCTGTGCTCGCAGAAGCTCACCCAGAAACTCCTTGTTTTGAAGCTCACGGAGGAGCACAGGCTAGGAGCTCACAAGGCTAGGAACTCAGGCAGTCTCTGGATATGTCAGCTGCATGAGAAGCTGGCACTGGTCCATTTGCTGAAAGATTTTACAGATGTGAGCAGTGCAGGACTGTTGTTTTAGGCAGCCAGCGTGAAACAGGAAATGACCTGTGTGGAGCAGGCGGTTAATGAAGAAAGATGCGAGTGAGCTGCTCCTCTCTGGGACAGCTGACGGGATGTCCTTCTGAAAGCTGACCTTGTATTGTTCTGTTCTGGCAGATTGTCACATCTGGCATTTACATACGATACAACTGAATTCTTGCTAAAAGCCTTTAAACGTTGTCGTAAGTGTAACTTCTGGCTGGCTGGGGAAGGCCAGATGATGTCATAGCATTTTGATAAGGGATACAGCAATCTTTCTGCAGACTGTGGTTTACTTATGGTGTAGTGAAAGTTGGACTGTGGTACTACCAGCCTTGACTGACGAGTATTGATACAGCTTTTACAAACTCTGAAAATATTGTTGCGTGTGTATCTAAAGTTTCAGGTTGGAAAAGAGAAAACTATGTATGTGTAGCAAATGATATAATGTAGATTAAAATTAAGTGTAATGACTAATTTAAGATTGGATCTACCACTTTAGACATTCTTATTTGCTATTTTATACTGTCAAGTACATAGGGATGATTAAGGTAATTTGCGTTAATGAGTGCAATGTGCCCATTTTTGATGACTGAAGTGGGTTATAACACATTTGATAAGCGATAATTAGCTAAAGATGCTAACATATGTATGCTGACAGAAAGAAATGGCATAAACAAAGCAAAGACCACCATGTTATTGCAGGATAGATGTATGTCTCTGCTCAGGGTAAAATAATTTGGGGAAACTTAGCATAAGTGATTAATATGGCATGAAATGATCCCCTGCAAGGTGATTTATATCACAGCAGAAGTAACCCTAACCTGGACTTCATACTAATGTTCATTGGGAAATGGGCAGGAAGTCACAGTTTAAATACAAAACGTTTGAGTTTACTTAAGCTATTTCTATCAATATTTTGAAACATTTGTTTGAAGTTGTATTGAAGTAAAAATGGAGTTTTTGCAATAGGCTCTTCCAGTGATTCACATTTTCATCTTGGATGGCAAATCTTCATTTTACTAACTTGACACCAGTAAAAGTGATCTGCTCCAGAAGACCTGATGAGATGAGATTCCATCTTTGTAGCACAAAGGCCACAAAAATGATGTCACATGGAGTGTATAAAGCGATGTCAGTTGATTTAGCCTGCAAATTTGTGTTTGCAGGTCCACCGGTCTCTGTTGCCATCCTTTTGATTCTCTTATGTTGCAGTACTTAGGCTGATCTGGATGATTTATATATCCATTTTATTGCTTGTCTCCTTTTTTTTTTTTTTTTTTTTTTTTCCTAACAGGAAAAAGGAAAGTTATCTAAATTAGAACTTAAAATTCCCATTTAAAATATATTCAGAATAGAAGTTCAAAATATTAATTTGCAAAATATGATGACTAACTAGATATTTTTCTGTCAAGCAGGTAGCAAGTTTTATGCCTTTTATTCAGGAATGCAAAGTAAACACTGTATGTGCTACTCCACCTGCATAAATTAAATTAGCAAACCAAGAGTGAGCCAGCTCTAGGGGTGCTTTCAGACTTCACTAACTGCTTTTCTAGAAAACCTCACGTGCTGTTTGCTCCTGCTGCAAGGCTTCACTTAGCTAAAGTGTGTCTACCAAATCATTATCTGTGTGCCCCAGTCAGTTTTTTGTTGTTGGGCTTTCATTCCTGAATTAAATTGCTTTCTTAGATATAGGGCCACGCAAGGTCGGGATTTGCACAACATAATGGCAGCTGCCAGAGTTTGGCTTATTATTAGTCCTCTTACCCATGTTTGTTTTCAGACTAATGGCAGTCGATTAGTTAAAGTATGCTTGTTAAGTAGCTTGAGGAAATGTATCCTGTGTGGCTTTAACTCAGAAGCCATAGTGATAATTCTTCTAGTTTTATGAAGACTACTGTAGAAGTACACTAGGAAGACAGCAATAAATTAAACATGGTTAGTTTACAACTTACATTTGGTCATTCACTTTTATTAACTTATTTTATGCATTTACTCTAGAAAAAAAAGTTGTGATACAAATGTGTTATGAGCAATTTAGACAGTGTTATTTGTCCAGAATTGTTAAGCAGTCTGAATTCACTAAAGTCCTTAATCCTTTCTTGGCTGGAGTTCTTGATGTGGTGTCTCTTTTTACATGTTCTCAGTTGAGAATTGCTCATAATTATTAGAAGCAATTGGAGTTTATTGTAGCAAACTTCTTCCAACTGTATGAAAGAAATAACACTTGAGTCCTGCAGGATACTATCCACATCAAGGGGCTCTGATTGTCACAGTTTCATATCTCTGGTATTCAAAGGAAAATGCAGTTCATCAAATGCTAGATCCCTGACTTAGATCTACAGTGTTTAACTTTCATCAATATTCGTGGTTGTATCATTCCAATGGCACAGTTTCCTACAGCTGTTGCATATTTTCCCAATATTCAGTAATCGTAATGCTAGTGGAGGTCAGCTGATGAGTTTTTACTTTTGTTTGTCAAGGCTGGGAAACAAATAAGGGAAAGCATTTTTTTTCACTATATGTAGAATTGCAAAAGTTGAATAAAATTGAGATAATTGCTTTAACTCTTGCAAGAATACATTAAATGAGTTATACATTATTTTATAAGCTTAATTATGGGATTTGTCTATTTTTTTTTTTTTTTTTTGAGATATTCATGGCTATGATTTTGTAGATCGAGGCAAAATAGTTTAAGAAGGTAAAAGTCAGGGCCTTCTTGGGTAGTAAGCTTTAGGGCCCCATGGCTGGGATGCAGCAGCTGGACTTAGCTGCCAGGCTAGATTTAAATAGTAGGTTCCTGCATATTATCAATTTTTTTTCTTTAATATTGTAGAAGGCACTCACCATTACAAAGTGGTGCAAAATCCAACATGATTATTTTTAATGTGTTGATGAGGTTAAAAAATATAACACAAATTGCAGTACTGAAATGCAGAATGCGAAGTATATTTTTAATTTTTAAATCTGTTCCATTTACAATATTATGGACTGCATACATACTGTTTTTTCTCATACTTTTCTGAGACTGATGGTTTTGTGCTTAGAAGCTTCTGAATGTCTTCCCCCCCACCCTTCTGAATTTAATTTGAACACGTCCTTCCACATGTGCATCGCAGCATGTCTGAAATTCCTGGAGCGATTGGAGGGTTAAGCTATGGTCAACATAAACAAACTTGCTGCCTCTTCAGTCTCGCAGCTATAACTCATTTTGCCAGTTGTCTTATCTGCTATCTGAACTCACTCTTTTTTGCATATGTTGTCAGAGCAAGGGCTCATTCATGGCCAGGAATTGAAGCTGACACAGTTAATAAAGAAACAGCAATACAAACCAGGATAAGACTCTGCAATTTGCTGTGTTTGTCAATACTGTATTTGAATGAAATATTTTGCAGCATGATGATATGGATGATAAATGACTTTGTTGCATTGTATTGCATGATCTTGATGAACTGACGCATTACTGGGAATTTGTAGCCTCAAGGCAAGCTGCTAAGGAAAACAAAGTTGTTGAATGAATGTGCTCTAGACAGTCAAGACAGTCAAGTCTTTTCATATGTAATTTGAAGGTGTACTAAAAGTGCTGACAAAAATGTGATAAAGTGACTGCTGTGTCTCAGTATTTGTGTTAAATGGGTGTGTCTAGAAAGTTATTTCCAAGAGCGTCTGAAGGTGGGACTAATTACAGCTGTTATGCTAGCTGATTTCATCATGGAAAAGCTAATTATATGAATTCACGGCCAAGTCATCTGAAGTCATTACTGCCAATAGGAGATAACCTATATTAAGAAGCTGCAATGAGTAATGGTACTGTACAGTCAGAATCCAGCAACAGGGTACCTGATCTTCTGGCAGTGAGATCAACTTGGCGTAAATTGGAAGTGACTCTTTGGCAGTGAGACCTTACTTGGTGTAAGGTCACTTTTACTGGCATCTTAATAGACGCAACTTTTTCAGTGCGTCATTTCTGTGTGTTAATATTTTTATTAATAATTACAATAATTCTGGTATAGTCAGGGACACCATCATACAAAAAGTGTCTGGGTGAACTCAATCAGCATTTGTCAATTGATCCTTTTCCACTTTGGGGGAAAAAAACAGCTTGGTTTATGAAGTGAATCCCTCAGTATTAAACAAGATGGATTTTCTTGTGTTACTGCCACTGGCTTTCAAGATCAGAGGTCTGCAGCAACTTGAAATACTGAGAAAATGTTAGTAGACAAATCATTTGGAGGAGGGTAGGAGACGGTCCTCAGAGTACCAGAGGGGAGTAGATCTCTGGCTGTGGCTGAGATTAAACTGGCATAGGTAGCTCAAGATTCAAGTTTGTGTTGTCTGTATGATGCTTTGTTGAACAAAGCAGTCTTTTCTCTGTTGTGAAGAATACTTTCTAAATACATATTTTTTGTCAATTAAAGGGAAGCATTTTTCTGATTTAGTAAAGTTGTGAGAATTTTGACTAGAGTTTTTAGGTTCTCCCCAAATCTCCAGCTGATCAATGCTTTGATTCACAGGGTCAAAAATGGCTGGCAGCTTCCTTCTTGCACCCCCCGCTTTGCAATGCCTCAAGCAACACTTTTGAACGTACAGCTCACATCAAAAAAACAATCATCTCATTGCTCATAGCTGGTCAAGTAATCATCAAACCTGTGCTTCTTTGTCTCATGAGAATTCTGAGCACCTTCTCTTCTCAAAAAAATAGGCAGACCCTAAATCTATCATGTCAACTTTAACTATTACCAGAAGAAAACATTAATAGAAAGCTGATGTTTTTTACTGTAGGAAATACTGGAGCATACATACCTTGAATAGTGTTGGCACTTTCAGGGATAATAAATATATTAACACTTCTTCATTGTTGATAACAAAACATACCTGCTCAGGCATATCACAGCTTGTGAGCCCTAAAGCACCTTTCCTGGGAGGATGAAGTATATGGAGTGTGGAGAGACTTATATTGGTAGCCATGATTTTTCCATCAAATGTTTCTGCTTTCTCTTTGCTTCTTTCATATTTAATTGGGTTAAAGACAGTAACAACAAAAAAGTAAAAAAATTCAACAAGCTTTAAGGCTACAAAACCACCACCACCACCAAAACTCACTTGTCATTATTCAGAATGTGGATTTTAAAACCCTCATCACTGTTGTCATGCATGCCCACTTCATTGGACTGAATCTATTGAAACAAGATTTCCAGTGTAGGAAATTTCTTTTTAACCAGAATTAGAAAAAAAAGTTACATGGGAAAAATAGAGAAAGGGGCAAGGCTCTTAGTGTATATGTGCTGTATATGGAAGGGGCAGAAAACAGATGGGAGAGTGAGTGCCTTGAGTTCTGTATGAAGAAAGGCACTGAGGACAGAGTTCCCATAAGTAGAAGAGCAGAGCATGTGCTTGTTTTGATATATGCTATTTGGTGCTTCTAAATTCAAAGAGTTTATGCTTTTGCAATCTGGTTTTGAAAAAAAAAAAAAAAAAAAAAAAAAACACAACTTTTTCATTATACTTGAAGTCCTGAAGTCCTATAGGTCTTTAAAATCTTACAGCTTCAGAAATGAGACTTTCCATTTAATACAGATCTACCTAGGGTAGATCAGTATTATACAGTCTACTAGGGAAGACTTTTCTCAAAGCTGCATTATCACCAGCACCTTCCACTACTTCTCTCCACCTTACAAATAAGCATATATATATTTGATTACCTGGCAACTCTTTACAAGTGTATAACTTCTTGGCTCTCTTTTCTTTTCCTCTCATTTATCTTTCATCACTCAATGATGTAGCTTTGCATCTTTGACTGAGACTTGCATGAATCATTGCCAGAACCAACAGTTGTTCCTTCCTGTTCTGATCCATTTAAACAATTTCCCTTTAGCTCCTTGGAATCACATGACTGAAATATAACCTCCCATGTCTGACATTTACCTGTCCTGTAAAGATTCTCCAACCTTCTCAGCTGATTGACTAGATAGATAGTCCTTTCTCTTCACCAGTCAGAAGACAGTGGCTGAGATTAACGTTGATTAGAAGCTTGCTCCTAAACAGAGTAAGCATTTCTTCTAAAGCACCCTCTTATGTCATCACCAGGTTTACATACAGGGATGCTGAAGCAATCTATGATGTCAGGCTGGTGTTTTTTTTTTTGTGTTTTTAGTTTTTTTTTCTTAGTAGCACAATTAGATATGATCTAGAAATGAGGTAAAAGAAGTAGAGGAATGCACTTCTAACAGGAGAAAATGAATGCAACTCAAATGAAGTCTTGGAGATGGTATCTTCCTCCTACATGTGATACAATTAGTAGTCTATATGAACACCTAGTTACTCTGCAGAGTATTTGGTTTTTCTGGTAGAGGTTGGAGAGGAGTACATATTGCTACTCATGCGATTAGCCTGTGTTTTTTTTGTTGTTGTTGTTTTTTTGGTGAGTTACAGTTTACGTCGTTAAGGCATTAGACTACTTGTGATTAAAACATCCAGTCCTTCTATGTCTTAATACTTGAGAATTCTGTTTGCCTTGCTTTAAAGAGGAAATCAACTATATAATTTATATTTTTGTTACTAGTGTAGCACTAAACATGCAATAACTTTCAGTACCTGTTGTGCAACAAAATCTTTCAATGGCCTCAATTCTTTTAGATAAACTAGGGCCATTTGGTGGCTTGTATGGGCTGTAGCATATAGACGCGGTGTCTGTAAAACATGTATATGATGATGTAGCAGGGTCTCACTGAAGGTGGCAGATGCTGTTTTAAGGGTACAGGTCATTCAGTTGTGTTGGTTGACTTCATGGAGAAGAGGAAGTCAGGTAGTTCTACTCTTCATCTTTGGTGATAATTAATGACCCTTTGGGAGTTTCTGGTTCTTCTAGAGCCAGATGTTCAGGTGAACTGTCCCACACACGGGCCTGGGCTCCTGCTATTATCAGTAAGGGTTGCAGCAATGATCTTTGTTCCAGTTGTTCTCAGAATGAGAATGATATGGAATTGACTGGAGTTCATTCAGAGATGCTAATGGTTTACGTTTTGTGTTTCATTGCGTCCTAGCTGTTTGTTTGTGTGGAGAAAAATTGTCTGAGGTTAATTCAACGTTTTCTTAAATAAAATGGATGTATTTTTTTTTTTTCCATCTCAAACCTGAACCACATTCCACAGTAGTTCATAATGATTTCAAAAGTTCTCCTCTTGATTTAAAAGAAACTTAAAGTATTATTAGGAGTAGAATATTCTGCTTGTTAGAAATAAGACAAAAGATGCTATAAACATAAGAGCACAGAGGGGAAAAAAAAATCCCTCATTCTGTTTACGTTGTTTGCAAGTACTTCTCATGTCATCCATTTCACAATTTCCCCTGGAGTCACTTTTCTCTACTGTTTGAGGAATAAACATTTCTGCTTCCTATTGATCTGTAACAAGAAGGCTCAGGCGGAAGCATCATGTGAAGTCACTTTTGAAACCAAAGCCCCTGAAGAATCCCTCTTTACTACTAATCCTTTAAAACAAAGATAACATGTCTGAGTCTCATGTCACAGATCAGAACTATGTATTTTACTTCATTGTCTTGAAACTTTGTTTTGCCTTATAGTGACTTTTGTCCCAGAGGGCTTTCTACAATCTTTGTAGCAGATCATCTAACCTTCCCTGCCTTGTGGGCTGCTGAGACAAAGCCACAAGATTGTCACATTGGTTACTATTGTAATACTTCTGCATCCTTTTATTGCACTTTCCAACCCTAAATGGTGTTTGTACCAAATAATATTTTTGATATTACCATCACTGTCCTTATACTTCCAGTTGATAGTGAGCAGTCTATTTCGAGGCTGAAGCAGGATATTAAAAGGTGTTAGTATCTTGCTTCTGTGTGTTCTAGAGTTCCCTCCTTCATATGGAGTTTGCTGTTCTCAGTCTCCAGTCTTCTTTGAAGATAACCATATGGAACCAAAAGTCAGCATTTATGATCTTTCCTTTACACGAATTGTTCTTCTGTGCTTGAAAACATTTTCTTTCATCCTTTGAATTTCTTTGAAGAGTTTCAGGGAGGAAAACAAAGTTTTGTTGATTCATTAATTTATTTTCAATTATTTTCCTTGTTTCTTACAGAGAATAGTATTTTCTTAGCTCTGTTTTCTTTATCAGTGTGAGATTTTCTTATTTTTTTTTAATACTTTTTACAATAATCTGCTTTGTTAGCTGGATTGCTTAGTTATACCTTAGTCATTTAGAAACTGTTCCATTACTTTTAGTCTAAGTTGTAACTTCAAAAGAAGGACAAAGGAAGAAATATCTTTCCTGAAATGTACTTTTGGGGCAGTAATTTGGTTTCACTCTGGTAATTCCACTTTAATGTGGAATTATATATCATCTTTGGTAGTCTTTGTTTCTGTCTTAATCAGACAGCGAGCTTCTGGGTGGTCTGGGTGTAAAAACCTCTTCTGAGCGCAAGTGCCAAAAGTCATTATACTCAGGAGTACAGGCTAGACTTAGTTTTATGGGTGAAAATGTTGTAGCCAGCTTACTGGATTTCTCTTTCATTTTAGTTTGTTTTAAATATAATAGCTCAAATCTCAGTTCAACCACAACAGGACAAGAATTGCTACTTGAAACTACATAACTTTTCTGGAGATGTTTTAACCTCTATAAGCGTTAGAGAACAACTCCCGAAGTGAGTTGTTATGGCTTTAGCTAGAAAACTGTTTCATGGTATGCTGGCTGGATGTTATCAGAAAGGATTATTTGTTTTGTTTGTTTGTATATATGAGTTTTCAGACCTAGTTAGCTTGCATCTCATTACATGAAGAAAAGAACAAAATGTAATTTTCTTCGATATCATCAAAAGCAAATGACTCTTGCAGCAAATGAAACATGATTACTCAAACATCTTTAATCCGTAGTTTTTGCTACAACTTGTTTTAGCTTCATGATGTAAATCCAAGCTGGTTTCTTGTTCTTCCCCTGCTGGATGATGACACTTGTCTGTATTTTGCTAATACTTAATGAATTCAGCAATCCAGAAATTCCTGTTGTCTCTTTCCTTGAAACACCTTCCTTGTCTTCCTCCCAGGAAGAACTTTGATTGTATAGTAATGTATGTTTTCAGAGGTTCAACATTTTGTTGATATTCACAGATCTTATTTCTCATACCTTTTAAATAAAGCATGTTTTATCTTTAAATGTTTATCATGGTGGTTTTCAGGATACAGCTACAGGATGATTAATGCAATAATTAAACTTGTGCTCTCATGCTCTTTTAATATGTTAAATACCGTATTAAGTGGAAATTTGTTCACTGTTTACTGTTTTTAATGAAATTTACACACTGTGTATTTAGCATGTTGAGCTCTAAGATAATTTTAAATTGGAGTAGTATTAAAATGCATTTAAAAAATGCCTTTTGCTTATAGCTGTATACATATATTTTAGAGCTGAGAGGTCTCAGAGCATCTGTGCATTTATCTTTGATAAAGTAAAGCATGTTATAGGTGTTGGCAGAGAAGTCCAGAGAAGTATAGGTGTGCCACGAATGGTCAGTGTGGATGCCTCTTTAGAGGCCCCACAGCAGTGGCCACAGAAGGCTGACTTTTTACAGACATGGGCTGTATCTCTAAGGGTGCCTAAGCAGTGCTCTGGCACAGATGTGGACCTACTGAGCTCTAGGGTGGGATGATCTTCACTTGTATGGGCTGCTGGAGGCGCTCTACCACCTCCTCCGTGTGCAGGACTGCTGCTCTATCCACACTCACCATAAGGCCTGTGCATAATATAGAGTAAGAAAACTGTATAGTGAAGGGAGAAATTGATTTCTTTGTGTAATACAAGCTCTTTGTACTCTGTTGGATGGGATACTTCTGAGGTGGTCAGTTCCTCCTTGCTTCTAAATAAGAAGCTACATAGGAGTGTACGTTTTCATTAAAATGTTTGGAAAAAAATATTTTTTTGAGCCACACTAATATTTTAGTTTGTGTATTTTGGCTGGAAGTAGTGAAATCTCCAGTTCAATCACTTTTTAAACCTTAAGAAGAGTTTGAAGAACCTCTTCAAACAGTTGTGTAGACTGGCAATCCTTTATCCACATATCCCTTGTGTTTACCCAGGATGTCAAGTTTATATTATTCCTTTTTGAAAAACATAGTTGTTTCCCACTTGGAAGAGAGCACTTCTGCTACAGGGTAGAAAAAAGAAAAGGGGAGTAAGGAAAGTGGATATGCTGGCTGTCATCTTGCTGACAAGAAGGAACAGTGGTGAAGTTGGCAGGTTTAGCTTACAGTTCTGAGTAGGTGACTGAATGCAAAAGTTGAGTTGGAGTCTCATGATTTGAGAGAAATCCTTTGCTGGCTCAGCTTCTATTTCAGTATCTTATAAGCAGCTTTCTGACTATAGGTTTCAAATTTGGTTTGTGGTCTGAGATTATTTAAAAACTGGAATGTGCAGCATGTTGCCACAGAATACAGTGCAATGAATAACTTGACCTCCATTTAAATCTAGAAGGATGCTTAATGAATATAAACAAAATAACAGGAATTTTTCCATTTTTAGTGCAACCTTGCTTACTTCTTAAACAGGGCTTTTAACAGCACTTTATTGTGCAATTGTCCAGGTAATCCATTAGAGGGCAATATAATATTGCTCTGTACTTCAAAAAGCAGTCATCCATGAGGGAAAAGCAGACAGAGCAATGTATAGACAGTAAGTACAACAATTTTGATAACAAGGTTCATTTTGTTCTTCCCTTTCTAACTTAGCTGTTTGAATTGCAGAGAGTATGGTATATCAGTAGCACAACAAAGAATCATAGAATCAAAGGAAAAAATAACTTTTGATTTTGTTTTGACATTTGAGTAAATATGACAGAATTATTTGTCCTTATTTTTTTCTAGTTTAGAGAAATGACAGTGGGATTTGGAAAAGCAAATTCCATCTTCCCCTTCTGGAGTTTATTAACCATCTAGCTGTAGCCAGGTTTCTTGGGCAAAAGTTTTGTAATCATTCTGAGGAAAAGCTTTTTAAATAACTAGATTAGTGCAAAATTACACTGAAATCAAATCACTTATATGCATTTTCAAAAATTCAGACTCTTAGTATCTTTATTCTCTCAGGCTTTAGAAAGGTAGTAAATCATAAAAACCTCAGAATGATGTTTCCAATTTTAACATTTGAACAAAACATTATTTCATAAGGATACAGCTATAAATATAGTGTCACTGTCTAAACTGTAGAAGGAGATGTTTGCTAAACTTCATACGTTTTGATCATTCTATTGGTAACTGCTGTAAGAATGAGAAGGTATGCCAGCAAAAACATTGCTTTATGTTTTCTCAATTTCTTAGGCATGTGTCTTAGCAAATACTGATGAAAAGAGAATGCTGACTTGGACCTACTTGTGGTTTGACATGATATTGGTGACACTTTCACAGAGATAAGCAAACAAAATTGGTTTTGTATTTTATTAGGAACCCATATTTTTGTTCCTTGACAGAAAGGAAAGCAATTTACTTTGATTAAAGTCAGTGTATTGAGAAGGTTCCCATAAAGGGTTCAGAAGTGCAGATGTGATTACCAGACTTCAGAGACACAGTTCTGGAGAAGTTTTAGGTTAATAAATTTCCTAAGTGTGAATGTGAACATTAAAAGTGATTTGCAAAGCATCTACTCTGAAGAAGCATGCCATGGAGAAAGTATGGCACTCATTGGGGTACCAGTCAATTATAATCATATCACTTAATGTTTCTTTTTTCTTAATACAAGTTAAGAAGGTTAGCCAATTTATTTGTTATTGCTTAAACGTATCATTTCTAGTTTGGAAAATGAGTAAAAAAAAATATATCTAACCATGCCTGCAAACTTAAGGTTGGTAATACAGTCAAGATTCACAATTGGTAATATGAAACAAGCTGGTAGTACCGATTAGTAGTACTGTAAGATGAAATGCACTATAATATATTTATTTCTGCAGCAAGCAGTGCTTATTCCCCATGGAGTGAGGCTGCAGAGATGCTTTATTTTGCTCTGAAGTACTGAAGTGGAGCTAGGGCATCCATCCAAAACCCATGCTCTAATGATCTAGTCTTTTATTAATTGTATGCAGATGAGGAACTCTGGCTTTGCTTTTTTATTATTACTTACTTTTGTTTTATTTTAGAGCTGCGCAAAACCAGCATATATAAATATTCCTAAAGCTATTCACTTTCTCATCGGTGCTATTTTTATCAGTGGCCTCTGGTTAGTGCTGGTTCCATTATGAAAATGTTTACATGTGTTTCCCAGAGGGCCTGTACACTCTGAAAAGGAACATGTGGCTCTAGTGTAGTGCTTCAGAACTATGGCTAAAGATCACACCTAAAAGTACAAGACATTTCTTTGCCATCTACCTGAGAACTTCATGCTAGTGATCTTCATTTTTTTGGAATATGCTCAACAAATGCTGGCAACATTGTTTTTCTAGATAATCTAGTGCTATACAAAATTTGGTTGATAGAAAAGCTGCTGAAGAAAAAGCCCTTGCATTGATTTTCTGCTTTGTGAGAGAAAAGTTGTGAGTTGTGAGCATTTCAGTATGGAAGTGCTTTTTTTTTTTTTTTTTCTCTCTTTGCTCCAAGCATTTAAAAAGCAGCTGAACAACAACAACAAAAATGTGCTGTGAGTAATCATTGACTGAGTATAAATATCCATGTGATACAAAACGTTACCTTTGATTTTCATGAGTAGTAAGATGAATTTCAACAGTGAGTCCAGAGCGTTTTTCCTGAGTAGGTTGGTACTTTTTTTACATTCTCAATTTTCATCATTTATGGACAGCAATGTTTCTGCATTGAATTGATGTTCTACCACATACAATTTTATTCCGTGATGGTTTCTTTATCTTTCATGCTTTCTGATCTCCTTCAGAGATGTGATAATGCAGCTGAGCTTCCACCCCAGTACTTAGAATCTACCATCAAACCCGTGGTAATTAATTTCATTCATGGGCAAATACCTACAAAGTGCTAAAGTGTGTTCTCCCAACTGTGAAAAAGGTCTCCAATGGGAGGCTGGGGAGAAGCACTTCAAAAATCACGAGAGCTTTGAAATTTGTAATTGCTGTATAATTTTCTAATGATGACAGTAGAGGTAAAAACTTTTCACCCTGCTGCAGTTAAATATTACATATGCTGAAATGAAGACATGGTAACTGTTACAGTTAATCATGCCTCAGAAAAAGCACTTGCCTGATTCTTTTCTTCAACAAGAAAAAATTGGTTAAAGCAATGCAACTCCCTTAAAATTGTGTTGGGGGAGGAGGTGAGGACCTCATGGTGACACCTAGAGACTTTTTACAGTGAGTGACGAGAGTGATTTTTTTTTTAATGCAGTACATAGAATCTCAGATTAAAATGTAGCATTAATAAACTGCTCAGCTTTTACAGTGGCAGATGCTGTTGGTCAGCTGTCAACAGTTTAGAGTGTGATTGAGTCATGTTTAAGTAATCAAAAGTAAAAAACCTACTTTGTAAAACATGTCAGTCACTTTTCTACCACCCTTTTTTATTTTCATGGACCCGGTAACGCTGACTTGTATTTAAAAGCTGCTATGAATATTGAGCTTGGAGGACCACCAGGCTGATGCCACCACTCAAGCCTAACTTGCCTGAGGCTCTAGCACTCTTCTCCAACACAAACTGGAGAAGCACCTGTAGTGTGAGTAACTCAGAAACTAGAGTCAGCTCAACTGTTTCACAGTAATTCAGCAGTTAATGATTACTCTGAGGGTGATGATATCATAAGATATCAAGAAGGAACTATATATTAATTTTGTATCAAGTTACCTGTGCCATATGCTCTGGTCTGAGATAGTTCAGAGTGGGTGGCCTCCTTGGCATGCTCCTGAGGCCACCCCTGTGAATTGTTTCCTGAAAAAGTGACTTTCCCAGATGATGAGGGCTGGGGGAGGGTAGGGTGGGAAGGGGAAATCTGTGGGTGAATGACTGGCTGGGGCTCTGATTGGGTTGATTGTACTGATATAGATGTTTATCATGTTTAATCACTTTAGATAGCTTTGCTGGAAATCGTTGCTTACAAATCTTGGGGAGGAGGAGGGAATTAAATCAAAGGTACATCATACAGGAAACAGTTCTCCCAGGGGAACACCCTCAGCTTATTATTTAAAGTAAGAAAAATGTATATTACAGCAGACATTTTTTTTCTTTTCAATTATCCTCGTCTTCCACACCCTTTTTCCTCGAAACAACTAAGGGTGGGGGGAAAAAGAAATACGGGATATGCTCATGCTTGCTAAGTTTAGCATGCCTGACTTTCCCCCCTCTCCTGGGAACTAAGGAGTGGGAAAATGTGAATTTGATAATTGTGTAGCACTCATAAAGAGCTCCATGTTTACACCATCACTTTGCTTGGAGGTCTGCACTGAAGTCAAAATTGGAAAACACAGAGGGAAAGGGACAGTTTTTCAAATTTCTGTGTCCTTGGTCTGCAGTAAGAAAAAACATGTGCAACAAATGGTTACAATGCAACTAACAGATTAATCATTTCACAGGTATCGTAGGAAGCAGAAGAAACTATGGTTCTCTAAGTATGAAGACACCAATTTCATATATACATATTTATATTTTATTACTTCTTTTTGATTGAAGGTCATTAAAATGACTTAGGATAATATTTTCAGCTACTCCCTGGTTAATGACTAGATTCCCCTGGATAATGTGTGCAAGTTTACCTCTCTCATCACATTGGAAATGTGAGTACTTAATCCAAACTTGTGAATGGCTACAACCAATTCATTAACATCTGAAGTTGAGCTACTTACATGCTCATTACCTAGAATAGTGAAAAGGAGGATATTGCTACCAAGTCAGGGTTTTTTTTGCTACACATGCTGCCTTCAGCAAGACGGGTTGCAATTCCAAGAGCAAGGTTTCCATCTCTTAAAAATAATCTGAAAATTGTATAATCAAAGCCCAAGAGATGTTAATAATGTTCATGTTGTCCACAGTAGCTATGTGGTCTCTCTTTCTAGTGTTTCATTAGTTTTTTGTAAGTGAAATGAACAAAATGAACAAAATGAAATTTCAAAAATTAACAAAACAAGTCCTTTTTTTTCTTTTGGGAATGTCTTCATGGAGGGAAGTTCTACCTAATGGGCTCTCTTTTGCAGGACAGCAGAGACTCTGGGTTGGTGGTATTTTACGGCATTTGAGCTAAATTTGCTGTCCAGACCATGCTCCCTTTGCTGCGTGTCTTGTTGGGTGGGTTTACGTGATACTCTGTGTACCCCCTTGGAAGTCTGGGCTGTGTTGTGTACACCTCCTCCTTCCATGAACCCTCAGAGCTATGTGTGAAGCACCTCATAAAACCTTTGTTTAGAAAATGATCTGTACCTTTGCCAACTGAAGGGAAAAAAAGAATTACTTGGATGTCACCTTGCTTTGAAATTTACTTAATTCAGGTTTTCTGTTGTTGTTTTTATGGGTCTGCCTTGGACCTACTTTCCTGTATATGGGCATGTATGTGAATGGAATGAATGCAGCTCATTAGCTGCATTAGCTTATACACATCTCTGACAATCACCAAATAACTGGCTTTGTAATGTACAGCAGGTGAACACTAAGCAGGACAGAGAAACACATAAATGGGTATAAATATCTGAATGAGAACTGAATATCAAGGTTCTTTCCTAGATTTTTTTTCTCCATTGAATGGCTTAAGATGCTTCCATTTGTTTTACTGTTTAGAACTTTTCCTATACATTTTTTTAAGATATTCGTTATTAAAAGCAGAATTAATATAGAAAGAAAGTAAGAATGCCAGATTTTGCATAGCAGCAATGTGTCAAGTCTGCTTGTTAAGATGTAATGGCATAAAAAGACTTAGCTAAACCTGACTTTTTACTGTTTCTCAAGTCAATATAATTTAGTCATTAGCTTATCTTATAAATAATTCATTCATGTTAACATTCAGCTGTATACAGCAATATGTTAATTTCTATATCATTTGCATTCACATATCCAAGGGATGGCAAGATACAGATTAAAGTGAAGGATTCCAAACATATTACAGTCTGTGTTGACACATGTTATTAGCTGTGTTATTAAAGGGCAATGCAGCAGTACTGATGGAGGTTACCTAATATTTACTTTGCCATTTCTAGTGAAATTCTGGATAGGTCACTCTATCCTCTAGATGCTGCAGAAAAGCGTACAATATTTAGATGGGTCAAGGCAATAAAATGTAGAGTATGTGGAAAAAAGGGTAAAATATAACTGGTCTGTACTCAGTGATGGTAGGAAAATTGCCAAGCTTCTAGGCAGCTTACACTGTGGCTTGTGTTTTAGTTTTATCTGTTGAATAAATTCATGAGTGCTCAGCATTTTTCTCAAATGTACTTCTATCATCCTGTTTGATCATGTATTTGAAATCTTACAGCAGCAAAAGAATGTTTGTGATGTCCAAGTCTGTAGAAGTTGATAATTACCATTAATGAATAGCCTTAAAGACCTTTTTTCTGAAATATGTTGAATGTCATTCTCCCCTGCTTCCATGGTAACAAATAGTAACTGCATTGAATCTTCTAAGCCTTTACTTCAGCCTGTGGTTACAATTCAATAATAATTCAAATCAAAAAATGAAAACTTTGGCAACCTTTCAGTAGCATTTACTTAATTGGTTCTTGGGTACAGGCAGCAGTAAAATAGCTGAAGTACTACTGTAAATGACTTTACAGTGTTTTTATGTAATTGGTTTATCTTTTCTCAAAACTTAAAGGCTTTCCAACCTGTGTTTTTTGTGTTGTTTTTGTATTTACACTGTGCCAATTAGAGCCCTACCCCTGTGGCCCTATACTTCCTTCTTCTCATTCCAAACCAACATCTGTTTTTCCACATTCCCATATAGTTTGACTCAGAATGCCAATCAGCTATGATTGATCATGTTTACAGACTACAGCCTGGAACCCAAATCTGTGCTCACATGCATTTGCTGCTGTGATTAATGAACACAAATCAGGGGTGACAGCTGACAATTGCAGCTGGAATGCAGATCGTTACTGAAAATGCAGAAGGGTAGGGAAGGTTGGGTTCCACTGTCTCACTGGAAACAAATGTTCCCATACTCCAGTGAAACTTTTGGTTATCATTTTGAAAGTATCTAAAATATGGGAGTAAAACACATTACACTCCACCCACTTTTGCAGCATAATATGTAAGATGATGTAGTTACGCCAAGTTCTAACTTTCATGAGATGGTATTGCTAAGAAATATAATATTTCAAAGGTGTTTTTAAGAACTCAGTTGGCTATTTTTCTGTGTTTACTGGGGACTGTGGAAAGGTGAGGGTGAAATGACTCCCTCTCACTATTCAGATGTTCACAGAATCACAGAATCACAGAATTTCTAGGTTGGAAGAGACCTCAAGATCATCGAGTCCAACCTCTAACCTAACACTAACAGTCCCCACTAAACCATATCCCTAAGCTCTACAATTATGTAATTATTTATTACATTATGTTAGTACATAATAGTGGGACAAACCCATGGGATATAATCTGATTTCTTTCTAAGAAAGGCTCCACTGGGTTTACTTTTCCTCTCGTGACAAATATTAACATGCATTGATGGAGTATCTAAAGCAACATTGTTCCAGGATTTTGTGGGCTGAAGGTCATCTTAGAATAAAGACTGCATGCTTTACCATTTTTATAGCTGAGCTTTGTCTGTATGGCTCTTAGCTAAGAATTTAAGCTCATTATTTTGCAGTAGGATTGTTTGCTTCCTGACACTATAACCTGATTTACAATGAATGCTATTAGTAGTCTGCTCTTTCCTAATGAATATAATCAGGCCGAAGATGCATGAAACACAATTGATAAATGCCATGTATTGATTTTAAGCCTGACCTGACTGACGTACTAGAAGAATAACCATCTTGCCAATAATAGGCTACTTGTCTAGCAAAATAGGTGTTAAATCTCTTCAACTATTTTAAATTGCTTTAAGGGGTCACTGCTCTAAGTGCCTCTTAATGCGGATCGCTTACAAAAATCTATGCATCCCTGTACTGCAGATACGCACATCTGTAAACATGGAACTGTTACGATACACAGAATGAAAGCAGGTGTAAAAGAAAGAGTGTGTCCATTTTAAATGGGGGATTATCCTTGAGTTCTGGCACCATCTTCTTGGAATAACCTGCTTCAGCACTGCCACTATCCAAAATTAATTTGGTACAAAAACAAAGTGTTGTCCTCATGTTATTTTTTGATGAAGTCTTTCTATAAATTGCCTTGGTTTTAGTATACTGAAAGAATATTTATACAGAAAATTAACCTTCTTGTTTTTCACCTGTTTTAAGTAGCTATCAGTAATTGCATCTAAATATGGAAGTCTGTTCAGAGAGTGGAGGCCCTAACACAGCTCCTACCTGTACTGTCACCTCTCATAAGTTGACTTTTATTTTCCCAGTTATTGTTGTGATGATTGTGCCTTGCTCACTCAAAACATATGCACTGAGAGGGTTAATTAATTTGGGGTGTTATTAACAGCAGGGGGCAAAGGGTACTGCCCACAGGGCAGGCTGGGTTTGAGGGCTCAAGGGGCTGAAATGGGGCCCTGGGTCATGGCCAATAGCTCCGGTGGGCAGCTGCTCTTTCCACATTTTGTCCCCCATGGACAGGCATCAGGCACTGGAGCTTTCACTGTGTATTAAAAAGTCTCCATGGGAAGTGTTGTGCACAGCAGTTCTTGTTTTGATTACTTCTGACTTGTTGTATAAGGTCTTGCTTGCAGTTCAAAGGGCAGGAAATACAATAATTTAACATCAATCATGTAGTGGAAGTGCGATGCTCTTTTTAGTTTCAAGAATGAATGGGATCAGTTTATCTTGAGTGGCAGGAAGAAATCTGGGCCACCCAAGTGGGTAAAGTTAGTGATTTCTGTTTTTATACAGAATTTATTTTCAGACTGCGTTTCTTGGTTGCTTGGAGCTTTTTCTGTAAAGTGTTGTTTTTTCCTTGTGATGTGTTTTCATGCAGGTGCCTTTCTTGTAAGATTTGTTGCCTACTTGCTGGCGGAGCTTTGATGTGCAACTTGAATTAATGCCGACACAAATGCATGAGCTTTGACTTGCACAACTTCAGCATCTTCCTTTTGAAACATCTATGCGGAAATACATCTAAGCTGCTGTCTTGCACTTAATGTTTTGTGTGATATTTAAGCTTTGCATTTAAGCAATCTGTTTCCTTTCTGCCAACAAGTGAGAGGGAAGCACTTGAGGGTTAGATATGTTGCTTCTCACACTAGATGTAAAACTACTTGGGACTGTGGTGGTGCTCAGATCAGCAGTTTTCCTTGGACCAGAGGGGTCATCCCCCGTGTCCTGGACAGATTCCAGCTTGAGCAATTACACTTGGCTCAGCCACTTCCAGGGGCTCCAGTGTTTGAGTCTACTTTGTTTTGCAAACTCTCATGTTTAACCCCCATTGCAGTTAACCTTTTTTTTCCCTTTAGTTGGCTGCCTTTATGTGTGGATATGAAGTAATCATTATGAATAAATCTTTTTATAGCAGGCTTGTTAAGTGGCTGGGGTTCCTCAGTGTAAGGCTGTTTGTAACGTGTATTTATTCATATTATTTCCTCCTGTGGGGAGGGCCCATAATATTTAATGATCCTTTTTTTTTTTTAAAAAAAAAAAAAAGAATCTAGTGTTTTACGAAGTATTAGAAGTACCGGGACTATTTTGACATCATGCCTTTACTGACAGAGGCAGAAAGATTCGTGTGCCTTTTGGGAGCTTGTATTAATTTATAAAATACCTAATTATGCTCAATTAGTCAGCTGAGGACTCTGGTTTCACCTTGCTCTTTAAATGCCATGTTGCATTCTCTGTAGGTAATAAATTGTTGCTGTTGCAATGGGGAAAAGTGTGATGCTTTTTTATTTTTACACTAATTTTGGTAACAAAGAAAAGTGCAAAGTCAACATTTTAAAATAGATCAGCATGCGCAGCTAGTGCTTTTTCCCCATACTGCAGTTTCAGAAAGATTTTGCCAAACAAAACTGCTTACCTTCCCTTTTTAGTCACGTCTGTCTCGCTCAGACAGCTTTGATCTCAAAAGTAGGCCTGGATGAGTGTTTTGTGCACTGCTGTGCCCCCAAGGGACCTCTTAGGGCTGGAGGGGAGGCCTGCCTACGGAGAGGAGGATGTGCAACCCCACCTCAGCTGTGGCAGCTGTGGATGTCCCGTCCCATTGCAGATCTGCCTCCTCTTAGGTAGCTCACACAGGAGTACCGTTGCAGGAAAAACTCATAGCACAATGTTTGTGCTGACAGCTTTCTCCAGTTATCTCAGGGTGGCATGCGTATTCTCTCTCCAGCTAAAAGCTACAGCTGGCCTGGGTGCAGCCTGGAAAATACCAACTTTGAGCTGGCCGGCGGATGTGCGGCGCTGTACCTCTCCCCCAGCTGGGACCTCGCACCTCTGGCTGGGCCTGGCTAGAGCATGGGGGCTGCCCTCTGCTGTGGCAGCTTTGGAAGGCAACAACCTAGACACTAAACTACCTGAGTTACTACAGCAGTGTGAAAGGTTTTGCGACCTGACATACGTGCAGTTGGTAGCTGTATTGGAGAGGCTGAACTCCTGCTAATAAAGGTGACCCATGTTTGCTATCTAGATCAAAGACACAAGGTATTCTCAGGTCTTGTTTTCAAGCTATTTTTTCCTCTCCCCTTTCTCTTTTGTAAACATTTCTCAAAATTTCTCAAAATTGGTTATAGAAAATTTCTTCAAAAAGAATGAAGGCTCAGATTCTTGTGATATCTCCTGAATCCAGCAGGTGGGGTTTTAATTGAAACAAAAAAAAACAACCCTCTCCCTCCCCTTTAAATAGTTAATTACCAAAATACATAGAGTAAGACTACAAAAACAACATACCTGTTGAAAGCTGTGAAGTGGCAGTATATCACCAGTTCTTTCCAGATGACCCAATACTGAAATCTTTCTTTATTTGAATTACAAACAAATCCAGTCATGCAAGAATTAATAGGACTGATAGATTTACAGTATTGATATTATTAGCAGAAATTGTTATGGTATTATCTAAAACAGCACATACATGAGAGGAGACACTGGCAAATAAGCCTTCAATACATATACAATAATTTATGTTTCCAAAGTGACATGGGCACGAAATGGAAATATTTGCATGTTTTTTTCACAACCTGTATTTGGTGGCTATGAATTTTAAAATTATGCAATTGCTTCTGTGATGATAAATAGGTCCCAAAGATGCTCTTTTGGGGTAAAATGTTTTTGACTGTGACCCCTGTGACTGTCCAGTCCCTGCCCTAGAGGGCCGTAGGCTCTCCCTGCCCTGGCAGCAGCCCCAGCCTGGGGACATCTCCTAGGGAAATTAATTTCTCCCCTTCCAGTTGTGTTTCCAGCAGCCCACGTTTTCCCAGCAGATGGCAGGAGACCCTCGTCTATCAGGCCAAGCTGCCTGCTAGGTGCAGCCCTGGCTGCTCTGTGCATTTTGATGCAATATCTAATTCATGCAGTGCACTTCCAGGGTGTGCATGCCCCTTTGGGGTTATGGATTCCTCCTGTATGTTACACTTATAAAACTATGCAGATTGACCTTATTTTGGAATACTCAAAAACAGAATATTCAAGAATATTCAAAGTCAGAAGCCTTTGATAATGGCCCAGTGGGGTGTTTGGGAACAGATGGTGACCATGTCCTTTCGGTGGAGGGAGGGTGCTCCATGCAGGCAGGTGGTAATGGGCCTGCCAGGTCGGTCTCTGCTGTGCCAAAGTACAAGGATGATTTTGGGATGGAAGAGGCCCTGCTGCCGGGCACACTGCTGAGATCTTCATGAAGGCTGAGGTCATCTTGTAGCTCTGGTTGTGGTTCTGGAGGTCACCTGGAAGGGCTGCATCCAGCTCTGCGCTGGGCAGGCCTGCTCATTAAAGCAAATCAATTTCCCCTATAATGATTTAAACAACTCATTGAGTGCTAGGTCCAAACTCCTCTCCCTATAGGGAGAGATCACATTATTTTTAGAAAGACCATTGGCTAAAAGGCAGATATTAGTTAGATATTTTAGCCTGCTGCTAGGATTTTAAGGCAAACAACCTTTCATCTGCTCCAGAGCCAATTATGATAATGGTCTCAGATCTTAAAGCTGTGGCCGTGTGTCAGGCACAGGCCTTTCACACAGAATATCTGTGTGCAGATGAAAGGGCTCACCTTACATACGCGGTGTGGGTGCTGCAGATGAAAGTAGAACATTTTCTGTTGGCCTTGTGCTGTGATCTTTCAGTAAATATTAGTAACACATATACTTTAATGAATAGAAATGAAGTATCAGGGAACTGAGTTACACTTCATATTGACAGTAGTTGATTAAAGTTAAAACCAAAACAGTACGCAGTATGGCAAATAGGAAGGTTTTTAATCATTCTAAAAAGTTGTGTAGGACAGCAGAGTTTTAGGTTTGTGAGAGCTGGTATTTTTTATGGTAATATTTCAGAAGATTGTGCTTATCTGTTTTGTGTTACAGTGTTAAACAATAGTGATAGAAAGACACTACAGCTGTTATGATACTATAGTATGGACAGAGCAATTCTTGGTACATTATCTGCTGTGGACGGCATCAGAAGTGCTAATATTGGGTCAAAGCTCATGTAAAACAATTTAATAATACAGATGGAGTCAAGTAGCTAGTTAGCTCATATTTGTCTATCAATATAGATGATGCTTATGTGAATAATTGAACAGGTTTGAAGGAAGGGTGCTGTGTTTTCAGGTTCTGTAATATTTTTAGCTAGGTGGTTTTAATCAGGACTGACGAGCGGGGGGGGGGGGGGCGCCCCGCTCTGTACTCATGTTATCTCCAGCTGAAAAAGGAAGAAATGGAGCGCTGCCAGCTAAAGAAGCTGAATTAACTCTTCTTGTTTCCTTTCAGCCCTGCCTACGTTTGTAGCTGTGTTATTCAGCAGCACCTACATTGGCTCCTTTAGAAATTAATTTCACATTCATCTAGGAAAAAAATTAATCTGAGCTAGCCACTCTGTAGCAGACATTTACCTGTGTCTGAGAGAATACTGTGAATGCCTCTTTCCACTTCTGTTTATTTTATTTTTTAATCCTTTGTAATGTTTCATCACTCAGCACTCCCTGATTCTGGTAGCACCGACATTTCTCCATAGCCTCCTCCAACTACCAAATCCAGAAGAATTGAGTGATTAAATTGGAACTATAGCTGTGAGTGAGGACGATCTCTGCAGCCCTTTTTGCTTTTCTCTCCGTATAGGTGAACATGTCAACAGCTGTCAGCAGTAATGCTTGTTCCTCCTGCAGCAACATGATGGATTAATATGTATACCAAAATATGTTAGAAATTGAAATAAAATATGCATTTTTTCATAATTTATCAGCATTATGATGGCACAAAAAAGCCAGTCTTATGAATAATACAGAGCTCTGCAGTGGGCATTATGTACTGTGGGTAATAAATGCAATGTCTCTCCTAGACTACCAGGAGAGTTGTAAAGCAGAATGCATTAGTTCTGCTTTGTGATAATAAATCATTTTAGTTTGTCAGAAGGCTCTGGCTAACTTTTACTCCTGAGGTATGAAAGAATGCCGTGCCATACGGCTCTGGATGGCTTCTGAAGTGTTTAGGTTGGCTCTGAATCTCCTGGGTAATGTTTTGAGTGAGCGATATGGTTAGATAACAAGTGGCAGTATTTCTCAGGTATCGATGCTGTGATGCCTCCTGTTGTTTTATTGCCTAGAGTGGCTGACTTCATCCTAATTGGAACTGCAGCTCCTCTGTGATGCTTTGTGTCTCTATTTGCAATATGGCTCCGTGTCTCTCTGAAGAGCTGAGTGGGAAAGCTGAGAGTGGCAGCCTGTTCTGCTGTTCAGGCCTCTTTTAGAGGGGGGCAAAGAAATCAATTACACTTTTTGTTTTCATTTTACACGCATAAGTGCTGTTTTAGGCAGGCTTTATGAAAGCTCTCTCTCCCTAAGCTTCCTTACATATCAGCCCATCACTGCTGCAGACAGTCCAGACGATGGCAACACAGTGTAGGTAGAGATAGACCCAGGCTGATTATGCAAAACAAGAGGAAAAACTACTTGTGTAAACTTCACTAAAATATGCAACTTATCTCAAGTTCATTAAATTCAGTTTAATTTTCAGTGTTGTAGTGTTCTCAGGAAATACAGGGGAGTTTTTCTAAGCCATACTTTTCTAATTTGCACACTTCATTATTTAGATTAAAAAAGATGGATTCTTCCCACTTCCTAGCCAAGACTCAAAACCAGAAGGCATGGTGATTAACTCATTAAGTTTTCATAATCGGTACAAAATATTCTACAATTTATTTACAGGATGTTATGAGGTATCAGAAGTTAAACCACATCTATCTAATTAACTGAGTAATATCACGTGAAGTGTTACTGCAGCCTCACTTCTATTTTGTACACTTCCTACTTGAAGAAACATTTATTAATCATTGACCTTTTTTGTATTTATGAAATTTTAATGGACTTTATTACCCCAAGTTATAAGAAGGCCAGTTCTGTATTTATGACTGTTGTGGGGGTTGATGGGAGGAACCCGAGACACCCCAAATGAAATTCATGTTGTATAGAAGCAGACCACCAGCTGGTTTAGATGCTCATTTCTCTGTTTGGTACTCTCTGACCACAAGGTTCTTTCCCTTTTGACATCTTTGAGAGGGAGACAGCTCTTTCATCTGCAAGCTTTACTGTGTTTTGGCAGTGCAGGGCTGGGTTTCTGGAACTGCCTGTTCTGTTTTGCCTTGCTCTTGCATGTGTCCTTTCACAGAATATGATTTTCTATTGCATAGTTTGCAGGGGAGACATTAGTACCAAGCCCACAGAATGGTTTCCTGACATCAGTAACAGTAATCAGAGAAAATGCAAGGCAGATATTCAGGACAAATACAGTAGTGAATTCCAGTGGTAAGCACCCTATTTACCCCACTTGCATATTGTTATGCACCTTTACAGTCAACTTGCATGCCATTTCTCAGGAGTGTTGACAAGTCACTTAACCAGAGCTTTCAGAGACCTGTTTTTGTCTTGTACAGACGTAACAGGGAAGCACACAGCCAAAAAATTATGTGCTGGCTGAAATGCCTATTAGCTTCGGTCAGATGGATCTTCAAAATTTGGCTGTAGCAATGAAGTGGGAAGTGTGATTTTTACACAAAGATACGATACAGGCTGCTGATGTGGTGCAATGTGCTGCCCATCACACTGACTGGTATTGCCTTGTTTCTGGTACCAACTGTTGCATCATTCCCTTAGGGTCTAAACCCTATTTTTTGGGTCAGTGCTCGTTCTCTGCCCGCTCAAGTCCTGTTTGTCACTGAGGCTTCCAGATGCAATAAATAAAAATATTTTTGAAGAACTGTATAGCATGGACATAGTTAATTTGGGGCATTTCTCCATAATGCTGCCTTGTAACCATTTCCTTGCTAACCTGCAAATGCTGGAGTTGACTGCTCAAGTCCCGTATCATCGATTTTGTGATCCCTTCCTATCGCATCACTTCATGCCCCTTTTTCAGCAGCCTTGTGCATCACTCCTTTAGCAGCTGTTAACCTCCCCCTCCCCCTTCCTATTTTAAAGCCCTACTTATAAGATCAGACATCCTACTGGCAAAAGACACTTTGTCCTGCTTAGAGGTGGATCCTGTCTCTCCCAAGCAGATGTTGATCCTCAAACAGGGTTGTAAAACCCAAAACTCTGTGGCCGACAGCAGTTCTACAGCCAAGTAATTATTGACCTGTCCTATCAGTGCCTGCCTTCTCACATCATTTCTCCTCATCAGCAGGATTGAGGAGAACACCACCTAGGCTCCCATGCCCTTGACTACTGCCCTCAGAGCTCTGTAGTCCCTTTTGATACTGTCTAGGTTTCCCCTGGTGGTATAATTTGAACCCACAAGGAGTAAAAGCAGTGGGCAATAGTCAGAAGGTTGGACCAGCTGTGTCAGTGCTTCTGCAACATCCCCAATCCTCACCCCTTCAGAACTGCCTGAAGTTTCCCAGTGCTATCCCTATCCAAGCCCAATCTTTGATTCTCTGTCTTCGGATTCAGTGAAGATCAAGGACAAACTGAGTGCCGTGGTGGCAGTGGCACTTGGTACCTGCACAGTAGTCATTACCACCATAGAGGGACCCATTTAATTGTTCAGCCCTGATGATGCCCTGGTGCCATACGGGCATCATCACTGATCAGTTGTCAGTGGAGACAGCAGGGATCTTCTGTAGAAATGCAGGAATGGAGGGGAGCTCCCTGTGCTTACATGAAGACTCCATGACTCCTTTTGCCTTGCTGACCATATCCAAGATACTTCCCTCATCTGGCATGCATCTGTGTACGTGGCATACTCCTCAATGTATGACCTGCATGACCGAGTGTGTAGGTGTAGCCTGGCTCTGTACTCCACGAAGAAGAGCATCTTCCTATATTTTTATTTTTTCCTGTCGGTTGCTACAGTTGAATGCATTGGTCTGTAAGCTGAAGTTTTCCCCCAGAAAACTTTGTGGCTCTTGAGTTAATTGTTTAAAACAATGGCTCTGCTCTTGTAGAGCTCTGGATAATGTTATTAGTCTCATTTTTATGTAAGCTGATCTTTAAACCTTCTAGCTTCAAATAATTCACTGTATTTTACTCTGGAATTGGTCATAGAAAATGTTGTGTACTTTAAAGAACAGCAATATTTTTTAAAAAAGATTCTTTTGCAAATTGAAGCCTTAATGTCATTACTTTACATTGTGACTAATGGTCTTTTTCTTGTTTAGAAGTTAAATAATAATAAGCAGTTCCATTAGTGCATTTAACAAACAGCAGTGTACTTTGTCTTATAGACAAGCAAGCAATTTATTTATTTGTAAAAGCAGTGGTGTGCTGTAACCGTTACGTTACCTTTCGCCCTTTTCAATTTTGGCGTCTTACTCATGCATTTTCTCAATTTACAACATAGTTACTGTCTCTTCACCAGAGTCTTATATTGCAATTTGATTTGATTTTTTTTTTTTTTTTTTTTTAGGAGCTATGTACCTAAAATGAAGTTCTTAGTCTTAAATGTTTGGTATGATTTTCAGAGGAATACATGATGAAGTTAATGAAATGTCCATCTTACCTGTTAAAGGGAAATGAGCAATGTGCAGAACCAGCTTTTTTAGTTCTTGGTGTGTGGACCTTCCTCTGAAAATAAAGGGAAGCTGGTGAACAGAAAAATTAAGAGGCATAGCAAAAATTAGTGAATTTAACTGATTACCCTCTGCTTGGGGAAAATATCCCTGAAACTTCAAGGCTCTGAGCTATCTTATATTTTCATTTATCCTCAGTTCAAGAATGAATGTGCCAATTTCCTCACTTCTGGAAATTTTAATTTGTTAAACAAACAAACAAAAAGCTGGTTGTAAGAGGTGCTGGGGCCAAGCCTCTCTAACTGCTGTGAAACAGCCTAGTGTGTTCAGTCCAGTGTGCAAAGGTGCTTGGTGGCAGAGGCAGGACAGCTGATGGCAATGCTGAGGTTGTATGTACACCTGCTGGTTCACTGCACAATCATAGCATCACTGGGGTGGCTTTGAAGAGTTAATTCCCTTCCTTCAAAACTTTTGCCAAAACATTTTGTTTGAAAGTTTCTGACTTTCCTTTTAGGAATAGCTCTTAATATATTCTGGATAGTTAATGCATCTTAAAGTCTTTGGTTATGATTGTGGACTTGTGGTGAAACAAGAATTGATCTTTTAAATCAGTCTGACTTTATCATAACACATCACAAAGTGTAAGAAATGCTTCATCCCTGCCAGAAAGAAGTTGCTTTGGGAGTTACAGGAGGATGTGACACAGAATATTTGATCTAATAGCAGAATGTGCTTTCAACAAAATGTGATGTAGATTGTGTTCTTTTATCTCATTTATCCTCTTCTTAAAACTAATTTCTAGAGTGTTTCAGCCTGCCTGTTCATTTTGTGAGTCATACACAGTAATGCAGCCAGTAAAACAAGTTTTAATGCTGAAAACTGAAACTGCAGAGCATTATCGCTTATGAACAGCTTTATCACAGACAAAGCTATTCTTGTAGGTGTTCTGTAAAGCTGTTTTATGTAGAATAAAACACATGGAATTTTCAGATCAGAGTTTGAAGAATTTGGCAGGCAGACACATTTGGTTTTTCCCTACATCTTTATGCCATTTCAGTTTGCCTTTGTCAGACCATAAATACTCCACTTGCTGGGTTTACTCTTCACAATAAAATGCAATGCAAGAGGAAAGAATAAGCACAAATGAAAACAGGGTCTTTCTGTGTCTCTCTGGGACATCAAATACATTTGCTGTCACTGATGAGATTTTTGATTCTAGGAACCGTATTGATGCATTAACCTGCAGAAGAAATGACACTTCTTTCTATTTAAGAATATTGTAATCTCAGGATAAGTGCTGCCTGGTGGAAAGCTGAGGAGGGATTCAAAGCCAGCCAGCCATCCAAATACGTTAAGCTTTCATGAATATATGCTCTGATGTAAATTAAAGGAATAGCTAAAATTGTAGACACTGAAGGTTTCTGTTTATGATTTTCTTATCTTAAAGGAAGAGTTCTCAGGCAAAGGGGACACCAGGATTTTTTCACCAGGATGTGCCTAAACTTCCCATTAGTTGTTTCTGTTTGACTTTATTAGTATGGGTTGGAGTGCATTTATCAAGAGCAGGTGTTGCACAGTGGCTAATTACTAAGCTACTGTGCACATAAATTACAGAATAATATATATTGAATGTTTAAATGACTGCTAGCTACTTGTAATGCACTACATTTTTTATTTTTCTCTAATACAAACTAAATTTACAAAAACAGGAGATAAGGAAGGGGTTGTGGAGATGAAATGCAAGGGTGATTCTTCTGGCTGGCAGTCATTGCCCTTGAGAACTTGCTGTAACAGCAGTACTGGGGGTTGCAAGTGCCAGGCCATGACAGTAACAGTTAACAGAGCAACACCACAACAAAACCAAGGGGAAAAAGGCCCTTAACACTACGCTATTTAACAACAGTGGATAATTTTGACTTTTTCAGAGGTTAACAACAATTCAAAGTAGCCTAAACTTTTTGACTCTAATCGGAAGATTTCTATTAGCAGCTCTATACCTGCTCATCACAGCTGGATTTGGGTTCTCCATGAGCTGTTGGCCTCTGTGGCCTGACGCTGCAAGCAGAGCTGCATCCCCCATGATGCAGGGTGGTCTGACATCTTGCCCCAGCACTGCCCTATCTCGATTTTTTGAGGTAAAAATGCTTCCTGTCTTCCTCACTATGATGTGGCGGCATGGTCAGGGCACCCTCCTTTGCAGGAGTTATAGAATAATTTTTTTTGCCACACATCTGGAATGTGTTCTAAGAAGAGCAATGAAGCTGGTGAAGGGACTAGAAAATCAGACTTCTGAAGAGTGACTGAGGGAATTAGGGTTGTTTAGCCTGGAGAAGAGGAGGCTGAGGAGAGACCTCACCTCTCCCTATAACTACTTGAGAGGAGTTTGCAGCACAGAGGCTGTCAGCCTCTTTTCTCAGGTGACAAGTGATGGGATGAAAGGAAATGGTCTCAAGTTGCACCAGGGCAGGTTTAGATCAGATACTAGGAAGAATTTCTTCATGGAGAGGGTGGCACGTATTGGAGAAGGGAAGTGGTAGAGTCACTGTCCCCAGAGGCATGTAGAAGATGTGTGGATGTGGTTCCTATGGTTTAATGATAGAGTTGATAGTGTTAGGTTGATGATTGGACTTAATGGACTTGATGATTGGACTGGCGCACGCTTCGTTGGGTTAGAAACTGGCTGGATAGCCAGGCCCAAAGAGTCGTGGTAAATGGAGTCAAATCCAATTGGAGGCCGGTCACTAGTGGCGTTCCCCAGGGCTCGGTGCTGGGACCGATCCTCTTTAATATCTTCATTGATGATCTGGATGAGGGCATTGAGTGCACCCTCAGTAAGTTTGCAGATGACACCAAGTTAGGTGCGTGTGTCGATCTGCTCGAGGGTAGGAAGGCTCTGCAGGAGGATCTGGATAGGCTGCACCGATGGGCTGAGGTCAACTGCATGAAGTTCAACAAGGCCAAGTGCCGGGTCCTCCACCTGGGGCGCAATAACCCCAAGCAGAGCAACAGGCTGGGAGATGAGTGGTTGGAGAGCTGCCAGGCAGAGAAGGACCTGGGAGTGATGGTTGATAGTCGGCTGAATATGAGCCAGCAGTGTGCTCAGGTGGCCAAGAAGGCCAACAGCATCCTGGCCTGTATAAGAAACAGTGTGGCCAGCAGGGCTGGGGAGGTGATTGTCCCCCTGTACTCGGCTCTGGTGAGGCTGCACCTCGAATACTGTGTTCAGTTTTGGACCCCTCGCTACAAGAAGGACATGGAGGTGCTTGAGCGAGTCCAGAGAAGGGCGACGAAGCTGGTGAGGGGTCTGGAGAACAAGTCCTACGAGGAGCAGCTGAGGGAGCTGGGCTTGTTCAGCCTGGAGAAAAGGAGGCTCAGGGGTGACCTTATCGCTCTCTACAGGTACCTCAAAGGAGGCTGTAGCAAGGTGGGGGTTGGCCTGTTCTCCCACGTGCCTGGTGACAGGATGAGAGGGAATGGGCTTAAGTTGCACCAGGGGAGTTTTAGGTTGGATCTTAGGAAGGACTTCTTTACTGAAAGGGTTGTTAGACATTGGAACGGGCTGCCCAGGGAAGTGGTGGAGTCACGATCCCTGGAGGTCTTTAAAAGACGTTTAGATGTAGAGCTTAGGGATATGGTTTAGTGGGGACTGTTAGTGTTAGGTCAGAGGTTGGACTCGATGATCTTGAGGTCTCTTCCAACCTAGAAATTCTGTGATTCTGTGATTCTGTAATGATCTTGAAGTTTCTTTCCAGCCTGTATGATTTATGGCTATAACATAGTAAATACTATTTAAATTGATTTCAGAGTAACGTTATGAAAATGAGTCTATTTATAGACAGTATTTTAATGGTTTCAGAGTTATTTTAGAGCTTAACAACAATGGTGAATGTAGAACTTGAATGCTACAAAATCTGCCACGCAACTTACCTTTTTTCCTTGGCTTAAATATAAACATGGGCTCTGACAATGACAAAGCTCTGCTTCTGACTTGCTGTTGTTTATTTTCTTTTGGTCATATCTGTTTGTTTTATGACTTTTTCTTCCAAATTTTATGCTTAAGATTTCCATGTAAATTATCTGTTGTGTGTATTTGCATAAATAAAAGTACCTACAACTGTAGAACACAAATGTAGAAGCATGCAGCATCATGTGTCACATCAGAGTTTTTTCATAAACACTCGCTTTGCACTGGAGTAAACTGTGAAATGACTTACATGAGTAAAAGAAATATTTCCTAATCCCTTAAAATTTCTTAATCTTCAACAGGAGTTTGGGAAAGATTCTGTATAGCAACATAAAATCAGAGAGAAACTTTTTAAACTGTTAATTGTTCTATGGACTCTCTAATTACTCATGTGGTTGCAAGACTGCATTTGGGGCTATTCTTTCAATGGCAATTGCAAATAACTATTTAGAGATTTAACCTCTTTCATGTGCAAATATACTAATGCTTAAACATTTAGTCTCTTTTGTGTGCAAGCTAATTAATAGCAACTGATGAGTTGGTTCCAAGTGGTGATGGTGATATAGAAAAATGGCTCTACCAGATCCAAGGTAATTCTTGAAATTCTTTATTTTTATCATATTTTGATCTTTCATTTTTATGGTATTTTGGATACAAACTCTGAATATGAACAACAGACATAAGTCTTTGAAAATGTCTTATTCACTATGCTGTTAGTTTACCACCTCCTTTTCTCACTACTGTACCCAGAATATTTATGATGGTGAGTGAATTAAATCATTATATAACTGGAGTATGCATTTTTGGATTTTGGTCTTAAGTGTCTTGCAATACCTTACTGACTGATAGTTGAAAAAGGTGGCTCTACTAGGAAAATAATATTATAGTCAGTTTTGACTTTGAGTTTTCTCGATTTTCTGGGAAAAAAAAAAAACAACAACAACAAAAACAACAAAACAAACAAACAAAAAAAACCCAGCATCCTTATGTTCTCTCTGTTGTCATTGTTTCTTAGCATGTTGGTTTGTGTAAAGAGTCATTAACCAAATACAGGAGTTAAAAACCTCTGTTCTTCCATCTCTTTTGGTAAAGCTATTTTTAAATTCTTAAGAATTATTTCAAGATGTGTATATGTATCATATCACAAAAAGAGCTTACACTGCAGCTTTGTGATTAATTTCTGCAGCCAGTTATGATGTTCCTTTTTTCTTCTTGTTTCTGACTTCTCTATGTTATTGTACTCTGAATTCTCCAAACATCTACAGCACTAACACAACAATAACAAATAGTATTGCCTATATGCTGAGTGTCATGGGAGTTTTTCATGGAGCTGAACATTATATGAGACCATTAATGATGGAGCACTATTGCCTAAGAATGTTTTGGTTTGATAATAGAACTGTCTCTGGCTTAAAAAAAAAATAAAAAAATAAAAAAGTACTCTGAGCTTTTAAATTTCTGTACAAATATAAGTAAGCAACTCTATGTCCAAGATTTCATTCCATGTAGTTGTCACAGCATAGAGATTTGGAAATGAAAGACTGTGATATATCACTTAACTATTGCTTATATTAGAGAAATGCACTGCTCTATAAAATGCCTTTTCACTTAGGGACTTTAAGGCATTTTATATTCTTGTGTGACAGCAGATTTCATACCACAGTGCTTACTGTAGGTGTAGGAACCATTCATTCTAAATCATCTAAATCTCCAACATTGTTTTAGGCTGCTAAAAGGCTTCAACTGGCTCTTCTGTTTAAACTTCTCTGTCATATCATCCAACCCATTCTTCTGTAAGGATCGCATTTGTGCCCTCATGGTGTTGCAGTATCTGCTAGGTATGCAGATGTTGAAGTTGGGCTCAAAATGACAGGAATTCAAGTTTGGAGAAGTAATTCTATAATGAAAATCTTTTCTAACAGTGCTCAGCATGGATAGGGGCCATTCATTCAGTAGATTTATTACTAATGTTCACATGACCAACATGGATGTGTTTATGCTTAGCTTGGTCCAGCCTAGCAATTCAAATGGTTCAGTTCTGCAAGATAACCAGAATCTTAACTGCACACTTCCTCTGTGAAGGCATGGGGCATGTTCCTTGTTTTGATAGGTCTTAAGAGAAGCTCTGAACACCCAGCTTCCACCTCCAGAGGGCTAAACCAGATAACTATGAAAATGATTTCTGGGAATGTAACAGTTTTTTTAAAAAAGCATAATTTTGAAGGTCATGGTCTCCAGCCCCCCCCCCCCCCCCCCCCTTTTTAAAACTATGCTTATTAGCAAAATTTATCTAATTATATGTTGTGTTGGATTTGAAACTCAGCCATGCATAAGGTCAGCAGTTTGTTGTTGAAGACCATTTAGGAGCTCTTATTTATTGATATCTTGCATAATTTATATTTTCCATCTCTAGATGGTAATAATACAATGTAATAATACTGGTTTCTGGATGGAGAAGCTGCACAGAACAATGGGTTGATATTATGTTAGTAAGTGTATTGAAAGGATGTGTATCTTCCTTTAATCGTTGAGCTCTTTGTTGTGACCCATAGCTGACCTCTTTAAGAACAATTTCCTTTTCATATACATACAGTTAGCTGGTGTAATACCTTTCTTCGGTAATTATGCTGCGTGTAGGCAGTGTCCATGCCAGGAAGATCAATGAACCATGACATGACCTGTTTGACTGTTTTCCAGAAACAGCAATTATTTTCTAGTGATGTTTTACAATTGATATGGTTTTGTAACTGGAATAGGGGCTCTTTAAAAACAAAACAACAAAAAACAACCCAGAACAAACAAACAAAACCAATCCAACCGAAAGAAACACTATTATATACGCCTGATTACATGCAACATTTGCCCTGGGGAAAATGCTAGTAAGTTTCTAGTTTTTATGGTGATTATTATGATTTCTCTGAAATGATTCCACAGAAAGAGTCTTTTAGCCAGGTGCCCTATTAAGAATGTGGAGGAGAAAAAAAATAAAAAAAAAATGACATGGGCCCATGCTTAACCTGAGAAGATATCTTCTGAAATATCTGTAATTTCCTAGCTAGATAACATTAAAATGGCTAGACTGAATTATTTTACATCTCAGATATTTTGCCATATCTTGTCATCCATATTAGTAGTCTCATTGATTTGATTTTATGGCAATTGATGCCATTTTGAAGTGTTGTTTCTTGCTAAACTTCCATGACCATTTCTAGAAAGCTTCAAAGACTGTTTTGTCTGGAGAAGATATTTTCATTCCAAATGGTGAGAGCTGAGTGGTATAGATTGCCAGGCATAGCCCACCTTTCTTTGTTCTGAAGAAAGGAAAGCATGCCTAAAACTTCTGGTATGTTGAAGATTGCATTTTATTAGGAATATACCTTTAAATATTGGTTTCCTACTTACCCATGAAGTAGGTAAATCTTGAAAATGTTTCTTCCCCTTCTATCTCTGATGGAGAGAGGAAATTCAAAAGAAAGTGGCAGTTGTGACATTTCCTGTTCTGAAGCCTCCTGTCAAAGCTTGGAGAGAAAAGCACTCTCATCTGCATTCACATCCCACTTGAACAAAGATTTGTCTTGCTCATTCATGTCTGCTACTTCAGCATTAGTATTTCTGTAGATCAGGCCAACAGTGATGACAAAGCCACAAAAGGAAGAAGGAAAAAAAAAAAAAAAATCCCACTGCAACCACCAGTAAAAGCCACGAGTGCCATAGCTAAGATTGTTATTATTCACTTTTCTTTGTGGGCATTGCAGCATCTGAATGGGGTACTACATACCTGAATACCTCCCATTTGTTGACATGTTTTTAATTTTTCCTCTCATTGTTTTTTGCCTAACGTGTTCATTTGTGTCAAGTGTATGGTCACAATCTGTGACAAATCATGAGGAATGCCATTTTTTTAATGCTCTCTCTGGTCGTCCACAGCCAGATGATGTGACTGGTTTTTGTGTTCATGTGGTTCCTGGCCATTATCAGGAAACACGAACTTGGTGTGCAGAATGGTGAAAACTGCTCAATTCACTGTCAAAACAGCCAACCAAATTTCCTTCTTTCTCCCTAATGATCCAAGAAGCAATCCATTCATGGTATTAAAATGCCATCACTTGAGGGTGCTGAACATGGATTTACAGGGGTGCATCTGGACTAGTTTATTTAAATAGGTAAAAAATTGTACAGAGATGAAGCCTTTCTTAAAATGGAACACTTTGCTCCATATTTGGAGAAGTTTGTTTTTCTGTCTACTCCAGTTCACTCTGAAAATTGGTCCCTGGATGTACTGAGAAATCATTAAGCTGAAGGCACATAATTACGCATACTTACAGTTTTACTGATATTGACATTAGACAGATAAAACTGACACTTTTCTTTTTCCATTTATGTGCTGCTGGCTGGGGAGATGTACGTTTTCACTTTTGTGTATAATGTAAATTGTTGGACCTGGAATTCACAACTAACCTAAAGGAAGTTGCTCATATTTTTCCTGACAAGTGGGATCTGTTTGCAGCTCAGTTGCCCTGTGGGCCCAAATTTATTGTCATAAAGTGAAAAACAGTGCAGCTTCTATTCTTGCATTCTTCTGTTCTTTATTCTCTTATTTCCATTTATTTCTTAGTGTAAAGGAGTTCCTTATTAGTGGTTTTAATAATAATGCAGTTTTAATACTATAGTATTAAAATACTGTATATCATCCCACATCAAACCAAAATATGAACATCTTCCAAATTTTGCTCTTTTTTTTTTTAGCCGAACTGTTTTAAAACTGTACAATCAAGTCATAGCTTTTGGTTGAATCAGTGTAACTTTACATACAGAAGAATGTTATTACTATATTACAATCTCTTTACAAAATATTTAAATAATCAGTATAATAAGTGAAAGTGAAAAGAGTGTAGTAGAAAAGGGCAATTATTCTCTTCTGTGAATGTTTTCACAATGTGTATCTGACCTTGTGGATTAACCTATGTCTTCACTTTGTAAATTCTGTCTGATACCCTAGAACAAAGAATGCCAATGGGTATTGGTTGCTTGAAGGAAAATGTCTCAGGATCACAACAGCCTTCTGAAGATAGAGTGAAAAGCTTGTCACCTAAACATCAGCTTGATTGACACTGTTTTGTGTGTCACTTCACTTGCATATGCCACCTGCATTTCTCCAGTTGTGATCACAGTTCAATCTGAAATTTGGAAGTTACTCATGTCCATGGAAAGATTGGTGACCCTTTCTCTGGAATGAAGCTCTACTTTGTTGTAAATCCAAATTTGTTGAAAATATGGTCTTTTAAGGCTAGGACTAATATTTAAATGTTCTGCTTTGTACATTTGGGATGTACATGTGGGATATTCAAATATTATAAAGCCACCGCATTGCAGAGAATGATTAAATTTATCTGTATAATTATTCCTTCATATCTTAGTTAATGAATTACCTGTATCATTCCTGCCGGTACACTAACAGGAAAACCTTAATTTCTTACTCAGGGCTTGTTTTCTATGTCATTGATGTTGTTTGCCTATTTCTTTTCTTTATACTGTCTTTTAGTATTCTCTGCTAAGACAACAGACAGCTGATTGCTGTTTTTGTCAAGTCTCAAGTTCTGATCTCCCCTTGCTGTGGAATGAAAGCTTTCAAACTCTGTATTGATTAAAGCAACTGAAGCTTGAATTGAGTCCAACTTTTGCTAATATCCTGCCAAGTACTTAACCAAGTCAATCTAGAGATTGCTTGATAAGTCAAATTGTATTCTTGAGAATGTGTGGGACTGAAAGTTCATTTCTTTTTGGCTATTATGGTACACAAGGCAAAATCAAAAATCTTTACTATATCCAGATAATCTTTTGGGAGGATTATCAAGTATACTCTTATTTTGGATCAGGTCAAGTCATATTTTGGGTTTAATAAAAAAAAATTAAAATGAAGATGGCATTTGAACTGTAAGTTCACTTAAGTATATATGTAAGTATGGCAGAGAACTGAAACACCTGAACTTTAACCACATGAACTGTCCATCTGTTGAATTATATGCTCATTTTTAAGCTTTATTTAACTCTTTATGAAGATAATGTTGCTTGATATTGACCTTGGCATGTAATATTATGGGGCATATTTAAAATATGAATCTAAAATTTACAAATCTAAAATTTACCTATCCATATATTACTAATGTGATTTATGGGACAGTAGAACTGCATAGGTTCACTTTGAGTAATCATATTTAAAATGTCCTGAGTAATTCTAGCACATGAAATTGTATGACAAAACCTCTTCAAAACATTGAAAGAGAATGAGCTGCACACATAAACTATAGTATATTTTTCCTTCTTTAGTAAGGGAGGTTTTGGTATGACCTCTGTTTCAGAATACAAAGTGCCTGGTCTAGTTGGTTGAAGCATGTGGCTGCTGGGTTCTGCTTGCTTTAAGAAAGAAAAAAAAAAAAAAAAAAAAAAAATTGAAGGCAGGGTCCAGCTGAGAGGCATGTGATGAACAAGCATTGCTTTCTGTACTGTAATCTCTCCTGTGAAAGTCAGCATGACTTCAAATCTGAAAAGCTAGCCCCAAAATAATAATGATATGGCTTGAAAAGAGAGGCAGCTGAAGACAGGAAGAAAGGCAGGCTGTTTGGCTGAAATCTTTCCCAATCTTTTGCACAGGTTTGACACATTTTTCATGGGGAAAAGAAAATAAACCTCAAATGCATGCCATAAAAGCTTCAGAGAATTACCCCTAAAAAATCACCTTTTAAATTATGCTTCATCATATTCCACTGAAGGTAACAATCAGCTAGAGGTTTATTGATTTATTGTCCAATTTCAACTAAGACACAAAATAGTGGGATATTGTGGCAGCTGTCTTAAATGCATGAAGTCCTTTCCCTCAGTTCCTTGTTCTTCAGTATGTATCAATATTCCATTTTAAAGTCCCTGTGATGGGGAAAATCCCTCTCCCCCTTCCCTGTAAAGGATGTTCCTCTGGCAGGTAAGCTCTCTTCTTGAGTGTCTAGCGCAAGGTCAGTCTTCTGAACTGTTTATTCAGAGTACATTTTTATTCATCACAGAATAGATTAACACCTTAATGTTTGATTATCAACATATTGTTTTAAAACAAGAATTTAACATAGACACCTTCATCTGAGGAAAATAAAAAATGCAATATACATTGCATTATACATATATATTGCAATATACAATGCAATATACATTTTGCAATAAGCTTTCACAATGCAATGTATGAACATTGTGCAATAAGCTTTCACATACATTTTACAGAACAGTTCTTTCTAGAAGTTTCAATCTGATATCCATTAAATGAAGGCTTTTTGCTCAAGTGTAAGGTGAATAGGGAAATGTTGCAAGCTTCATTTATTTCCTTGCCAACTGTGTATTTACTTTCTGTTGAAGGATTTTTGTATATTTTCTTTGATTCTGCAGTCAAATCTATTCATTAATTCTTAATGCAGACCAAACCCACAATTTACTATCTTCCAATTAGATTTAAAAAGTTGCCACTGCCTTCTGGTATACTCCTGCACCTGAGCTGTGACCCTTTGCAGCTAAAATGGAATACAGAATTGGTGGTAATTCAAAGATGGATGTACAAGTATGACCTCTATTATCCTGTTTGTTTGAGTTTTTTACTGGCTTTCAGGGGAATTAAAAAAAAAAAAAAAAAGAGGGGGGGGGGGGGGTTGTGATAAAGGTGAAGGTGGCACATGTCCAAATGAAAGCCCAGTCTGAGAGGAGGTATAGATAGACAACACTATTCCTACTTCTGTAAGATACTAGAACAAGGAAGACCAGAAGAAGCCTCAAGAGTTTCTCTTGTTTAGGCTTCTCCTCTGAGACAGGGTAAGGTATATCACTATCTTTGACAGATACTAACCAATCTGGAAAAATGCCAGAGATGAGATTTTTCCCAGTGTTAATGGAGACAAAAGCATTGTAAAGACTTTTTACTTTACTGTGGTGTGGAGGTTTTGTATGTTGTTTTTTGTTTGTTTGTTTGTTTTTTCCCCTCCAGCCCTCTCACAGATTGCAGATTAAGCAGACTGTAACTTGTCCTATGGTAAGAGAATACAGAAAACAATTGTCACCTGTCTAACAACGTCAGCTATTATTGTTTCTCTTTTTTCCTGATAAAATGCTATCACCTCAGACCTTTTGCACTGTTTTTTTTTCACCTTTTTTTTTTGTGTGTGTTAGCCAATTGTTTCTCATATATCTGTCAATGGTTTGTCCAGTTTGTCAAGGTAGTTTTGATTTTTAAAGCTACCATTAAAATTGCATTGAATAGTCAGCATACTGAAACCTGTTGTATTTTATATACATACAATCTAATTAATCATCCAAAACATTACTGAAAATAGCAGATTTTGGGGGACTTTAAACAAACCTTTCCAGATCTCCTTGGTACCTCTTCTCAGCTTGATGGAGAACAACTGGTAACTATCCTTCAGACTGTGCACACAACTTATACTAATTCAATCTTAACTATATTTCGCGCTTCTGCTTCTGAGAATATCATGTGTGACAGCATCAAGAGCTTTAGAGGTAATATAGCCTGACTTCACTACTGCCTGTCCCTTATCCACTAGACCAGTTGGTCTGTCAGAGAAGGAAATTAGATTGGTCTGACTGATTTCTTCTTGGAAAATCCATGCTGTCTGTTCCTTATCACATTATTATCCTTAAGGTCTTTAAAAATTGATTGTTTAATAATTTGTTTCAGTATCTTTCCAGTTATTGAAAGTAGACTGACTGCATTTCACTCCTTTCCGATTGCTTTTTCCAGCTGTAAGGATGGGTGCTGTTTGCCCTCCTGTCTCACATTTTGTCATTCTCCATCAATTCTGTAAATTTCAGTTACTATTTTAAATACTGTACAGTGACCTTCACTAGGCCTGGGCAACCTAAGAACTGCTAACATACTAACATTCTTTAATTTAAATAAAACAAACCAAAACCAAACAAAAACCACAAAAATATTCTATTGTGGTCTTAAAAATGTTACATTGAAGATGCTTTATTTGGATGCACTGTGAAATGCTAGTTAGATAAAATTGAATTTGAATCAAACTTTCAAAAAAGTTTAAGTTCTGCATAGCTTCATGAACTGAATTAAGGCATTTTTGTTTTGAAATATGTTTAAAGTAAGATTCCTTTTAGAGTCTCTAAAGCAACCAGCATCTAGGCTAGAGCACTCTACTTGAGGTAAACACAGAGGCATCTCCAGAGATGCCAATTTATCTCCAGTTTAGTTGTGAAGCCTTAGATGAGTATGTTGCTTATCTAGGCACGTAAATGATAAAGGTTAGGCTGGCAGAATGAAGTAAGCAAAGTGAATGAAGCCACTGTTTTGGGGATGAAGACAGTCCAGTTGTTTGGATCTTGGCTGAGCCATGCCCATTGCACTCAGGACCAGAAGTGGCTCTGGTTTTGTTTCTCTGATCTGGATATAGCCAGAAAGATTGAGGCCTATATCCCTCTTGGTTTTAAGCATCCCTCTGTTTATGCACTTATGTAAATGTTACCTGTTGTCACAACTTTTACAGCTAGATAAGTATATTTCGTAATATGAATTGTACTGTCATGGTACAACTTGGTAACTCTGGTAACTCTGTATAAAAAACTCTGGTAACTCTGAACAAAAAACTTAACTTCTATAATGTTCTAATATGACAAAACGTGGTCATTTACTAATTACTAGCTGTATTGTTATTGCAAAGTAATATGAAGAAGGATAGTAAGTACACTGAAGAATATGTTTATTATTTTGGGTTTCTCCACGGAAAATCAGTTTGTGATTACTGTTCATTGTGAAGAAAGAAAATGGCAGGGGTGGAAAAAGTGGCATTGGCATTATTTAATGTAGCACAAAAAGATTAGTGGTCAGTGAAATACCTTTTAACTCTTTTTAAAGGTACATGTTCAGTCTTTACTAGGCCTTCTAGACTTACAGCAAAGTGTTGTGCTGGAAGGAACTGTTGCTCCATTCGAAACAGCTATCTACTGTGTATAAGTACATTATAACTGCATTGATAGTTCCATTATCACAGTGTGACTCTATCAGACTCAGTAAGGTTGCTAAATAATCAGTCAATTGCTGATCTTTCTTAAGAAGCAGAGTTCTGAGAATAAAAGGAATGTTGTATGGCAGAGTATTGCTTTTGGTGTTTATTTCTAGTGGTGGAACTTATTTTAGTTAAATACTGGCATGTTTTATTCAGAGATAGAAGTACATGGTGAATCCACACGTATAATATTGATGTTTTAGTGTGAAGCTCTGCCATACTGAATACTGGTAATGTACAAGGTCACTTTGACTTGCAAAAGAAAAATTGATAAGAAGAAAATAGAGATGCAAATCTGATGGGCATGAGAAAAAGATACGTATCACATTTGAAACAGGTCATCTGGAGCAATAAACTGCTATTTTGAAAACTGATACCCTTACAGATATAATGATGGTTCAGAAAATAGCTGCCATATCAGACGAGTCAGATTGCCTATTACAGCAACAGCTAGATCACCTTTACAATTGCCTGTTGCAAAGTGTCATTAAAAAGATTAGCTGAATCATTGGACAATCTGAACACTGATACGAACATGTGAAAAATACAGTCTAGAGACATTTTACTTCCCCTGCTACTACCTTCATGCGTGCTTCTGGCATTTCTGTTTTCTGACATTTGCTGTTTGGAAGCTTGCCTTTCAGATCTGTCTGGTAGATCTTAATTTCAGAATTTTTAGTAGAAATTCTAAAGCTTTGTTTTGTTAAGAACTTGATCGTTTAATCTTAAAGCAGCAGAAATACATGCTAAATCTATTAGGCCTACTCCTGCTACCTTAATTCTAGTTTAAATATCTGCACAAGCACAGTGTATCCTGAAAAACCTTGCCAAGTATCAGGGAAAAGGATTAGAAAATGAAATAATTGACAAAGAAAAATCGTAGAGGGATATTAATTAGAATATTGGATATTCTGACTGAGAGAACATATTTAAAATAATGTTAACTTATCATTTGGTTAGATACAGTCTCCTGGGAAATCTGAAGCTGTTTGCTAGCAGACTACTTATGGAACAAGAGAATGCAAGGGATGAAGATTTCAGTGGGTTTGCTCTGCTCTGGAGCCAACTCATTCCAATGTCTGTCTAGGCTGTAGTAACACCTGTTCATATTTAGAAGATATTTGCATCGAGTGTTCACCAAGTGGTATTTGATCATTCTCGTTTCTCTCTACAGTGAGTAAGCAGAGAGGGACTCCCTTAGGAAATATGTCAGAGAAGAAAAATTTAGCTCCTTCCCATTGACTTTTTTGGGAGTGTCAGGAGGCTCATGCTCAAAAAGCAAAATTGTTGAGCCATGTTCCTTCCCCATTAGAGCAGTGAGCGCTTGGTGTCATTTAGGTCTGAGTGAAAGTGAAGCTGTATTTTTTGTCATTTCAGAAGGAATGGTTCTTCCTTGAGTGGTTTATGAAATAAGTTTTTTGGGGTGGAAAGGACCTGTTTTTCTGCGTTTGTGACAGTTGAGTATGGGCTCTAGGGACAGAACTTTTCAAATCCAAATTCAGATTTTGGATTCAGAACTGTAATATTGTCACAACTGGTAGCACAGTTGTGAGAGGTCTTGGTGCATTTTCATAAAGAAACAGATGAGTGAACAACTTTGCCTTTCCTTTTCTGACTACCCATAGCCTTTTCAAAACCCTGTTCCTATATCCTTATGAAGAAAATAGAAGAAGGTATGGCTGTGGGATACTGAGAATTTTAAGGTATAGTGTAACATGATGTACACATTGTGTACAAGGAAGTTTCTGGGGAATCCAAGATACACCTGGGTCTTGAGTGGCTTCCCAAGAAAATGAGTATGTGTAGTAAATATACTCATTGGAGTGGATGACATCTGCATCTGTGCATTTAGTAACTCTAACTATGCATACTATTCATATGCATGAATTTAAATGGAGAACACTGAAGTAATAAAAGCCAATTCTATGATTCCTTCAAGTGTCTGCAAGGGTGAATACAGGACCTCATATCTTTAGAAAAACACCAAATTAATTATAGTTCTAAAGTAAAAGCAAAGTGTGTATAAAATTATATTTTTATCCTTTAAAAAAAAACATTGGTATGCAGTATTGACAGTAGTAGCTTTTGAGGACTAAGTTGATTGCATATGTCTACTTTTAATATAGCTGTACAGTAGTATTAACTCCTTTTTTTTTTTTAAAAAAAAAAAAAAAGAAATTAGATTTGTTGCTGAAATCTGTAAAGATAAATGCTGCAATATGGTACAATTTCAGGGGAGGTGGGTATAATGATCAACCTTTAAATGTCTTTGAAAATTGGGCAGAATTATGCATATCAGACAACATTATTATTGCTATATAAAATCTGGCAGAGATACTGAATTGTATTTCATGTGTACAAACAGTTAAATACCATGCAGTTAAGATCATTTGACTGTTGTATACTAAGTGACTGTAAACTAAGGAAGAATGCAGATCATTTGCATTCTCTATTTTATTTGTGTCTCTGGTTAGAATCAAGTTGTGCATGTGTGGAAAAAAATGGCTGGGGGGGGAAGAGGGTTAGTGTCACTTTTAAATTCATTAGTACATAATGATGCAGTGATATTTTATGAATAATCATTCCTAGTAAATTTTCAGTATAGTATATGGGAAATACATAATCAAGAGTATTATTTTTAAGCAAAAGGCTGAGCAGTCCCACTTATAATATCATAAAAAATTTGTTGTCCTAAGATTTTCTGTAGCAGATGCTGTAAGTTCTAATAGTTTACAGTCATATGATAAAAAAGTGAACAAAATGTACTGAAACTTTATTTTCATGTTCAGCAGCTGTCTCATGGTGTTTTAATATCAAATATGCCTCAAACCTAGAAGAGGTGTTTTCCCTCATTATTGCTCATAGTAAAAATACCCACTGAATGTCAATACTCACCCCTTTTGGACTCTAATACACTGTATGTAAATGTGTATATATTTCCCCATAGAGTGACAATTTGAACTTTTTCTATCCTTGTTCTCACAAATGTTTATTTCAGCACAGTGAGAAAATATTCTGCTAGACAACTTAAAATGAATAAATAGTTAAAAAAGTTTTTTTTTTTTTTTTAAAAAAAAATCTAATTCTATGGCAATAGCAGCAAACTAAGTAAACTGACATTTGCATTTCTAATTTGCTGCATTATAAAGATTTGATCCATCCCAAAGGCATCTGCCCTTTCAGTTGGGCTAAAGACATTTCAAGAATCTGTCATAACAAATAAACTCTTACAATGAAATAGAGGTTTCATTCCTTGTCTGCATGACAAGGGATTTTGCAATTTATTGTCTGTTTTTCCCACTGTATTGAAAATGCAATTATATGCAATAATATATAACACATTAAAATATGATGCTTATTGCAAAGTCAAATCTTAAAAAATACACAGTTGATTCACCTTCATCCATGGCAAAAAGGTGTCCATGCCTGCATTGCCAGTACTGGTTGAGCGTTTTGAGAAGTCTTGTGGGAGTAAAAACCCAAGCAAATGAACAAAGTAATGAATGAGTTGGAGAAAATAGGCCATGGAATTTTGGTTTTCCTGTCACATAGTAGAAAAGCAAAGAACATCAGGAGGCAGGAGGTTTGAGATGAAGATTGGAAGCTCTTTCAAGCAACATATACTTTAGTTCTAGAACCTGGAGTCTTCAATGGGAGTTTGAGTTCATAAAAAGATTTTCTTACCACCTCTGTAGCACAAATGACCTAGTTATATTCTTCTTCTTCTTTTTTTTTTTCTTTTTTTTTTTCTTTTTTTTTTTCTTTTTTTTTTCATAATAAGAATTGAAATTCTACTGGGGGGTTGATGGGGGAGGATAAAAGGTGTGGTCAGATTTGTAGCTGGAAGGCATTTTTAACACTGCATGGATTCATTTCCTTTACTGTTGCTGGCTTGCAGGTATTTAGCATTTACAGACATCATACCCTTGTAATTGAACTTGCATGAATCATTTATTTACTAGGCTGCACTTACGGGTAATATATGTCAAGGGAATTCATTTTTTATTACAGCTGATGTAGCCATTATGATGTCATATACACAGGGACAGAGCTGGAGCTTGAACAGAACTCGTTTCTTAAATCTGTTAAACCCAGTGCTGCCTGTGTTTCTGTTGTGGAAGAAGTGCAAGACATTTTGGTGTAACATTCTGCCAGCCTTTGACAATAGCTTTCTGATCAAGACAAAGAAATACCTGATCCTAAGTACTGCAGTGATAATATCTGCATTTGGTTCTGTATTGAAAAAAAGTAAAAGCAAAAAGACAATATGGAAATTTGCTAAGCAAGAATAATGTACACTATTTTCCCAAGTTAAAATGACAGCATGTATTTTCTAAGGTTCAATTCTAATAAAATGTTAGAGTAACTCATCTGAACTTTCTCATCGCAAATCTAATAGTTTTCATGGGGGATATCAAAAAATATTTTCTGTGCTTGCTTCCAAGCTTATTTCTTTGCCAGGTATTGGACAGAGTAAGCAAATTGGTAGAGTGCCTACTGAAGGCTTCCCCTTTCTTCTCCCTCTAAGAGATTCCTAATTCATGGGATCTTCATGTCTTTGAAAGCCCAGTGTCTGAGTGAAGCTGGTCACTGGCCCACTTCCTCTGTGCTCACAGCAAACCAGTTGCACTTGCTGGTTTACCAAACCATGAAAATGTAAGTAATAGGCAAGATGCCTTATATAGGACATTCTGACTCCAGAGAATTCCAGCTGATGCAGAGACATCCCTCTGTTCACCATGGAAATTCTCTAGAATAGGTGAGCTATAACTATTTAACAGCCTGTGATATCCCAACTGTACCAGGATTGTTTATATAAGGTTTATAACATGAGAACAATGTACTCCAAGCCTCTTGACAGCATGGGTGGAAGGAAGTGAGTTCCTCTGCAGTGTGATGTGAGTGGTAGGTTGTTTGCTGTAGACAAAAACCAGATTGTTGGTCAAGTTTAATGAAACAGAAAATGTTGAATAGATCATCTCTGTGTTTTCATCTCTTATACTACTATCAGGCAAATAATATGATATGTAATTAGAAAATAGAGTGGACACGTCAGAAAACAAGAGATGTGTCAGCCTGCACTACAGCTGGAACAGTTGAAACATAATTGTAGACATAAAATGTATAGCTATGTATTTCAAACATAGCAGAGAGGCAGGAGCAACTTGATTTTGGAAGGCAACATACAATGAAAGAAACATACAATGATCTCCTTCTACCTGATCTCCTTCTATGACAAAGTGACGCGCTGGGTGGATGAGGGAAAGGCTGTGGATGTGGTCTACCTTGACTTCAGCAAGGCTTTTGACACCATCTCCCACAGCATTCTCCTCAAGAAACTGGCTGCTCTTGGCTTGGACTGGCACACGCTTCGTTGGGTTAGAAACTGGCTGGATAGCCAGGCCCAAAGAGTCGTGGTAAATGGAGTCAAATCCAGTTGGAGGCCGGTCACTAGTGGCATTCCCCAGGGCTCGGTGCTGGGGCCGGTCCTCTTCAATATCTTCATCGATGATCTGGATGAGGGCATCGAGTGCACCCTCAGTAAGTTTGCAGATGACACCAAGTTAGGTGCGTGTGTCGATCTGCTCGAGGGTAGGAAGGCTCTGCAGGAGGATCTGGATAGGCTGCACCGATGGGCTGAGGTCAACTGCATGAAGTTCAACAAGGCCAAGTGCCGGGTCCTCCACCTGGGGCGCAATAACCCCAAGCAGAGCTACAGGCTGGGAGATGAGTGGTTGGAGAGCTGCCAGGCAGAGAAGGACCTGGGAGTGATGGTGGACAGTCGGCTGAATATGAGCCAGCAGTGTGCTCAGGTGGCCAAGAAGGCCAACAGCATCCTGGCCTGTATAAGAAACAGTGTGGCCAGCAGGGCTGGGGAGGTGATTGTCCCCCTGTACTCGGCTCTGGTGAGGCTGCACCTCGAATACTGTGTTCAGTTTTGGACCCCTCGCTACAAGAAGGACATGGAGGTGCTTGAGCGAGTCCAGAGAAGGGCGACGAAGCTGGTGAGGGGTCTGGAGAACAAGTCCTATGAGGAGCGGCTGAGGGAGCTGGGCTTGTTCAGCCTGGAGAAAAGGAGGCTCAGGGGTGACCTTATCGCTCTCTACAGGTACCTCAAGGGAGGCTGTAGCGAGGTGGGGGTTGGCCTGTTCTCCCACGTGCCTGGTGACAGGATGAGAGGGAATGGGCTTAAGTTGCACCAGGGGAGTTTTAGGTTGGATCTTAGGAAGGACTTCTTTACTGAAAGGGTTAGACATTGGAACGGGCTGCCCAGGGAAGTGGTGGAGTCACGATCCCTGGAGGTCTTTAAAAGACATTTAGATGTAGAGCTTAGGGATATGGTTTAGTGGGGACTGTTAGTGTTAGGTCAGAGGTTGGACTCGATGATCTTGAGGTCTCTTCCAACCTAGAAATTCTGTGATTCTGTGATTCTGTAATGGGTTTTTGGAGATTAAAACCATCTTTTGAATAAACACTGATTTCCAATGCTTTTTACAGTCCAAGAGGGATGGGTACATGCAGGAGGAATGAAAGAGTTGGTTTATAAGAGTAATACATTTGAAGTTAGACAAATCTCCAAAGAAGCATTTCCTTAAATACTAAGCATAAATCTCTAAGAATGTCTGCTTTTGAGAAGCTTATTATTGAGTTGTAGTATCTCTGGTCAGAGATGCCCTTTTTCTGAGTAGCCCAATGCTATTTTAATTCTTTGGTCAGATGCATCCCTTCAGCATTCAGAATAAACTGGGAGGAAAAAAAGCTGATTTCCGTTAGTCTTTGTATTGTGGAGAATTGGATTTTCCAGGTTAGGGTTTGCTGACTCACATATAAAAACATTTTTCTAGACAGGCATACAAGAAAATATAAATAGGAACTGTCATAAGTAAAATAATTTGAATAATCCTGGCTTAGAACTGCACCTCTTTTTAAGGAGAAAGCTTGCTGCTCTGTTTAGTTGTTTATGTGGTAGTCTGTATTTAAGTAAAATTTAGGAGTCATTCAGAGAAACCCTTCAATTTAAAACAAAGAGAATAGGTCTGTACCTTCCTACTGATCCTCAGTGCTTTTGTGCTTTTTTTTTTTTTTTTTTTTTTAAAAAAAAATGCACTGTCTAGCTCAGTTTCTGTTTCAAAAATTGCTCCTGTTTTTACTAAGTATCTGGAGACAGTGTTATAAGTGTCAGACAACCTTAAAATGGGAAGAAAAATATAGGCCTTTCATGTATTTATAATCCATTTTGCTGAACCTTAACCCCAATAATTATTTTGAAATAGAAGAAAGATTTGTAGTGCTGTTTTTGAGTGAAAAATCTGAAGAATTTTTCAGCTATGGTTTTTTCAATTTGTCAGCTAACCTACTAAGCACAATATTAATTTATGAAATAGGGATTAATACATCATCTGAGAATCTGAGGTTGTGTATGTAGTTACTTGATTTCTGTAGAAATTAAGTCAGGTACATGAAAAGATACTTTATAACCATTATTTAGTTCCAAATTCAGGTTTGACGACTTTTTCCTTCTATTTTATGACAGTTAAGAAAACTATGGAATTCAGTGTTTCTAGATGGAGGGGGGGGGGGGGGCACCAATAAAAAGCAGTTTTTCTCTAGAAGAAGGCTAAATGCCATCTGAAATTGAAAATAAATCAATCAGGTGGTTCATCAGTAAATATATACCATCTTCTGCAGTGCTTCATGTGACCTGAGGCTTTGGGAAGCATGAGCTCACTCTGAGGTAGACAAAGCACAGTTGAGTTATATCCTCTTTTAAAAGCAAGAATTGCCTGCTAATTTATTGAGACAAGAGATAATTAATTCTGAGATTCAGAACTGGGAGCCAATGAATTAGATTCCATGAAAAAATATGAAAATAATTCTATGAAAAAATATTCCATGAAAAAATTCCATCCCAAAAATAAGGCACAAAACTAAAAGTTCAGAAAGCAAGAAAGCATGTAACAAAATTAAACTGAGTTCTGGGGATCATCTGACTTGCACTCAAGAGTTCATGGAGAAATCTGTCTGTACATGGGCTCTAAATCTCATGTTACCAAATGAATGAGGAAAAAAATACAAACTATTATTCCAATTTTATTCCACTCTCTATGGGGAAATCAGGAACATATATATATATATATTTATTCCTTCCTTTCACTCTTGTTATGGAGAACTGTGATCTTTTAGTTAATATTGCCAAACTGTTTTTCAACATAGCTGAAAATCTTGATTGCAGAACAGTGCAGCTCTTATGGCTGTAAATCTCTCTGTTCTCTTTTCATCATCTTATCTTTTAAAGTGCATCAATGCCATTGCATGCCAGGTTTACGTGATGGTATGCCTTATCACTTTAATGGGATAGATTACAGTGCAGGCCCTCTAAATCTCCAGCCTGAAGGTAATTCTATTCCTCCTGCTGTCATGCTTTCCTGTAGGTAAGAATATAAAGAGGTTATCTCTTATTTGTTAAAACTAAGAAGCAGAGGGCCAATTGTCAAATCTGTGCTAAACTTGGAGTTCTTCTCTTTTCACTTCTGGATGCTTGAAAAAGGTATACTTTATTACAGTACTTCTTTCAGAGCCTTTGGTTGCAAAAGGTGTCCCTGACTATAGATTTTATTTACACAACACTGCATGTTTTCTATGTTTTCCATATTCCATTTTGATTCTTCTCTAGAGAAGACGTCAATGCCTGCTTGTATTTTCTTGGACCTCCAGAGTAGTTACATAAAATATCTGTGGCTCTAGATGGTATCAGAACTGTGCGTGGGGAGCTCCTGGAAGCAGTGAAGCTAACTGCTGCCATGTACAGCTCATGCCTGCAATTTAACACATACAGCAAATTGGAGGTGCAGCTAATAAATCTCTCAGAGGCATTTGTCAGTAGCAACTTTGTGAGGGACAAAATAGGACTCAGACTGGATGGGAGAGACAAGGACTGTAATGTGGGGAAGTCACTTGCAGCACTGCTAGAAAACCCTAGAATAGCAAATTGTCTTCTATGTATTGATCCAGATTAGTTTCCCTTCATTTCACTAAGGGCACATTCTGCCCTTTTTTGGCTGACTTCATGTTGATGTAATAGTGTGGGAATAGCAGTGTGCCCACACGTTGCTCTCCCTTCTAGTGGGCAACTACCTGTTTGCAGACAGTTCTGAAGAACCTTATGCTAAATTTAATCATTTCACTCTAATTTGAAAGGTATCCTCAAATAATAAGCATAGCCTGGACAGCGCAACATGATTCTGAATTGAGCTTCCTATGTAGGAATTGAAGTTCCATCAGACCTGTGTATGTTCAGTGCTTGCAGGTTTCCCTCCCTCTCCCTTATTTTTAATTAAACATCCAAGCCTGTTTTCAGCAGTCAATTCTCTGTGTAGTTTATGGTAGTAAATTATATCAGTAGTCATTGTTTTGTTGTGCAATAAGCTATTGCTAATTGGCATTTCCTCTTTAATAGACTCTGTTAAGAATTATGTTAAAATAATTGCTGCCAGAAAGCACAGTACAGAACTCTTAATTACTGGCTAACAGTTCTGTCCTTCAGATCGTTCCTCCAAGCTATGCTTTCATAGAGCATGTGCATTTAATTTGAATTCAGCTCCGTAAAACTCTGGAGAATCTATTGTCTATCAAAGTCAAACTCATAATAACAAAGGATTTGTCACAGCAGATCAGACCTCAGGTCCCTATGGTCTAGTGCCATGCCTCTGGCAGTGGCTATTTCTTGATATTTTAAAAGAAGGTAAATCTCTTTCCAAATTGCTAATGTATCTTACCCATTTGTATGGCAGTGCACATTTCTTTCTAAAACCTGCAGTTCATTGTCTTACACCCCGAAGCATGAGATTTGATTACCCTTATTATCCTAGCTTGCATAGCTACAAATGTTATTAGCAGTCATAAAATTTTTCAGTTCTTTTTAAAATGTAGTTAAGTTTTTTATCTCAATGACCTGATCTTTTAGCCAATTCCATTGATAATGTAAAAGAAGTATTTCTTTATAATGTTTCTGCATTTATCGTTCTTTAATTTAAAACTCCCTTTATTTTATGTGATTGGGGGGGGGGGGGGGGGGGCGGAAAGTGGGAAGGAACCTGATCAGATTTTAATATATCCTACCTAATTATGGCTATCTCTGTGAAATTCTCTTTAAGCTGTATATCATTTTGGGTGCTATACTGTTTTGAACTTTGCTGATTTTTAATTCCCCTTTGCTACTGGTTTGGCCTTAGAACCAATTATTTTTTTTTTCCTTTTTTATGTATATATATTTAACTGGACACACTAATAAACATTAAAAAGAAAACAATATACTCTGAGGCATGTATTTCTTATTTTTGTATCCTTCTACTGGTTTTCAGAGCCAAACTTCTTTTGCCATTTTTCCTCATGGTACAAAGAAATGTAGTAAGAGACATGAAATCTTCAGAAGACGTACTATATGTACTAAGTTAATGACTGTAAAATAATTGCAAATTTAAAGCAACTGAAAATGATAGTCTTCAGTCTTCAGCAGATCTTGTGAGTCAAGCTATCACCATATGATGTACATAATTCCCACACTATAATGTTTGTGGAGTTTTTTTTGTTTGTTTGTTTTTTGTTTTTTCCCCTAATTTGGAAGACCATGTGTCTGTTTAAGCTAAATTTAATCAGTCATCATGACAAATGCTTTCTCTTACCAGAAAATGAAAATGGCTAGTTGATATACGTGGTAAAATCAGAGACAAATGGAAGTACTGTTCATTATAGCATACCTGCAAATAACTTGCCTCATCTTGGCTTGGTAATGCAATTTTCATTTTCCCATTTGAAAAAACTATTTTGTGATCTCTTTCCTCATATTTAACCTATTTTTTCCTAATCAAATTTCATTTTACTACTTGCAGTATTATCATAGATCTTCACTTTTTTTTTTTTTTTTTTTCTCTTTAAGATAGTGGTTATAAAAGTACCCAGAAGTTACAAAAAACAATAAACTAGTATCACCACAGTTCCTAACTTTCTGTGCAGTTTCATTTCCCAGTCATTAATAAATAGTACTCATCTCAATAGCAGCCCCGGGAGCATTCACTGTTGCATTTTCTTCATTCTGAGGAGCAGCCATTTGCCATTACTCGTTGTTTCCTATCACTTAACAATTTTTGAATCAATTCCAGGACTCTGTCCCTTGCCCCATAGTTATTTATTTTCCTTAATAGTCTCTGATGGAGGGAATATATCGAAAGCTCATTGAAAACTCATGTGAATTAATTATGCTGGGTCATTTAAGCTACTATTTCACCAACTCTTTCAGAAAGAGGTTCAGCAAGGCTGTCCTCCTTTTGCTGAGGAAAATAACTTGAGTTATGCTGCATGCTGAAAACCTGACCCTTGGGTCTCCTAGTGCTGTCCACGGTGCTGAATGGTTTACTTTCAAGTGATGTGCAAATTGGGGTCTTAATTAATCTTGGTTGAGATCCCACAATCCTGAGATGCATTCCCTGCCACCTCACTGAAGTGAGAACGCTTAACATTTGGATGTGCGGAAAGTTACATTGGTTGGACAGTGCTACGTGAAGTTTGGCACATTTGCCCATCAGCAGCGATGAAGTTACAGACGAGGGAGGTGGGAGAGGTGAGGTCGAGAGGAGGGATGCTCCTGCATAGTCACTTGTGGGAATCTGAATACTGAGTGCAGAATAATTCTGCCTTGAATCAGACTCTGACTCTTAAGAAACTCTGTGTATTTAAGTTCTTCAGTTTAAAAATATGGCAATGGACCTCTTTAAAATAAAAATCAATTTCATGGGTGTCTTTCTAAATGCAGAAGAGCTGATTATTTGCTGAGATATTTATTTGTAAAACTACAGCATCATTGCTGTCTTATCTTTGAATCAGTCTTACTGCTGAAATTGATGGCTGGAACAATAGAGATCACTCTGGAGCAGGAGCTTCTCTCAGAGTCCAGGTCTTATCATGGCTTTAACTGGCAACGACTGCCATTCAAGCTGTCACTCACTTATGCTACATAATGCATAGTGTCTGCCTTGCACACCAAAGATAACTCACCAGAGTGGAAGTTGGTTTTAATTCCATGCATTCAGGTGACCCCCAAACCATCCTACCTTCCCCAAACAAAACAAAAATCCAACAACAGAAGATAAGCCATAGATAACAGGATGTCTGAATGCATGTGGAAGACTCCCTCCTTCACATCAGTTGTCATTGAGAATTTTAGTGTTCCCACTTTTGATTGTTATGGCTGTCAAATACTGTTTTCCAACAAAAATGATGATAATGTAATCTTAACTATGATTTTTCCATAAGCATGCAGTGTACAAAACCAATCTGTGTGCACTTTAAATGATTGTTTTATTAACATGAAATAATTATTTCTGATTTTATTCCATTTATATGTGTGAAACATATCATAAATTAGCAAAATATATGCATGTATTCACTGCCAGTAGTTGATGTTATTTAATAGTTCATGATTTTTCATGACTAGTCTTACAGAAATAGTCTGAAGGTGGTGTCAACAGTACTGATGTCAACATACAAACATGCTTTATAAAATACTGACAAGGAAAATTATACTTACAATAATAGCTGCCATTTAATTGCCATCATAATTTTTTGAATTGTTGTTGCTTAACTGACGAAAGATGCACTTAAAGTGAAGAACAAGCACTTTTTCTTGTTTATACCTTTAAATGATAAATCACATTCCCTTTGAAAATTGTTTATTATCCATAAAAGGATTGAAACTATTGCAGGTCATGTAAGGAGAGTAAGTCTCTGTGTGTGATTCAAAGCTTCTCCTCTGAGTCATTCATGTACGTTGGAATTGTTTTTTTCAAGGACCAAATTGCAAAAGAGCTCCAGGGATGCCATTTTGTAAGACCAGGGAAACAGAATCTTTCCAGTCCTTTTTCTTGTCACAAAAATTGAAGTGTGGGTTCAGAGACTCTTGTGTAATTCTCCTTCCAGCTGAGCAGAAGAAGAGGAGCTGTTGTGATATGTGCCTTTATTTCCTGCACCGGCCTCAGTCTACCAGTTAGTAGAAGAGAAATGCATTGCAGTCTCTATTAAGTTGCAGTAAATTACTTCCCTCCGCCATCACAATAATGGAAAGAAATTCTGTATTTGAATCACAGTTCCTTCCTAGGACTTGTCCTAGATTTGATGCTTATTGAGTATCTTGAGGGAAAAGGCTTATGTTCACCATTGAATTCAGTTTGAGCTATTGGACCTACATCCTCCAGCAGTAAAAACAGTGTATATGTGCACTATCTAACTAAAAGCTCGATATTATATATGTATAAAGCAGCCAGAAATGTTTTTGTGTGACCTGAAAATGGCAAAGGGTCATTTCAGATACATGTTTAATAGTTGCATTCTGATCTTCTCAAGTAAGTAATTATTCCACAGCTAAATAACTATATATACATAATATAATAATATAAATATATATTTTTGATGTGGTCAGTTTAACCAGTATGGTGATATTTGGCTTGGTCAGAGCACTGTGTGGACATTTCTATTCATGTATATATATATATATATGTTAAGTTCTCATGAACACACATTTTACCTACCAAAATTTAAGTGAAATGACACTAACACTTAGTTCTAGAATCTCTCACTAATGGAAGCACAAAACTGAGCCTTTTACATGGGTTAAACTGAAGCCTTTTGGAGGAGAATGGCTGCAATTCATCCCTTTTAAGCAAAGAAAGAAGAACAATACAGGACTGTCTCTTTGTATGCTGTTTTGGGCAGCTATAGCTCCCCCTCATCTCCTCTGCTACTTTGGAAAAGGCAGAGGGAATTCTGTTTGCCGTTTCAGGCCCCTCTGTGTATCATCTCCCAGTCTTATATTACAGTAGATTCTCTCCAGATTATTACATCATAATGCTTCCACAAAGCTCCTGCTCAGATACACTATGCTGTGGTCCACTCTCTTCCATTGTTTCCTGTGAGTTATTAGTTTACAGACAGGATGGTTGTAATGCAGGGCTTGTCCCTCCAAGAGGATAGCATTGTCTTCAATTTGAATTGAACATACAGTTTTTAAACTTATCATAGAATGAATTGGGTTTGAAAGGGGCCTTAAAAATCATCTAATTCCAAACCCCCTGCCATGGGCAGAGACACCTCCCACCGGACCAGGCTGCTCAAAGCCCTATCCAGCCTAGCCTTGAATGCTTCCAAGAAAGGGGCATCCACAGATTTTTGGGCAAACTATTCCAATGCCTCACCACCCTCTGAGTGAAGAATTTCTTTTGTATATCTAACCTAAATCTCTACCCTCTTTTAGTTTAAAGGTATTATCCCTTGTCCTGTCACTACACCATTTGACAAAGAGTCCCTCCACAGCTTTTCTGTAGGCCTCCTTTAGATACAGGAAGGTTGTTAATAAGGTCTCCTCGGAGCCTTCTTTTCTCCAGGCTAAGCAACCCCAACTCCTTCAGCCTTTCTTCATAGGAGGGGTGCTCCATCTCCTTGATCATCTTCGTGGCCCTCCTCTGAGCTCATTCTAATAGGTCCATGTTATTTCTCCACTGAACACAGCACTACAGCTGGGGTTTCACAAGAGCAGAGAAGAGGGGGAGAATCACCTCCCTCGACCTGCCTTGCCCACACTTCTGTTGATGCAACCCAGCATACAGTTGGCTTTCTGGGCTGCAAATGCACATTGCTGGCTCATACTCTGCTTCTCATCAACCAACACCCCCAAGTCCTTCTCCTCAGGGCTGCTCCACCCAGTCTGTATTTGTGCTTGGGACTGCTATGACCCAGGTGCAGGACCATGAACTTGGCCTTGTTGAACTTCATGAGTTTTGCACAGGCCCACCTCTCAAGCCTGTTCAGGTCTCTCTGGATGTCATCCCTTCCCTCCAGCATGTGAAAAAAACTTTGTGTGTGTGTGTTATTTGAGACCAATTTTTAATGTGCATTACCGAATGGGTGAAATCCCAAACCATTCAGATTGAATGCAACATACCCTTTGCTGTTCAAAGCCTACAATTTGACCTAGGAGGCATCCTAGCAGACCAATATTAGGTATCTCTAGTTTAAGGCTATCATAATGGTGCTGAAGGCAGCAAGAGGATTAATAAGGTAATAATGTAAATTGGTCGAGGTGGTGAGAGTGCTTTGGTAATCACCTGCAATTTCTTCTCATTCTTTGTCATGTTTGACTTGAGAAGAGCTGCATACCTCCTCATTATAAATACTGGCTATAATATCCTCATTGCTTTGCTGTGGCTTCCCCATGTTGAGAGTGCTGAAGGAGTAGGCTGGGCATGATGTGCTGGAGCATGCAAGTGGTATGCAGCTTTCAGGGAATCATTTTATTTTAAAGGATATATTTACTATCATCTTCATAATAAAGGTCTGTCTTCTACTTCTTATTTTTTTGCATTTTCAGGTTCTTCTTTGGGCTTCTTTAGTACTCCTACCTTTCCCTGAAAAATCTTTCTGTATAGAGAACTCCTTATTTCTAGTGGTGGTAATGCAGTGAGGCTATTGCACCCATTAATTGTTCCATGTGACCCCAACTTAGATGCATTTTTGATTGGTAATAATACTTCTTATTTGTTTCATGTCAAAAAAAAAAATAAAAAATCTGTTTTGAAAACAATAGGAGGTTGTTGCTATACAAGTAGTAAATGTCCTTGTTAAAGAAATGCAAGTGGATGTGTTTTTCAAATTGTGGCCACATATAAAGGTATAAAATTATAAAATATACATTTTTGTATCTGCCCTTAATGGGATCAGTAAATGAAGTGGAGAAAACACTCTTCTGGATTCAAGCATTCTTTATTTTTATACAAACTAAAATTGCAATAAGATGGGTTGACTACATCATTAAAAACATCTACTAGGGAGACTGTAAAACAACTCACAGTGAAATAAAAGAAAAGGCCTGTTCAGCCAGGAACCTTATAATCAACTGAACAATTTCCTAAATATTCAGCACTACTTTTTGTTTGTTTTTTTTTTTGTTTGTTTGTTTGTTTTTGTTTTTGAAATAAACACTGTATTATTCTAAGTTCTTCTTAAAGGCTCGTGTGTATATCAATATTTATATGCACATATATACACCAAAGGTAGTCTCCCTAGGTGTTTTTGTTTGGTTTGGTTTGGTGTTTGTTTGTGGTTTTTTTTTTTTTGAAGATGGGAGTTGCATTAAAATAAAATTCCATTTGGGTTATTATCTCCCCAGCTTTCTGTGCAGACCATAGGGTTGGTCTAAGATTATTCTCATTACATGTACTGAAACAGTTAGTCAGTGATTGATGCTATATTAATTCAGAATGCAGACACTTTGCCTTTGTTACTGAACATTAGACAAATTAGTTCTTACAAATTCACGTCCCACCCCCACTGCATCTCAGCTAGCCACTCTGGCTGGTTAGTATTGCTAATAACCTTCATTCAGGATGAACTGAAGCATTAGGAAGGAGGAGTTTGCTGAAGAAAAGGGCAGAAAGCAGGCAGCAGCCGGTGTTTTTTTAGCAATACATAGCAAGGCTCTACTCATTTGCTGGCACAGCTCAGCACAGTAATGACAAATGATCTTTTCATTCCCAGACCCCCAATTTAATTTTCCCTCCCACTTTTCATGAGGCCACATTCATCACATAGATTGCATTAAATGTACTTTTGACAGGGCAGAAAAAGATGAGTAGTAAAATAATTTGATTCTAGTAGCTCCTTATCTGCGGAAGTAAACCTGTAAAGGTAAATATTTCTGTGAATGTCCCTGAAATACATCTGCATTAAGATTTTTCACAACATCTGGGCATAGGGTGAAGCATGAATAAAAGAGTGAGAAAGAAACTGAAGGAAGGCAGGGAAACATCTTTGGTTGTTCCTATTGACCTGGGAGTTGAGCCCTGCTTTATAGAAAGGGCATCGCAGCTGAAATGGAGTGTGTACAATTTATGTTTGCAATATTATATAGAGAATAAAATTGCAATAGTTTGATGATGTGCTTTGAAGTTAATTAGTCAGAGATAGTTTTCAAGAATGCTTTTATAACTCCTTATTAAGTTTTTGCTGTGCGTTGTCTCTTTTTGGCTGTTTGGAAATATGTGGAAAATTATGTTGTATGGAAGATAACCAAGAGATTTGTCAAGGTCAGGAGAACCACTAGAGCACAAGGAGGCTGGGAAATCCCAGCACAATCTAGTTGCCTGAAATATTCTGCTTATGGCTGGATTAAGTCACATTAATTGAGCATAAAAGCAGAGTGTTTAGCGCTTGGAGTGCGATTTGAGTTGACACAAGGATTCCTATGCAGCAAAATGCAGTAAGTGTGCTTAATGCAAACTTGTCTCACACATTTTCAGTGTGTGATTCTTCCTCTGTTTTACTTATGTCTGTTTAAAATAGCCTTAATGAAGTCAAATGAAAACTACAGCTGTCTGGCCACAGATGATGTTCAGCACAGGATGGAGCCTAGGTTCTGCACAGTTCCAAGACTCTTTGGCCTCTGTTCCCACCAGCTCCAGCCTTTGCTAAAAGCATCCTAAACGCCTGCCATATTGCATTAGCACTTCCTTGATTCATGTGGTCAAAACAGTTCTGAATATTTTCACATTGTTTCAGTTGGCTTCCTACTGACATGCTCTGTAATGGAGCTACTTGTTGTGTTCCTAGAACCCTCATTTTCCCTAAGATCTGATGCCGATGACACATGAGCCACGCAGAACTTCAGGTGTGTCACAAATGTGAATTAAATATGCAGACAGGCCTTTCTCCAGGGAAGTATCATTCGCGGGTTGCACTGTTTCACTCATCTCTCACTGCTTCTGCCCTAATGCCTGAATATATCACTTTGGAATTGTTTGTCATTCACTATAATCTGTTGGAGATGACATACCTTAGTGAGTGCAATATATACAAATGTTGGCATAATTCATGCTTTAACAATTAACTTTACACTGAATATTATTGATACCTGCAAGCAGGGTTTCTATCTCTAATGAATCTTCTGTGCTTCTTTTCAATAATGGCAGTTGTGTTGCAAGGGAGGTGGGAAAAGGTGCAGTAACAAAGTTCCCATGATCTGCACAGGTAATCTGTTAATCAGTGAGTGCTTAGAATATAAAATCTTTGAACTTTTTGTGTTAATAGTTCCTGTGGTTTGTTCGGGTACATTTAGAAGTTTTATATTTGTTATGAAGACCACTGTATTTAATATCTCATTTAAATGTTGTTGATCTCTGTTGTAAATATGCATTTTAATATGCATACTTTTTTGTTCTCATTTTTTATTTTCAAAGTTACAGGGGGAAAAACGCAATACTGTCTTAGACCAACAAATATTTCAGTATTGCTTCTGCACTGCCATTATTCTTTTGCTGGTGACAACTAGATAATGCAGCATGAGTGAATGCAAAACATATGTTTACCTTTATGCATAGCCACTGTATTAAACAATGAGATTGCAGAGCCAAGGAAATGGAAATGAAAACAGCTTCCAGGCAATATTAATATAAGCGTGGCAAAGCAGAGTGAGTTGCTCAGTTGCTTTAAAGGTCATTGGCCATCTTCTGACCAGAAAAGATATAGGGCAGAAGTGATTCCTGAAAAACTTGTCTGTTTTACTTTTCTTCTACTATGTTGTTATTTATTTTTTTTATTATTTACACGTTGGGGAGGAAGTATTCTAGTGCCTTTATCTTGGAGTTCTCTTGTTTACCTTTTTATGTACTAAGGCAGACCAGATTGGTATTTAGTCTTGTTCTGACAACAGTAAATTAGGCTTAACTCTTTAATTACAATGAGAAGGAAATCACCTTTCTGATATCCTTCAATTAGCTCAAACAGCTGTTAAGTTATAATTAAAATTTCACATGGATCATTTGAGTTTTTGGAATGTTTCCATTTAATAAGAAAAACATTTGCATATATGCATTTGCTTTTCAAGAACCTTTTCTAATCTGTCAGTGCTATACCAAGAATACTGATACTATATTAAGCAATATCTTTCTGCCTTTATGAATAGGTAGCTGGGTCTAGGAAAATGAAAAATGGAAATAGAAGGTGAACAGAAAATATCAAAGCTCCAAGGTGCACTGAAGCTAGCTCAAAAACATTTTTTTTTTTCTTTTTTTTTTTCCCTCCATCTTCTTTGTATTATCCCTATGCTCTCTGAGATTTGGATGTAATCTTTAAAACAAGGAGCAGTACTGCTTGGGGATCAGCATTAACCTAGCATGTAAACCCATTTTTCTATCACAATCTTTTGCACCTTTTAAGGACCTGGTCCTGTAGTTTAAATGGTCCTTGGTCCTTGGACCTGGTCCTTGGTTTAAATATTGGAAGAAATATTTCACATCCCAGAGTCAATTCTTCTCTGTTCTTAAGCAACAAAACTCTTAAAATACTGCATTTTACTCAATGGAACGAAGTTTGCTTTTGCTCTTGTTGTTGTCTGCATCTAAGTGCTCAGACAGTGGTACAGCTACAGGGTGCAGAAGCAGATCATAAAAATAGTGGCAAGCACTGTTAAAAACTCGAAACAAAACATTTTGGATGTTTGAATTTGAGTTAACCAGGAAGTGAATTGGACTGCTGAGAATGCTGACATAAGAATCCATCTCACACAATTTGTTCCTTCTAAATCACGGGCACAGAGCATCGCAGGTGGAGAGATCTGCCAAGTATGAGAAAAACTGAACACTGTATGTGATTGATAGATTTATTTTTTGTGATTCATCTTTTTTCCTCCTCTTCAACATCAGTACTTCACTACTGGTCTTTTTTATCAATGATTTGAAGATACTTTACCATGTTTTGAATTTGGGCTCTATGAGGCCCTCATGGCGTTAATAATCTCCTCTAGATTTCTGAAGGATAGGATTTGTACTCTTTCATATCTGGTATTGGTTTGTCTGTGTGTCTTTATACATTTTCACTCTAATTTCTGCTGTTTTCACCAAATATTTCAAGAATTAAGGCTAGGATTTTTTCTTTTATATATATGAGGGGAAGGGTGGAAGAGTTTAACAAGTTCTCAAGTTCTTCTGAGTTCTTCAAAGTTCTGAGTTCTTCTAAGTTCCTTTTTTTTCTGGAGAGCATCAGATTTCATTTTTCTCTCTCATCTTGAGCCGATCACTTTAAACAGTGGAAGTTCAGGAGTCTGGCAGTTTACTGTGTGGTAGCTTACAGAAGTCACAGTTTTGTTGTGCACATTGACAAGCTGAAAGCACACACAAGTCTTAAAGTATGGGATTACCATAACATTTCTTATTTCAGACAATTGCATCTCCTTTTTTCTTCATCTATTTTTTTTTCCTGTAGCTACTGCTGAATGAGTTCTATCTTATTTTTTGTTGAAATATTATTGTGCTATTGAGTGTAATTAAATACTATACACAAAAGGAGGAGTTGGTTGCTGAGGCCAGAGAGGACATCCAGTTTACAAGAGACTAGGCAATTTTTGGCCTGATTTCTAGAAATTTCTTGGTGTGATTTCAGAATAACATCTTATATCTTTGTCTTATTAGTTTTATAAAGTACTTGATTCATTATGTCCATTTTTTTTTTTTTAACTGATCTTCAAATTATTTAATTGGGAGGTGTGTCTTAAAAATACAATATCCAACTACTTATTTTTCAAAGTTGTGTATCAAGATTTTAGATTAGTGTATTTGTAAAATATTCTTAAACTCCTAGATTTGTGGAACCTCCACAGAGGTATATGGATAGGTGAGTAACTCTCTGAAGCTGAGCTGAGGTAGCACTAATACTATTTCAGACTGTAGAAGTGTGTGATTAGTTTCCAGTGGCATTTTCACCTGATGGAGTGAGGTGGGAGTTTTTGAAATTTGGAGTATATCTGTACAGGTTTCAAATTTAATGATACTATGAATTCTTGCTTTATGTTTTGTTTGTTTGTTTGTTTGTTTCCTTTTCTGCAGTTTGACTTATTTCAGAGCTATTGAAAGATGTGTGGAAAATGACAACTTGTTGTTTGGAGTGGCTACTTTTATGAGCTTTTGCAATTCATATTCAAACTTGGACATGGGCTAGTCTGTGTCTATCTACTTTGGTAAAAGAGTGAGGCTGAGCTTGGAAATAATTGGAGGTGTCTTTTCTTACGTGGGGGGTTTCTTTGGTATGGAGTTCTGAAGAACGCATACTTGAATTATAAATGGGTGAGCTTTTCCGCTGTTACCTGTAGCTATTATTTTGGCCAGGGTGGGGGGATACAGGAGCAAAGGCTGAGGGAGCAAACACTCATTCAATGAGGCATGAAGCCTTGGCAACCCATTTTTTGTTTAATTTATCTGTGGCTCAATGAGTTTAGATATGAGCAGGTACATAACAAGTGTAGTAAAAAAATTGCTAGAATTTCCTTCTTTCTTTTTTACCACAGGAGCCATTGTAATGACATTTTATATGAATTGCATGGATTGCATTGTTGAATTCAGGGAGACATCAATTTTCTGAAGTATTTCTTAGAAACTCTGCATTGATTTAGTTCTTACATTTAACTTTTGAGGATTGTAATTCTTTAGAATTTTTGCCATATTAAACAGTTGGTTTTTTATTATTTATTTATGTCACCTGGAAGTTTCTCCAAACCCATCTAGGCTCTTATGGAAGAGGATGTTGCTGTTGTTTTGTCAAAATCAAATTAATAGAACAACATTGTTCAAGATATGAAGGATGTCTTGTAGCCAAAGCCTTCTCTTATCATTGAATGCTTAACAGAAAGCAACAAGGCACTAATCTTCATAAGGAGAGAGGCTCAGTGTTACATTCCTGAGTTCCATTCTGGTGTTGGTGCATAACATAATACTTCAACACTTGTATATCATCAATTTTATCATTGGGTAACACCATTATGATAAATGACATTAAGCTAGAGTAACACTTTGGAAAGTCAAATATAATGTGTTTTGTCTGATTTAATACAAAACATGAGCATTTAAAAATACATTTATCAGCATAATTAAGGGGCATGCACTGGGGCTTTGACTTCAGTCCTGACCAGAAGGTAGTTGAAAATAGTCTGCACATATATTTGTGTGATTAAGAATTTTTAAATAGACTTTGATTACATCTCAAACCCAGTAAAGATCATGAGTGAGTGTAAACCTGCGTATCTTCATTTTCCAGTGCCTACATTGCATTGATTAGCAATACCGCTTACAATGTGCCACACAAACTGATTCAGATAATTGACAGAAAGGAGAAAACAGCATTAGCTAGTGTCTTGCCATGTTCCGCCAGACAAGCTTTTACATTTCTGACATCCAAAGGCTTAAAATATTTTAATACAACCCTGGCTTGCAATAAAATTTGAGAGCCGGGCATAAGTAATTATGGTTTATATTTATGCTAAGTCATTGAAAATGCTAATAAAACATATTTGTGGGTTTTCCCTTTAATGAATGTAACAATAAAGCAAAATCATTGCACAAGTCCCCCACTAGTTTTAAGAACCTAAAAGAGGATATTCTTTGGTGAGTTGATATCAGGCTTGTTTGTTGTGAATTATGGCTATTTTTGCGATAAAATTTGGGTTGGTGGAGAAGAAATGGATGCGCAAGCCTGGTTTTATTAGTGTGACTAAGTATTGTGGAACTAAAACAAGGAAATTCTTGCATACTGTCACAATTTGGAGACATATGGATCATAAACTCCTCTATGCATATTTCACTTGCAAACTTCAAATGGCATTATCTCATCACAGAGAGGGGAGCAAGGAATACACTTAACTTAAATTTAGAAATTGTTCTTGTTAGTGAATGTCAGATAAAGGTGAAGCTTTTAAATAGGAGTCTCCCTGATTTACTACCTTTAATGTGCACAGGAAGGGATGTGCAAAGCGCATCGTTAGTGTGACAGGGTGAAAGGGGCAACATGTTTCTTCTGTTACAATGGAAAGAGGATGAATCTGGCATAGCTCTGATGTCAGAACCTCCATCACCTTTCTCACAGATGATGTAGATTTTAATTGTACTCTGGGCTGATTCTCATCGCACCAGCTCCTACGTGACATTGAGATAGATGAAGCCATTTGTTGGCATTATCAGAGCCAGCTGTGTGCTTGGCTGCAGCTACAGTAGGCATTATATCTCATGCATAATCCTCTCATTGAGAGAGGATCACAAGCATCTGAACCATATGGCAAATAATTTTATTATGATCAAAAAAAGGACTCTTGAAGCTAGTTAAACAGAAGAGTCCTTGAAATTCAATCAGAAGAGGTTTTTATTTTCATGTAGCATTATCATCTTAAATTAATTTTTAGTTCTGCCATCATCTGTGAAATACAGGAATTTTATTTTTCCCCAAAAGTAAGAAATTAATGTTTTAATTACAAGAAACAGCATGCAGAATTGCTTAGCTTGATTTTTTTTTTGATGGCTGAAGAGTGTCTTGTAGGTGTTAACATCTTTTTTGCTAATTACGCACTCATCTCACTCAGAAGCCCGAATAGGAAGTAGGAAGTGCCTGAAATTAAAAAAGCTGAGAAAGGGGAGAGAATCACTCACATTAAGCCATGGGAGTGCTGTGCTGATGTCTTCATGCCTTGCTTCCTGAGGGCTGGCAACTTGAGGGCTGCTACCATTTCCCAGGGATGAAAACATGCAGCTGTAGTAACAGCCCATGAGCTGATGTTTTTTATACTGAAAAAAAAAAAAAGTGTTTAATTAAGACAATGCACACGGATGGGGCAGAAGAGGAGACACTGCAGCTCTGTGCATAGTTACTGCTACTGGGCAGCTGGGAAGGGATATGGGTGCACAGATAGAAGCAGGCAACCTTTCCAGCCTGAGTGTGGGATAGCCACTCTCATCTGGATGAAGGTACTGCTCTGAGGCCTGCTCCACCTTCCTTTTGAGTACACAAGAAGTCTCATGGATACCACTTGGATGTATCAGCCATCGTGCTGCGAGGCAGGCAGCAGCTTAAGACAGGGTTCTGTGGCTGCTGGGGCTTGCTTTGCTAACTGGGAGGCAGTGGCTGCTGTTCCAGAGCTTCAAAAGCAGAAAGCGATGACATGACATTGCATGGCATGTGAATGGACTGCCTGCCTGTGGGGAAGGATGCTTCTGCTGCAGGCCTGGCCCAGGGGACACCAGCAGTCCCATGGGGCACCTGCTGATAACACACATAGCCTATCAACGACTTTCATGCCACAGACTTATGGAACGTAAATAAAGGCTCACCAGAGCCAAATGGCAACAGCTGCCTTATCTGGAGAATACCTTTTTTATTCAGTACTTTATTGACAAATAATAAAGCCTGTAATTGGGCTGTGGGAGGAATATAGCCATGTAATTTACAGGTCCTTTAATTTTCTAGTGCTACATGCCTGAAGCAGCTTTGGGTTGTTATTGCAGTCTCGCGAGTTAAGCCAGGTCCTGGCTGAACAGCTAAAGTGCTGTAAAATGTGCGTCTTTATTCTTGCATTTTAAAAGTGGTTGTGTGTGTCTTGAGGGAAGAAGAGGAGCAAGGGGAGGAACGCCTGTTTCCTCTGCAACAGCGTTGTGATTAGGAAATTGTGACTTCAGGTATTAAAATGAAAGTCACAACACCACCCCCTCCCCGGCACATCATCCACTCTGGAGGCTTGCCTTACCATCCGCCCATCACTCTCAGCAGGATGCGAAGCAGAGCTGTGCTCGCTGAGCGGGCTAACGGGAAAGGATTGCCTTTGCTGCAGCAGCTGCTGAACTGAGACTTTCTGGATCATGAATGTATGTAAATATGTCCAACTGTTTGCCCTTCACACATCTTTGGCAAGTTTGGAGTAAAAAATATTGCACTGCTCCATTAGTTTGCTTGCCTATTACCGCAGCAGATGCTGTTAAAAGCACTGAGATGTGTTTCTAGGCGAGCCTTCCTGTCTAAAATAGGATAAAGGAATAAAGGCTAGAGCGGCCCCAGACAGCATCTTGAAACAAATATAAAGCAAGCTTTGGCAGCAGGGTACACCATAGTGTCCACTGCAATTGGCAAAGGCACAGGGGTGGGTAGCTCTCCAGTCCATTAAGCAAAGCATGGTTGTGGCCTTTCCCAGCTTCTGCATATTTGTTCCTTCCTGAGCTCTCCCTCCAGCAGAATAACAGCTATTTTGGAGAGTTTGTATGGGTTTGATTCCTGACTGTATCTGCTGAGTGGCTAAAACGGCTGCATTTGGAAGCCATGCTATACTTCATAGGGATTTCACTGGCAATGAAGGTTGCATATAAATAATGGATGAAGAAGGGTGACAGGACCTGAACACTTGGGGCTTGACAGATTATCTTGTGATGTATTACAATTAGATATGCTTCAGTGTCACTTCATTTATTCAACTAGTAAGGCTGCATAACTCTTAGATCCATTTGGAGGTGGATTTATGAAGAGCCTTAGTCATGTCCTCTCAAAGTTTGGAATTGATTTTTGAACATCCTTAGCAGCTTTCTAAATCACTTTGCTCTTAACATGTATGTGATATCTTTTTTCTTTTTTTAAGCAGTTGGGATTTTATTTACAGACATAATAGATTAGTTTATTTATTTATTTATTTTTTAATCTGTGGTTTGCTTACTCTGCTCAAAGCAGATAGTTGCTAGATGAGAGACCACTTTGTCACATAGCTGATCAAAAGATCAAACTGGCTCTTGGGAAGGCTTTTTCCAGGTTTGTTTTGCAAGAAGCTGGTAGCTAATAAGCCCCAGCTGCCACATACTAAATGGTATTACCTAGAATCAGGACATCTAACAAAAAGAAAATAAGATTAGCAACAATATTATATGCCTTTTTGCTTTTTAGTAGTTATAGTGAAAAGGTCTGGCATGGAAAGAGGCAGAATAAAATGTCATAGGAAAAATGAGAGCTTAGATCTAACTTTCTTACAAATGAAACCTCTCAGACTGCCAGGTTAAAAAAGAAAAGTGATTGTTAGGATCTCTGTAGCTGTGTAGCCTACTTGAGTGCTTTAATCCTGTTTTTCTTTCAGATGTGTTTTTTCTGCCATAAATGCAGGTGTAGAACATCTTGCCTCGAATACTTAGGTGTGTCCAACCATTCCAGGCTGCCTTAGGCAGAACCTTTTCTTCTTTGAAGTCATCATTTACAAAACAAACTATATTTGTCTGCTTTGAGTATTTCCTGGCAAAGGGAGCATGTGGGACAGCAGGTGGCCGCAGAACCCAGCAGAAGCTGCGGTCCTCCAGATAATCAGCAAAGTCCCCCTGCCACTGCCTCCCACCCCAGCACATGCCAGCTAGCAATTGTATTACTCCATAGCAACCTCCTCGATCTTCAGATGGGAACTTAACATGATTTGGGGATAAATTACGCTCATAGCAAAGCTGATCCGAGCCAACAAGGTTTCGGAGAATTTGCTCATTCTTGTAAAAGCTGATGATAATTGATGGACGAGCGGCTTGCAGGACCCTGACAGGCTGGTTGCCTGCCCTTTGCACTCTGCCAGTTCAAGCCTTACAAGTGTGAAATAGCCAATTACTGGAATACCTATTGAAAGTAATAAGCCAATGAGCAAATTGCTACTGTGGGACACTGTGGCGGTGTAGGTGGACTGAAGCCAAGATAAAGTTCTGCTCTGAGCAGCTGCTGCCTCCACAGCTTGACAATGCTATTGGATGACCAAGTGATGAGAGGAAGGTATTTCCCCACTCGAACTGCAAGTGTCCTGCCTTGTATTGACTTAAAGTTTATGATGCATGATACCGTCTTGTTACCCAGGTCCTAATTTGCAGAAATAAATCCTCCTTTTAAAAGGTAGTTAAATAGGTAATAGGGGTAGTCACGGCCATAGATTTTGTGCAAAAGCATTAAATACAATTTTTGCTTGGAATGAAAAGTCATATAGTGTGCAGAGTGTTAATACTTGCCAGCCATTTGCTATTGACAGAACAATTTATCTTGATAAAGGACAGTGAAAAATTCCAATCTATTCACTGACATCACATTATCAGCAGTAATATATGACTGCATCTAAATATAAGGTTCAGATCTGACACAGATGAGGGGTTTCTGGTAATTTTCCTGTAAATATATTGTGTACTGGACAATGAAAAAAATGTCGCTTTTACCATGTAATTGGATGACCTATTTTTATGTGAGATTTCAAGTTTTACTGTGTTTAATGGGATACACCATAATGTTTCCTTTTTGGGTAACCTGTTTCTCTTTACAAGACTTTAGCAATAAAATGGGTATTACCAGGTTTGACAGAGCAGAAATAGCAGACAAAGAAAGAAGCTTAGATATTAGTCTGATAAAAGAAAGATTCTGTGACCACAGAAACTTGCCACATGGAAAAAATCTATCTGAAAATATTGTCATGAAAATGTCTGCTGTTGGTAGTTAGTTTAATTTAGGTAGTATGTCTCCTTTTTGCCAAGATAGAAATGTTCATTGGTAACTTTTAGGGATTTGCTTCCTAGCTTTCTTAGCAAAAAGATATGATTCATCATTTAAAAATTGTATTTAAAACCTGGGTTATTTAATTCAAAATGTATTAGAAAGAAAGGTGAGAAGTGGCAAGTAGCTTTGGAGGAAGAATTTCAAAAATGGTTAGCAAATTATTTTATACAGTCCATGATTCTAAACAACCATTGTGTAAAGGCCAGAAGTGTAAATGAAATCAGTGCCAGTGTCTGTATAATTCATTTTTTTCAGTTGCCAGTCACTTGTGTGGTGCTGAAAAGAGAAATGACAAATGACACTGTGCTGTTTGATTTGAATGTCATATTAACAGCTACCAACTCCATTTTAGATGGAAATAATAGAAGGCTGTTTCATATGACATTAAGTGTGAATCAGTCAAAAAAAAATCATCAATTCAGTTGTGGCAGAGTATAACAAAAATGTATGGGCTAAAAATACAGACCTCGTGATTATGATTGTTTTATTACCTTTAAGTACTTTGTTGTTGTTGTTTTTGTTTTTACTTTACACTTAAAACTTCAAGGGAAAACTACTATCCAGTTGTATTTCTGACATTGTGTTTTCTTCTGGACATATCTGATTGCAAAACTGCTTTGTATGGTACTCTTCATGAGGAAGAGAGTCTCTCTGTTTATCTCCTGTAAAGACAGTATATATAACTCCATGAAGATTCCCACCAGATTCATTTGTACTGTCCCAAGGTTTGAAAAAATTAGCAGGCTTGTGCTAGGCAGAGAAAGTTGTAAGTGACTGAAGCAATAAAAAGACTTGCTAAGGAAGACAACATCTGAATAGTTCATTTCAATTTCAAGAAATAAGAAGGGTGCAGGGGGTTCTATTAAGTTTTCAATTGAGGGCTTCTCTATATAGCTCATGATTTTGTGTAGTTCAGCAGCCTTGTGACAGTTAACTCCACTCTGGTTCCTGAGAAATAGGGAAAATGTTATTTGCTCCATCTTCTTTTTCAAAAATTTATTTTGCTTACCAAATACGTGGTTGCTCTGGGAGGAGAAATGATCTGATACTAAACTGCAAATCATTTATCCTTCCCCGGTAATTGTGCCTGCTGAATGCTGTTTTATTGAGCAACACTGATATCCCCAAATTAGAGTGATTCTTCTATCTTTCCCTGGTTTAACTTCTCTCTGTTGCTTCTCTGAGAAGTTATGAGCAGGAGCAGAGGCATCATGCTTGCCTGACTGCAGATCCAGTTGTGAATAGAGGCTCATACTTGGAAGGTTATCTACCCAAGCATGAGAGTAGGACTTGCTTTCATTGAGGACATATATTCTTCAGAAATTGATGGCGGAGCTCTCAGCAGGAAGAGCTTCCTATTCTATGCTGGTAAATGGATAGTTTGAGTACTCCAGGGATTTAAGAGGTTTTGCTATCCTGCTTCTCCATTTGTTAAAACTGTGTGGCAGTTCAGTGTCAATGACATGACATTCAAGAAAGGAAATAAAAGGTGATCCATGTTAGTAGCCTTGTTCAGTATTAGGGACAGAAAGAAAGGATCTCAAGAATTGTTCCACCTGCTTGAGATCTTTTATTTTTCCCTTTTCTTTATCTTTTTTTTTTTTTTTTTGAGGACCATGTAATTATTTTTTTTTTTAATTTTTTTTTTAGCTTCTTGACACAGGCCGGAAAAATGGGCTGTGTACCCCTTAAATGAATATCTAGGTATGATAAAGCTGAGGCAGTTATTTTTTTTTTTTTTCTGGTAAAACTTTGTGTCATCTTAAATGAAAAGACTTGTATGTCTGTCAAGGCACAAATTCTGCTATAAATCTGTTCGAAGAAATCATGAAGAACAGGTAACATCCTGCAAACAATCCTGTAGGAAAAAAGGTGAGGAATTCCCTGGGCATTTTTGACCTGAGGAGGACAATGAATCCTAAAATTAGTAGACATGGATAAATGTGGAATGTCCTGAATTGTGCATTTATGTGGTTATAAGAGCTTGGCCTTTAAAGCCTTATTCCTGAAGTAGTGCTGATAGTCCATTGCTGGACTGCCATATTATTTTATTTTTTCCTTTTCCTTTACTGGACTTTTATACGTTTCATTCCATTCCAAGTTCATTGCATCTATTGAAAAATCACAGGCAAATTTTCAGTGTATGAAACAAGAGGATATTAGATTAGTTTATTAAAAGGAAGTGAAACTTGCTATGGCTTGAATGTGCACCTATCATCTGCTAATGGTGACTAACATGAATTTTTCAGTTATATCATGTTAGAAGTATACACAATTTGCTATTCTAACTCACCATCACTTCACTTGCAAGGTTCATTTTTAATTGTAAGAAAGTCTCACACATTTCTGTTCATTTGGTTCTTTCAGACACATGACTTTGAATGTAGCTGCATTTTCTCTCAGTCTTTATTTTACTCATATTTTTAATTTCACTCATTTCCTTTGCATATTTGTTTGTTTGCTTTCTTTCATGGTGTTTGGAGCTTTCCCTGGTGTAGTACTGCCTGCTTATATATGTCATTAACAGGAAGCTTCATTCCTCTTCTTGATACCAGTAAAAATGTCACTTAAAATAATTATAATAGTATAGAATAATATAAAATCCTATTATATCTACTACAAACATATTTTACTGCTTGTTTTGTTTTTGTGTCTTGTTGCCTTCATGCAGCTCTTTTCATTGCTGAGATTTGGTCATGTTCAGGCCAGTTTCAAGATATTTTTCAGTTGTTTCATACCAGTGTCAGAAGCGGAGAAGGTTCCAGCTCCTCCTGCCTCAACACAAGTGGGCTAGGCAGATAATTTCCTCTTATTCGTCGCAGCCTTTATGTGTGCACTTCTTGAATCCTGTGATGAGGCTCCTGTAGATAAGCAAGAATGACAAAACAATTAGGCTTTATGCTGTATATAGAATTAGAGCAGGTGTTCATCAGCTGTGCCATTGCTGACAGACTGCTGTATCTTTGAATAGGAAGTCTGTCTCCACTAACAAATATTTGTTGATTTTTAATGAAATTAATTGTAAACAGTCACTTGATGCAGGATGATATAATTTCATACTTGTTTGTATATATATTCAGATATATAGAACTCTCTATGTCAGTACTTGGCAACTACCATCATTTAAGCAGATTGCTCTACTGAGGGTTTTTTCAATGGAAAAGTAAAACTGATAGAAATAATTCTTTTTGTTGTTGTTGTTTTTGTTTTAGTTTCACTGTCCCAGTTACGTAAAGTAGCATTTTCATAAGACTGTCTAAATGTGGCAATAGCTTGGGAAATCTTTGTGCACACACCAGAAGTTTTAATTTGTTATACATTTCTGGATGAAATAAAGCTGAAGTCTGCATTCAGGAGTCTGAACCTAAAAGTGGCCTTTTGGGAAAGATAATGCCAACAGCAGCTGACTGTGCCATTAATGGGGTTGACTTGACTGCCTTTAGGATTGAAGTGACCTTTTCAGAAACTTCCAAGCAAGTATGTAAGTGCCTCCTCCAACTCCAACAGTGTGTGCATGTATGTTACAGGTACCTTTACCTTTAAAACTTGCTGGAAGCTAGCAATCTTGCACATCTTGCCTGAGCAAAAGAAGGAAGTTCAAGAGCTAATATACATATCAGAGGTTTGATACCTCCTGTAATCAAAGGGAGAAGAGAGCTTCACAGCAAGAATTACACAAGGAGAAGAATTAATCTGTAGAGTGGGTCACCAGAACTTTTCTTTTAACAAAATCATTTATTTGGAAGAGCTAGGCATGATAGATCATTAAAGTACAACAGAAGGTACCAAGTAATAAAGAATTTTAAAAGATTAAAGAAATCCAGTAATTCAGCAGTTTGCACATCAGCTATGAAACAGGAGTAGTAAATGTTGAATAGATAAGTGACATTAAAAGCCCTTTTTATGGTCCAAAGTTAATTTGAATAACATTAATTTGCAGTTGACAAATTGTGTCTTTTTAGCGTTGGTAATCCAACCATTTATTAAACTGTAAAAGCAATGGTAATTAAGTATTATTGCCTAACGGTGCTACTATAGTTAGTTACAGCAGGGATGAAGTGTGGGACAACTCGCCTTAAAACATCAGAATTCAAATGCTTGCTCTTTTAGGAAGGAAGCCTGGAAATGCATGATGGTGTTCCATATTTGGTTCCATTTGTTTTACCTGCTGGATCCTTTTGTGAGGGAGGAAGAGAGGGGCAGGGGCAGATGCTCTGTCTTTTGTCTGCTGCTGAATGGAGCATAACAAAACTGCCATCGCCTGCTGCTTTTCTTCTGCAGACAAAGGGCAAGGGAAGCAGAGAGGCCTCCCTGGTCATCCTACCATGGGTCTTCATTCAGCCATCACTCACAGCAGTGATGCGAAACAAACCCCAAGGGCCACTCATCACTGCTCCTCCTATGCTATCATCCCAATAGCGCCCATGGTAGGCCCAGCCATGGAGGCGCGGTCTTGCCAAGGCCTCCTGTGCTGAGTTTCTTATGCAGGTGGTGATGCAAACTTCTACCTGCACTGCCTTTTGTGGGTGTCTCCCTGGCTTTCCATTTGTCTCATTCAGCATTTCCTGCAAATTCAGTCAGCCTTGTGAAAATGAAGTATTTCAGGCACAGGCCATGCTGTGAAACCTGCTGGGGCTGGCAGGAGGTGGACACGAAGGGAAGGATGCACAGACACACGTGAGCCACTGCACCACATGGCAGCACATGTTGTCTGAGCTGGCAACAATGCTAATGTGTCTTTTTCTCACCAAAATGTCTGGCTTTACTATTGTGCTACTTCACAGTCACAGAAGCGCAGACTGGATGAGGCTGGAAGGGCCCTCTGGAGGTCATCTGGTTCAACCCCCTGCTCAAGCAGGGCCGTGTAGGGCAGGTTGCCCAGGGCCATGTGAGCATCTTGCTGGGTTTCAGCATTCCAGCGGAGCTTCAGATCTTGGTGTGGCTGAACACACAGGGAGTCCCATGCCCCTCCATGTCCCTCTGCAACCCCTGTGTGCGCTGCATCCACTGCTTTGGCTGGGGGGAACAACTATTTGTTTCACAGTAAACAAGCGTACCAGTGGGAACAACGACCTCCTGTTTATTTACAAGGAGTCTTTGTCACTGAGCTGCTTCATTTGACCCCAAGTGTGATTCCTAGATAGAAATAAGAAGTCTGATGTCAATCTGGGTAGTAGAGTAAGTTTCACAACCCAGCATTTATGTCTTCTCCTAATAATTACCCATGGGCTTCATGTGCAGTTTAAAGTGTCAGGGATCAGTATTGTAATTTCCATCCCTTTCATGCTAGTACAGAAACCCCTGTCTCTCATTAAAATTCACTGCTTGTCTGCCACATATTTCTTGCACCTCCACCTGTTATGTCACGCAGACTTCTGATAGAAACTTATTTGGTTAATGTCTGCAAGCAAAGAATTTTCCCCGAAAAGGTTGAAGATGGAGACACTCTGTCAGGACCTGACAGGTGTAAATTTCTTAATGTATGAGGAGTATATGAAAATACAAATCATCACTGAGAGCCAGCCTGAAGCAGACTGAAAAGCTGTCATAAGCAATTTTCAAAAAGTATGAGTTATTTGGTTCTCTTCCAGGAGGAACAACTCCACAGGCATAAATTTGTGAATGGTACTTGACAATCTTAACAAGTCCTTCTCTCCCAGAGCTGAGCGTGTGACAGACATGTGATAGCGACGGCGTGCTCTGCTCTGTTCTCCAGCAGTGAAGGAGCTGACATGATAATCAGGGGACGGATCCTGCCTTAGCAAACTTGAGGCGTGCCTCCACTGAAACAAATTTCAAGGAACTGATTAATCTGACAGAGCGGCCACGTTGGAGCTGATTATTTGCCAAAAGATGTTTTATAGATCCACTTCATTTCCATTTACTGAGAACAATGATAGGAAAGGAAATAGCAGATTCTTGGTGACAGGCACCTTGGCTATTTTGTATGCTCCTAGGTTTGTGTATTTTAACTTTGGACATGCTGAAAGATCATTGCTAACTGGATGGGCCTATTCACTGGTGTATGGAAATGGACTTTAAGAAGGGTTGTGCTTGATTGGCAAATCAGCTGTAATTGAGTAAATGTCAAGGTCAAAACAAACAAGTGATGAAGATGAGAAAGCCCTGGAGTGGTATCTGCTTCAAATCACATTAAAGGCTGTTCAGTAGCAAAGTGCTTCAGGGGGACTATGCAAAATTAAAGAGCAATGGAGTTGCTGCACCATTTAAAACCAGAAATATCTGTGTTTGTTCCCACAACTGAACTTGAGTGCTGGTGCTTAGGAAATGTTCTAACTGAGATGGCAAAATTCTTTGCTCTCTGTACATGAGTGGTCTATAGCACATGAGGTGGCAGGTTTCTGACAGGTACGAGGACAAATGGAACACCCTTGCTTTGGGGACCACAGTGGAGTGCCACAGTGGCACTCAAATCTCAGGGAGTTGGGTATGATTGAATGCTCAGCATCCTACTGTGGTAGTTTGGGGCATATATTCAATAAGGGAAGCTTGTTACAGCATTTACATAAACGTAGTCCTGAATCCTAGAAGGTTCCTTTATAACAATCTGTGTTGTTTCTTTTTTGTCTGTTTGCTTGATTTTTTTTTTTTTACATCAGCATGAAATTTGTACATTAATGGACTACAAATCTAGACATTTTTCTGATTCTCTTACCTCTTCATTATTTCTCACTGGTAATCATGGCTCCCGTGTAAATTAGAACAATGGTGAATATAAAAATGTATGATGTGGAGGCCAGCAGACTCCCTTTGTCAATACGACTTGTTTTAAATTAGGTATCATGAGCCACAGTCTGTCAATAAGTGCATAGTGTGTATTTTTCAATGTCAGGTCTAAATATTATAAAATATCAGTACAGCAGCTGCCTTCAATCATTGCAGAGAGAAGACAAGAGCAAACACTGTTTACTTTAGGCAGAATATAAATTTGTGGTTTCAAGTAGTATTAGAATGTTGTCTACTGATTTACCGCTGTATTTCTTTAAGCAACTAATTCTTATGGTCTGGTTTCAAAGACATTTAGGCACTTAGAGTTATGTTTAAAGTCCAGGAGGAACTGGTAAAGTAATTATGAAAGTTACGGTATGTTTCTGAACCTTTATCTAAAATTTCTGCAAAACGTAGCTTTTGGGTATACAAAAGGAGATTTTTTTATTGTGCCTCTATTCTCCATGTTTCCATGTTTTTTGTCATTGTTATAATATTATTTAATTTAATAAATTTATTCTTAAGGAGATCATCTACTTAAAGTCATGATACCAGTACCAAACTGTGTAGGAATGAAGAGTATCAGCTAAGAGATGTCTCGTTAGTGGTTCATGTTAAGAACAATAATAAGTCTTTGGGACTTTCATATAATTTTGTTGCAGTAGTGGCAAGTGTAAAGGGGTGCATCTGATTCATGCGTATGAAGTCAGTCATAAATCTATTTTCTTGAGGTGACGTCATGATCAGTTCAACCTTGACTTCTTTGGTTTTTAATTTTTTAATTTTATTCAATTTTGTTTGTTTTTGAAGCTGATTAATCATTTGGGTACCTTTGTTCATATGAGAAAATGAGATAAATCTTCAGGTACCCAATGGTCTAGCTTTAGGTTTTTATTTGACATTATTTTTATCTTTACATAAAATGTTGAATGTGAAATGTCATCTTTCAATTTTTGTATGACTGTTAAGACTAGGTAAGGTGCCACAGAAACATAAGTCAGTTATTAGGAAAATACTCCATATCTTCTGATGTGAAAGTATTGAATACTTCTAAATTATTACTGATTATTACTGAGCAATGCAAACACCTACACATCTGTATGGTTATCTAGAATGTACAAAATAAAACTTACGTAGCTGACATATTTTAATGTATTTTTGCCATGTACACTGTACTGTTCTGTTGTACTGAATGTAAACTGCCTTGGGGTGCCTCCTGAACCATCTGCATGGCTCCTTAAAGCTTGCATGGGAGTGGTAGAATTTGGTGGTGCTATGCAGCATTTGCCATTGCATGTGGTAACGAGCTGAGTTTCAAAAACATGCCTGATAACAGGTATAAATTTCATTTTGAAAATCTGCATGGCAGCACTTTTGTGCAACACTGCAGCATGGTGAAAGTTGCTCATATGAATAACAGTTTTTGTGAGAAACATTTGTCATTGCTTGGTCAGAGTCTATTTGTTGCAAACATGACGTGGAGAGAAGGTGGCCAAGTCTTAATAGTTTACGTAATATTATTTAGAGAAGGTTATATTTTCCCAGCTACCTGTAAGGTGTTGTTCCTATTTTGTTCCTGTTTTCAGATATTTTCACGCCTAATTTGGTGGCAAAAGCAAATTCTGTTTGTTTATCAAATGTGTGAAAATGACTGCTGATCCTACTGTATCTTTTGAAGGTAATTTCTACCACTGTAACAAGCCAGAATCAAAGTGACTAATCAGTTTAAGCCAGTACTCATTAACTTGCACTAAATTATTTTCATTTGGCATATAAAATAGCCACTTTTCCACCCTTAATTAGAATTTGGTCTAATAGGATTGACAAGTCAAGCTAGGGGGAAAATGCCCTACTTAATTGCTTTTAGAACAGAGTAATTTTTTTAACAGCAGATTGAATTTGCTATTTGTGTTATAAGAAAAATCTGCTTGGTGAGCAAATGTATTCTTTTTGTTTTCCAAGCTTACTGACACTGCCCATAGCAAAATAAGTTTGACTAGTGTTATCAAGTGTGTTTATACAGTATTGTACTGTACAAAGACTGTAAGCGGGAATGCAAAATGGAAGGATTTGAGGGAAGTAGCCATTCACTTTTTTCATTTACTTTTCAGTGTACAATCAAATGCAATCACTTTCAGTTATGTGAAAAAGGGATATTCCTTGGCACCCGTCTTTTTAACATATCAATGCATTTTTTCCCCACTTACGTCTTCAGGAACACACTGAATCTTTCTTTTGAAAGTTGCTCTCCAGGCATTTTTTCACTACTAAATTGGAAGAGCATTATCAAATTACTATTTTCTTTGATGTTCTTTGAACTATTACTCCTAAAAAGTTAATCAAGCAGTGCTAGTTAATGTGGCTCTCTGCAAGCCAGCTCCAGTGATGGAGTAACTCCAGAACTCCAGTTCATGCTTGCTTTGGCCCATGAATGGCTGGACCCAGAAGTGCTCATCAAGACATGTACAGCATAATCCCTGCTTCATGAACCCAAAGGGCAAATATCACAGAGTTTATAAATATTTGGAAGGGTTTTTGTGTTGTCAGTCAATACCCTGCTGAGCAGCTTGCTGCAGTTCTGTTTATTCATAGCTAAAAATACTGGACTTGATCCCCTGCTCTCTAGGACAATGGCTGTGATGTGACAAAAGTGACTGTGGTTAGGGCTAGTAGATAGGTTGTTTCATTTTATTAATGTTTTGTTGTATTCTCTTAGACAATTTTTATAGCAATAAAAGTAGTCAATAAAGTAATGTCTGTTTCCCTGGAGATACCACAGATATGAAAATTGTTTATGTTGAGTCTTCACAGATTTTGCTCTTCTTTTCCAAACATTTTCTATCTTCTTTATGCACTCTTTGAGTGGTTTCTTTTAAGTAAAAGTGTATAAGGACAGTATGAAGAAACAAAACAAACCTCACCCCACCAAATTTTGGTCTTGTCAACTCTTCATGGAGCATTGCTTCCACCTTGAAGTCTTTCATATTTTTTTGTCACGTTATGAGAATTCATATGAAAGAAGAAGTTCTTAAAAAAAACTAAGATTTAAGGAACATTTGCTGGAAGTGTTTATGGTAAGGTGGAGAGGTCTTAATTCTATCTCTAGAGCATGTTCAGTAAAGCCAGTGATAGCCGGTGTTTCCCACTGCTACTCATCACTCTACATCAATCCTAAAGCAGGCAAAGATCTTTTGATTCTCAGTCAGGAGAAAGAAACCAGGCCATGTGTCTGCTTTGTCCTTGGCCTCTTTGCTGATATTGCCAACAAGGTTACTGAGGTGGTGCGATTTTAATGATGCAAACACCCGCCCAGTAGGAACTGGACTGAGATTACCACTTGTTTCACATAGGCCATTGAACAGCTGTCTCATCATAATAGGGTTTGGTCATGACCGACTGGGGTTGAATTCAAACCTGTGACCTACAGGTGAAGGGCTTTGTAGCCATTACCTGTCTCTTCAACCATCAAGCCATTTAAATACCTTCAGAAAGGACATGTCTTGAAAATTTGGTTTGAAAGAAAGAGAAACGGGGAAGATTTTGCCCCCCCCAGATTGTCACCTTTCCTCTCAAAAAAAAAAAAAAAAAAAATCCATAGATTTGATACTGGATTTGTACTTGCATGAGAAAATTGAGAAAAGTTAGGTGATATCAATGATGTCTGTGGGCCAGACAGGTACTCACAGTTCTGTTGCAGTAGTACAGTAGTACTTGGAGGTTATGTGGTATTATGGCATTAGATACATCCTTTTCAGCTTGATCTTCACATATTTGAATTTGTCTCAGTGTAAAAAGAAGAGTGTATTGACACAGTGTCTTTGTTTCACATATATCCTGAATCTGCAGTTTTGTAGCAGCTTTCCAGTCCCTATTGTGCATTTAACTTAGATTTGACAGAAACCATAGAATGGTTTTGTAATGGATATTATCTGTGCTCTTGGTCCCTGAAAAGCCTTTTGGATGGGCTAATATCAGCAAAATTTTAGTGGGTAGTCAGGGAATTATACAGAAAACATGTAATTGGACTTCATGAGAAACTGTTGACTAATACCCTTCTGACGATACCTTGGTATCATCTGTGGCTGAGTAATCTGTGTAAAGTGATTTGCATCACAGCCGAGTTAGCGTCAAGGGTATACTTTGGACAGAAGGCACACTTTAGAAATTAGGATCTCCATTTTTTTTTTCCATGTGAAAATACACTACATATGCTCCCTGTTTTTCTCAGGGGCTATCACACAGCCCTAAAACATTTACAGCTTTTGCTTATACTAGAAGGAGGGGATGAGAGGAGAGGAAATACGACAGTGGGGGCTGGTGGCAGCATGAAGCTGCAGCTCTCCATGTGCTTTCAGTGCCTGGTTTGTTGCTTCATGTGGTACAGCCTAGACGAGGCTCATTGAGAGCCAGCTGTAATTGAAGCTGTCCAATAAAAGTGCTGTTAGGAGCAGATGTGGCTGTACCAGGAATATATTTTTTAATGAACTTAAAAATATGTTAAGACCTAAAATATTTCTGGCCAGAAACAAGATTCTTGGCACAGACTGAGCATTTAAGCTTCATCCCAGAAATTTATCTCAGTTTTCTCACTCCATTCTTAGTCTTCAATCTCTCTTGAGGACCTTACCTAATGAGGTCATTACCTGCCCTCATTAATACCACTTGTTTTAAGAAGCCTTATTTGATGTCCTTTTCCATCTCAAAATAAAACCTATATTTAAGGGTAGATTTTATTGGAGAGTGGAGGAAAAAAGTCTCGCTTGTTAAAGTATATGAGGGAATATTTGTCACACTTTTAAACTTCTATTTTCATAACGGAGCCTTCTTTAGCTTTCCTAGGTATAGATTTCTGCCTTCAGTTGTGATAACTGAATGCCTGTCAAAAACACAGTTACATTTCAGTAACCTTCTTCCCACCCATATATTTGTATGAGAGGTGGCGCAGATGTGTGGTGCAGAGCAGTTACCAGCCTGGGCACTCAGTCACTTCTTCCCAGTAAATGTCTCTCTTGTAATTACATTTCTGAAAACTTGACCAGTGAATTAAACCATGTGTGAGCTGGTTAAAGTGAAAGAGCCTATCATTACCCATCATTTTGGATTGACTTATAATTCTGTTTCTGATAGAAGCAGCTTTCCTTGGCAGTTAGAAACTCAAAAAAGAGATGTTGTCTAGAATGATCAGAGCAGTTGGACAAACGTGATGGTACTTGGAAAAGGTCAGTAGCAGAATTTTATTTTAAGCTATTCGGGCTGTGTCCTGCTAGCAGAAAGAGGGCTTACAAAAAGCAAGAATCATATCTTGAAGGTGAAGAAGAACTGTAAATGAAAGAAAGCTTTAGCAGGTATGCCAGAGGTGTAACTCTTTCCTGTGCTTTGCTTTTTGTTTGATCTGAGCCTTTGCAACATCCCTGCCGTGTGGTTTTGATGTGGAGTTGCAGTTCTGCACCCAGGGAGCATTGCTCATGGATTGTCCCCCAGGCAGGGTAATGCTGTGGGGCAGGGGCAGGGTGGGTGCTGTGGGGCAAGGGGGGAGGAGGCATAACTGTGCTTTTGACTGTGAAGCTGTCCCTGAATGAAGAAACCATTTGATAGAAAAACCTAAAGCCTAAAACCTGTTGTGATAAAAAAAAAAAAAAAAAAAAAAAAAAAAAAGAGAGAGAGAAATGAGAAGTTTGCCATGTCCCTACAACAGAAGTGGCATGTGGGCAAGATGTGACCTAGCCTTTAGCAGTGCAAAACGATGGCAGATCTGGGAGAGTGGTTCCTCCTCAACTTAATCAGCAGCATGTCTTGATGCAGACCTTGAGTTCTCCAAGGATTCAGTACTGCCAGACCTATTGATTTATTTCACGGGGATCAACATGATCTGGGGCAAGGCGCTGGCTGTCCCACAGGGCTTCTGGCAGCACTGTGTCCTGCTCTGGAGCACCCAGCCCTTTGCCTTGCAGCTTCCTCTGCTTTCCACGGGCATGCAGGAGGAAGCAAGGAGTGATTTTGTAGCTGAATTCTGAGCAAAGGCTTCTTTGTCATAAGTGCTGTCAAACAGCCTCGTTGCCACGGCAACCCCAGCTAGATAACCCGTTTGGGAAAATACTTGTAGGACCTAACACTCTATCATCTGTCATTCAATAATTTCATGTTCATAATAACTAGGAAATCAATGGCCATCCTCCGAGACAGTTTGTTGAGGGGGTACATGTGCCGCTGGCAGCGCAGCCCATGGTCGCCTCAGCTTGCGGGGATGCTCGTGGCTGCCATGAGCACGGGGCACAGTTGGCTTGTTCCAACTGCTCAAGGGTTGAGGAGAGGTTGAGGTCTGCCATCTAATTAACCTGTGCAGTGGACGCATGTGAGAGAGAGAAGCTTATAAAGCAGTTATTACAATGTGAGGAAACAAAGGTTTAGGTAGAATTAGCATTTCACATCTTAAAATACCAAGAGAAACTACGTGCTCAAGTTATCGCATGGCCAGCATGAGCAAATTCAGTAACTTAAAGGCATATTTTCTTATCTTGGCTTTCTAATTAAACCGCTTATCATCACAAAGGCTGTGTTACCTGCATGTTATGTATTGAATATAAAGCAATCATGGAACAGTAATTAAAATTCTTAAACATGCCCCCATTGACTTTACATACAATTAGTTTACTGCAGTGTGTCATTTATCAATAGCGCAAGTTTTCAAAATTGAGCCCCTGGTTGGCTACACAGGGGCTATATTTAGTAATTACTTAGGCAATGTTTATCTGTTTTGAAAACAAAATGCATGAATATAATATCTCTAGAAAATAATACTGAAAATAAAAACATGTTAAATTGAGGCTTAAGGAGAAGGAGGGAGCCCTTGCTGGTTGGGGTATCACAGAAATGAAGAAAAGGTAATTCTTATCACTCTATAAACAGTATTTGAAAGATGTTTATCCTCATAATTTGCTACAGGAGTTTACTTTTTCTTTTAAAAATGACTTTGAAGCACAAAGGTAAGGTGGCTGTTTTCCAGCTGGCTTTTTCAACACATTTTGGGTTCAATTAGCACATGGTGCAGGGCAGACGCACACAGGTCCATGTGCTAAAGCTCTGAATACAGTCTTCTGGTTTGTGCTGGGGATTTGTTGAATAAGTTTTTATGTTTTTCCGTGAAGAGTATATGCATCATGAAAGGAAATATGTGTCCCATTCTGCAAATGTAATAGTCAGGTGAGGTGATACCTTATGTGTTAGCATAGGAAATGAAAAGACAATTCAATCCTTCTTGTTTCATACCAAGAAGTCAAACTGAGAGTTTTCAGGGTGGTGACCTCAAGATCTTCATCATATAATGCTCTGCTGTGGTTTCCTGAGGTAAGCATTTGCTTTAACAGTTTTAAAAACTTTTTTGGTAACAGCACATCTGATTTCACTCGGTCATAGAATCACAGAATCATTAAGGTTGGAAAAGATCTCCAAGATCATCTTGTCCAACCAGCCCTCTACCACCAATGTCACCCACCATGTCCCGAAGAGCCAGGTCCAACCTTTCCTTAAACACCTCCAGGGATATTTTGTGATTTGTGTACTGTGGGTTTTCAGTTGTTCAAATCAGCAGAAACACGAGTCCTAATTGCTGTGTCGGAGTTGTTTTAGTGTTGTCGCTGAAACAGGGTGTATTTCATTCATCCATTTGCACTGCAAGTTTTGGATTCATATATCAGGTGTGCAAAAATCAATTCTAGGGATAATTCTGACTGAAAGTGGGTGAAGGAACCTTTTCTTTTTGGTGTTTTTCAACATAGTGGGTTCAGAGGAATATGACAGAGGTTGCATCTTCATCTGAAGATGTCACAACCCGGCTATGGAGAAATCCAGGACTCCAGAGGCAAAGGAGGAGTAGAGATTTCATTGTGAGAGATCTGATATAGGACTCCCTGAAAGAAATGGATGTTAAAGGTATGTATGAATGAGTTACCAGAGGAAGTTTGGTATAGAGGAAATAGAACAATTATCCTAAAATTATAGAGCTTCATCAATAGCAGCAAGGAGGTACAAGTGGAGGAATTAAGTTGGACGTGTAAAGAAAGGGCTGTGGGAGCAGAAGCAATGATAGGAGAGAGTGGCAGATGAGGTTTGAATGTGAGAGTCTCTAGTGGAGAAGATGCCCACCTTGAATGGTAATTGGTTAAAAAAAAAAAAAGTGATCTCAGCAAAACTACTGAAAATGTTAGTATTCAGTCAATAGCAGACAGGACTGATGACAGCCAGGCTGTGATGTGGCTCAACCTTTCAGGGGGATTTTTTGATTCCATATAGAAAAACAATCTGGACGATGTGGAGAAGGCACCAAAGGAATTAGCAGTGGACCCACCATTGAAGAGAAGTGTGAAACTGTCTTTGGTAAAAGTACATCAAGATAAAAAGCTAAGAGGAAGGAATAGAAGCCGATGGCTGGAGAGGAAAAAAGTAGGTGCTTGAAGTGGCACAAGTAACTTTTCATACCACGTCCATTTAGCAGTCCTTGAGGTTGTCAGTTTTGTATAGGAAGTAATCTCTGATTAGGGACCTCCTGCAGGGGAAACGCTCCCCACAGCCTCTCCATTTACCTCCCGTAGCACTGGGGTGCTTGGCAAGGGAAAGGCTGCCTTGTGTGCGCAAATGAATATGTTCTGCTGTGTTCTAAGTTCATAGATTTGTAAAGAAATGAAATGCAGGGAAGAAGAAGATTCACTTACTCACCTTTATGAATGGAATTGGCAGCTTCCATTACTTCCTGTGGGGATTCTCATATTTACTTTGTGTGGACTTGAAGGAAGACGTTCTAGAGATATGGATGCATTTATTATTTATTGGTTAGGTCTTGTGCTTTCTTCCAGCATTTGTCAGTAACTGCTATTTTCTGTCACCCACTGAAAGATGGAAAGGATGAGAATTTGCAAGAGCACTGAGGGAGCACGAACTGTGACTGCCTCTTCCATACTTAATGTGGGTGGATAAATACACAACATCAGTTGCCAGCACTGGAGCTCATTTCAGCCCTATGAGTCCTCCTTTGCTCTCCTCCTTCCCCTTCCCTCTCTTAATAGAAGAGGAAAGCAAAGAGGAAGCTGTAACGTGACATTCCCTGTGTGTTGCAGGGGATAAATATTGCCTCCCCTGGTGCTGCTTTGATGAATCTATTTTTAGTCAGAGGTTAGATCAGTAAAGCTTGTGCTGGAGAGTGTGAAATAGCATTGATCAGGCTGACTTCTGAAGCGGGGTGAAAGACAAAAAAAATAATAAAATAAAATAAAAATGATTTAAACCTGCAACCCAGACATCCTGGTTTGGTTTGCTGTGTGCAGGAGAGGGGACTTGCAGCTGTTGCTTGCATTAGATCCTGAGCTGGGACTGTCCCAAGGAGAGCTCTTAGCATGTCTCCTCTGTGGCCTCCTGCCCAGCAAGGGGATTTATTTTATAGTTCACCTCCTGGAAGGATGTGTAAGATGGAGAATTTTGAAACTAATGAAGGGAAATCAGGCAGAGAAGACCTGAGAAGGAGCAGGACAAAAGGGTGTTGTGTTCAGAGTAGTGAATGGACGAAAGGGGAAACAAATGCAAAGTTATGCTGGGCACAGAATTTAAGATGGGCATAAGAAACAAGAAATAAGGAGCAGCATATGCAAAAGTGAAATTTCACTATACAGTAAGGGAAGGAGAGGAGAAAATGAGATAAAACTACATAGGTTTATGTTGCCAGCAGGAAATTACTGCCATTTTTGTTGTGTGTATTCCATGTGGCTTATGAGCCATCTGAAAAGATTTTGTTTGTTTGTTTGTTCAAAATTGGGTTTAATGTCACACTGTTTTTATGTCTTTGAAAGGCATACAAAGAGATCTTGAAATTGTTTCATCATTGCAAACAGTTGCTGAAATTCCCTACAGTCCATCCTCTCCTGTGCTATTGCTACAACATCACCCTGCTTGGTGCTGGGTAGCCCCCCTAGCATTAAGCTTCGTGGTGCTTTGTGCAGTTGTACTAAATTTTGGCAATTATTTGTAGTATTTTAATATTATGCACTGCTAGATTTCTGCATTATTCACACATCTATAAAATGATGATAAAATTACCTGGCTTCATAAAGTACTTTGATACTGTTGTATGAAAAATGCTGTGTGAAAATTGACTTCCGTTGTGATGTAAACAGTTTACTGAAAAGTCTATCGAATATTTTTTATAGAAGCTAAGATTTAATAGTAATTTAAAAGTAATGTGTTTTACTTGCTCAGAACTGTTTGCTGTTCTGTTCATGCCCAAAGTAACAAAAATATTTTCAAATAGAAATAGACCTTTATATAAATTTTCTCTAACATTAGTACAAACAGAGCTTAGACAAGCTTAGTTGCTGATGATGACAGTTTTTCAAGATCTTTTCTTCTTGTCCTGATTTTATCACTTAACTTGCCATTATGCTAGCATGTGTTCAGAAAAGCACCTAAATGATTAATTTTATCACTTGAATTGTGACCTTTTGTGAAGTATTTATATGATGAACTACATTAGGAAGCATAAAGATGGCAAAAGCATCCTTCTGCATTCCTAACTAGACATACGGACACCTTATCATTTCACGGTGGGTATGAGGTGGTCATAGCTGTGCCTGCGCCCTGCTGCTTTGCAGTCAATATGCATGTCTTTCATAACTTAAAAGTAAGAAGACACCCTGTAATCAGAGAAATTAACAGCTAAATGAGAATTTGTGGTCAGCTGGTATCCCCTTTTCCTTTGAGCTCAACTAGAACACAGGTATGTTTATGAGTTTTGCTAAGACAGATGAGAGAGGCTAATTTAATTTGAATTTCTGACAGGTTTCCAGGAGAAGTAATCAGCAAAGTTGTCAGGATTACCGTATGAGACTTGTGTAATTTCTTACAGTAAATGTGAGCCCATCCTGATTTAGGTTCTGAATACCTTACATCAGGAATGTACTGACACCTTTTAGTCTCTCTTGGTGCTTTAGTCTTTGTGCAGGAGAGCTCCTGAGTGCTTGACTTGTTGAGAAAAATAGCTTTTAAGGATGCTTTAGTAAATTCTCTTTGAGGTTTGCTACATTTCTTTGAACGTATCACTTAAGTTTCCTGAATTAACTGTTCCAAACACCATCCTAGATGCAAAGTATGCTGAAATTGACTTTTTCATAATTTTCATTCAAACAGAAAGTGGGAATTTGAATTCCCACTTTAAAAACAACTTTTTGTTGTTGTCTGTTTAAAAACAACAACAAAAACAACAAGAACAACAACAACAAAACCCCACCTCTGTTCTTACAAGATAACCCAGATCTGAGGAATTAGTAACATGCAGACTTTGGGGTAATATACTTGAATTTGTAGTTCACGTTTCTATCTGAAGATAGAAAGACCCTCTCTTGGTTTCCCTGAGCTGATGCTGTTGTTGCTCGGTGCATGATAAATTATGTTTCCTAATTTATTTGACCATCACTATTTGAATCCCTAAAGCATTACCGTAAATCCCTAAAAGCATCTACTGAAGGGAAAGAGAACAATTTTACAGCTTCTGGCTAGTCACTCCAGTGGCACAGTGAGGTCACTGTTGAGGCATTAACTTTTGAAGAAGACTACAAAAATATGACTGCTATATGCAGGTAGTGTTTAACCATGGTAAATTTGTTGTCATGTTAGAAGTCAATCACTCTTTCAGAAACTTGTGGTTCAGTAGCTGGTGGAGAAAAAGCATTGTTTGCCATAGCAACCTGAACATCCAGATACAGTGTGTCTGTCAGTTTTGCGAGGGCTAATTTATCATGTAAAGTATATGCTGTATATGTCACATTTTACTGTCTGTTCATTTGTTTTGATAATCAAGATCTTGACAGATTTGTCCCACATGGAAGGATTTATAGTAAGGATTTTCTTATCACCAAATTAGGTTAATACATATAATCCTAGTGTCCTGCACAAGAACTTGATGGAAATGAAATAGATTCAGCTTAGATGTGAAGGTCTTGCAGAAAAAAAAAAAAAAAAAA